>JASHHO010000026.1:0-648959 GCA_039763685.1 Aspergillus micronesiensis
TATACTTTCGTATCATATCACTGTACATAAACAGAACCGAACAGAACAAAAAGACAAGAGAGAGAACCCAAAGAAAGAATCTAGGTATCGATCGATCGTATCGCATACAAACTGTATTTACACATGAGAAGTCGGTATTATGTATCCCACTTGTTCATAACTCCTTCGTCCCTCAGGCTCCCCAGGCTGGCAGCATTTACAGCACAGCCATCACACCGAGCATACCGCCACACCGGCGATGCCGTATCCCAGCGAGGCAGGGTCGCCTGGGCACCGGCACCCTCAGAGGTGGACGTAGCACCAGCACCAGTCTCAGTGCCGCTGGTCTGGGAAGCACCGCCGTAGTAGAGGTGACCTCAGAGCCAGAGAGGGTCGAGGTAGCAGTAGCCTCGCCGTTGGTGCCGGTCAGGGTGGTCATGGAGGTCAGCTCGCCCCCAGCGGGAGGAGGCACGGTCGCGAGCATCCGAGGCTTCGCTGCGGGCGTCCGAGGCAACAGACGTAGCCCAGGACTCGGCGTTAGGAGGCAATGTCGCCGGCGCGCGAGGTGATGGAGCTGGCGGCGGCACCGCCGGCGGTGCGGGCCTCGGAGGCGATGGAGGTGGCCGAGTCGACGATGTCAGACGCGATCGACTGGCCGCCGTTGACGGCCGTGCGGGCAATGTCTCCGGCGGCAGAGACGATGTCTTCGATGCGGTTGCTGTCGTCCTGCTGGGGGGCAGCGAGGGCGGAGGTAAGGAGGAGGGAGGTGGTCAGGATGGTGTAACGCAGATGATGATGATAGTTTGTATAGAGGATATAGATTGGACGGAGAGGTTGTAGAGATGAAGTGGAGAGGAGTATATAAGGCTGATTATATCACTGAAATGATTGCGAGAGTCTGAGTATGAGGTCGATCTGAGCTGGCCAGCAGAGGCGTCCTTTATATCCCCTTTTCTCTCCTCGACCCTGATCGGCATATCACAACCCACTCGACGCAGCAGTGGCGATGGATGCACCCAACCACGAATCAGACAATTGCTGGCCTTCCGAACCGAACAACCTTCTCCCTCTCCACTGCGCTGCTCGTCGTGGTTGGCAAATTCAGGGTTGGCCCGTCTCCACGTCGTGCACGCCCTCTACTCAGCATCATCGGGGCTTGGACCGATGACGACCCTCCCTGCCAGGCGGAGAATCCCGTGGCTGAGTGCGCTGTGCTGGTCTAGGCAGGCATCCTCCATGTCCTCGTCGGCCAGGCCCTGCGCAAGAGGATCTCAGGACTATGATGCCATGCTGTTAAGCCTCAAGCACAGCAGCCGGATGTCCGGCACGCCAAGCAAGAAAGCCAGTGCCTGACCCACCGCACTGCAGAGACGCTATTAATACTCGCCAGCCGAAATGAAAGGACGATCTGTCCCACGGTTCTCGGCGGGGTGGGGAGACTCAGTCGTCATCCCCGGGGCTGGTTCGATGAATCAGATGCAGGGAGTCCTATGGTGCTGCCTGGCGCAAGGTGACGACAATCCAGCCTTCTAGTGGTGATCCCCTGCTGCGCCTGGTAGGGTTGGTTCTTTTCCCACTGGGTTTCCACTGGGGTAATTGTCTGTCTGTGGCGACGTGGCTGTGCGGATGAAGTTTCTGGAACTGGTGCTGTGATGTCTGGATCGGGGGAAGAGTTTGCAGGGGATTTGTGCTGCCTGATGCAGTGCATGGTTCTGATGCTTCCAAAATATCCAGGCCAGCTCTAATACACGGTGCATATCGTTTGTGTCTGTTCACAAATTGCAGTCCAGCCAAGGTGGTGGCTTGCCTGCCTCATCATGGTCTCTTGCGCATCAGCCAAGCCGGTCTTTAATTTCTGACATTGGTCTTGCCACTTGTTTCCGGTTTCCGGTTTCTATTCTCTACCTGCTGATTTGGGTTAATCTTTTACATACAACCATTTCTCCCGAATAGATCACGGGCAATCGGATTCCGTTGCAATGCCGCGGTGCCTGACACAGGTCGTTACACATGGCGGGCATATTTATAGCACAGCCAACACTTCCTCACTCGAGTCAGTTTAGAGACACTTGTATATCCTTAACTAAACGGGACATTGCCCACAGCATACTGCAAACCATCACGACTCCTGTACAGTAGAACTACATGTCCCTCTGCTCTGGCGACAACTCAAGCAGCAGGTTTGATCCTTCAAGCCACTCCCACGTCATACAAACAATCCTTCCGATCCAGCCCACCAACAACCATGAACCTACCCCAGTTGGCATTACGAATAGGGCTGTTTGTCATCGACTCTAAGCCCGCTCGGGAAAATATAGCGTTGGAAATCTTGCTTATGACGACTCGCAGCAGGTTTCATGCGGGTAGCTGTCCAAGCACCAATATATGGGAGGCTTGGCTCGAGCAAAGACTGGAGAATTTGGGACTTTGCAGGATGCATTCGTGGCCAAGTTTGCGGCTGACAGCCTACCTATGTACAGCAGACTAGGTTTTGTCGAGGTAAGCTCTCTAAGAGAGGACTTGTACACCGCTGCTTGTCGCGTGGATGGTCCATAGCGAGCGGGATATTACAACGGGTGTAAGCACAGGCTGTGCAATTGACTGGGGATGTTTCAGGCCGCTCTGGGCTCGAGGTCTCGTACGAGGGCCTTGCAGGCCCCCCGGATACGTAATGTGATCGAGATGTCCACACGGATGGGGATTATTCGGTGATGTAGTTTCGTCAATTCTTTGCTATTCGACTTTTAGCATACTGAGACTGGCATTGCCTACTCTACGGTCTAATTGCTGGCCTCACTTGTGCCTATTCTCCGAGATTTCGCATGCAACAGGTCAACAAATACTGAAACTGGTGCATGACTCGACAGCCGCAGATCAGTCGCGTGCTTTTTTTCCGGTTGAATCCACACAGAGATTAGAATTAGATCTCCTGATTCTTGATGACCACCTTCATCTCCTTTCCACTCGCCACAGCCTCAAACGCTTCTTGTGACTTGGACAATGGGAATTGCGCGGTAATCAGCGATTTGAGGTCCACAGCTCCTCTTGCAAGGAGATCAATGGCATCGGGGAAACACGACGGAGTGTAGCGGGCAATTCCTAAACATACTGTCAAGCCAGACTGCAGAGATAAATATCTGATACTGGCAAACTTACCTCGAACATCCAATTCCTTATTCGTTACCGCAAGCATAGGGAACGTATGCGTCTGAACATGTCCCAACCCTACCTGAATAACTGCACACAGTCAGTATCGAGCGTGGAAACACACCACCGAGACAAGATGAACATACAGACACCTCCTGGCTGGCAAATCGCCACCCCATGCAACATCGCATCCTCCGAACCACTCGCCTCAACCACCCTCTCTACACCTCGTTCTGCGGCTAACCCACATTCCTCAATGATCGCAGCCATCCGCCGCTTTGCCCACTCGTACCTGATATCTCCGACAGTGGTCTCCTCTTCCACATGTCTGGACTGACACTTCCCACCGTGACCGGGGAGAGAGTCCGTCGGAATCGGATCGATGTGAAACACATGGTCGATAATGGGTTCCCGGTCAGTGGGGAAAGGTAATCTCGCGCAAACTCCACTCGGCTGGGTTGATCTCGAATGCGATGATCTTCCTGGCGGAATAGGCGCGGGCGATGGCGGCTGTGATGAGCCCGATGGGGCCGCATCCACTGTCTCTATTGTTAGTTTGGAGCAGACTGGTGCTATGTACATAAACTTGGGGGGAGGGATCTTGAGCGAACGTACAAGATGGCGATGGTTTTGATGGGCGCGGAGATCGACTCGTTTGCTGATTTGCATTCCGACCTGGAGTCTTATATTAGCGTGCATCGAGTATTCACATAACCAGATGGCGTACTGCGAGTGGTTGAATGGTTCCTGCTTCTTCCCAGCTGATGCCTTCTGGAATATGCGGTGCCATGTCGGCTGGTAGGGCGAAAGAACCTAGGTACGCAGGTGTTAGACATCGTGTGTATACGGGGCGAATGACATGACATGCCTGGACAGAGAGCCATTCTTCCCAGGTACACCGCAGTACTTCACATCTGCTTCCGTCAGTCTTGATAATATGACAGCAAGTTACTGATCTGTTTACCTGAGCAGATATTGCTGCGACCATTTTTGCAACTGGCGCATCGTCTACACGGAAGACCAGGCTCAACTAAACTATCGTTAGCGATGGCCAATAACCCTCGAATACCTACCATGAACGAGGCATCATAGAATTGAGTTATAAGACGTCTTACCAGCAACACGATCTCCAACCTTATGTGTCGTGACATACTCTCCTACCGCGATAACCTTGCCCGCTGCCTCGTGGCCCCATCACCATATTCTCCACCGGTGGACGGCCCCCAACTCCGCCATGGAGGTAACTATGCATGTCCGACCCGCAAATACCATTAGCCATGACTTGGACTAGGACACCATCCGGCTGGAGAATCGGTAGGGGAATCGGCTCGATGCTGATATGCTTTTTCTTGACGAGGAGACATGATTATTCGGCGGGAGATTGAGCTCCGTTACCTGCGGCGGTTGTATCGTAGTGAGATGATGGAATCGAGACATGGCAGACAACTCTAAATGAAGTCGATCAAGTGCTGAACAGCGAGGAAGTATTTGTACTACTAGTACCCGTGCATATGGTGTTGCTTGAGGTATAGCGGAGATAATTGAATGTTTCCACGACAGAGGTTAACACCTCATCTGAGAAGCTGCGAATTGGAGAGAAATAGAGCGCACTTATAGGCATATTCTAGTTCTTTTCGTGAACACTCGACTTGGACCGCCATTGCCGACCCCGCATTGCATCTCTCCGGCCCGAAGGAACCGTCCTACTGAGCCACTTGGTCAGTCCGGATGGAGAATTATCCGAATCAACACAGCCAGCTAAGTATTTAGTCGGCTTCCAGATACTTCCCCGTGCCGAAGTGATCAAGACAAATGAAATATCTGCTCTTATAATGAACTAACCTACGGCCGAAACCTGAATGCCAAAAGATGTATATTGCAAAGGATGTGTAGCATTGTGACGACCACTGCTCGGGAGCAAGTATTTTAGGCTATCTCACAACTGACACTGGCTTGGATATCAGTGTAACTGACTGATATTGATCGAGACTGATCGGAACCTCATCCCGACATATGTTCTTGACTATGTCACCATAAGACACGGGTTTAATACGGAACCAGACCGATAAGCTGCTTTGCCCGGTTGGACAGAGTAGGATTCTGAAGGGGTCGGCTCACTGCCTGCGCATAGCAAGGGTGGTCCTCTGGTGGCAGACGTTCGGTGGTGCGTAGAATAGAGGGTCGTGCGCGGTACCATCCTTGGCTGCAAAGACTTGCAGACGCTTCTGCTTCGTGTCCTCCGAGACATGCGAGGCTGGCTTGTAGCATACATCTAATAAAAATCTATCTTAGCAAGGGAGTGTCCAAGAAAAGACACGGGAGGAAGACATACATGCGGCAAAACGATCGTTGACCGACGATGGCACGGCCCCGTAATGGACAGTCCGCTGGTAGAATTAGCGACATTCTCGGCGTACGATCAACAGACCGAGATAGATGTAGATCACGTACCGAGTCCCAGAGCAGCAGGTCGCCCGGTTCGGCGCACACTTTCACCCACTTGCATCCCTGGGCCAAGAGCCAGTCACACATCTCCTGGTCGAGGAACTGGAACTCCTTCGTGTTCCACCCGTGCTCTCCCTTCTTGTGATCAAAGTGCTTCCATAGGTCGGCATAGTGCTGGTTCGATCCGTCCAGGACCATGAGGCCCCCGTCATCGGGGCCGTTCGGCAATAGGTTCATAATGCCCTGGACGCATTGGAGGTTGCTGTGGAGAGGGGGACTGATCGACATGTGCCCATGGGGTAAAGACAGGGTCGGACTTTTCGCGCTCTTGCTCGGGGATTGACAAGTTGACTCCATCTTATAGAACGTTAGAAGGTACTGTATAAGAGGAGAGAACAGAGAGTGTATGTATAACCCACCAAATGAAACCATCAGTTCGTCCGTGCCCCAGAATTCGAGCAAACTTGTCAATAATTCCAGGTTCCGATCTCAAATCCCACACGAACTGTTCGTGGGCGATACCATGCCTAACAAAGCATGTTAGATTCAATGGGATTCTTGCCACCGTAATCAAACTCACATATTGTATAGGCCACCCCGGATATGCCAAGGCAGATAAGCCGCCTTGCGGGTCGACGGATCCTGACGGTTATACCCCAGATTCCAGCCCTCGAGCCAGTCATATCCCTTGTCGGCGTAGGCCAGGGCCTTTTCCCTTGCAATCGCCTGGGGAACCACCGTCCAACCCTGGTTGTCGATCTCTTTCATCCATTCTGGGGCCTTCAATGCGTGTTAGCTCTATTGCCTGGGAATATGCAGCTGTACCGATGGGGAAGTCACTAACGTCTTCTTGATGGTCGTCGATAAGCTTGAGTCTCAGTGATAACTTGGGTGCAGTCTCAGTCCGCTGGATGCTTTGAGACGCCATGGTGGGATGCCGAATATCAAGTGCAACGATGTTTGGAATGCACTCGTGAGAAATATTCGCCGTATTCCACAGCTTCAAACACTGGAGTCCCCAGAATGACTCGACCCTTTTATCTCGCGAGAGAATGAATTGACTTATCACCTGCCAGCTCAGACTGCTCCCTCTGTACTCCGATAGGTTGCCCCCTCGTGTACAGGGCTTCTCTGGGCCAATAGATACAGCTCTGACGCATGGACAATCGGGGTTCCATGTAGCTCTCCTAGTTTAACCGACGTTTCCCCGGGTGCCCCCCACCCCGCAAGTTCTCATATAACGGGGTGATGGCGTTGTACAGCCAGATAGGGCAGTATACCCAGCCCCGACATTCCGCGATGGGGCATAGGGAACAAATGCCTCTCGCTGTGAAGTCCGTCTATGACGTCGTCACTAGTCCAATAGTCTCTTCGATGGCAACTAAAATCTCCACGAAAAGTATCACTACGGGGACGCTCCCCGGAAGGAATTTCATTGGGCACTCGAAATCACCAAGCCTTAGGGTGGATCTGACGGGGTCAGTGGAGACAGCCCAGCCTGAATAACAACGGTTGATATGTACATTCTCCCCCAGCTAAGAAGAGACAGCTACAGCTTGCTGAATCCACCATCTGCTACCAGCTCCAGACCATTCACCAAACTGGCCTTCTCGCTCGAGAGGAAAACAACGGTCTCGGCAAGCTCCTCAGGGGTCGCCCAACGTCTGATGGGGATGGTATGGACAAGCTCCTCGTAGTTTGCTCCGCGACGGATCGACTCCTCGACCACTATGTCTTTGTTAGCAAGTCCCTGCTTTAAGGTATGGGAGGACTTACGAGGCGTTCTAATAAAGCCAGGAAGCACTGCATTCACACGAATTCCATCGGCAGCGTACGCAATTGCGTCTGTTCGGGTGACTCCCAGGACACCCGCCTTTGCAGCAGCATACTATGAACGGATATTAACCTCTGCTGTTTTCCTGTCGTAATTATGAGGGAGAGATACTTACACCTCCCACGGTGGGATGAGACAGGATCCCAAAGATCGACGAGATGTTGACGATGGAGCCTCGCTGGGGTGGTGCCCCGGTCCTTTGTCCCGTCAACAATACCTCACGAATCGCACAGGAAAAGATTACTTACCTCGTCGGTAGATTAGCCTCCTGTCGAAGCATTTGCTGTAGCTGCGCCCGTTGACAGAGCCACAATCCACGCAAGTTGATCGACACCACACGATCCCAAGCCGACGTCGGAAGTTCGTGCGTCCTCACCCGCGGGTTGCTGGTAATGCCAGCATTGTTGACAGCATAATGAATGGCGCCAAACTCTTTAACGGCTGTTTGTATCATGTTTTCAACTTCAGCCTCCGATGAGACGTCGACTTTGAGAGTCAGTGTTTTGACGGCTGCGTTCAGCTGCTTCGCCTCTTCCGCAACGTCTTTCAGGCCATCATAGTTCAAATCGGTCAACACGAGCTTGGTGCAGCCTTCTTTGACGAAGGTGAGAGCAGTCGCTCGGCCAATACCCGATGCAGCTCCGGTGATTAGAGCGACACTGGGTTATTTAGTAATCATGTATTGCTCAGCTTGGTGGAACATACCCTTGGAGATGAGGAGGGTCAGATGGCATTGTGATGGCGCTTTCGTCCTTCGTCGTTGAACAGCTAATGTATAGATGACTGATTTTTTTACAGGCAAAGCGAAACCGCCGACTTAGACCAAGTGCTCTAGCTGCGAGGGTTTCGTATAAATACTGGGATTCGAACCCCGCATTCGCAGTGTTCAATCGCATTGCCTGCTCTCACTCGGTACCGCGCTATCGGCTGTATATCTGCATGGCCGAGCGGGGAAGTCCATTCTGAGATTACCAAGACAGGATGTGCATAAATTAGCCCGAGTATGTGTAGTTGCTATGGGTGGTATGGGGTCGTAGTGATCGTGTAGTATACCGCACATGTACTTGCAACCACGCTGCAAAAGCCAAATATACAATGACTTGACTCTATTCAACTCGTTGTCTATATATCTAAACCCTGACTCAGGACTATAATCTCAGTCGATCACTCTATAAACGGCCAGTCTCAGTCTTCTTCTCACCCGCCTTCGTGCCGGCATTTCTCTCCGCCGACATCACTAATGACGCCTGTGTGGAGACGGCCACGAGCTCTCCCTTCTGATCGAGAAGAGCAACCTCCACGTCCATGCGCCCGTTACGAAGCGACTTGACAGTAATATGGCTATACAGCCACTCCGCATCCTCCATGACCGGCTTCTTAAAGTCCAGGTTCAATCCCAGCGTCGGGAACCAAACCGGTGGCGGCTTGCCCTTGGGATTCTCCTCGCCCGAGAGCGCCCGGTGAACAACATGCTCCAATCGCCCCAGTGTAATGGGGAAGATATCTAACAAGAACGCAATCGCCTCAGGAGTCCACCTTCCAATGCCTCCGTTAGGCCCCGTAGGACGCAGCCGTGTCCAGTGACTAACGAATCCCACACCCTCGCTCGGGTTCTGCAACTCATAGAACTCGACTTGGCTGGCCGCGCGACGGAACTCGGCATTGGGCAGGATGATCTTACGCCATGCACTCTGCTCGTTTCCGTAGGTCTGTCCAGTGCCATCTTCGCGAGGAGGAACCCAGTCGGGAACTGAAGGTTGTGCCGTCCATCCCGTCGGCGTCGTCACGCCCGTGTCGGAGACCGGGTCCGACATCGTAATATACCCGATGACCTTGTCGCGATTATTCTGCGTAAGCGAGATATGAATGACAGACACGCGCGAACCAAGTTTGATGTCCTTCACGGTCAGCGTTCCCTTGCCGATATCGCTGCGGCGAATGTAGGATAGCTGCATGTGGATTGGGACCGCCTGGCCATGGTGCTGTTTCGGATGCGTGCGCCGGAAATGGAGAGAAGCGGTGCGATGGAGGATGGCAGCAATATAGCCTCCATTGGGGCTGTATGAATATTGTTAGGATAATTCTGCGTTATGTTTCGCGACCAAGTGCTAACATTGACATACCACTGCCAACGGACCACTCCCACTTCAATTCCGCGGAATAAACCCCGGGGGATTCCGGTTGTACCTGGATGGCATCTTCGAAAGCCTGCGTATGGGTTGGATGAGCTGGAAAGAGGACATTGCTGCTGTAGCTATAGGGTCAGACGTGTTGAGGTGCAGATGTTGGTCTCTGTGGGACTTGGAGAAGGTACTTTTGTGGTAACCTCGGCGCATCTTCGCATCCCCGCATTCTGCGAGTTCCCCACCGCCTCGGCTTTTTGAATCGCTCCTGCTCGGCACCGAGATCAATATGCTGGAAAGATGCGATATAGGCTATTAGAAATGTCATCGTCGGTGTTTTTTCGGTGTACGATGTTGGCATCGTATTTTGGCGGTTAAGGTAAAAGATAGCTGCAGTGGCACTACCTTCATGCACAAATATATATCTTGGCGGGGCGAAGTCCCTTGAAGAGATATAGCTTCCTGTCAAGGTGTCGTGTTTGAAGTAGTCTAAATCTCAATAATAGATCCCAGGCCAATACACCTGACACTACTGCTGACCGATATTGCAGGTCTGTGGGAGGAATTGAAGTGGTTGAGTGGTTTGGTCTATATGAGGCGATCCTAATTACTGACCACCTGAGCCCTAACTAACACCCCTTCATAGCTATCACAACTCTTGCGTATGCAACGGGCGTCAGCAACATCCACATCCAACCTTTTGCAGTGATGAATCTGGCGCAACTATACCCGCACAAAGTCTCGTATCCATTTTGGTGACGAGTTTCCGGGTGGATCCACGCACTGGTCGAGACCAAGTCCCACATGGCCTGGGCTGTTCAGGAACCTCCCATTTCCACCCCGCAGCAATATCGATGTGCTAGAGAAACTCCCCTGGGTTGAGAGAAACGAGAATAGCCGGGTCTACGTGTCGAATAATGGCACCCCGACTTTCGCGAGTGAATGGGTGGGTACAGGAGTCCCAATCATCATCTCGCGCAGTAAACCCGAAATAGACGGAATTTGCCCAGCACAGTTCACATTGATCACTGATATGTTATAACAGAGACATAGCATACACCAAAACTGAATTATAGCGATATCATCCAATTAGTCGAATCTTGTCGGGGCAGCTTCTGGCATTCCTTTAAAATGTTGCCGCAAACGGCAACACACCACACGCCTGGGGTTACATGAACATCTGGTCTAGGAGAGCATTCCCACATACCGTTCATTTGCCCAAGGCACCCCATGTAGGAACACTGTTCTGGATTGCAGCTTTCGTAAGAACGGCTCAATTGGTGAACGGGGTCGGAAAAACTATGCGCATTGAACCGGAACACGCAAAGACTGGAACCGCTGATGTCAACCACCTCCACTTTTTTCCTGTTCCTGTACGAGCGAGATCGAGTACCAGACCAGGCTGCCGGAAGCGTGGAAACGGTCTAGACCTTATATGCTGTCTGTACTGTTCTACACGTAAGGTAATGGCGACAGGATGCGAGTTCCACGGCAATGGTACCTGGTTAAGGTTGTTGATCGAGACCACAAGTTTATCGAGTCTAGATCGTACATCTCAGTCTTGACTGACTGCCCTGCCAAGTTGAGAAAAAGGATAAATAGAGGCAACCGTCCTCTGACAATGGCCTTTTCCTGCTCTATCCATCAGCACGATCCTTTCTAGTCTGTTCCAAGTCCTTCCTTTGCACTATCGTCTCATTCTGCCGTCTATCTGTTGATCAGAGGACCTTTTCAACCCTTTCAAGCTTAGGATTTTGAAAATTCTCCATTCCTTTCCAACCTTCCCATCCATCGATATGATCTTCGACAAGACTTCCCTCGTGGCCTTGCTCGCCGCTAGCGCAGTTGCTCTGCCTTACGCTCAGCAGGACGAAGAACCTTCTGCAACGGATGGCAACATTACGTCCACCGCTGATCTTACTGCTGAGCCAACGGAGCCTATTACGTCTTCCTCTGCCCCAGCCACGGGGACAACGGGACCTATCACGTCTAGCTCTGCTCCAGCTACCGAGCCTACTGAGTCGGCAACAAGCTCGGCGGGAGTCCCCGCGACTCAGACCAGCAGCAGCCCCAGCACAAGCTCAAGTGCCAGTGCCAGCACCGGCAATGGTGGTGTGCAGATCGTGAACAATTTGGGTAGGGACGTATATGTCAACACAGGCAATGGTGGTGTCCAGACAATCAGCGCTGGCGGTACCATGAACCATGACTGGGCGAGCGACGGCTCCGGCGTCTCCCTCAAGATGGGCACATCAGCCAACAGCAATAGCGTCCTGCAGTTCGAATACACTGCCAACGGCGATGTGCTGTACTGGGATGTCTCGTCTATCGACCTCGATGCGAACTCAGACATCGTCAGGTCTGGCTTCACTGTCACGCCGAGTGATTCTAGCTGCAAGTCTGCTACGTGCGCGGCTGGAGATACCAATTGCGCCGACTCCTATCAGACTCCGACTGATCTGAATACTAACTCTTGCTCCACCAATGCGCAGTATGTCGTTGCTTTGGGATAGACCTGTCGTTTAGACTTGTGAATGTGCTTATTTGTGATTTGTGATTTGTGTCTCTTGTTTCTTCCTGCCTGGGGCTGAGGATGGTGTTTGTTAGGACGATGGTGCTGGGCTCATCGATTGGATTGTTTATCCGTCTTCTTGTTGAACGAGTTGTACACGGCTTCATTCTCTCTTCCTTAAATTTGGGCTTTTTTTCTTCTTCTGTCGTTTCTTCCGCATGCTGGTTATGCAATTAAATCTTTGGTTTAACGTTGTGCCTAAATTTTCCGAAACGAGCCTGCTCGAGACGGGATTGTCTATGAACTGATGTAAATCTGACATGGCACGTGATCTTTATAACATGGTTGCTACTACGTCGTTAAGAAACCATTCATCGAATCTATAGGAAAATCAGAAGTGAGTGACAGTATCGCCCACGGAAAGATATATGTTGCCAACACGAAGGTTTACTCGCATCCTTCATAGGCCTGTTTCAATGGACCGAAGTCTTCGGCCTCGAATGCCGTCCATCAGAGAAGACGTTTTCTACGATCACGAACTCATTCATCTCTGTGGGGATATTCCGGGATCAAGGGCGGAAATGAGTGCCGCAGAATGAAATCATGGACGATGACGGGGCCCGAGTCGAAATCCCTATCCATTCCTAAACGGAAGCCAGATCCAAAGCCAGAGTGATAAGACCATCAAGCCCTACAGTCGACCAGTCGATAAGCTTTCGTAACCAGGGGACGTTCCCAAGTCATCAAAGTTTGCTGCCAGGTCAAGGTTTCGCGAAACTTCAGCACCGAAGCGAGTCCGGATTTCCTCCCAAAAGGAACGTTTTTTTTTTGATGTGTACTTCTCATGAGTTTGCAAATATTCCGCAACTACATGTCACGGATGACGCCCAAAGTATGGTATCAAGGCAGGCGACTGAAACACGTTGTCCCGCCTGAATGGTCAGACAGGTGAGACAATCGGGGTGGAGGAAGGAGTAACACGAGGCAGGATCAGGAAGGAATGTTGCGATGGGCTTAATTTAGCTTTTCAATGCGCGGAATGCCCTACTGGGTCATTGAATGAAGGCCTAGATGGTGATGGTGGCCAGACTCTCACCCTGCGCTCGATTTCAGCAGCAAAATGCAACTGTAGAGATGGCCATGCGTCAACATCATCAATATCTGGATGCACATGTGCTACTTCGGATTCTCGGATGTTAGCACAGGCAACATTCGTTTCCCTGTCCACAGTCGCAAGTAGCCGTCGCCAACCCCAGTCACCCTTATAGAATAGCAACGAGCAGGGATCGTGTCTTAAGTTTCTGTCTCGAGTTGGTATGCTGTTGGTCCCCAGCACCATACCAATGAGGATTTATTTTCCTATCATTGACTTTGTTTTCCACCCCTGCTACGCATGGGGATGGTGCAGACACATCCGAACAAACGGTGTGGTTGGACAGGTGTAAGCATGTCGGCAAGGGACCGGTCATCCCAGCATCCCCCACATATATTTCGGGTACTTCCTGTAGGAAATCGCCGACCCTGTTTCTCGGGTCTGTCGCACATTATGCTTTTTTGGAATGTGGAGACCACATCGTGGATGGCGCACGAGGCACGCTCTCAGCCATAAAACGCCATGCCAGGCCTGGGGCGGTCCCAGGGGGTTGAAAGGATTCCAGGCATAACTCTAACCTTGTTCCTGCATGGCTAGCATGCGAGGCAACGAGAAATGTAAACCTCCGAAGCCCCGATGTTATGGCGCTGACAGACGGTGGGTACATATGGGTAGGTATCCTCGACCTTTACTTTCCTCGTGTATTGACAGTTTGATATTATTTTCTTTTGCCTAACCGGTGAAATCTGTTTTCACTTCCACGTTCTTTGCTATACATCAGTCGATTTGCTATCATTGATTCTTGATTCAAAATCATGGTGGGAATAAACCCACGATTCGCCGGATGCAAAGGAGCAGGCGCATGAAAGCGCCGATCCGCTTGCGCCGTTCTACAACCAACCAGGAGTTGGAAAAGCTCTTCAGAAGGACAAGACGACCGAGGTCCTTATAGTCGGACCATCAATACTGCGTCATGTCATCGACTTCTGCACCCATGCCGGATATGACTATCGATGTTTGTGTTAACCGCCTGGGCAAGCCTGGTTCAGCAGCTCGCGGAGAAAGAAAGCGTCTCAGCCGTGATACAACAAAAAACCGCAGTCCAGTACATAGCGAAAAATGTTACGATGGAAACCCCGTGCCGAGAGCTCCTAGACTCCAACAGTTGGAGTAGATGCGATATCTAGCTGTATGCGATGGTAGCCAGTATCACATCGGCATCATCGTGAATGGAATGTGCCATGAGACTAGTGACAAGGTAAATTCTTCTCCAAGATCATCACGTAGATGCACACTAACACCACAAAAAGTCCCATTTGGACCGCTGTCCTCTATTACTAACCGAAAAGATATCCCAACTGACGCTGCGATACCCCGACACGGAGGAATACCGGCCCCATGCACAAAATATTGCTGGCATGTTGGCAGCCGCGATTGGGTCTGTGCTGGTAGACCAGGACCAGACACTTGGAGATATACAATGCTTCACCATCGAGCATATGAAGTTACTACAGAAGTGGAATTGTCGCATTATGCTGGAACCTCCAACAAATTTCCTCCATCAGCGGATCCACCAGCTCGCCGTTCAACAACCGAGGGCAACAGCGGTGCTAGGGCCAGACGCAACCCTCACATATGCCGAGCTGGATAGTCTCTCCTCCGCCCTGGCACTACACATCAGCTCCTTGGGGGTGACACACAACATGATGGTCGGAATATCGTTCTCCAAATCGACCTGGGCAATTGTGTCAATGCTGGCCATCAACAAACTTGGCGCAGCGTTTGTACCGCTGGATACATCTCACCCGAGGTCTCGTCTCGAGTATATAAAGAGGAAGCAAGAATTTCCTGGCTTCTTACATCCGCAAAGACGGCCCCGTCTTTTGCCGATATTGCACAGAATATCCATATAGTGTCAGCAACTTCTCTGAGAGAGTTGTCATGTCCCACGGAGAAATTCTCATCGTTAGCCTATCCTAGCGACCCAGCCTACTGCCTTTTCACATCCGGAAGTACCGGGGTCCCCAAAGGCTGCGTGGTAAGCCATGAAGCCTTGTCAAGCGTGTCTTGCCACAAAGAGAGCTTGCATCTGCAGAGCTCTAGCCGGGTTCTTCAATTTGCGTCTTTCAGCTTCGGCATCTCATTGATTGAAATCTGGTGCACACTCACAGCTGGCGCAACAGTATGTATGCCGAGCAACGAGGACAGACTCAACGATCTCGCAGGGGCAATTTCAAACATGAAAGTCAACTGGGCTTTTATGACTGCAACTGTGGTTGGGTCGCTTTCTCCAGAAAATGTACCCAGTTTACACACGATTGTTATTGCCGGGGAGCCATTGCAGAAAGCACAGATCAATACCTGGGCCCAAGCTGTCTGTCTGCTCCAGGGATATGGTCTGACGGAATGGGCCGGTGTGTGTATTGTTTCAGCCGTGTGGTTTCCGAAGATGACCAGAAGAATATTGGATGCGCAGCGAATGGTCGACTTTGGGTAGTCAACCAGCACAACGACCAGAAGCTTGCACCGGTTGGCGCTGTTGGTGAACTAGTTGTCGAGGGACCTAGTTTGGCAAGCGGGTATCTGAATCAGCCTGTAAAGACAGATGCCGCATTCCTGGATCCACCATGGCTGAATGGATTTCCCTGGGCTTCGGACGATAGGAGCAGTCGAGTGTACAAAACAGGAGATCTGGTCCAGTATAATACCGACGGAAGCCTGAATTACATCGGTCGAAAGGATACACAGATCAAGATCCGTGGACAGCGTGTGGAAGTCGGTGAAATAGAATTTCATGCGACTCAACTGCTTCCACATGCCCAGAAGGTCGTGGTAGAGGGTATCACAACCCGAGGCACGGACGGACAACAGGTTCTGACAGCTTTCATTGTCACTTCACGACCGCAGAGCAGCAATCCGCAACTTTTTCTTGAAGTAGATGGCAAACTGAAACAAGCAGTGGACTACTGCAGACTCATGCTTACAGAGAGACTTCCAAGCTACATGATCCCGGAGGCATTCATTGCTCTCCACCGGGTGCCTGTGACAGTGACGGGTAAGATAGACCGTCGCCGGCTTCGTGAAGAAGCCAGCAGCCTGACCTGGAAAGATGTCAGTCGATTGGCTGGAATGGAAAAAGCTGTCAAACGCCCAACCACTCCGCAAGAGTGCACCATATGCGAGGTCGTCGCAAGTGTACTCCGGACCAGACCAGAGGATATAGGAGTTCTCCAGTCTTTCTTCGGGTTGGGAGGGGATTCAGTGACAGCCATGAGAATGGTAGGACACGCGAGAAAGAGAGGACTAAAGATCAATGTGAACGACATCTTCAGCAGTCCCACGCTACGTGATCTTGCAGTCTGTGCCAAGTTCGTGAGAGCAAAAGTCGAATGCACCATCCCCAGTCGATTCGAGCTATTAGACAAGGAGTCGACGGCGCTGATCAGCTACACTAGCGCTAGAGCAGTGCAATATACTTGAGAAGGAGCTCGAGGATATATACCCGTGCACCGCACTCCAGGAAGGCCTTTTTGCGCTCTCCGAGGGTGTTGCAGGCGAATATCAAGTTGAGCTGGCCTATCGACTACGTGAAGGGGTCGACGTTGAACGTTTCAGAAACTCCTGGGAAAGAACGGTGGCAGAAAACCCTGTTTTGCGATCACGAATTATTGATGTCAAAGGAAGAGGGACATACCAGGCTGTTATAGACCAGCCATTCACCTGGGATAAGGCCGTAGACGCCGAGTCCTACATTCATCGCCGACGGACGATACCAGTGACACTTGGCAGCCGTCTTTTGCATGCCGCCTTGGTGCAAGATAGGGAAAGAGATACCTGGCACTTCCTCGCCACCATTCACCATTCGATCTGTGATAGGTGGTCAGTACAGCTTGTTCTAAATAATCTGGAGGCGGCATATAACGGAGAGCCCGTAACAAAGCAAGGCTTCGCGACATTCATACAGCACATTCAGAATACCGGAGCATTCGAAGCTTTTTGGAAATCAGAGCTCGAGGGGTTCGAATACCAGGAATTTCCGATCACTTCCAAGTCAGACCACCTCGCACAGTCCAAGGCTAATAGTATTGTCAATTACAACATCCAACATCCGCCGCTCAAGTCCCATGAGATTACCCAGGCAACTGCACTGCGATTAGCCTTGGCTTTGACAATCCGAAGCTATACCAGGACCAGCGACGTCGTCTTCGGTGCCACTGTGACTGGTCGTGGTGCTGATGTTACCGGCATCGAGCAGGCTCCCGGACCAACAATTGCGACTGTCCCCGTGCGTGTGAGGTTGGATGATCAGAAAACTTTGAATGAACTGCTATCAGAAGTTCAAAACCATATGATAAGAATCATGCCGTACGAGCAAGCGGGCATCCAGAATATACGCAAATACAGCAGAGATGCCGAGGCTGCATGTCAATTCGGCATCCAACTCATCACCCAACCGGTCATGGAGCAGGGCGCTGGAAGGATTCTGGAGCAGTACATGGAAAATACGCATGGTCTAGCAGGATGTCCCTTGACATTTATTTGCTCATTGAAGGAAGATCAACAGTCTTTCTCAGTCATGGCGCAGTACGATCACACCGTGCTTGATCGGTCTAACGTTGAGTCTATATTGCACCAGTTCCAACACATTCTCTGCCGGGTATTGGCATCACCAGGTACTATACTGCTCGCAGACTTCGATCCAGGGATGAACCCGGAGGATCTGAAGAAGCTGAAGACATGGAATGCGCACGTTCCAGACACGACTAGAGACTGTATTCATGACATCATTTCGAGGCAGGCTCTGATACAGCCTCACAATCAAGCGGTATGCTCCTGGGATGGCGATTTTACATATGTGGAGCTCGACGAACTTTCCAGTCGTCTTAGTGTCTCTCTTCGAAATCACGGGACAAAGTCAGAGGATATTGTGGGTGTATGCTTTGAAAAGTCGCGGTGGTGTATTGTTGCCATGCTTGCTGTGCTGAAGGCAGGTGCAGCGGTCGTTCTTCTTGAGCCTGCCTATCCCCAAGCACGTCTTCAGGAGATCTGTCACCAGAGCAGTTGCGAAACAATCATAAGTTCCCAAATACAGCAAGATCGGTGCAGGGGTCTAGCTCCGAACCTCATCGTCCTCGGTGGGGCGTTGGCATTGCTCAATGCCATCCGCCGCACCACGAGACCTCGATGCGTCCAGCAAAACCGCACAATGCAGCATACCTGGTGTTTACATCGGGGTCAACGGAAAGCCTAAGGGTGTTGTTGTAGAACACCAGTGCTACGTCTCTTCTGCGTCAGCCCACCTCGCAGCGATGGGAATCGGCCGGGAATCTCGTGTCCTTCAGTTCTCATCCTATGCTTTCGATGGCGCGATCCTGGAGATCTTTGGCACTCTTATGGCTGGGGGATGTGTTTGCATTTTGTCTGAGGAACAGCGACGTGATTCATTCCTTGATTCGGCATATAAGCTAGAGGTCACGCACGCGACTATCACACCGTCGTTGGCGCGAGTGCTGGGCCATACCGCTAGCTCTTTCACTCGAACCTTGGTCCTATGCGGAGAAAAAGTACTGGACTCGGACATGCGACAATGGATCGGAAAGTGTCAAAAATTGTTCATCGCTTACGGGCCTTCAGAAGCTTCAGTCTGTGCTGCCCTGGTCAACGTGTCCGAGACCAAGGCCATCACGGGCAGTATTGGCAAGCCTACTGGCTGTGTTGCATGGATCGTCGACCCAAATTGCCACGAAATCTTACTACCTTTCGGCGCCGTTGGCGAATTGGTCATAGAAGGTCCAATTGTGGGACGTGGATATCACGATGATCTGACTCGCACCAAGGAGTCGTTTATATCGCCGCCCCATTGGTTGAAGGCCTTCCGATGTCACGGACCTTCACGATTGTATAAGACTGGCGATCTGGTGCGTTATCAGGATGATGGCTCATTAGTGTACTGTGGCCGAAAGGATACCCAAGTCAAGATCAGAGCACAGAGGTTCGAGCTCGCAGAGGTTGAAAGCACTATCCAAGTGAGTACTGGGACACCCTGGCTGGAGTCGTTGCTGAGGTTATTGTCCCGTCCACGCCCGAGGATATGCCTTATCTAGCAGCCTTCATTCCATGGAAGACAGCAAAGCCAAAGTCGACAATCGGGGACCCTGATGAGGAGTTCAAGTTGTGGGCCATGAAGACGGATACAAAACTGCGGGAGAGACTGCCTGGACATATGGTCCCATCAATTTTCCTCCCAATCTCCCACATTCCATACACAGTTAACGGCAAAACGGACCGAAAATCGCTCAGAGACGATTTGTCCAAACTTTCTGATATATCACTTGCGAGGTACCGACTGCAGTCAGCTGAGAAGACCATGCCTGACACTGAAGTGGGTCGAACATTACAAAAGATCTGGTCGTCTCTTCTGGGACTGCCATTTCAAAAGTGGGGATGGAAGACAACTTTCTTCACCTCGGTGGTGATTCGATCACTGCCATGAAACTGGTTGGAGAGGCAAGAGATGCAGGATTAGCACTCACTGTGTCCGACGTTCTCAATAATCGCGTTTTGTCAGAGCTTGTGTCCGTTGTTCGGACACAGTCCACGGATGACGATTCTCATGCGCCCCCATTCTCGCTCATCAGACCTCCCGAGGACCGTGAAGAGATTGCAAACTATGCAGTTACCCAATGCAACGTCCCATTAGATGACATTGAAGATATCATGCCGTGTACCCCACTCCAGGAAGGGCTTATGTCAATCTCCATCCGGCAGGCTGGACGATATATCGCACAAAGTGTTGCAGATCTGTGCGAGGGAGTCGACCCGGCGCGATTAAAACATGCCATGGACAAAGTCGTAAAGGAAAATCCAATCTGGAGAACACGTCTTTTTCAAGCTGGGGAGAGGAAATCTTCCAGGCCGTGATCCGCGAAACCACGCACTGGCATGACAGCACTTCGACAACTGCATATCTCGCCGAGTGTGCTCGAGTATCCATGGTTTGTGTTGGTACGCCACTAATTCGAGTTGGCCTGACGGAGCACAATGGTCGGAAGCAACTGGCACTCACTCTTCATCATTCCGTCTATGATGGGTGGTCCATCGCGGTGATCATGCAGCAGCTCGAGGCTGCATATCATGGGTTGACCGTGTCTTCACCATCTTTCAGCTCGTTTGTTCGCTATGTCCACAGTGCCGAAGAGCCGCAGCAATACTGGCAGCGAACATTTGCTAATCTAAACGCGGCTACTTTCCCTCCATTGCCGTCAGCATCATACCAACCTTCCCCGGACGCAGCCCATCACCATCGAGTCGCAAGTCTTCCGAAAACACAGTCGGACTACACTATATCCCATTTCGTCAGATTGGCGTGGGCAATTGTGACCAGCCAGCACACGGGATCTAATGACACAGTTTTTGGTGTGACAGTCACTGGGCGAAGTGCTCCTGTCCCAGGCATAGAGAGAATGACAGGCCCGACTATCGCGACATTCCCTCTGCGAGTGCAACTTCAACGGGGCTCCACTGTCAATGACTGTCTATCCGAACTGCAACGGACTATCACGGATTTGGGTCCCTACGAGCAGACCGGTCTTCAGAATATACGCCGTTTTGGCCATGAATGTGCCTCCGCTTGCGACTTTCAAACCTTTCTCTTGGTTCAGCCGCGAGAAGGTACATGGAACAACAGGGTGATCTCGCCAGCTGCAAACAGTCCTACTCAGTTGAATGGTTATGCGACACATTCTATCTATGGCCTCTGTATCTTCTGTCATCCGAATGACGACAACTCAGAGTTAGATTTCTATGTCCAGTATGACGAGCATATGTTGGATCGTGGAAAGGTCGAGCAGCTGTTCAATCTTCTGGACCATGTGTTGTGGCAGATTTGTCGGGCCCCGATATGTCACTCGAGCAGGTTGACTTTAGCAGTCCAGCTGATTGGCGCCAACTAGATCTGTGGAATAGGACCGTCCCTATCGCACATGAGACTACCCTACAGGACATGGTCCTCAAGACCTGCCTTGATCATCCTACTGTTACTGCAATCAGTGCGTGGGATGGGTCATTGACATACGAGGAGCTTAATGTGGCGTCAGGATCCATTGCTCGGGCGCTCAACAATCAACGCATCGGACAAGAGGATCTGATTGGCATATCAATGGAGAAGTCCAGGTGGGCTCCGGTGATTTTCCTTGGAGTACTTCGAGCTGGAGCAGCATGTCTTATGTTGGACCCAGCGCTCCCCCGTGGACGCATAAAAGAGATGGTTGGACGGTCAAGACCAAAGCACATCATTGCGTCAGAGGCCAAGGAAGACCTCATCAGTGGGCTCAATGTACCAGTGACCATCATAAATGATAGGACCATACATGAGATCACGAACGTACCACAGCTGGCTCCACTGGGTGTATCTCCTTCCTCTGCGGCCATTGTTCTGTTCACTTCAGGCAGTACAGGTACACCGAAAGCACTAGTCCTCGAGCATCGAAATCTATGCACTAGTATTCGCGACCAGGTCAACAGTATGAATGTGAATGAACGGACACGAGGCCTTCATTTTGCTTACTATTCATTCGATTTGAGTATATATGAGATGTTTGGCGTACTGTCATGTGGAGGGTGTCTATGCATCCCGTCAGAGATCCAGAGAGTCAACTCTTTAACAGAATTCATTAACAATGAAGCCGTGAACTGGGCCCTGCTCACACCATCAACCGTCAGTGTGGTGCGGCCAGAAGATGTACCCTGCTTAGAGACCCTCATTCTAGCGGGGGAGGCTGTCAAGCAGGAGACCGTTGAAGTTTGGGCTGACAGGGTCAATCTGGTCAATGCATATGGACCTGCAGAAGCGACTATCTGCACTGTCGGCTCGATTTCAGCCAAGGGCTGGATACCAGACACCATCGGATCGATGGTAGGTAGCGTCGGCTGGATATGCTCTCCCTCTGATCCATCCAAACTTGCTCCCATAGGGACCATTGGGGAGCTTATCATTGAGGGGCCAGTGGTGGCTCGTGGATATCTCAATGACAAGGAGAGAACGAGGGCAGGTTTTATTGACACTCCCTCCTGGCTTCACAATTTCCGATCGGGGAGCTCCTCCAGACTGTACCGATCTGGAGATCTGGCAGTATACAATCCCGATGGGACTATACGGTACATGGGACGAAAGGACACACAAACGAAGCTCCGTGGCCAACGCATTGAGCTGGGTGAGGTTGAGAGCCGGGTCTGTAAAGCATGGCCTGGGACTGTTGACATTATCTCTGAAGTCATAGTTCCGGCGGGCTGTCAAGGAGCCGCTTCTCTGGTTGCATTTGTCCATGATACGGGACTTTTCTATGGAACTCCTACTTCGAATGGCCTGTTTGTCACCAGTCCATGTGATGCCTTCCGAGAAAACGCTGCGAGCGTGGAAACATGTTTAAGAGACATGCTACCACGATATATGGTACCATCCGTATACATTCCCCTTCGCTATGTACCCAAAACAGCAACGGGGAAGATCAACCGGCGTATTATACGAGAGGCAGCCACTGCGCTATCAAAGGACTCGTTCATTCTGTACCGAGCCGTCAGGGCTAGAAAGGGCGAAGTGACAACGGAATCCGAGGGGGTACTGCAACGCATATGGGCCAAGGTACTTCTGCTTCCAATGAGTGATATTGGCGTAGAAGACGATTTCTTTCACCTGGGAGGGGACTCAATCAGTGCGATGACGGTAGCTGCCATGGCCCGCTCTGAAGGGCTGTCCTTGAATGTCTCAGATATATTCAACAGTCCGGTGCTGGGGAAACTTGCCAGTGTCGGTCAGCAGGCTTCGATTGTCACTGTGGATGCTCCTCCTTTCTCTTTGGTTCACGTCGAGGATAGCGACGCTCTTCTCGCCAGTCTGGTGCAACAGAACCTAGTTCCGCCAGGTTGTGAAATCTCTGACGTGCTGCCCTTGACCGAAAGTCAACATTTCTTCCTGCGATGGTCTCTTGTCACACCAACCTTCTATCTACTTGGTGAAATCGATGTGCCCCGTTTGGAAGCAGCCTGTGGAGCAGTTTTCAACAAACATGAGATCCTTCACAGCTTGTTCATCCCGTATCAGGGTGTAGCAGTTCAGGTCATTGTTCAGAATGCACCGACGCCATTTAAGCACCTCACAGAGGTTGATGATATTAGGGCTACTGTAACATCGATCCAGCAGCAATATGTTGCAAAGAATACCCTGGAAGCAGGCCTACCGATAAAATTCACGTTATTGTCTGACCCCAAGAGACAGCAGCATGTTTTCAGCATGCGTCTCTCGCACGCTCAGTACGATGGCATCTGTCTTCCACGCCTGATCCGAGAGTTTCAGTCGGCATATAACGACCCAAATTTCTCTCCTACGCCTCCAGCAACTGACTTTTCCTTGTTCATCCATTACCGTCGCCAGCAGATCACCCCCGAAGCATTAGACTTCTGGCGGGAATACCTCCACGGATCACAAATGACACTTCCACTTGAACCCCAGCAGAATGGAATGAAGGATATCAACGATAGTTCCATAATCAGTCCATCTCAGCTGGCCAAGCCCATTAAGGCACCTCGGGGATTCACCGATGCCATAGTGGCAGCAGCAGCCACAACGTACGTTCTGTCGCAGATCCATCGTCAGCAATCGATCGTCGTCGGCCAGACGGTCAACAGCCGCAGCCTTCCCCTGTCAAACGTGAATGAGATTATAGCGCGTGTCTCAACTTCATCCCAATGCGTGTAGACATCGAACCCGACTGGTCCGTGATGGATCTCCTCCGTCATGTCCGCCACCAAAACTCCCAGTCGATCCGTTACGACTACGTCGATCTGAGTGATATAGTGCAGCAGAGCACTGACTGGGCTCCAGGGACGCAATTCGGCTATGTCGTCCAACATCAAAACGTCGAGATGGATATTAGCTTGAGACTAGGGGACGTGGAATCCGCCATGGGTGGAGCGGGAGGCTTCGATCCATTAGACTCCATATGGATCTTTACAGTACCACGTCGAAAGAATCTTGAGGTTCTCATTCATGCGCGGTCGCACATGGCTTCTCTGCAGGAGGTGTCCTTGTTGCTGGAGAAGATCTGCCGGGTGATTGAGTACATCTCCGAGAGCCCGGAGGGACTCTTGTCTGACCTCGGGGAACTGTAGACATGTGTATGATATCGGGTTTTTCGGAATTGTACCATAGAGAAATTGAGGATCGGATCTATGACTGGGTGAAATGTGACATGTGAAGTATTAAGTGAGTGAGATGTGTAGGGACGATCACATGTCCAGACAAACCCTATCTCGACCTTTATGCCTCACCAGCAAAGCCACCACTACTCACCCATGAACTCATCCTGACAACCTGACATAGTCTAGAATTCCCATCGGGCGCCTACCGCCGCGTACCCACGGATCGACACGTCAATGCCTTGGCGAGTCAAGTCCATCGTCGCTCGGCGGAATTGATATCCACCCGGCACATCACCGCCGACCACTACACGCAGAGCTATTTCGAGCAGACAATACTCCATCCACAGCACAAACTCAGACCACAAAACAGCACCCAGAACCTCTCGCCCGATCCAGACTGTCGACCCGTGGCGAAGACCAGAACGAAATCTGGCTCAACGGGACTCTCTGAGCGTCCGCCCCACCAGCCCGGCCGCATGCGTCATTGACTCGACCATTTCCGCCGCAACAACGTTCGCTGTTCCCATTGTGTCTGTTCCTCGCTGCGTGAATTTGAGGAACGGCTGGGTCGGTGTGACATTTTCTGCAGGAGGTCTGCTATGTCAGCCCGGTTTGAGGGTACAATGGCTGCATTGTGGTGTGAGATGACATCACGGTCGTGGTGGTCTATTCTGGGGATACTGGAGTGTAGATGGACAGCTTTACTGCACCATTTCTTCTGGCGTGGGTTTGACATTAGGGATGTTCTAGATTAGATGAGTTGGTCTCGCCTGCAGTCATTTCCTGGTTAGACTGAGACATGCTGGGCTGGAAGTTGTTATCTGATTGAGTCGTGGATGCGTTTCCACGGGCTTTGGCAAAGTTTATCCAACTCGTTTCACTCATCTCTCACTCTAACCACCTCGATATCGCCTCTTTACCTGCTTTTCATCGTCTATCACGGCCATCCTCACCATCAACATCGCTCCTCGACGGCCGCTCTATCAGCTCTTCTACATGGTACGCATCACCTCCCATCCACCCCAAAGAACCACCTAACCCAAACCCAGACCCCATAGATCCCAGACCCAGACCTCACGGTCATGTCCTCCGACCGACGCGACAGCGGCGCCAGTCAAAGCTCCCTGATCAGCTACCACAGCGTCGAGAACGATCCCAGCCCGGAGGAATCCGAACACCGCCCCTCCCCCCATTCCCGGGACATCTCGACCGACGATAGCGAGTTCCCGACCCTCCATTCTGGCAGTCACCGCGTGCACTTTGGCTCAGATCTGCGGTACGAATATGGGAATCCGGAGACCACCGAGACGGATGAAGAGGGGCCTGGACCCAGTGTGGGATCGGAAGATGATTCCTCGGCTGGGGGGAATGGTGATGCCTCGGTAGATATCACGGAGGAGCATCGTGGGATGTCGTCGAGTCCCGAGTATGGGGGGTATTATGCCTCACCTGGTGCAGGGGGAGACAAAGAAGGGGGTGGAGCTGTGAACCAGCAGCAGCAGCAACGGCAGGTGAGAGGGATGTCGACAGGCCCGTCGACGTATCCGGGGGCGTCCTTTTTCGATCGAGTGAATAGTTTGCGCCATCGGTCGAAGGATAAGTTACGGAAGATTGCAACAAAACTAGGACGTCCCGGCGGAGGACAACGATCTGCAGCCGTCGTACGATCCGGCCATGGATGATCTACGGATTACACATTCTGGGCTGGGAGATGCGATGGATAGCCATCGAGGCAAACGGCGAGAGGGCGGGGAAGAAGGAGGTCATGGAGATGATGAGAAACGCCATGATCCAGACTCGTTTTCATCTGAAGCACACCGGTTAGTCCGCCAGATGACGCGGGATAAAAGGACGAGACGACGCCTGTCGGCCTCCCGGCCGTTTGTCGAGGACCAGCCAGAGTATACCGGGGAGATCTCGCCCTAGATCCTCGTCTACGTCGGTCTGGAGGCACAGGCGGCGGTAATGGCAGTGGAGGAGGCGTACTCGCACAGCTGCTCAAACTCAACGCCGCGCTGGAATCGCATCGTCGGTCCAGCAGTCAGAGCCAGTCGGCCTCCGAGTCAGCAACGCCAGGCGCAACGACCCCCCGCAAGATGAAATGGTACAAGAAACAGCGCCACTCCAACACCTCGACGTCGACGCTGGTTCCGGGGCTCGGGGGGAACTACAGCGGCGCCAGCACGCCCGTCTCCAGCGAGGTGCTCACGGCAGCATCGAAACGTCGCAGCAAGCAGCGGCGGGCGAGTATGCCCCTCGAGGATGAGATTCAGATTACCCTGCAAATCGCCCAGATCATCGCGCGCCAGCGGTACATCATGCAGCTCTGCAAGGCACTCATGCTGTTCGGGGCGCCCACACATCGCCTCGAAGAGTACATGCAGATGACCGCAAAGGTCATCGAAGTCGACAGCCAGTTCCTGTACGTCCCCGGCTGCATGATCATGTCGTTCGACGATCCATCCACGCGGACTGCAGAAGTCAAGCTGGTACGAGTCGGCCAGGGCATCGACCTGGGCCGGCTGGCCGACACCCACAACATCTACAAGAACGTCGTGCACGACGTGATCGGCATCGAGGAAGCCATCCAAGAACTCGAGGACATCATGAACAAGAAACCGCGCTTCAACAAGTGGATCATCGTGCTGGTGTACGGTCTTGCCACGGCGATGGTGGGCCCTTTCGCCTTCAACGCCCGGCCCATCGACCTGCCCATCATCTTCTGCAATGGCTGCCTCCTTGGTATCATGCAGCACGTCCTCGCCCCTCGATCTGTACTCTACTCGAACGTCTTCGAGGTGTCTGCCGCCGTGCTGACCTCCTTCATTGCCCGTGCCCTGGGCAGCATCAGGGCCGACATCAACGGCAACACGGACTACCTCTTCTGCTTCTCAGCCATTGCGCAGTCCTCCATCGCATTGATCCTCCCAGGCTACACCGTCCTCTGCAGCAGTCTCGAGCTCCAATCCCACCAGATCGTCGCCGGGTCCATCCGCATGGTCTACGCAATTATCTACTCCCTCTTCCTAGGCTTCGGCATCACCGTGGGCACCACCATCTACGGCCTCATCGACGCGGACGCCATCTCCTCCACCGTCTGTCCCCGGCCCGGCGCATTCGGCAATCCCTACGTGCAACGCTTCCCCTTCGTCGTCGCCTTCGCGGCGTGTCTCATGGTCGTGAACCAGGGCCGCTGGCGACAGACCCCGATGATGGTCACGATCGCGCTGACCGGGTACGTAACCAACTACTTCGTCACGCGGCGGCTGGGGTCGAACTCGCAGGTCGCCAACACCGTCGCCGCGTTCGCCATCGGCGTGATGGGCAATCTCTACAGTCGGCTGTGGCATGGGCATGCCGCCACCGCCATCCTGCCGGGGATCTTTGTCCTCGTGCCGTCGGGTCTGGCTGCGAGCGGCTCGCTCATTGCGGGCGTGCAGTCGGCGGACGAGATCCGGTCGAATGTGTCGAGCAGTTCGAATCGGAGTAATAGTAGCGGCGGGGATGGACAGCCGCGGATCAACTACGACGTGTCCTCGCAGTTGCTGGGGTTTGGAATGGTCCAGGTCGCTATCGCCATTACCATTGGGTTGTTTGTGGCGGCGCTGGTGGTGTATCCGTTTGGCAAACGGCGCTCGGGGCTGTTCAGCTTCTAGAGGATAGTTCTTGGGGAAGCAGGGGGATGAGGCATCCAGGGATGAGCGATTCCTGCAACGCAGGACAGGGTCTGCTGTGGTATGGCCTACTGTGTACACAGTATGTTTTGGCAGATGGTTTGGATTACCATCCTGTGTGCCATGCACACTATGCGGCTATGGATGTAAGCTATGTGTTGTGCCAGTTGCGTCGACATTCCTCTCGTCTGTGCCAGCGTTCGGTATTTAGCATCCAATGATTATGACTGTTCATGTGACACACCATTCTCGTCGAGGGAACAGTGAGGCTGTACCTAGGAGCTCGATAAGCAGTCCACGGCCACGACACGACAAGTAGGCATAAACGACACAATACCAGATCCAGATCGACGACAGACCTGGAAACGGAATCTGAGACCTGCGCGCGGCCCGCAAGGAAACTAGCGGCAGCAAAAGTACGACGTTGGCCCCAGACCAGATACAACCTCCTTCATGGCTGTTTGCGGAAGCCATCTCCTCCACCACACATCATCGCACCACTCGTCCGCCAGAACCAAGCTTCTCGTTGTCTCAGCCCAAGGAATCGGACAATTGTCTCCCCACTTAGATCGCGGAGCCAAGACAGAGCACGTCCCCATTCCCGGTACACCAGGTACACTTTAGACTTAGAGTTGGAAACTCTAAATTTGATATGGTCATCAGGTTGTTACACAATTACACCTACAAGATCCAATGCATATTTTCTCCCAGGGTTCACGGCTGGTCCTTGCTGGGCTCTCGTTACACAAAAAAACCATCTGAGACATTCGAGCTGTTGGTCGTACAGCCTCGCCTCGAGGTATGAGTCCATGGCCTGGAGGCCCAGACCACGGCCAGAACACGGCTCCTTGGGGGGATTGAGCATCTCCGTGGAGCATGGTGTTATTGAACCATGTCTGGATCGGTATGGAAGGGTTGTTCAACGAAGGGGCACCGCATGGAAACAGGAAGAAGGTAGAAAAGTAGGTAATGTGGGCGGCGCACCAGATAGACCGAGAAACGACCCTCCACGGTGGCAGAGGTCACTCTCCCTGTCGAATACCTCTCATCCAACCGTCTGACGCCAGCTGCCCATGGCTAATCCCCGTCGTTGCCTTTATCTGGCCGTGCCCCCTCCTTGGACAGCATTCCCGGAAAACTTTCCTGCCGCACCCCCAGCCATATGATTGCTCAACGGCGTCACAATCCAGCCAGATGAAAAACCAGTTTACAGTCAATCCCTCTCCCGTCTTACTCCACGGATACATTCCCAGACACCCACAGCAATGGACGATGCAACCACCCCCCGTCTGCACCGCCTTGACTGACGGATCTTTATTCCGGCGCCAGCCCGTCCGCCTAGATCGCCCATGGGGCGTGCGTTCCACCCCCATGTCCCGGGGTTTGCTCCTGGAGAATGTAACAGAATCGAGAAGACTCCATTCTCAACTTCGGTTTGTGTCACGCTCAGCGGGGTGGTCGTCTGCCCGTCCGTGGGTGGGTTGGCTCCAATCAGCCTGTACCAAAATCCATCCCAGAACCACTGATCATCGATCGCCCTTTGGCCTAATACTGGGTCCTGTTTTATATATAGAGTGCAGCAGGCCGGATCGCCAGCTCGAACATCCTTCGTACCTACCAATTACCGTGTCTCACTCCCTGCCTGTCTGATTGCCATCCTTGGCTGTCTCCCACTCCTGCGGGTGCGTGCACATTCCTCTGAAGTCATCGGGGTTCCCCCTTTTTACCGAATTTTGATTCATCATGGCTCCGGCTTTCCGGTCCAAGGCGGCCTTGTTGGCGCTGGTCTTTTTGGTGGATGTCTTTTCGGTGAATCAGCTCGTTCAGGCCCATCCGGTTGCTGTGCAGGGTCGAGACACTTCTTTGGTAATACCCCGTGTCTTCCCCTACTTCATCCCACATATACCCTCCCATTCGTGTCAATGCAGTACAGAAGTTAACTGAATACCCAGGAGCATCTCAACGTCAGATGGAACACGGCTGAAGCCCACGCCACTCGCAACGTCGACATCCCAGCCGAAGATAAGGACTGCGAGCCATGCAAAGACAAAGGCAAGGGAATCGAGAATAGCGCCGTCGGTAACACTGCCACCGGGAGCTCCGGCGTGGGCACTGTCGGCTCAGGCGTGACAGTCATCACGGGCGAGACGGCCGGTAGCACTACTGCTGATACTTCCTCCGGGGGAGGTTATGGTGGCGGTGGTGGCGGTTCTGGCGGAGACTCTGGAGCTGCTACGGCAAACACCAGTGGCCAGAGTTCGGGGGGAGGTGGCAGTGGTGGTGGCTACAGCGGTAGCTCTGGCGGCAGCTCTGGATCAAGCTCTGGTGGTGATAGCTCTGGTAACAGTGCTGGAGGGGATTCTGGTCGAGTGACTCTGGCTCTGGTGGCGGCTCCGGGGGAGGTGGTAAGGGAGGTGGAGGCGGCTCTGGGGGCAGCTCTGGTTCTGATGGCTCTGGCTCTGGCTCTGGCTCCGGAGGTGACTCTGGAGGTGGCTCAAGTGGTTCCAGCAACTCAGGCTCTGGCGGCGGATCCGATGGGGGATCTGATAGCGGCCCTGGATCAGGCGGAGGAGCAACAGACCTCAGCACCACAAGTGACGGCCCGGATAACAATTCATCAGGCTCCGGCTCGTCTGGTTCTGGATCTTCTGGCTCTGGATCTTCTGGCTCTGGATCTTCTGGCTCTGGATCTTCTGGTTCTGGATCTTCTGGTTCTGGATCTTCTGGTTCTGGATCTTCTGGTTCTGGATCTTCTGGTTCTGGATCTTCTGGTTCCAGCGATAGCGGAGGTGGTGGTGGAAGTGGTGGCTCCGGCTCTGGTGGTTCAGGATCAAGCAGCTCTGGAGGATCTGACTCTGGTGGATCTGGATCAGGCAGCTCTGGAGGATCCGATTCTGGCGGTTCAGGAAGTGGTGGCTCAGGATCAAGCAACTCTGGCTCCGGAGACTCAGGCTCAGGCTCAGGCTCAGGATCCAGCGACGCCGACGCCAACGCCAACGCCAACGCCAACGCCAATGCAAACGCAAACGCAAACGCAAACGCAAACGCAAACGCAAACGCAAACGCCAATGCCAATGCCAGTGCCAACGCCAACGCCAACGCCCCCGGCGCAGGCACCGCAACAGCCGACGCCCCCGCCCTCGCCAACGCAGCCGCCCAAGCCAGCAAGACAAAAAACACCAAGCAAGCCTCCACATCCGCCTCCAGCCAAGCAAACGCGCAATCGCACGTCCGCAGCGTCGACACGGGCCCGTCACCCTAACCAAGGCAGCGATGCCACGGGTGCATCCGATAATGCGGCTTCAGCGTCGAACTCGGGCAGCAATAACGGGTCCACGAAATAACGGCGCTGGAACGAGCGTGAATGTTAGTACGGGCGAGAAAGGCGGAGAGGGAGTTGACGCGAAGAAGGATGATACTGTCCATGACGATAAGAAGGAGGAGGGACTGGTGAATTCGTTGCTGGGGGAAGTTGACATCGTGGGTCAATAGTGCTCGCGAGATGAAAGAGGATGATGCTGACGCCGGTGCATAGGCAACTGCCAAAGAGTGGGTGAATGGATGGTCAAGGTTGGGGTTGGAGAGAGGAGGCCAGGAACTGTATGACTGCGATGGAGTAATGATATGTTATTCTGGTCGTTCTGAACGTTTTCTATAGTGACACTCTTGCTGGCGTTGGAGACATGTAAGACCTGTATCAAGCATTGCGCATTCATGTATACGAAGTCTGTGCTTTGCTATACTGATAACCCAGACAAGAGAAATATTACCCGTTCGATCTGTTGAATCTAGTATCACCTTCCACCTCTACATAGCACAACGCTCATCATTAAGAAATGCACATGTAGAAGCCCAACAACCAGCACCTAGGTACAACCAATGCAACCCTGGAATAATACAACCCAAGCAGTGGACATGTGCCAGCACACCTCATCAAGAGGTCGATCCAATCGTAGCGTACACTACTCTCCCTGCGACCCTGTCGACATCGTCCATCCAACCAGTTCTATCAGATACCGCTCCCGGGAGCGCAGCACAGCACGCGCCTCATCCTGGAGGAACTGCCGTATCACCTCCTGCATTCGCCCGTGTACCTCCACCGGTAAGCGCAAAAAATCACTCGGGGACATCGAGAACTCCTTCTCCTCCGGCGCCACGCAAACCAGCATTCCGCGCAGATCCTCCGGGACGGACTTGTCGCGCGCGATCCACGCGCACAGCGAGTCGAACAGTTCATGCGTGAGAAGAAACACCATCAGCGAGTCCAGTGTGGACCAGTCAATCTCCACGCCATTCGTCGGGGCCCCTGACGGCAACGACCCCAACGCATTATACAACGAGACCGTCGCAGCCAGCTGATCGAGCAACACCGTCGTCGCCTTTTCCTCATCACCGGCACTCGCGTCCTCCGTTCCGAGCCCCTGCAGCGACGACGCCGACACCACCGGCCGGTCATGACCCAGATGCACCCCGCCAGAGCCAGTTACACGCGACCTGCAGCACCATACAGGGGATCAAAATAACATATCCCCACCAGCGCTTGGCGGTAATCATCGACGCCGCCCCGGCAATCAACCCCGTCGACCCCGAGACGGCGGCATGCCAGCGTAACCGACAAAACCGCAGATGCACGCGCGACCGAAACGGCACAAGTGACGAGATCCCGACACACGCCGCCTCATGGCGATAAAACCGGACCACCAGATACGTGGACCACACCGCATTGACGACGCCAAACGCCGCCGCAAAGCCGTTCCCCACAAACCCGGACAACAGGTTACTACTCGTGAAACACCTTCGGATGGGCGCCCCAGATGGCCATGATAGTGCCGGTACCGACAATCAACGCCCCCACGCCCAGCACACGTCCATGGCGATGCGATCGACCAGTTCGGTGCCAAGTTCGCGGAATCCCACGCCAAGTCGGCTGTCGATCAGCCGGAGGAGGTCCGAATCGTCGGGCCCGGGGTCCTGCCGATGCTGCTGTTCGAGAGTTTGTAGAAAGCGTCGTTCTGTGCGCAGGAGCTGGACGTTCTGCGCCAGCTGAGCAGGCCATCGCGCAGGGCGACCACACTCATCAGCAAGGCGAGCGGTCCACCGATGGCCATGAGATGAGGGCGTGCCGGGGACGGGAACTTCGTTCCAGACGTTGGCGGCAAAGTCCCCGGCGTTGGCGAATTCAAGGTAGCCGGTGCTGGCCAGCAGACTGTTCCGGTACCAGGGAGGATGGACGAGATGCCAGGTGGGCTGGCGGTGGTGTTTGGCGAGGGTGACGACGCTGGTCGAGACATGGCTGGATTCTGTCTCTGGTGGGAGAGTTCTTTGGGAGGGTCCTGGGACATCTCCTGACGTCTCCTGGATCAGTCCCTGGGTGAACCTGGGATGAGGGGAGGAAAGTGAAGAGTACAGGAGAGTACGAGAAAGAGAGAGAGAGAAGAGAGAGAGAGAGAGAGAGAGAGAGAGAGGAAGGGGACTAAGGATAATTATATAAGGCAACCCTATAGGGCTGAACTAGCGCCCTCGGGGGCTCCACTTGGCCCGCTCACATCCATTGGATGTCCCAATCAGTTCAGGACCTCTAGTTACTCGTCATCCTCCTCATCCTCATCCTCATCCTCATCTTCCTCCTCATCCTCGTCCTCCTCATCCTCCTCGTCATCCAGCAGATCGTCAAGATCATCCTCCACGTCCACCTGACGCTCCTTCAAACCAGGCCCATTCCCATGCCCATCGGCTCAATATTGCGGGCCCGGTGGCCCAGTCCGACGTCCGCACCAACACCAGCATCCACACCGGCATCGGCATCCAGGTGCGGCGGTGGGTCGCGCTTCATCGGCTAAGCATTGTTAGTTCATTGCTCTGCTCCTTTCCCCTCTTTTATTCTTAGGGTATGGGGAGGTCCACTTACGATAGTCCCGGCCACCGCCGAGGAGACCAACAGGCCAATCATGGCAAGAGTGAACTTCATCTTGGGAGTAGTGGGTGGAATGAGTAGGTAAAGCTGGGAGAGTGGTCACTAATAGTAGTCTGAATGTAATGGAGTCTCGATGGATGGATATGTTTTCCATGACAGCAGAAACACCCCTTTATATACTTCTATAGACATCCATTCATGGGGAAACCATCATCCCTTCAAAATGCTCCATCCGGAAGAAAGGGATGGCAGTTCTCATTCTGAAACGACAGATCGTCCGCACTGTATCTGTTCTATCCTATCCTCTTGCAGCTCCTCTGGAATGTATCCCTAGGCACCGACGCATACCCACTCCTGACTGCTACAGAGCACTCCACACTACTATGTACTCAATGAACCCAGTCGAACGCCAACGGATAACACTAACACTATGAATAGCGTACACTCAATGGAATTAACTGTCAACTCAACCGCACACTCGTTCGTGTCGGCCTTTGCGGTCAAGGTTGACGAAGGTTGACGAAGGTTGACGTCAGTCGACGGTCCGCGTGTCCAGCACGAACATGCACCATGCAAGGTGGTTGGTAGCGGTGTAGAACCTCAACAACATCCCCGTTCACCAGGAAACCGCACGGCCGCATTCCATCGACATCGACCCCCACCATTCCATCGGGCAGCCGAGCACGTCAACGGCGATCGCCAAGGGATGCTCCGGTTGCCTGACCCCATCCCTACATACAAAGACGACACTCCACGTCAGCGCCGGTGATCCCAGCACAAAAGAAACCAAAAGAACCATCTGCCGGCGATGGTGACTGCAGGGACGACCGACTTGTCTACGCCCCTTTCTCCTTCTTGTGCACCCGGGAATGTTTCGACGTGCTGAGCGCTTTGATCAACCGAATCCCCGTGTCCACCGAGTCCTGCTCGCCCCGCGCCCAGAACTGTTGCTCGCGCGGAGACCCGTCCAGGCTCTCGTGCAGGAACTCCTCCGAATTCGTCCGCTCGACCGCGTTGTACACGCTCACCCGGTCCTGGAATCGCACCCGCAGCTTGCCCTTCGGGGACGATCCGCCCGACACCTCCTCGAGATAACTCTTGCGCACCGCATATCGCTTGGCCGCCTCACGACGGAGGGTGGGAATGGCCAGCTTTTGCAATCCCAGATGAACGGCGAATCGGACCACGAGATACGCCCATTCGGCACACAGGATGACGATCAGCAGGGTGGAGGGGTGAACATCCTCCATGCCGGTGCGGTAGAGATAGACAATGGCCGACGTAGAGAGGATCCCCATCCAGGTGAGCAGGTCCAGTCCCTGGAGAGACGGTCCAATCGAGTCCGACCGAACAGGGGCCGGTCGCTGACACTCAATGCTCAACTTGAAGAAATCCCCCCGAACTTCCAGCCAGTTGTTGATCAGAAATCCGACTGCCATCAACGGCCAGGACACCCCAAAGAGCGCCACATATCCATACTGCTCGCACATCTCGACAATGTCGTCATTGGCATTATACTCGTCGCCCTCGCCTTCATTCCGCACACGTGTCAAAAAGGCAGCTTCCTCCGGCTCGTCGATGAGCAGCTGATCGGTTCGAACCGAGTAGTTGCGGTTCCGGCCCTTGGTCTGCCGCTCCCGGTAATCCCGCCATTTCTGTCGCACCACCCGCTTCAGGTACGGCAGCACCACTTCCTCGCCGAAGCTCAACACCTGTCCCGTGATCGTGAGGTAGATCACTTCCTGCTGGAGCCGCGAGGTGTCGATGTGCGTCTGGGACGTGTCCATGGCGTGGGCCAAGCGGCCGACCCCAAAGATCTGGAGATAGGGGATGAGCTTCGCGCCAAAGGGGACGTACACAAACGCGGTGAGCATGGTGGGTAAGAAGGAGATGATGAACTGCATGATGAAAGACTTGGTGGTGAGAGCCACTTCGTACTGGTCCTGGTGCGGTAGTTTTCGTAGTCCGTCATGCGGGTGGCAATGCCCGTCAACATGCTGGAGATATACGGCAGGGAGAGCGAGAAGAGGACGGTCGGAAAGAACTCGAGATAGTTCTTCAGCGGGCCGTGTAGATCTCCGAGATAAAGACCTCCATGGCGAACGTCACCACGATCAAGGTGCCCAGCGCCAGCGCGGAAATCGTGGTGAACGGGATGAGCAGCAGCTGGCGCAGGAACTGTCGCAGGGGGAGAAGACCTTGATCTTCTCCCCCGTGATGGGGTCGGAGACCTCGCGATCCATACGTACTGCGGGCGATTGACCTTGAGCACGCCCACGCCTTTGACGTTCCACCGCAGACTCAAATCGGTTTGGCGGATCTTCCAGTACTCGACAAACACAATATACCAGAAGCAGTTGATGACGGCGCAAGCAATCGAATACGGACCGAAATACAACCAGCCCCCGATCCCCCAGGCCGCGCCGAAGACGATGAACCAAAAGTAGGTGTGGAAGAAGGCGAAATAGAAGGCCACTTTTTCGCCGAAGAGGGCTCGGATGGTGTCGAGATCCTCTTGAACCAAGGTGGGCCGCCTGCTCATCTGCTGGAGTAACTGTGCGTTCAGGAGCTGATCATGGAGCGGATAGGAGGCAGTGACCCGCTCCCATTGGCCCATTCCGGGCGTGATACCTGCACCCCCCAGCGCTTTGGACCAGGTCACGACGTGGTACACGGAGCGGAGGGCCTCTGCAGGGGTTTCGGCGTCTGCCACGGTTACTCATCTCCCACGGGCAGTTCGTGGGCGATCCCATACAGCCAGTCCTTGATGCTAGAGTATGGATAAGCGACGACTCGAATGTCTGGTATCGCTGATCGGTACGTACCGGGATTTATGGACCATATTCCCCAGGTGGTCCCGGGGTACTCGGAGGAAGACCAACAGCGAGGCCCCGTAGCCATGACGGACTTGCGTCTGACAATGGGCCTCTTCGAGGTCGTGGATGAGGGTGCGAAGTTCCTGGATGGCCTGAGCGATGTCTGGGGAGGGGTCAGATGGTTGATGGACAACTCTGTACCGATGCTCGGTCGGGGGATGACGTACCGATATCTTCAAACTCATAGCGAAGGACCCAGTCAACGCCGCGGTTGTCCAGCTCGGACTCGTCGGAGTAGGCGTATGGCGAGAACAGACTCATGGTGGTGGTGTGGGGGAATGGATATATACGGAAACGGAAAGAGAGTGCTTAACAACAATGGGGCGGAGAGGTGATGGCGACCATGGCACCGGAGGGGGGGAGTCCAGCGGATGGGGACGGCTGATGGGACAATGGGGAGTCTTAGCCTCTTAGGTATGGTGAAGAGATGATGAACAGCAGAAAAGGAAGCGAAGAGAGTGGGAAACGAAACGATGGAAGAGGGAGGAAAGAAGAAAGCGCTGGCGAGCGGATTCGGCAATGGAGCGTGCAAGGGATGGCGTTGGTGGCCCCTCACGACCCCATCGGACCCATCCAACTATAAGGCGTTCGTAAGGCAGAAGGAAATCCCCCCGAGGTTTACACGGGGCACCACCCGTTGATTGAATTGGGGGTTAGGGGGTTGTTGGCGAGGAGAACACGGACCGGATGAGGGGTTGTTCAGAATGGTGGAATCTGTCCGAAACTCCCTGCGTCTGCGGTGCAGAGGAATCCCTACAGCGCAAGGGCATTTCGTATGCGTGGAGATGAGTAATCCGTGCCCTATGGGGAGAGGACATACTACCTACTCCGTAGGTATGTATATGGAGGCGTCCAGGCAGCAAATAACTCCCAGGTAGGTAAGGCGTGATGGGAGTGCGGGAGAGGGCTCGGTCCCGGCTGCCGGCCTCCAATCAGCCGCCTGGCCTTGCCGTAGGGCTGAGCCTTGGCGATCCTGCTGACATCGGCATTGCATTACGGAGTATGTCTCGGGCCTGATTCATCTGTTCTGGACAGATTCTTGGAGAATTATGTCCAGCGTTATGACTGCGCTTAGAATTATGATCCAATGGAACTGCACGACGCACGAACAGCGAGACAGTATCTGAGGGTGTCTCTGCGCGGCTATATATTTTGTCCACTCTCAGCCAGAGACACATATTTCGACGACTAGTAAGATAGTAGATATCTCCTACAGAAACAGTCTCTAGCTACCTACCTTACCATTGCCAGCCGGTCTTCTCCGCAAAATCCTTGCAATCAAAGTCCCGGTCCACCAACCAAGCATCATGGTAAATACCGCATGCACTCGTCCCAGCAGACCGGTTCAGCATCGGGAGCGAGCTTTCACTGACAGGCGATCAACCGTTGCAGCCCCAAATGGACCAATATCAGACCAGAGTGCTTGCACAGCCTCTGCACCAAGGCCGGGAGCTCCTGCAGTGGCAGGATCCGCTGCTAAGCCTCCTTTGACAGCCGCAGGTGGGGAACTCAAAGGCTGGCCGTATATCCGAGCGATCAGGCTACCAGCCCCGTCTCATGGCGCAATCTATGACGAGATTCTCGTTAAGAGATGCATGTCCTGTGTCAACAGGAACACCAGCAAAGAGGCAAAATTAGCAACACCCCCTGGCGTCTGATTGGCGGACAGGGGTTGGCCGTTACCAACGGTGACGGCGAATGTGCTGCCTGAGGGCGGAAGCACACGCGAATCCCTGCGGAGATCCTGCTGGGCGTCATGGAATTACCAACCGGGCTGTAAGTTACCGGTGGGGCAACCGGCAGTCCACCAATCGGAGCCGCCTCCTACCTCATTCGGTGATGCCTGTTGATGGAGTCTTTCCACCCTCTCGTTTTTATGCTGGTTATGAAGCAGCCTTCCGGGAGATTCATGTACAAGCCACGCCTTAATCAAACCCTCTGCAGATTCCTCATCCATCTCCCGGCAGCGTCTACATAACCCCCCTTTCCCCCGTTCATTCGTTTGCTTCTCCCACCACACAAGTCTCCGCATCATCAGCTTCGGAACGGATCCGCTTTCTGCGCTGGCTCTCCGCCAATCATCGGAGCACCGACTCTACCATATCTTGTCCCTGTCGCCCACCATCCCGATGCTCTCGTCCACTCTCGAGCTCATGGCCCGTCGTTTCTTCCCGGGTCAGAATGCCGCCTTCGGGCTGAGCTTGTTTCTCTTTACTTTCATGTTCCTCCCAACGCTGGTCATGTTGCTAGCCGTCATCGTCTTCTCCTCTTCTACTATCCGCGGCTTCACAAGTCTACCAACCACCAATGACGAGGCAGTGACACCAATTTCGTATGTCCATGTGATCAAACGGCATAAAGACTCGACGACTAATTGCCACAGCTTGTACAATACATCATGCATAGTCCACGATTGAACGATCCTTGCAGCCTGCTCCCCGGACGGATGCATCCATAGCATATGCGGTGTTTGGTCTTTCTTTGTATTATACGCCTTTCCATGTTTTATCCTGTACAATCCTAGCATCTGGCATGATTAATCTAGTGTTCAAATCGAACCGTCTGGAGTCTAAGGACATTTATTTGGTACCGTTCATGAATGAAGCAGCTTTTTATCTAGGACTTGACCCGAACCATCGAAACTCTTCAACCCTGCAGTCACTGCATATGATACCAAGGCAACCTTGCGAGAGATCTTCTCAACCCCTGGTGAATTTATCTCGTTTGCTTCCACTGCACCTCTTCACATATTCAATAGAGTGACCAATCCCTAGTGATTTCCCCAGACACAATTTCATACCAGACCACTGCCATTCATATCTCCTGTTTGGGGAATTAGAGCGATTTTCTGGTGACTCGATACTCTGACCTGGTGAATAGATCGTATCCCCATCTCTATATATCGTCTGATTCCTCCTTCTCCCCCAGAAATGATTCTCACCACCTAGCAATCAGATGCCACTTTCCTCCATCTGCACTTACATTTCGGGAACCCTGAACTGTTCTATCCCATGACCACAAGCTTACCTCTTGACTGGATATTAGACAGATAATCAGCAGTCATTCCGCCAGAAGCTGAAGTCTTCAAGAAATACTACAAGTGAGTATAATGAACAAGGCTCTCATCATGCGCAATACTTGAAGTGAAGAAAAACGGGCGGTCGGTCTACACCTGTTGTGTTCGCCCGCTTGGTCCGAGAGAAGACTGGATCTCTTGAAAAACCGATACAGAGGGCTGTACCGATCAGGACATTAACCTATGACCAAGGCATCAACACCAATCAACGTGATAAGGTTAGATGCTATACAGTCTTCAGATGGTGTCACATCTAGTCAACCCATCAGCTCAGACTGCCATGTTTCAAGAAGGCGCTGCCTGACCTCAATACGACCAATCACCACACACTACACAGCGCGACCCATGCCATCAACTTCAAAGGAATCCTGGAACCTTGGCTAACTTTGAAATGTTGGTGAAATGCTTCTTCAAACCCAAACCAGTTTCACCCATCACTAGCTGTGATTACGTCCTAGCACCAACGACTGTCTCGCCCGTATCCTCCGAGAACGCGTCGTCGTGGGCCACGAAGGTGGCGTCCAAAGCCGGTGGAATCAACACATGAGCGACGTAATGACAGCGGTCGTCGAAGTTGAAAAACTGCCCTTTCCAACTTGGAGACTTCAGACCCGAATCTCCTATACAATGGTAGTACAAGACGATCTAACCTGTCAAAGATAAAGGTACTTTCAGGGAGGCAAGTCCTGAATGGATGCCTTTTCTTCCATTAGCGAAGGGTGCCTCATCTATCGACGCCAAAGAAGCGGAAGAAATCGGAGTACAGGGACGTTTTCAGGAGCGAGTTTCTCTCCTCGCCTGACGGGTCGCTCTGGCGGATTCGGTAGCCCGGTTGTCGCCGATGGTGTAATCTGATTGTTGAGATGATCTCCTAGGCACACCTACCTTCATCCTAATAATATCTATGACAGTCTGACCAGTCGACCTTCACCACCATCAGCGGTGGTTGCTTATAATGTTTGCAAACTCCGCGTGATGAGACCGTTCGCCCCTCTAGCATCGAAGATGGAAGCTCTACACACTGAGCGTCAGAAATTGCACCTCTCAGAAACGCTCATTTTATTATACCGACAACCTCATGGTACTAGTTGCTAGCATAACGGCTGGCCTGCTCTTTTCTCCAGAAATGCTCATGCTATGCTCCTGACAAGCTTATGGTACTAGTCGCTAGCATAGCGACTGGTCTGGTCTTCTTTGAATGCAAAGAACTTGACAAACGGAGATATTCAATCTCGTCAATCGCGACATCAAGCAACAGTTCCTGGACTGTTGAAAGATCCTTACTCCATGCCCTGTGACAGCCGTAATTTGATCAAGGGTCGGGCAGAGATCCCGCTTCGGTCTACTGAATGAGTCGAAGATGCAAAGGGTTGGATTAACTTGCATAATGCCACGGGGTTGGATCTTCATCTCGTGAGAAATTATCTACTTCACATAAACATGTCATACCGACCATCATGTCATCACCGGGCAGGAAAACGGGTGACTTATCGGGATGACCATAACATTAGGTAGTCATGGGTGCATTTACACTGATCAAGCATCGGAGAGGTAGTCAAGACTATGATCAAGCCTACAAGACCCCTTAGTTAGTCGGCCAGTGAGCTCAGTCAAAGCTACAGAAACTGGCGTCCCCTGAAAGTACACCGTGATGTAACATAAGACGTAGATTCCACAACACGACAAGAACCCCAACAAGTGCCCAGGGTAATCCTCTAGCTCTATTTTTTATGCTACCCACCCTATAAGGAAAGAGGCTGAATGATCGACACGGAACCACGGTAGAGGCGGCGGAGAGATCGACAGGAGAACAAGTCTTATTTCCAATCTTAGTCAAGGTCGGTAGACGAAAGTCACGAAGAACCATAATATAGTATCCCATCAAACAGAAACAAAGACAAGCCAAAAACAGAACATGCTAGACACCCAACGCAAAACGTGCAATCCTCACACTAAGTACCCTCAACCTCAGTCATCCTCACCACCGGAGTAGGCCTCCTCGTCACTACTCGAGCTGCCTTCCTCCTCCTTGTGCTCGTCGTCGTCTTCGCCTATAATAAGAGCATATTAGCCACAGTCTTTGAAGGAACTCCCAACCAACGAACGAAAGCGAAAGGAACAAGAGGAAAAAAAACATACCAAGCTCATGCGCAATAAGCGCACCACCAGCAAGACCAACCGCCAAACCCGCCGCACCACCGCAGCATCTTCTTATTCGAATCGTCCTTCTTCTCCTTATACTCCTCCTGCGGGGGGTAATAGCCACCCTCATGGCCCGGAGGAGGGCCACCGTAGTACCCACACCAACCGGCGGCGGGGGCATCATATCCCGCGAACCGGCGATACTCGGAGTCAACCATGGGCACCTCCCACTGCGAGTGGCCGGTGGCAGTCTCGACAAAGAACGCACGACGCACGCTGGGCTCCCATTCCTGGGCCCAGCCGTAGGGAAGAGGCGGCGGGGGGACCGCAGGAGGTCGGGCCGACGACGGGGGAGCGCCGTAGGGCGACGAGAGTCGTGGGAGCGCTCGGATTCGTATGGTGGGCGGGATCGTAGGAACGCTCGTGGCCTTCGTACGGGGGGACGGTCGTAGGCGGCGCTCATAGGGACCGCGCTCGTAGACGGACGGTCGCCTTCATTGGGAGGACGCTCGCCGTAGGAGGGGCGGTCACCATAGGGGGGACGGTCGTAGGGACGGTCTGGGGGAGGACGGTCGTAGGGGCGTGGGGAGGAGGACCGCCGTAGTAGCCGCCGGATTCGCCGTAGTAGGCCATGTTTGTATGATAGATGTAGAGAGGATAGGGTGGAGAGAGTAGAAGAGAGACAGACAAAAGGAGGAGAGATGAGAAGATGGAGGACGTCGGATGTGGTGCTACACACCCTTATATAGCTTCCTGTTTACTTCTATCTATTTCCAGAATGCCCAGGAGAAGCTAGAGGAGGGGCACTGGTTGGGCCATAGAGGCTCCCACTCCCTCCGGAGCAGTTCTCCCATCCTCCTGTTTCTTCTCCGTCCGACATGCAGTAGCGTTTGCCCTGGACGTCCCCACTACGAGGTGAGGTCATTTGCTCAGAGGGGAGAATATGACATGGCGCTAACGGAGTTGTAGTTGGGAGAATGGCCACCGGATATTATTAGGGAGGAATCAGGGGGAGCCGATAGTCTGCTGCTCCAGAACATGCAGATCGCCGGCGCGAGAATATCTGCGAATGGCAGGCAGATACGTTTGACCCCTGAGAACCAGAGACCTCAGGTCCACCGACACAAGCCTGATCAAGACAGTGGACGAGACTGAGACTGAACGACCGGACTGGGAGCATGCAGCGGCGGTGCACCCTGACACTGCAATATGACTTGTCTCGAGACCCCACCTGCACTCTGGCGGCTGCGACGGGGACCAAAGGACCGAACAAGTTCGTGATATGGAGAAGGACAGCCAAGGACGTCTCCCCATAGGGCGAGCGAGATTAGGACATGGCTTGTTATGCTGTTGCCTGCTTGGCGCCACACCCAGCAGTGGATTCGCGCCAATCAATAGTGCCAGCGACGCTCTCAGCCACGGCATCCACTGCAGTCGACATGCTCCAGCCACGATCCCACAATAGGAGGTGCTTCGATCCTGAAACGAGCACTAACGCGCCCGCTAATGCCTTCTCCCCGCTAGGAATGGAGTCAATGAGGCATTTTCGTGGCTTCAAGCCACGTGTGTGGTGTTCAGTGGCTGTGATGCTGGCCATGACTGAGCCACACGGGGCTGGAACCTGGCTGTCCCATCTTACTCTCCGGTCATACTCGTCGTCACAGGTCATACGGGAAAAGTAGGTAGTGTCGAGAGAAAAGACCCCTCAAGGGATTGCGCCCCTTGCGGCGACCGCATCCAGCGCTTACGGCAAATAATCGTCACATTCTAAGCCAAAATTAAGTAATGTTGCCGGTAATACACATGGTTGGGAGGAGAACCCCGGCTGCAAATCAAAGCCGGTCTGATTGATTATGTCCGGCTTCATAGTATCGCCCGGCCTGCATGGTGGTCACGAGGAACCATCAAAGCCACTCGATTCATTGGTGCCTGGATAGAAGAAGGCCGCGACGCTGGAGAAAATCAGTATCAAAATGGACCACGGTCAGAATTGAAGCAGGAGAAACATACCGATTATCACATACGCCGCGATGAGAAGGGCACCTTCGAGGTAGTTACTCCGTCCGTCCAGGACAAGGAAGTTCACCACGAACGCCGTCACAAACAGGCAGACGGTTTCGAACAGGGTGAAATACAAAGACATCTCTTTGTCCATACACCAGCCCAGAATCACCACCAGGGGCGTCACGAAGATAGCTGCTACAGGTGAGTCACCATCCAAACCGGGATCCAGGGATAGTACGTACCGATCTGAATGCTACTTCCAACGGAAACACCGATTGACAAATCCATCTTGTTTTTGGTCGCCACACTCACCGCAGTAACGTGCTCCGCAGCGTTAACGACGATAGGCAGGACGATCAATCCGATGAAAGCTTCACTGACAGACGAACTTTCTAACATCGCAGGGATCGCGTCGACCAGGAACTCGGCACAGACGGCAACAAGCGCAGTAGACATAAGCAGCATCACCACGGCAGACGTCCGCGACATCATCGGTTCTTGATGCTCCGGCGCCACCTCAATGGCCTTGACATTGGCAGCAGACGGCATGCGAGACGCCCGCGAGCAAATTGCACGGCATTACCGACCGGCAGAGTGCGGTTCATCTGACTGGGGGGGTGAGTTGGTGCGCCGTAATCCCCGTATATTGCCCGATGAGGGCATCGGGGTAGGGTTTCCAGGAGCAGCGTTGCTGGAGAAAACATTGTTGGACAGTAGCGACGGCATCGTAGGACGGAACGGGGAGCGCCGCTTGGGCAGTTCCAATGCATCCCCTGGATCTTGGACAGACTCTGGTTGCGCGGAGGGTCCTGCACGATTCAAGTCACCATGCCGACCGATGACCGTGTCAACCACGGCCCCCAAGGCTTGTTGTTGGGCAAGCTTTCTCTGACGTTTTGCTTCTCGCCTCATCGCCTTTCTCTCTTTCTTGGAGACATGATGTTGGGTGGAGATGTCATGTTGCGATTGGCCGCCGAAGTCCCTCGGTGCGGACCATGATGGTTTCCGTCATTATCGGCTTCGTATCGACTATCGTCTCCAAAGTCGATCGCGTAGGACACTGGGTCATCAATGTGACTGGATACAGAGCCCACGGCAGACGTAGAGTGGTCGTTCGTAGCCACCGTAGCCATCTCCGAGAGGGTGTGCTTGCGGAGGGCCTCGGGAGAGGAAGTCCGTCTTGAGCTACCACTTGACTTGCGACGACGACGGTATTTCATCGCCCGTTTAATGCGTTTCGCAGTGGTCCAAGATGTGGTGGTATCCACTGACTCGTCCGATGAGGAGCTCGAATCGGAAGAGTGGTTCATCAGCTCAGCAAGAACACCCGGGTGGGATTCCTCATCAATGATCTGCTGCGGGATGCTAGCATAAAGGTAGGAATGGGACTTGAGCTGGAATAGAAGGTAGAGAATGTACACGAGCAGGAGGACCTGGTTTACTGTGAGAATTGCGACGTGGGTAGCGGACGGGGTCAACTTACCACACTGGTTCCCCGGCTCACCTTCAGTGTATATTTATCGGCAACGGCAGAATCGGACCAGGAGGCATGGAAAGCGGTCTGTCATGGTTAGCGAGGGGAAAGGGTATAGCATAATTTGGTGGATTTTACCGGAAGTAGTAGACTCATGACGCTCAGGCTGAGAAGACATGCTCATTTGGGTAACCGTGCTGTTGTAAATCTGTAGGGAATTAGGGAAAAGCTTTACTACTCTCGGAGAGTATTACCTGTTCTTGGAAGCGAAGTCCTCCCAGGAGAAATGCCATGCCTAGGATAAGCAGCAAATTGGCCAGAATGGAGCCAAGCAGAGATGCTTGAACAATTCGAATTTCATCCTGACGCATGTCAGCTACACGTCTGCTATCGAGTAAACAATCGTCGGCTTACCTTGACAAGAGCGATACTGATGGATCTATGGTTAATTTCGATGTGTATGAATAGGGCAAGGATAAAACTCACATACTGCCATTCATTAGCAATTGATATCCGTATTTCAAGGAAAAGAAACTCACAAGATGATCAACTCGACCGCATTTCCAAAGGTGACATTAATCAATGCGCCAAGATTGTCGCCCAAGCGACTGGCGACACACTCCGTCGCATGGCTCAGCAGTCCAGCCAAAGGAATGATAGCCACCGCGTTCATCGCAAATATGACCGCTGCATTGAGCCCTGCTGCCTCAGCAGCAATGCCTACAGGGACAAACACCAGCAAGACGTTGACCCAGCTATGGCACAGCGCATCCTTGGTGTGGCTGACAAACCGGACGGTGCCATGTTTAGCACGCACCAGGAGTCCTGGTGTCGGATTTGGTTCCTCGTGATTCTCGGGCTCAGAAACGGGTCCGGCCACGACCCCCGGCCCTGGATTCACTTTTTCCGCATCTTCGCTGGAAGTACTAGGGTTGTCGGGGGTGTCTGAAGCGGACTGGGGCGCGTAGGGAGTGTCTGGGTGGTAGGGACGCGAGTCGACGATGCGTGAGCTTTCGCCCACGAGTGATACCGGTCTGCGAGAGGGAAATGGCCCATGTTAGCGGACATTCCACCAGGTGCCACCGTTATGGGAGGCTGCAGCCCTACGCGGGGGGAGCGCCTCCGCTAGAGATAGAGGGGAGATAGAGGAGAGAGATAGAGTCATGACAATGGACTTACGCATGTATTTCAGGACAGAGGGCGGAAGGACCCAGGAACAGAAGAGATCGATAACCAACAGGGGCTATACGACGGGGAATGGCGGAGAAGGGGAAGAAAGCCCGACAAGCTTCGGACAAGGACTTGGCTGGTTTATATGGGGGATCTTGGCAGGCCCAATGATGTTTGCCAAGCCGGTTGAATCTCAACGCAGACGCCACGCCGCTTCTCCATCGTCATGCCTTCCGTCATCATACACTCGGGACAGTTACTGCAAGTACCGTCATCCGACATACTACCCAGGTAGGAAACAGTCCTTCTCTTTGTTTGGTTGTTTGGCTTGATACGAGGCCATCCACACGCGAAGCCAGTCCAACCGCTGCTGCGGACATTCGCCGAGATCGTCCCAATCGTGAAACCCGTCATGTTGATCTCTTCCTCTTCCACTCTCGCCCATTCCTTGGTCAACCGGAGCGATCCAGCCAGATCCAATTTCGCTTAGGATCCTGCGAACAACGCTCGTGGTCAGTTCCCGCCTGTCCAACGGTACCGTGTCACAGCAATACGACTCCCAATCGAAGGCGGACTCCGATCGCTCAATCATTTTAGCAGTCTCCCGCAAGGAGGCGCCATAATCCTGCCCATCTGGCCCTATAAGGTTCAGCTTTGAGTTGGGCTGCGGAATGACAAGCTGCACGGTCGATCATTGGGGCCAATCCGTCCTGAAAATGAGTCTCGACGGGGAACCCCAGCCATGGGAGCAGAGGTCTGGTCCCGCAAAAGACACATACCTAGGCACTGCATATGATCCCCTTCCTCGTCTCCGTGGAATGGTCTATTCATCCGACGCACACAAGATTCAAAGATCGACTCTGTGCTCCCTCGCCCGCATAGCGGATCCAATACGGGCATGCGGGACCTTCTCCAACCCACAATAATAATAGAATGGGCTCCGTCCTGAATCTTCCAGAACCCAGTGGGTCGCAACCGAGGACCCAATCGGCATCTCCACCTCCACACCGGGTGTGGCTGTGGCTGTGGCTTCTATGTTTATCAGAATGAATCATATGCGTTATCATACACAGCCACTCGGACCAGACAGCTCCCACGATGAGATCATCCATCATCCACGATCTTGCCACGAATGCCTGACGAGCAAGGTTACACCATAGGGCTGGGCCGTTGTCTTTCATGCCAATTTCCCGACATGTTGCATGGCCGAACCTGCTGGTTCCATAACCACCTAGGCAGAACCGTAGCCGCTATGCAAGGCGGCCGTATGCGTACGTGGTCGTCTGTCGCCGAGGCAGGGAGTCCGGTGGGTTGGAGCAGATCGTCAGGACTCCCAACCGATCATTCAAAATCCGAGTCCGATAGTCTACGAGGGTTTCATAGACTATTACGGTACTAATGCGATGACTCATTTAGCTCAGTCAGTCGTTACAATACAGGCACACAGGGTAGTCAAAGTTCTGGCTACATTAAGATTCGGGAAACAACGCGCGAGAGTGAGTTTCTCAAACCAATCTAGACCCTCTCCGGTCACTTCATATACAACCCTCACCACGACGGTGGAATCCAATACTATTTTGCCAATGCGCCTCCGTATCCGCCTCTCGAAACTTATCAATTCCCCCTGCGACACCATCCTCATTGACCTCCCAATCGCCGCTCTCAACACGATCAGCCCAGTTATTTAGTACCTTGTCTATCTGCACTAAATGATTGTTTGTGATTCCGTTCGTGATCCAGCCTGATATAACTCCTCGTGTTCATCACTAGGCCTTGGGTCTCCGTCCAAACGGTCCAATGAACCTATCCCAAATGGCTCTCCATTGGACTTTCGTGCCCACCCAGAACGCCCAATGCCAAAGGGTAAGACAAGTTGACACCCATTTGTCCAGAACAGAGGCCATGTCTGCATAACAGGATGGATGTAGAGTCCGGCGGCGATGTCATTGAGGCCGAAAGCCTTGTTATACGGCCCTGGCTGTCTCTGATGCTCTGGATTTTCAATCTGGAAGAGCCGTTACAGGACAGTCTCCAGGGTACTTTCGTGATGCCTCCATCGTGACGTAACAAAGTTCGTTATGGGTTGATCCTGGATTCAGGGACGGTGGGGAATCGGACTCCCGGCGCGATGTACCGAAATCGGGACTTTGCAGTTGGAGATGGCCTTGAGGAACTTTAGGCAAATGAGTCAGTGGGCAGTAAGGCATTGTTAGAAGTGTCGATGAATCATGCCACGGCAAGTTGAGAGTAGCAGTTGAGTCATGTCTGTGCGGGAGTCGAGATTCAATCGCTTCCACAAGACGCTTGAAAGCAGTGATTGCCCTTTCTAGGTCTGTCTTTGTGTAATGGTAAATTACCCACTGGTCCACTACTGAACAACCGAACCGGGGGTTCTGTACAGTAGTTCTCCCTGTTCTTTAGGACTGTCTGTACCTTTCCTTCGTCGATCATTTTGGAGATATGAATCCAGAATAACTTCCAGAGGCATCCAGCTCCATTTCATTGCTGGTAATCTCTTGGCTATCATTATAATCTTCAATAAAGCTTGCTTTCAGAGTCGTCTGGTCAAAGCTAATCAATAAGTCAGCGTTCTTGCCTGCAGTCATTAGATCGCTCCATCAGCGAGAAGAAGAACCTTACAGAATACCCTCATCATCTCCAAGTCGGAAGTGACTACTGTTGTACAATTTAAGAAACCGTCCCTCCTCATCCTCATCCTCATATAACCAAACCCGATGCCGCAACCCCTCCGGAGACATTAACCCTCCAATAAAGAGGAAAAGAGGATAGTAAGCAGGTAGTATATCCTCATACCAAGCACGCTTCAGGAACTCAATCAATGATGGGTGAAGAGTGTGGGCAATCTCCTCAGAAGGTGCCTTGGCCTGCCACCAAGTTAGAGGCTTGGAGGGCATCTTCCCTCCACCACCTTCTATGGCCCTGGTCAGAAGCTCGTTGTGGAGTGCTGCACAGCGCTCATAATCCATAGTTCCGGGGCCGAGGTCAGAAACTGGACTGGATTCGGTTATGCGGGGCCATCCATCAGGGCGAGCTGGGGTTGATGACATCAAGCTATGCTCAGAAGAAGTCATTGAGAGAGAGCAGATGAGTAGCTGAGCCGGTTTGATATGGACGGTAGGTAGATAGGTAGCAGGTAAGATGTGACCACTAGTGAGAAGAATGGTGAGGGAGTTAGTGCATCTCCGGCAAGTTGCTTAGTGGGAATATCCTAAAGGGATCACGTGGCTTGTTAAAGGGACTCGCCTTGCTCAACACCTTTCTGAGACCTATACCAATGACCACCCGGTGTTGCAAGCGATTTGTCACCTAGGTATGGATAGTGGCATGCCGGTGGTATGGCCAAATCAGTGGGGAAAGATGTTACATATATCCCCGACCCTTGTGACAGGAGAGAGGACAGTATCAAATATAGTATATATATAGCTCACAGCCACAAAGATTTAAAATTAGGAATACACTAATTCTGTTTATTATATGACTGTATAAGTGGCAGGGAAGACCCTTACTAGATAGGATATGACTCTTTCCATGGTCATACCGTAACACTTTACCTGGCTTTTCTCATGTCTAGATTCTAGGAGACTAGGGCCACCCAACGATAAGGTTGTCGGGACCCATCGAGGATAAATGATGAAAAAAGGTTTATCCCGATTCCCTCCCGCGGGGATCTCCGGTGGGACTGGAACGACCGGATATGTTCTATATCACGTGACCGTACAATATTGGATCGGCCTTTGAGACAGATCCAGTTGCCCACTATACCAGCTCCTCTCAAATGACTCCCTGATCCTTCTTCAATCTAAATGTTTAGGACTGTGGAAGTGACACCAAGATCACCGATTGAAAGGTGTGGGCGAATCGGCACTTGGCTCGGCACGTGGACGGCAACCCGATCCGGATGCAACCGTCCGTGATGGAGATGCCGATGATCGCCTGCCACAGACTAACTAACAGACTAGTTATCCTGGAAAACTCTTTCACATTCGGAGAATAAAACAATCAACATTGCCACGGACAGTATTCTGGACATGAGAGTCGATTCACCGCAAGATTGATCCCTGTTGAGCAGCTGGGGACGCCATGGCTCCGTCAAGGAGCACGATGGGATCGAAACGATCCAAGCTCTGGAGGTGAGATCCGTTCATTTGCATTGTCATATGTATCTACTAACTACTGCCCCAGCACATTGAACCCTTTAGCATGGAAGTCTCGACTCGGGCTGGATTCGCACACCTTTCTGATGATGATGAAAGGTGCTTTGCCACCGACTGTCGTTATCGCGATGTATGTACCGTTTTCCTATACTATCTCTCTTTTCATTCAATATCTGAGACAGAGGACAGCCACCAAAGCGACGCCGTCGCTGACATCACCCTGACCATCGGCTACCTAGCCGCCTGATGTCGGTCGTCGCACAGGCGCTCATGCCCCGCGCCAAATTCATGAAGATCATGCTGTTCATTCTGCTCTCGACGTGTGTATCTGCATCTCTCTGCTGTTTGACGGTTTACAGCGCTGTCAAGGCACGACAGCACAGCACTCCATCGGACGCCCGGAGAGCGTGCGAACCGGCTTCAACAGCGATGCCTGCGCTGTGTCCGGAATATGGCTCGTCGTGATGATCTGGTTCGCTCTATCCTCCGTTTCACCCCCTTTTATAACTAACTAGACACATCCAGGGCATCAAACACCCTACGAGCATGGCGACCCATGGAGCTCCAGGACCCGATGGTCGCCTTCTCGATCTTCTCCTCCGTCACCATCACCCGCGCAGGGACATTTGTCACCGTCGCCGAAGGTCTCCAGTTCATCACCCGACTACTCAAAGGATTTATGATCGGCTTCGCCATCGCCACTGGGGTTTCCCTCTTCATCATGCCAATCACTAGTCGAGGCAATGTCTTTCACGATGTGAAAGGCTACGTGGCTCAGATCGATGCTGTGCTGCAGGCGCAGATCGCCTTTGTCGAGGACGGATCGGAAGTTATCACCGGGAAGCAGGGACTGCTGAGTCGTACGAGAACAGCCCGGAGTATGCGGGAGCTGGAAAACAACACGAGTCAACGGTTGAGGCGAAGAAGAACCGCTTGAGAGAGTCAATCACGAAACTCAACGCCCTCCACGGCAAGTTACAGTCGGACCTATTCTATTCCAAGGATGAGATCGCATGGGGCAAGCTCTCCGCGGATGATTTGAGTCGGATTGGTGGACTGCTTCGGAGTATTTTGCTGCCACTTGCCGGGATTGCGATGCTGCCGGAGATTCTGGATATGATTGTGCAGAATGAAGTACGAAGCAGCTCGGGAGTTGGAGGGGACGAGTCTGACGAGGAGGATGTGAAGAATGATGAGCTACGGAAAGTGGTTGAAACGCTGCAGCGTCGTCTGGATGAATCGACTGCTCTGGTGACTGCTGGATTGCAGTTTGTTCTCTTGACCCTTGAACTCGCCAAGAGGAAACAATTCGAGAAACAGCAAAAAGCCAAGGGTGACGAAGAGGCGCAAGGAGACGACCTCAGCCCGCTACAATCTGACTTTGCATTGCAGTATGAGCAGAAAATCCGCGAGTACTATGCTCGTCGGAGCGAGCTCCCACGTGCATTGGCCTCTGTGGAAGCATTTTCCGTCGCAGAGAAACCCGCGGATGACTCGCAACCCGATGAAAGCACCATCACCGCCGATTCGGATGTACGGCAAGAGTTCTTCATCATCTTGTATATGGGTCATTTGCAAGAAAACCTACTGAAAGCCACCCTTGACCTGGTGAAGTTTGCCGAAAGCAAGACTACCGACGGCACAATGAAACGCAGTCGGCTCATATTTCCCAAGCAGAAATCCATCCGCGAATGGCTTACCCAAATTCCGAACAGACAGAGTCACGAAGCGTCCCAGATCGACGGCAGTCATCCCATGCTGGGACACCATCCTTCGACGATGATATCGATCACGGCAAATACCCCGATCCCGAGCACATGGCCCCAGCCAACTTCTGGGAGAAGAGTAGCACCGTGCTGCGGTATATCTCGCGGGTGATCAAATAATCGAGCAGAGCATTTTCGGGTTTCGCGTGGCGGCTGCGTCGTTATGTGTGGGCATTCTGGCATTCCTGCATCAGACCCAGGACTTCTTCATCCGTCAACGCTGTATCTGGGCCATGATTGTGATTGTTGTGGGGATGAATCCGACGAGCGGACAGACGATGTTTGGCTTCGTTGCGCGGATTGTTGCCACAGTGTTTTCACTCGCACTGAGCTTGATCGTCTGGTATATCGTCGATGGGAAGACTCCCGGTGTGATCATCTTCTCTACATTGCGAATATTTTCGGGGTAAGACATTGCCATCCTGTCATTGACTGCCCAATTGCTAACCGCTCACAGTACTACTTTGGATCAAAGTACCCCAATACTTCGGCGCCACCGTCATAGCCATCGTGACCTTGAACGTCATCATCGGCTATGAGCTTCAAGTCCGCAAGCTCGGCATCGAAACCGCCACCTCCAACGGCCAACCCTACTACCCGATCTACCTCTTCGGCCCGTACAAACTCGCCGCCGTAGCAGCCGGCTGCGCCATCTCCTTTGTCTGGGTCATATTCCCCTACCCGATCACCGCGAAATCGACCCTGCGAAAGGCCCTCGGACGCGGCCTCTTCGTCCTGGCCAAGTTCTACAGCTGCATGCACACGACCGTCGAGCTCTGGTTCAGCGGCACTCTCGGCGACATCCACGACGTCAAATCCGCCTCCTACAAGCTCGAAACCGCCCGACACAAAGTCTTCAAAGAGGAAATGATGCTCCTCAACCAACTCCGCATGCACAGCCACTTCACGACCTTCGAGCCAGCCATCGGGGGTAAATTCCCCAAGCCAGTCTACGACAGCATCATCGCGGAGATCCAGCGCATGCTCACGAGCATGGCGCTGATGGCGCAGACAACCACAAACCTCAACGCCCTCGCGCTGGAACACCACCTCACCCATGACCCGGACGCTACTTGGGTATCCCGGCTGGCCGAGATTGCCCTGAAATCCGCGGATTTCAGATCCCATTCGACAACATCGCTGCTTTGCCATCTGTCCGCGTCGATTCTCAATGCGCAGCCGTTGCCGCCGTATCTATCGACGGGGGAGAGTTTCCCGCTTGCGCGTCAGTTGCAGCGGATAGATGGGGAGTTGCTGAGTATACGCCATGTGGAGGATCCGGCCTTTTCGGCGTTTGTGGCCCTGGAGGTGTTGCGGTCGGTCGTGAGTTTCAGTTTGAAGGATCTGCTTAGGTATGTCTGTCCCTTTTTGCATTTGGTTGCACATTTTTCTGACTCGGTCTGCGGTAGTAATGTGAGGAGCCTGGTTGGGGAGCTATCCTTCGACTTTCATGTCCGTCAGACGGATGAATTTGCGGAGTCGACGCGGTTGATGACTGCAGGAAGCCGGGAGTGATATAGATTCGTTGGTATATATTATTTGATAGAAATAGATGTTTATTTCGCCTTGACTTCTAGTTCGAAGGCCCCTTGAGTGAGCGAATTAAACGTATAAAGGATTCCCCTTCTACGGGTTTCTTGAAAGCAGTATACGAATGACAGCTGGTCTTGAATCTTGTTGTATTCAACTTCCCAATATTCTCAATGAGTCGTTATTGCGATCATGAAGGATTTTAGGAGAGTCCTGACGTAGTACACTAATTGTTGTCCCCTGTGATGAACATTACTAGTAGACTAGATTTTCAGAGAAGACAAACATAGTTCACGCCCTATCCAGCCCCCATACTCATTATTTACACACTCTACACGGGCAGAACCAGCACAAAGCCCGCCAGGACCGACACCCCCAAGACCCCCAACATCCCCCAGACACGCTTCCAACCACCATCACTCTGACCCGCATAGAACATAGCCACTGCCGCGTTGGTCTCACCAGTCTCCTCCGGCTGCCACCACCACCCCCTTACCCTTCGCAGGAATTGCCTCAACCCCCTGATGGACCAGATAGATCGGCCCCGCCATACTCATCGCCACCAGCCGCCCCGTCTCGCTCGCAGCGAACGTCGTAGTCGACGCCGTGATGAGTGTCTCAGCGAACGAGTTCGTCACGGGTACCTTCACCGGCCCGGTATACGTAGTCCCATCGAGCATGTAGCTCGTCGTGATGACCGTTGATGACGGGCGGACGTATTCACCATTACAGCCGGTTGAGACGGGGCGCGAGGCGGGGTTTCGTAGCAGAGGCCGTTTTCAGCGACGGTCATGGAACTATCTCATTGTCAGTGTGGCTCCAAAACACCGATTACAAAGGATACAGGTCAGGAAGGCCGGGACACGTACCTAGGACAACATGCAATGGCCGTCTCACCCGGGTCGAGGAGCGCACCAAGCGCATCTCGATAACCGAAGAAAACGGGCTCAGTCTGATTAACACTAGCGGTATAGTCTGCTCGTCTGGGTATCCCTGAAAGACGGAGGAGGTGACAGGTCCGTTGGTCGGATGGGCAGCCTGACCGATGGACGTCCAGCCGGAGGGACAGTTCACGGCCGGGGACCAGTATGCGCCCTGGTAGCGATTGCTGGCGAAGTCTTCAAACAGGCTCTCGTCTGTGGGCGTTGGCCAGCAGACTTCGGTTGTCGCGGTGGCGCACACCTCGGGCCAGAAGGGGGCGTAGGGCATGTCCTTGTATACGATCCAGTTGTCTGTGGATGCGCTGCAGGGGGGGACAGAGTGTAGGTCTCGGGGACGGGGCCCCAGTTTGCAAAGCTCCAGCCGAGGGTGGTAGTTGCGGTGGGCATGGTGATTGATTTCTTGTTACAGTATTGTATCTGGGGTTGAACCGTTGATTTGTGGTTGCTTTTTGTCTTTTTATAATGTCGATACCTCGTCGGGATACTTATACACTTTGACACCGAGATATCGGGGTGAGCTTCCGTGGCATAAGGCGTAATCTCCCTTTCTCAGGGGCATTTATATCGAATCCAACGAGTCACAACAGGAGTTTGCGTATATGTTGGACTGGTCTGTGGTCAGGATGCTGCTGCGCCTCAGCCACGATGTAGCGAATGCTCGGCACTCGGCGTGGACCAGTGGCTGGACAAGGCTCGATGTGCTCTGCGCTACGAATCCTGGTGGTAAATTCTCTTGTTTAGATGACAATCCAATCAATGGATTCTATCGTCTGCCAAAGGATTGTCTGACACTATGCACCGCCACGCTCTGGGCAAATGGGCACGGAGATGGACCACGACCCCTAAACAGATGATGAATACAACTGGTGATATATCATGTCAATGTCACCTTGGTGTCCATCATCCAATTGAATTGAATCCGGACCATCCTTTTTCTCTTCACTAGGACTTGATGTTGCATAACATCAGATCCAATCAATTCGACAAAGTCGAGTTCTTCTTCTCAGCCACTTGGGCCTTTCCTCTCATTTAGCCCCATTCCAACTCATATTCATTCTTGTCGAAGACACTACCTACTAATATTTCTGTAGCTCTTTCAGGTTGAAAACATACTTGAAGTATAGACATCAACACTGATTGCCCTTTCGGTGGGTGGCTTAGTCAGATGAGGTCATCGTCTTTCATCTTTCAACAACCTCAATCTTGAACATATCAGGAAACATAGCTCTTCACAAGCACACTCTCTAACTCCTCAAATATGCATCGATACGTAAGTACCCCACACTTTTTCTACACGATAAAGTTAGGTAACCCCCATCTAGACGATCGTCATCCGCTACGATGGGCTGGAAGCCTACCAGCAGCATGGCTCACAAATCGAGCAGATGTACGCGCTGCCAGTACCAGCTGATCGAAAGTGCGAGAGTTGACAAGTCCCCAGCACAAAAGACAAGTTTGCAGAGAAGGGAGCAACGGAACAGACCTTGTTCATCTCTACCCGGAGTCTGCCTCCCATCCACACCACCTCGTATGGACCCTCGCCCTAGCTAAGAACCACTCTAATCGATACAGCTTCGTCGCACACCCAGCGTCTCAATCGATGATCTGAAACAAGTCGAGCTCCCGTCAGGTGTCCACTTTGACATCCATGAAGAAGCATAAGCACAGCCATGAAGATATCATTCCACCTCTTCATTCATCTATCTATCCTATGTACCTATTCCCAAGCGACACCTAGTTGAAACACAAAATTTCCCCATGCAACAACCCAAACCACCCCCTTTCCTCCTCCACAAACGCCCTCCACCCCTTGACAATCCCCTCCAGCTCCCCCTCCGTAGCTAGTCCCTCCTCCAAACACATCTTCGTAACCCCGAGGACCGGAACCGTCCCTCCATCGACCCACCCCAATACGACCGTTCCTCAGGACTACTAAAGCACCACGAGCCCGTACTCTTCACAATCTTCGCACGATCAAACCCGGCCTCCTCCGCCCAAACATGGATATACCGACCAGGATGGGGATTCCCCCCCTTCGCCTTGGCAACCCGACTCGTCGTCTCCAGCCACGCCGCGATCCCCTCATTATCCGGGTACCACGACATACTCGCCGATTCCCGCGCGGCGACAATCCCGCCCTTCGACTTCGCGACACGTCGCATCTCCCGCAGCGCCTGGACCGGATTCGAGATGTGCTGGAGCACCTGATGCACGTGGACGATGTCGAAGGTGTCGTCTGCAAACGGGAGAGCGTGGATATCGGCGACCTGGAAGTCGATGTTGGTGAGGTTGTGCGCGGCGGCCAGGGCGCGCGCATCGTCGAGTGGCTCTGGGGTGTATTCGACCCCCGGTGACGTGGCCGGAGGGGACGCGACTGGCAAAGTCGACGGTGATGCTGCCGGGGCCGCAGCCGATGTCGAGGATTGTGCTGGTGGGTTGGAGGTGAGGGAGGAGGTAGGCGGCGGAGTTGGCCACGGTGCGCCAGCTGTGGGTTTGGATGACGGAGGTGGATGGTCGGTGGTGTAGGTGCCCATTTTGTATCTAGATACTGTATGTTGTATGTTGTATGTAGGTTTAAGGGGAAGATGTCTGTTTGATATGGGGAAGATGTAGGAGGTCGAGGTTTATATACAGTCGCCATCATCCATTGGTGGGGACCCGGCTGCCTCGGAATTCCGAGCCTTCTCATAGTATTGACGAGAGACACTCCAACTGACAATAGTCGTATCAAGAACAGATTGGAAATATTGACATCATTTCCACAAGACATATATCATATATATCTAGTATAATAGTGGATAGGGCAACATGCGACATCTGACCGGTGGCGTCAGCTATCTCTGAAAACTCCCGCCTCGGAATTCCGAGCCTCACAACTCCCTCCAAACACACCACACAAACCACGCCATCGACCATGAAACGGTCCTCGCGAAAACGAGCTCCCCTCGCAAGAAAGCCTGTACAGCCTGCACCAGATCCAAGGTCCGCTGCAACCTGGAAAGACCCGCGTGTTCCCGGTGCCGATCGTCCGGTCGGAATTGCGAGTATCTGGCCACCAGCCCCGAGAATCTCCCCGCCGAGAGCAACAATGCAGCAGCGTCTAGTGAATGGACAGCCTCTGAGGTAGCCTCCTCTCCCTTTCCGACCGCTCAATTCGATCTGGGGCCCGATATGCCGGGGATTTCTTTGCCGTCTGGCAGTCCTGCTGTTTCCTGGCACTCCTCTCCCCGCCCACGACAACCGGGAAGCCGTCCCCGTTGGGAAGAGAGGACCACCGCACTCGATTTCCGAGATGTCGAGCTGGAGCCGAGCATCGATGCAGAGGATACGGGATCGCTGGTTGAGGCCGTACCTTCTACCGTCGTTGGGGAGAGAGGAGGTTCCCAAGGTCTACAGCCTGTTCACGCTGCAATATATATCACGGGTTCTTCGAACATATCCTCTCCAGATGTTGAAAGACGGTGACATCCCGCCTATTATTCACCACGCCCAAGTCGATTGTCGCGTGGTACCACGTCCGCTCGCCAACTGCTACACCCTTGTCCGCATGTACGAGCAGGCCGTACCAGGAAGCGAAGCCATAGTCGTGGGCACAATCGAGAGGGAAATGGACCGGCTCGCGCAGGAGGTAACCCATATCCCACCCAGTTTGACATACTACACAGTACTGACGTGTCTAAAGTCCTCTAATGAAGATGACTACACCCTTCTCTCCATCTTCCAAGCATACCTCATCTACTCCATCATGCTCTACTTCGCCCCAATCACCACCGACTCCGTCACCGACAAAAACCATGGTCACCCTCATGGACCTCGCCTACCGCACCGCCAGAAACGGCCTCTTCTGCACAGCAGAAACAGCTCATACCCGACCAACCTGGGAATCTTGGATCGTAGCGGCGGCGAAACGACGCGCCATCTTCACCATGTACCTCTTCTCCAGTGTGTACAATGCCGATCGACTGCTGCCGAACTTCCTTGCCGATGAACTACGGGGTCTGTACGTGCCTGGGCACAAGGCGCTCTGGGAGGCCTGTGATCGCGAAACATGGGAGAAAGAGTATGACCGGCATTTGAGTGACTGGGAGGATGGAATGCTGGAGATTTCTGAACTGTGGCGATCGCCAGAGACTGGGACACCGGAGCGGCGGAGACGGGTGGAGAGATGGGTTGCGGGAGTGGATGAGTTTGGGATGATGCTGTTTGCGGTTTGTGCTCATATTCATGGATGTTAGGTTTCTTCTTATTGTTGAAGAGTATATCCTCTCGATCCAATATTGCGCTAGTAAACATTCTCGGCTCCGCCCACTCCGCCGGATCCACCTCGCGTCCTCTGCCGCTTGATATGTCCTCCTTTCCAATCAGTCGACCTCATGTCGGCTAAAAGTGCAAAATCAATGGCCTCAGTAGTAGGAGCTTCGCGGTATCTGTGCAGCGGAGCTAGAAGTACCCGCAGATATCCAGTCTTACCACCAAGCAACAACCCTTTTCGCGCCTTTTCCTTCATCCACGGCCGAAACAACCAGCGCCATGTCACTCCCAGACCCGTCTTCTACGCCTTCGATCCAGTGAAAGAACCTAGAGACCCACATCACTCGGACCATTTCGCATTTATGCTTCCCCGGGAAGTAGCAAAAGCACGCGAATTTCAACATTCTCACGCGATAACCCCTAGTTCCCAGGGCGTGCCCTGGCCAACCTATCTCCCCAGTGCATTGGAGTCGAGATATTGGCCCGAGGTAGAAGAAACCGCCAGGAACTTCTTACAGCTCGTCTTGGAGGACCAAAAAGGTCAAGATAAGGGCCGTCGGATTGACATGGTCCTCGACGCGGTTGTCTCTTTCGCTGTGCATGTTGTGCCGATGGGGGATATGACCCGGATGAAGATAATAGCTAAGGCCTATGTCCTTGTGTTTATGCATGATGGTAAGTGGCCTCACACCTCCGGAGAACTGTCTCATAGAGGTCTATCATCTGACTACCTAACGTTCTAGATGCGGTGGATACGGGCAATGTATGTCGACCAATCGGTCCTATTGGATGAGGGTAGCTTACAACTCTCTAGTACAATGCTGCAATTCCAGACAACAATGGTGCAGACCTTGAATGTGACAAAAGCTCCTCATACAAGGGCTACCATATACTAGCCAAGGAAGTCCTGGCCGAGGAACCTACTGGTCTAGGCCAGCGACTTCTAGACAGCATCCGATCCTGGGCCTCAATAGGTCACCAAGAACCCCCCAAGACATTCTCATCACTAGAAGACTACATCATTCATCGCATCCCCGACGTCGGAGCTTAGTACGTGTCACCCAGATTCCCATACTATAACCCAAGCTAACCCACCAAGCCCGTCTTCCACACAATCGAATTCGCATGCGGCGCCCATCTCACAGACGAGCAATCTACCCCCCTAGACAACCTGACAGACCTCTGTGCCCGACACTTCCTCCTCACCAACGACATCTACTCCTACGAAAAGGAAGTCCACGGGACAGACGCAAACGACAGCACCTCTCACCTCCTCAATGCCGTCCGCGTCGTGCAGGACCTCATGGGCATCTCTCCATCCTCCGCAAAAGGGATCCTCCGCACCGTCATCTGGGAGGTCGAACACCGCATCCACAGGAGTACGAATGCCTCCATCAACAACAAATATCCGCATCGCAGATGGTGTATGCGCGCGGGCTCATCGCAGCCATCGCGGGGAATGTGTATTATTCGGCAACGTCTGCTCGGTATGCGGGTGGTCGAGGGGTCCAGGTTAGCGGCGACATGATCCCTGCAGGACTTGCAGGACTTGCAGGACAGGAATTGTTGATGGCTGGATACACGTGACATCGGCTCCCCCACAAAGGTTTAAATACCCCGGGTTTCCTCCCCGCGTTTCTTTCTCCTCCTTCGCTCCACTTGGCGTCTGTCGACCATGGATGGGAACCTACCAGGTACCATCCCTATCTATCTTTAATGAGGGATAGATAGAATCTCTCACCTCACTGCTCAATGTACATATCAACTCCTTTTCCTCTTGTAGTTCTTGATGTCAGGTATTTAACCCCAGTGACGACAAGCCCGCCATGCCAATCATCATGGTCGAGTGTCGTAACAGCTGTTTGCCTCTAAGTACCTAAAGCAATCGGATGCCATTACAGCATGGTGAGGTCTTGCCCATGGCTTCACCATGAAAGTCGGTATCCTACATCTACCTCTACTTCATTCCTTCACGAGTATCCCGTCAATAAATATAAATGCATTATTACCCGTAGAAGAAGAGCCTCAGAATTAAGGTAGATAGACATAGAGGAATCCCTATTTATACGCCTCCGTCATTCCAATAAAGAGTCCCCGCTTGTACCTCCATGCCCGTCGATCCCAACTCCCAGTCGTTCCCGATCTTCACCCACTGCAACAGATGACTAGCCAACTTGATATGTCCTATGTCTGTCGGGTGGCCTGACGGGGCAATATCATTGTGCATGCAGTATACCAGTCGTATCGAAGAAGCTGAACCGGGTCCCTTGAAATGATCGTGGAGGCGGTCGATTTCCCTCGGATACAGTTTTCTTCTGCATCCAGGTATCCGCCATAGGCTCGAATGTGCCCCCATAATGACTGTTCCCATAGTCAGTCATCCATCATCCTCTAGTGGAAGAAACCGTGCCGGTTCCAGGAAGGAATTTCGTGAACAGATGGGAAGAGGCAACGTACCATCATGACAACTTCTGCCTTCGGCCAGGCCTTTCGCACGTTGTCAAGTAGCTTCACGTAGCCTTGATAAAAGTCCTCGCCGGTGACGTTGTTCCGGTGATCGTTAGTCCCTAGGTTGATGATCACCATGTCGGCCGGTTTGCGGATCTTGACATCCCAGTCGATCTGGCGGTCTCCGTAGGCGGCCTTTGCACGGTCGCCGACATCGATGGTCGAGTACCACTGTGAGCGCTGCGAGTAACTGTTAGACTGGAAGAACTTTGGTGCAGGAGATTGGTAGGGGTAGGGAGAAATACCATGCCACGAGCTTTCCCGCCGTAGCACTGATTGTCCACTAGGCAGATACCCGGGTAAGCCTAGATCGACGTCAGTTTATTCTCTCTGATTGACTAGCCTGAAACAGTCATACCGTAATTGAGTACTCAACGTTGGCTAAGCCAGCGACAAAGTTATACGCCCAGGAGGACAGGCCTTCGTATGTGGCATACTGGCCGGATGAGTATCTATCAGACAGTTAATCAACACCATCTTTACAGAGAGCCATGTCACTTACGAATCGCCGATGATCTCGATCATGCGGTTGAACTCGGGAGGCTTCATAAGACGAGATCCTTTGTCGATGTAGACACTCTGGATTTGAACTGTGTGCAGCGTGAGCAAGGTTCGAATCAGCACAAGCGATATACTTATCCATAACCCCAATTAGTTACTATAGATTCAATTAGTAAATGGCCATCATGTACAGAAACAAGTCATACCGCGCATTTCGAACGTCTTCTTGTCTGTTTTGTTTGCCTGCTCCAGCACTGGATTCGGCTGCCCGAAGAACTGGTATGTCGCGTTGGCGGTTACGTTCGCAAACTGCCAGTCAAGACCACCGATTCTGTTTGATCAGCCGTTGGATACTAGGCGCATGGTGCGGAGGTGTAGTACCGATAAGCCACAAGCACATTCTGGGACGTTTTTGGTCCAAATTCGATGCCGAGCTGGTAAGTCAGCAATCCGTCTTCTCCTGGCCATCTCGTTGTTCACCTACATTGTGTCCATTGAATCTAGTTTGATTCCAGGAAGGCTGTCTATATTAGTTTTCGGTACCCTTTTTGCAATGGAATAAGAACATACGACCACCCTGGATGACAGTTAGTAAATTAAAAAGTCGATAGGGAAAAGCCCTCACAGGATACATGGTCAGGGTCCCAGCGACCCTTATACAGGATCTCCGGCGCATCACGCGGAAAGTGCTCCCAGGAATCATCTACACAGATTTGGGGAGCCTGTCCGGGATAGGGATCCTTTCGTGCCTGGCCATTCTCCAGAATTGTCGCCCGGCCAAGGGACAACAGCGAGCACAAGACGATTAGAAGAAATGCCCTTCATGGCTGAAGCAATCGACCACAGCAACAATATCAATCACGATGATGGGCGACAGGATACTTCGGTGATCGACAACCCCCTTGGGCCAAATAACCAAACAGACTTCAGCAGGAGGAATCGGTTGACCTTATTATTTGTTTGCCAAGAAAAAAAGCCAGAATTGTATGGGATGTCAATGCTTTATGGTTGGCGACTTCCTATAAAGGACCAGAACCAACACGACGCATGGGCAGCGCTTCTTTGACCCCAACCCAGTGAAAAAAGGAGATAACTTCCCGCCCTGCCCTCGACGGGGTTTCCTTTATCCTCACGATCCGAGCCTAGGGTGGGAAAGTAGGCTGGCTGGCTGCAGCGCAGTGGGGCGTATATCGCAATAGTTCGACCAGTGGCCCCTTCATCGAGGGATCTTCGATGCACAGAGATCCACCATGAGCCATGAGATCATCTTCACTCACTCAGCTCGGTCATTTCATCGCGCCGATCATTTGCTTGCCTTGCTGAAACGGTCGACAGACGCAGGTAGCGTCAGATGAGTGTCAACAAGCAGTCTGCTTCTCCAGGGGTTGGTCTCCGATTGTGTAACTTGCAGATCTGGGGTTATCCCTTCGTCGCAGGTCGCATTCCTTCTTCTCCGTTCACATCCGGGCCATATAATTTGGATTGGGGGTAGGGGCACCTTGGTTGATTTCAGCGGCCATAAAATGGCAACAGAGGGTGAAGAGTGTCAGTGGTGCACTCCACACCTCACAGCCGCTTTTCTCCACGTAATGTTTGGGGATCCGTGATGTCCTCGTTGCAAGAACTGCAGGGTAAATGAATCATGTTACAGTCTTTCAGGAAGGCCAAAATCAATACATTGCAACTTTCCTATGCTCCTGGATAAACCGATACCGACTGTCGCTAATTTTGGCAACAGCACAATGCGTTCAACAGACACTGTTCAACGGCTCATGCTGGATTCTGTGCCCGTGTAAGCCTCTTGGTAACTGTACCACGTGTGAACCGAATCGAGTACGACACAGGGAATGATGCAGCATGGATCCTTGGTCACAAAGGACAGAAATGGCTCCATCAAAGTAAATAGACATGCGGTCGGAAGAGAAACAGCCAGCCGGTTCCCTGACAACCAGGCTCAAACAAGATAAGAGAATACTAGGAATCTTATTCAACGTGGTCATTATATACAATTCATTTTCTTTGACATATCTTACTTAGGCCTTCAGGAGCATCTTGCCCGTGCTCTTTCTGCCCTCGAGATCGATATGCGCCTGAGCCACCTGCGCCAGAGGATAGACCTTGTGAATCTTCACCTTCAGCTGACCAGACTGGAGCAGAGTGAAAAGCTCGTTGACATAGAACTCAAACTCCTCGCGAGTCTCAATGTAGCCGAACAAGGTCGGGCGAGCGACCTTGACACACTTGGGGGAGAGCTTACTATCGTGCCCGTTAGCCATGTTGTCCAGATAAGCAGAAATAAGAATGCAAACAAGCATCAATCAAAAGGGGAACAATCACTTACGCCAGAGGTAGAGGAGGCACAGGACCACTGGCATTTCCAAACCAGACGATGCCCTTTCTCTTGACAGCCTCCAGGCTGCCCTCCCAAGTATCCTTTCCAACAGAGTCGTAAACAACATCAACACCCCGACCGCCCGTAATCTCCTTCACCTTGCTCACCCAATCCTTGCCCTCCTCGCTGCGGTAGTCAATAACATGATCCGCGCCGAGACTCTTCACCAATGCGACCTTCTCAGCTCCACCAGCCGTACCAATGACATGAGCACCGATGGACTTCAGAATCTGCGTCATGAGGAAACCGGCACCACCCGCCGCAGCGTGAAGGAGCACCCAGTCACCCTTCTGCACGGCGTAGGTCTCCTTCGCAAGCGACAGCACCGTCAACCCACTCAGGAACGAGGCCAATGTCCTCGTCAGACACTCCATCGGGGATCTTGACGGTCTTCGCAGCCGGCACGGCAGTGTACTCGGCGTATCCACCGGTGCTGAGCCAGGCGACGCGATCGCCGACCTGGAAGTTTGTAGGGGTTGGGACCGGGTCCGATAGCGGCGACGGTGCCAGCAGCTTCGCGACCCAGCACCTCGGGCTTGGGGGCGGGATAAAGACCGGTGCGGAAGTAAGTGTCAATGTAGTTGATGCCGAGGATGTTGTTCTTGACGAGCAATTGGCCCTCCTTCGGGGTCGGGACGGGGTAGTCTGCCTTGAAGTCGAGGACTTCGGGGCCGCCGACCTTCTCGACGACCACGGCTTTCATGGTGGTGGGGACGGACATGTTGCGAGTTTGGTGTGAAATGTGACTGTTGGAATGGGGGGGCGGATCTGAGCGCTTATAGCGGAGAGTCGAGCGGCGCTGGCTGAAGCGACAATTGGTGAGGTGGTGGTGGTGCGGAGGAGGGAGGGGAGGTGGGAGAAAACGCGGGAGGAAGACATGCGACAGCGACAGGCGGGAGGTCACCAGCTTATATACCTCCACAGATGCGATCAGGGTGGGTAGAAAGGTACACGACAGGATCCACTGGGAGAGACGTGCTGGTAGAAAACCACGGAATGATAGACAGCGTTGCCTGACTGGATTTGTCATCGTCGATTGCGCATTTTCTTCCCCTCCTTTTCCCCGCATCTTATCCGCCAGAGCAGCGCAACTTCTGCCCCAAGAATGAGGCCTTCATTGGCCGGCGGATACATTCCGCTGGTGGCCAATCGCTCTCGGATGTGTATCCCCTGCCAACCTCGTCGTTTCAACCTCCCTCTGCAGCCATGATTCATATCCAATTCCAGTGTTGGGCAACTTCACCTCCGTCGGAATGACGCCATCGGACTCTCTTCCGAGTCCGTCGGATATCAGCCGTTTATCTCCGACGGACCCTCCGCCATTTTCCATGGAATATCTAGTTTTGATGCGATTAGCTAGTGGTTCTGATACAGAGGCTTGAGATATATTCATCTCATCAATTCATGACCTTGGATGTTCAGAGCGGCTGGACGAAAACTAATAACCGGTAACTATATGCCCGAAGAGGTCAGGGTAAGATCGAAGCCAGGAATACATGCTGGAACGTAGTCATAGGCAGGAACAGAAATGAAGAAAGGCGAGAAGCGAAAAACGAACAAGAAACAAAAAGTAAGAACACAAGGAGAAGATGAAGAAAGCTACGGTATCACCCCACAGTTTCTTCGTTCCCGTCAATCTCGCCCTCATCCTCCGGGTCCTCGACTTCACTGCCGGACTTGCTAGTGAGGTCTTTCGGAGTCTGCCACCCCAGCACCAGGTCGTTTGGAAGGATGGTGTAGTTGGAGCAGTATGCTGTCTGGATATCTTCGAAGAAATGGAATCCCGCATCCATCTCCCACACCGGGGTGATGACCTTCATCCCGGGGTAACAATGTTGCAGGAGATCGGCTTCCACAAAGAACTGGAACTCGGGCATCTCATTTTTCTCCCACTCTTTCTGTTCTTCCTCTGTCAAGTCGAAGGCCGGCTTCCCAGGATCACGATAACCCTTTCCATACAGCTTGCCAACCGGGTTGAGATCTGCAGGGTGCTTGTCGTAAAAGGCGCACACTTCTTCATTAGGAAGACAAACGGCAGTCACTTCGAATCCATGGAAGGTGTCCAAGTGACGGGCGCAGGCCCTCTTCTCAGTGACCAGCTGATGGAACTTCAAGACCTGCACTTCCGTCCCAACAGCCGCCAGCACAACTCGGATGACTTTCTCAGCCGTGCTTCTGCTCAAATATGTCTGAGGATCCGCCTTATCCCATTGCGGCCCATTGTTATCGTCATCACCCGACAGGCTTTCCAGAAAGTCGCCGAATAGAACAGAACAGGCTAGGTTAAAGTCCCCAGGACCGTCGGCCGTGAACTGCTGGTTCTTCCAGAGCTGTTTCGCTGCGAGATTGCACGACTTGCGTGCCTCGTCGATATTCTCCATGTATTCAGGACACACGTCATGATACAGAATATACGAAAGGAAGTATGGATGGTGGCTGTTGCAAGCTCAACCATTTCCTCGGATTCGGGGCTGAAATAGTAAGGGAAGTATGCGGTCAGAAAGCCCCGAACCACCGCATCAAAGTCAATAGGCAGCTTGGCTTGCTCCGGACTGATACTCGTCTGTCCCATTCTCGCGATCAAGATCTGCTCACTATCCATATCCTTCATGTCTTGCTGATCGACCCCAGCAAACATCCGAGGCCCAATATTGATGCCTCCGTAAGCCAGGTACTTGTGGAAGATGGCGAGGCGGTCGCTCTCAATGCGACGTTTCTTTTGGTAACGAAGGATAGCATCCTCAATGCGACTAGGTATCATGGAGTTAAATTAGTCCGTAGATTGACGGGGTAAGAGCATACTGGATGATAGGTCGCTCGACGTCGTAAAGCTGCTGCTCCTCATGGTATTCATCGGGAGTCATTGGGGCATCGACGTAGTACGTCTCGAATCCGGTTGGTTTTCCCCTGCCTCTCTGGCTCTTCGGCTTCTTTTTGCTCTTCTTTTTCTTCTTCTTCTGGGGGTTGACAAGGTCAACCTCGACGGGTGGGGTTTCTTGATCCATGAGGGAGGGGGACAAGGGTTCAAAAGGTAGGTGAGCTTGGAAGGAGGAAGAATTGTAGAATGTGTTCAGAGTAAAAAGGCAGTGAGGTGCTGGGGTCGTGTGTTGAGAGGGACAGGAAAGAGGTGGGCGCCGGTGAGGTTTCCAACGTTCCCTGGTGTTTGTAGGGAGGCAGCTGGACTCGTGACAGTGAATGCCAAACTCCCCTTCTCTCCGTTTGCAAGTGAAGCAAACGCTCCAAGGTCAGCAGGCCCCGTCGGTGTATACTTCATGGATCAATGTTTGTATACGCCGTCTGTTTGGTTCGCATCAGCGTTCCCAAAGCTAAACCCACGATCCCGGGTTAATAGTCTTGGTTGGGCTCAAACCCGAGACCCTTCACAACAAAAAAGGAATTGCAGAAGCAATTCGGATGTATTTACCCTAATTCAATCCCATCCATTGACATCACACTCTTCACTTGGCATACAGCTTGTCGGAATTCCCGAGCCTGAAATCCCGTGGCTTCCCAGACTCTGACCCTTCACATGAGCGTCATCTGATCACAGCACAAGTACTTGCTATTGACCTTGGGGAGTGGCAGAAAGATTATATTCCAGTAGGATACAGGTCTATGAGCTTTATATACTATGTGAATATATAATCAGCTCAGTGCATATAGATTCATATGTCTGGCTGGTTTTATTCATGCATGGATATTCAGAGTGGTGTTCACAATGGAAGAATGGGACGACTAGGACTGACAGTAGATAGTGTCTCATGTTTCCTGGAAGTACCAGGTGGGACTTTCCAATGGAAGAATTTAGTTTATTCTTTTATGAGTGAATAACATTCCTTCAGCCATAGTGAGCTCTTGGTCCGACGTGATTCGGTTAATATGTTTTCGGAAAGTCAACAAGTGGCTAGGGTCATCTATATAGTCCATGCGTGAATACATAGACTCCTCATGGCATCATCCATGGGAAGTAGGAATATAAGTGGATTGAATTCGTCCCAGGCCGGTCAGGCTGGAACAGAGCTTGTGTTGGGGTTTTTTCACCTACCTTACCCAATGAATGCCAGTAAGGCGGGGGAGACGGGTACCTACAGTAGCTAGGCAGCCAGCCGTAGAGCTAGGCTCCCGTTGAGCTACCCAGTTGCGTATACTTTACCTCACTATTATGCTTCCTTCGCTTCTCTCCTCGCTTCTTCCCTCACTTCTGCCTCACTCTTTCCTCACTTCTCTCCTCGCTTCTTTCCTCAGCATCCCCACGCCCTATCCATCATGGCCTTCATCTCTTTTGACGACAACATTCCGTGCGCTTTCACAACTCTGCAAGCACTGGTATAGGTCACTCGATAAGCTCGTGATTCATAAATACCTTTGCTTCGCATTCCAAATACTATCACCGTTCCTCCCCTACGTCCGAAATGGATTCTGCCAATGTTGAAGAGTAAGTACACGCTTTCCTCATTTGACTTTACCCTCTTTCCTAGTTGAAAGGCTGCGTTGCTGACTTCCATCTCTCCAGATCATGCATCCCCCATCCCAGTCAACCGAGAATCCCCTTGGGGATCCCTGCACACAGCGAGTATTAAGCTACATCTACGCCATTGATCTGACCCCGGGCCCGGTTATCGACGTAACCACTCCATCGTCCTGTCCATCTCTCTCTACCATATCCGATACCAGTCCATCCGAGATGAGTCTGCAACCCAAGAGACTCCGCTTCTCAGAAGGAACCGCATACAAGTTTGGGCTCATTAGTCGACACATCAACACCGGTCCTACGATGACGGAGTCATTCGCCAATCCCGAATTTCTTGATAACATGCCCCTAGACCTTTCTGTCCCTGACTGTCACAAGGTATCGTGCAGTCATGCGATCGCAATTAAGGAATCTGCTGCCAATGCGTCGACATTTTGTCTGATCATGCCATTTCTTATCACGGAATGGCTTGTCCATGTATCAAACTTGAAATTTTCTGTGTCGGTACAATGGAGCACCGAGCAACTCGAGAGCTATAGGATGCATCACGCCCACTTAGCATGCCGAAGCCTGATCTGACCATCGCGTTTGATTGGAGATCCATGTTACCACACAAATATTTCCTTCGACCGTCAGTACTACCCAAGAACTTGTTTCTAATCCCAGGGGATTGGGACACTGCCCCGGTGTTCTTTACCGTGGAAGCGAAATTCTCCGATTTGGAGGAGGCACGGCTTCAGAGCCTCCACGCTGCCGCTCTTATGCTGTGTGGCTTGCGCAATCTGTTCGAGAGATGTTATGAAGCCCTCAGGATTTTGACGGCAAGGTCCGCGCCCTCACTGCCAATATTACCTGCGACAAGGTGAATGTCTATGGTCACTGGACAAGGCGGAGTCCGAATGGTGACGTGTTGTATGAGCACTTTCTGATGTGCTCGTGGGTCCTAGACAGCCAGGAACATCTCTACATGGCTCGGAGAGGTTTGGAGCGGTTATGTCAGTGGATCGCGAAGGATAACGAGGCGTGGATTGTTCCTTGGTGCGAAGAGAATACTGGAAAGTATGACTTAGTATCGAATGAGCTTCTGTATTGCTGATGTCTGCGGGGAGGGGGGAGAATATCCATATCCCGTTACGCGCCTAGATAGTGCAGTCTTCCCATTAGCTTTACGATTGCTTGAATTCTACAGTAGAATGGATTCTTCCTAGTTGTTCATCATACTTAATGGCCTCTTGTGGTCGTAATGCGTCGTGTCTTATTCAAGTAATGAGCATCTTCACTCAGTATACATCCAAATAGGAATAGCTAAGATATTCACTCTTATAGGAGGTGCCAATTAAAAAGTATGTGAAAAGAATTGGACCGGTCTACCAGTATAGAAGAATTCACTTCACCTATGAATAGAAGGTCTCACAGCGTCTTGCTCTTTAATGACTCCAGCGGTGACTTCGTCGCCTATGGAAATGATACTCAGGTCTCCTTCAGAACTGACATTCAGGGGTCCCTCTGAATAAGGAGTTAGCTTCAGTAACGGATGTCATATGTTTCTTGCTCGGTGGCTGGGAATAACAGCACTAAAATTGAGTGAATGAGGATCTCGAGTGAAAAATTTTTTCATTCACCAGAGTAACAGAAGTGAAGTGCCCTACCTGTTGTGTTTCTCCCTACCTGCCACCTCCCTCTTCCTCTCCCCCCTCTTCCTCTTCCTCTTCCTCTTCCTCTTCCTCTTCCTCTTCCTCTTCCTCTTCCTCTTCCTCTTCCTCTTCCTCTTCCTCTTCCACCTCCCACCCTCTTCCCCCTCCACCTTACTCTTTTCTCCCACCTTCCCCTTCATTGCTCATGCTTTCCCTGGCTTGTTGAGCAGACCCTCGATAAGATCGGGTTTCTTTCTAATCACACTTCTATCCAACTTCCCTTGCGCCGTATCGACATCCTCTCTTCCACAATTTCTTTCTCTCCCAGTTCCCTTCTCCTATCGTTCACCTCCCTCCTTGTCCCCAATCCTGCACCAGCAGCCCTTTTCTCTAGTCTCTCCTCAGGTAAGTGTTTTCTCTCGCACCCATACTCATCAAATCGGTTTGCCTCAGCAGCTATCGCGTCCTGATGAGCATGGTTTTCCATCTGCTCCCCTTGCTTCTTCACGATTCATTTTGGTTTACTGACATATCCCACTATAAGCAGTCGCCATGTCTGATTGGGACAACCTAGATACCACGGCTAGCCCTGGCTGGCAAGCAGATGATGCTGTCAACAGCATTCCAGAGGGCGACAATGTCTCCTCTAACCTGTGGGATTCATTCGATCCAAATACCCCCAATGTGACTCAAGAGAAACACCTCCAATGTGACTCAAGAGGACACCCCCATTGTGACTCAAGAGGACACCCCCAATGTGAATCAAGAGGATTCCTTGTTTCAGCTGGCACCATTCAGTGAAGATTACAAACCTGACGACGCTGAGTTCAGTCAGTTTGTCTATGAGCGGGAATACGTGAGTGGCAGAACCTTCCCAACATCGTTAGATAAACTACTCACAATTAGACAGACTCCTAGCTTCAAAGCCGTGAAGATACAAGATGACCCACAGAAGCTCATCCCTCTCCGACCACGGGACTCAGAAGAGGCGAAGGATTTCAATGGGACGCAGTGGAAAAACGCCCAATTCCTCGTCCACATCACAGACTCCAATGGTGACCGCCAGTCTCTCTATTTGCCAGAATCCTGGATCCAGAAAGATACCGGTGTGAATATGCGGGTCAAAGTTGTTGGCGGAAATATTTTCCACCGTCTGGATATCGAACTGTCCATTTTGGAAAATGGCGAGATCATTCACAAGGCATCTTTGCAATTTCACGCTCATACTCATGTTATGGACTATAACATCGACGACAGGACCGTGAAAGAGTTCAGACGAAACAGAAGACGCAAAGATGCCGAGCAAGTTGAAGATATTGTCTCGCAGAACTCCTATATGATCGTGCGTTTTGTCACAAACGGCGGAGTCGGTATTGGGCTAGACTTCGACGCCGATTTCCTTGACGCGGAGGATCGCAAGTTGCTCTATTACGCAAGACATTTGGCGAGCACGCTCGTCACTAACGACCCCCGAAAGCGTGTCATCTTTCGGATGAACTCCAAATACATTCAGTATGAGCTGGAAAATGGGGTACGAAGAGGAAGATGGAAGAACAAGACCGTTTTCGGCGACTGTTTCTTCAATTTTATGGATGACACTCGACCAATTCTAGCCCCTACCGAGACATCCGAGGAACTCCAATCTGCCAATGGGGTCAATTGGTCAAACGCCAAATCATCGCTGATGAAAGCAAAGGTCTGGTTCCTTTCCCTTCATATATGTCATTTGCGACCATAGATGAACTTCGGATCATCTTCGTGTACGGGACATTCCTTGAATGGAAAAGGGAGGCCGATATTGCCCTATCTGTTTCGCGCAATCAACACCGTGTCTCGTTTTTCGTTGTCAAGCCTTCCACCGTTTTGGCACTCGTTCAATTCAATCTACCCGAGGATCTTGATATTGATCACTTCGCACCGCGCGAGAACACGGCCGCCCAGATTCGGTTCCGTCCTCCCAACAAAGTCAATGTCGGAGATGTTAGATGTACTGGGGTAATGGTTCATAATGTCTTCGGCTTGCCCTACACCCGGCACGATGTTCATGATCCCGGGAGCCAACGTGCGTTTCTACTCGACTTTCGCCGCCGAAGTCGGCCAGCAGCCTCGATTCCTTCCGGCCAAAGTGATTGTTTCAGTTCCCGTGTCGGGTGCAAAGCGCCAGGTGGACTCTATGAATCGCTTGTGCACGCCTCTTCCTCACTTGGAGTCACTTTCCAATGTCGCACTCAATCGGGAGGTTGGCCCTAGACCCCTAATCAACCCATTGTCTGGCCTCGACCTGCCTGCAGCAACTGTGCAGGCTGCGATAGATAGAGTCCTGCAGTCAGGTATCGAATGGTCAGAGGGGCAGATCGCCTGCATCAAATCTATCAATGCGCTACCGAACGGCATCCTTTGATCCAAGGGTATCCTGGCACAGGAAAGACCTTTACTCTTGTTGCGATAGCTTCGGCTTTAGTCGAATTAGGAATCCATGTCGTCTTCACTGCTCCGAGTCACTATGCTGCAGACGCATCTGCGAATCCATGGATAAGTGGGCGAATATTACAAAGGTCGACCTCAAACCTCTCAGGGTCTATCGTCCTGTATCTGAATGAAGGGCCTTCCGGACACATGGACGTCCCGGTGCCAAAAATGCCAGCGATGAGGATGCCATCGAAGAGAACGACATCGAAGAGGCTCCGAAGAGTTCACGGTCAGCAAGCCCACAAAGAATCTTCCAATGACGGCTTTGTTCCTTTTTCGTTCCACTCGAAAACCAAGTCCGCATCTCGGAAGTCCTTAAATCGCTCAATAATGAGAACATGCACAGACACTACGGTATTCAGCAAGTCCCTAGAAGCTCATGTTTTTCGCATGGCTTACACACCGAAGGACGTCGCTTAATGGGCACCTTCCCGTCAGAAGAACAGATATGAGATCTAGGGGAGATCTTTTCGATGCCATCGAAGCCGGCGATCTCGAACCGGAAGGCGAGGAAGCGGATATGCTCCAAGTTCTGCGAGAATACGTGACCACATCCAAGAGCAAGCTTCCGCCAGTTGGACCAAGCCACCAAGCGCAAGGCTCTTCTAGCATTCAAGAAGGTTTCCAAGCAGGTCATTAGAGAACGACCGTTATCGTCTCTACGAACAATAATATGGGAGAGCCAATGGTTTCAACAAACTTCGGAGTGAACGCACATGCTATCTTTGTTATAGAGACGAAGATCCAAAGGAATCAGAGCCAAATGGATGGATTCTATGACCAAGCTCACATGCAGGTCCCAAAATTAAGGGACATCAGCTGTGGCGATGAGAAGCAGCTTCGCCCGATGGTGCTCTCCCTTCAGACTGCAGTCCGTGTACAATGAGTTTGCCCAGCAGCTCGCCGTTTCGTTTTCCCGAAAGATTGATAAACATGCGCCATCCAGTCTTGAAACTCACTGAGCAATTCCGATTCCGTCCCTGTTTCCTGAAGTGGCTCAATCACCGCACTTACGACGGCGAAATGCAAAGCCATCCGTCAACTGCCAACATCACAGTCAATCCTCGGTTCCTTGACGTGATGAGAAAAGCACTGGACCTAGAGGATTCTGGCAACGTCGATCTTGGAAATGTTGTTATCAGTGTCAAGCAATCAAGTTGCGAGAAAGAAACTGGAAGCCATTCCCGTTTCAACGACGCACACCGTTTCTGGGTTCTCAACTCATCATTGAGAACTTCCGAGCTAGTGGATATCCAGTGCATCTATCGTTTTACATCGCCCCCTACATGGCACAGGTTGTGCGCTATCGAGAATCGCTTTTCTCCCTTCTGAAAAAGGGTATCATTCCGGACTCGGAGTTGCCTAAAGTCGCGACAACAGACTCCATGCAGGGCAAAGAGTCAAGGTGGTGATCTACGATTGGGTTGTTAGCTCGGCCAATACCTTCGGGGAAATGGGATTTACCATTGATGACCACCGCGGCAACGTTGGGATGAGTCGCATGTGCGAGGTCATGGTTAGCATAATCCCATCTTCCGTGGGCTCCGACAGCAAGAGCGTCGCTCTGCCCCCCGCGCCATAACCACCTGATGAGACAGAATCAATTCCCAAGGTTCCATATCCGTGTGCTTTCGTTTCAGTGGTATCGGCAGCGAAAAAAAATATTGTGACTGTCAACGGTAAGTTTCTGATCCCCATGCAGCAGCTTCAGATCAATTTGTTTATATTTGCCGCAGGTCCGGAAGAATCAGATGTGATCCCCGATGACCTCAAAGATGCTGTCGTTCCTCCAGCTGTAGTCGATGCCATTACTGATACCGATTCCGAAGCCAACATTATCTGGCGAACTGCATCCTGGGTTTTTCGTTTTGCTGTTGAGCTTCTGGTATCCCAAGACTACAACCATCAGTTCGACTTCCGAAGACAGTGCCAATGAAATCAATGAGGACTCGCTGCCTATTGCCAGAGACACCAAAGGCAAGGATTCGCCTCGTTCTTCGGAAGAAACTGAGTCACCTGACAACAACGACGGTCAGGGAGCTTGGGGTTCTTCTGAAGCTGAAGGAATGTCGGGCCCGCCTGCCGTCAGGAAGCTTGGGGTACTCCTGAAGCCGAAGGAATCTCGGACTCACCCGCCGGTCAGGGAGCTTGGGACGCTTCTGCTGCGGAGGGAGCTTGGGGTTCTCCTGAAGCTGAAGGAATGTCGAGCTCGCCTGCCGGTCAGGAAGCTTGGTTACTCCTGACGCCGAAGGAATCTCGGACTCACCCGCCGGTCAGGGAGCTTGGGACGCTTCTGCTGCGGAGGGAGCTTCGGGTTCTCCTAGAGCTGAAGGAATGTCGGGCTCGCCTGCCGGTCAGGAAGCTTGGGGTACTCCTGAAGCCGAAGGAATCTCGGACTCACCCGCCGGTCAGGGAGCTTGGGAACCGTCTGCTGTGGAGGGAACTTCGGGTTCTACTGGCGAAGGTTGGTGATCGGGAGGATTATGGCAAAGCAGAGGAAGAATGCTTGGTTTTGTTTTCGTTTCTTTTACTGCGCCGCGTCGTCTCGCCCATGTGCCTTGTCTACTACGTCGGTAGAATCGATACAATGGAACAATCTGTCTTGGGTATACTAAAAATGCGGTGTAGCTTATGGGATGGACAGCCCGGACAATCTGAGCGTCTTTGTGCTATACACTGGTCAATTCAGTATGTGGATAACTTCGAGGTATATTATAGGCTCTATGAAAGATCATACCCGATAGAGAAGTGTCAGGATGCATCGTGGCAGGAGCCAGGGCCGAGCGGGGAAACCGTTGGCATAACGGGACGGCAAACAACGAATCAACCCGCCGACTATCTTTCTTGCAACTCCCGCCAACCCCTGACTTCTCCCCGACTTCTGCCTCCTTCACACTACGCATCCTTTGCTTGCTTTTTGTGCGCGTTCCTTGCATTGCGAGTGCGATCCTCATTGTCTGCGATTTCCGTTCCCTCTTCCCGGATTGGCTTTGCGACCGCCGTTCTCCCCTGACTCATGGAATGCGGCTCTCGCTGACCGCCGTTTCTTAACCTCATCCCAAGATGCCTTCCTCCTCGCGATCCGACAGTGTGAAAACCCCCAAATTAGACCATGACAGCTTTGTTGCCTTTGACCATGCCGCAGCTGGACAGTATGTTTGCAACTCCTGCGCCTCCTCGCGGGAGAAGGCCCAGTGATGCGGTTCCGTAGTCGCATTACCCACGAGAGAAACCCAGGCTAACTGTTCCTTTTTCCCTCTGCAGTGACGGCGTGCGTTGCACCCCCTCCGGATCCTTTATCGCAAAGCCTTGCACCCCTGAAGAGGTCGCTTTCTATGAATCCAGCGCTCTACACCCCGCTTTCCGCGAGTTCATGCCCACCTTCATCGGGACCCTGAGCTCAGCCGACCAGCAACACGCGTCGCTTGCGCTCGCCGCCGCCCAACAAGCTGGCGCGATTCTGATCCCCGGATCTGACTCTTCGTCTACCTCCGACACACCCGTGCCTGCCGCGACCCCTCAGTCGAGCACGGCTGCCACACCGCTACTACGTCCACGACCGCTGGCGCTGCCAAAGATGAACCTTGGGTGCCGTCCGGCGGGAAGAAGCTGGAAACAGGGCTGTCGATTGTGCTGGAGAATGTGGCATCGGGTTTCAAACGGCCGAACGTGCTGGACGTTAAATTGGGTGCGCGATTGTGGGCGGACGATGCGCCGTCGACCAAGCGCGCAAAGCTGGATGCCGTGTCTAAGGAAACGACCAGTTCCAGTTTGGGCTTCCGCATCGCCGGCATGAAGGTCTGGATCGGCGTGAATGGAGAGACGGATGAGGGCGGCAAGACGGATCCGTATGCGACGAAGGACGAGGGCGCTGAGGGTGCGCGTGGCGAGGTCATCGAGAAAGATGGCTATCGTCGGTATGACAAATGGTATGGTCGGTCATTCACGTCCGACAACGTGAAGCAAGGGTTCGAGACGTTCCTGGCTGGTGCGGCGGACCGGTCTAAACTGGTGGCGCGGAGACTGGCGGAATCGCTGAGCAATGTGCAGCGGTGCTGGAATCCGAGGAAAGTCGCATGTACTCGGCCAGCGTGTTGATTGTGTATGAAGGCGACCCTGAGGCTATGGAACATGCGCTGGAGGAGGAAAAGCGGGCGAAGGAAAACCCCCCGCCGGAGGAAGAGGAGGACGATGAGGATGATGATTTCGAGCTCCAGCTTCAGCCAGACGGCTCCTACCAAGTCGTTGACCTTCCGATCGGCCAGGATGGTGCACCTCAGCAGGCCATCAATGTCACGATCGATCCTGAAAGCGCCCAGCTCGGAGACCTGGAGGAGGACGAAGAGGAGGAACCTCCCAAGGTGCATGATCTCCGGTTGATTGACTTCGCGCACGCCAGCTGGACTCCCGGACAGGGAGCGGATGAAAATGCCCTTAATGGCATCCGAAGCCTGGTCAAGTTGTTCAACGAGCTTGTGGTTGAATAATTGTAACATAGTTTATACTAGCATTTGCATCTCATGCCGCAGGCGGCTTTCGATCTAGCAAGCGATAGGTCTTTTGCTACAATCTTTTGATAACAATAGATTTCTTACGTATCTAATACTTTCCTGTCATTTCTGTCATTTAATTTATCAAAAGGTACAAACAGTCCGAACCATGTCCATAAGGTATCGTGTTTTATTCCGTGCATAATTATGCCAATGACTAAGCGCAACCTCTCCCCGAACATTTTGGATTCAATTCCGCATCGCATCCAACACTCAACTCCGCACACCACACCCTTAACCATGTTTCCCACACGAGCCCCCTGGGCCGATCTGTCTGGAAAGGTAAGATACATGCCCTCTCCCTTTTCTTTAACCCTCCACTAACTCAAGCGATCCACCAGGCCCCAACATCGTCCCGTACGTGCTGCTCCGCCTGCATCCACCCACCCCATCTTGACCTGCAAACTGCAACCGAACCACCATCCTCCACCTAAACTTGGAGAAAGAAAGGAAACGCTATCGCTAACATATTTGGGAATCGCTGCAGCCTCCCTCTCCCTCGCAAACTGCCTCCTCCCCCGAACACGCCCCCGATCAAGACGCAAAAGCGCGCCGCAACCATCCTCCCCAACTTCGTGGGCCTGCGCTTCTCCGTTCACAACGGCAAGACCTACCAGGATGTGCTGATTACGGAAGAGATGGTCGGTCGGAAGCTGGGGGAGTTTGTTCCGTAGGTTCTCTCTATTCCGCTCTTGGTTGATTATTCTGTCGTTTTGGTTATGGTGATGGTTATGCCTACCAACCAGGCAGAGGCATTGAGGTTGAGTTCGATGGGAAGGATCTGGCTAACTGGCTTTGTTTCTTGCTACGTAGGACTCGCAAGCGGTTCACGTATAAGTTGTCGAAGAACAAATGAGTGTTTGTTGTTGGTTGGTTGTTTGGGCTGTTGGTGGGTTCTGTCTTTCTACCGGTTGATATCGACTATGTCGCCGGTTTGCTCGGTGCTGGCAGGGCTCCGATGTGAACCTTCCTTGCGATAGATGAGTCGAGTTCCATCCGGCTGAACCTCCCACGGCCTGGTTTCTTGTTGGCGTTGTCTACCTTGTACATCTATCTCTCTATCTTACCCCTACTGCATATTATGTAAATTTAGCTGTCTGGAGTTCTCTGGATGTTAAAATCATTCCATCATTTCATGATCTATTCCCCATCTATCTGGGATCAGTCATCGTAATTAGAACCAGAACCAAAGAACAGAAAGGCAAACCCAAGAACGCCCGTGCAATCCCATCCAGAATCCAGTTAGTTAGTTACCTTGGTAATTTTGAAACCCAATGCAGGATATCGTATCGTTCAAGTCCAACCCAATAGTCACGCTCACGCCAATAGAACAAACCCACCCATCGGCAATCCCTTCTCATGCCATGCCAGCGTCACACCTGTAACCCCCACTCAACAGTAGGTATGAGAAAGGTGCTGCACATCATCCCAGTCCATGGATACGACAGGGACATGGGCAAATCACCGGTAAAACTCCCCCCTCTTCACACTAACCCCATACTCCGACACCGCCATGCCCAAATCCTCCATCGTGAGCACCGTCCGACCCTGTCCCGAGCCACCAGAGCCACCACCACCAAACCCAGGCCGCTGGATACCCAAATGCGTACCGGCTTTGCCCTTCCCAGCATCACCGGAGGCTCCGCCCGCAGCGCCTCCCGCTCCACCACCGGCCGCACCGCCGGGCATGCCCAGTCCGGAGCGGCGTTGAGACTGCCCATGGGGTTGCTGGCGGAGGTGCTGTTGGAGGCGCGGATGCGCGCATACTGGTAGAGTCGGCGGCCATATCGCGATGAACTTTTGCGTGGCGAGGAGAGGAGGACGGGCGAGGTGTGGCGGGGTTTGGTTGGGGCCGTTGCCGGGGGGTGGGAGACCGGCGAGGGTGAGGTAGTGTGCGGTGACGGCGTCAGGAATCTGATGTATCTTGGTTAGTGTCTTTTTCTTTCTTCGAGGTCATTGAATGTCGCGGGTTGGTGACGGGTAAAGCGATGAAGCGGAAGAGACGAAGCAACGGAGACGTACAATCGGCGCATACTCGTCCATCTTGCCCAAAAACTCGCGCAAACTGGTCTCCTTCTTTGCGGGCGCAGAGGCCGCCGCAAGGGCATCCACCGAGGTCGGCTCGACGGTCGCCTCCTCTGCGTCCGGGTTGGCGGTCTTGGAAGTATCGCCGTTCATCTCGATGTCGTGGTCGATGGCCGCGTCCAGGGAGGGATCTGTCGTGTCGGGCTCCTGTTTGGGGACGACGGGCGCGTCAAGTGCGGAAGCAGATGCAGACGCGCGGGGCTCAGCGGCTGGAGAGGGATCGTGCGAGCCGGCCTGAGGTGGCACAGGAGGCTGTGATGACGACGAATCGGCCATGGTGGATGTGAGGGGATCGGGTAATTAAGGCGGATTCTGTGGTTCAGGCCAACGGCGGGCCGGCAACAGCACCGAATAAGGGACTAACAAAGGCGCCGATTGGACGGGCGACAGGCGGCAACCAGGGGGGGGTGTGGGAGATGCGGCAGCTCTTTCGTTGCGCGATGAAGCCGTGAAGTCGAATCGAATCGCTTCTGGCCCGGGTGCGGCCGATGATTCAGCAGCTCCACCTTCCATATACCACCGACTGTAGGGGCATCTGCTGTAGTAGTAGACTCAGACACAATCACTCATACCGCTTGGATTTCGCTAACTATCGCGGATTACATATTTACTACTCATACAAAATCGCTAGTTCCCAACATTCTGGCCAACGGAACGTCCACCCAACTCTGACAGCAGACTATTCAAGTCGGATTTAGGCCAACTTCCGATCGTAACGATACACCTTCACGATCAAGGAAAGCAAACGTATAAGAATTATGGCAGGAGACACCGCACTCACTGCCCCAGGTGCTGTTGGGGTCCGGGTGGTGATGCTGGTGGTGTTGCTGGTGCTGATGCTGATTGAACTGATCTCCATGGACCTCTTGCCCAAGGGTCTGCATCAGATTCTGCTCGGCCGTCTGGTCAAATGCATTATGTGCGTTAGGATCAGGCGGCAAGCTCGGTGACGCGGACATGGCTTCATGTCCCATCGGCACCTGCTGGGCATGGCACCCGCGAGGGCCATCATGCCCTTGATCCCCTCCACGTGGGCCTTATCCTCTTCGCCCTGTTTCTTCTGGCGCTCGCGGGCCTCGCGCTTGGCCGCCTGGGCCGGTGCGCGCGTCTTGAGCTCACCAGTGACAAACTTCAGGTAGTACGGAACCTCAATCCCACTCTTGAGGAAGAAAAGTTTCAGGTTGCGGGCCTTGTCTTTCAGCTGGACCTGGTTCCGGTCCTTCAAGGCCTCGCTGATCGTACCCCCGGACCGAACATGGCAAGAATCTGGCTCCAGTGAGGGCCCTTGACCCTATCCAGCCCCGCCATCAACGCATTCTCCTCCTCGGTCGTCCAGGGCGACGCTGGCTGGGCAGACCAGACTTGCGGCTGCTGGGCGAAGACTTCGCCGACGCAGCCATCCGCGCACGCTCGTAGAGAACCTGAGTCGGTTGCGATTGGGAGTAGTGGGGAATGCCAGGCATGTAGCCATGATTGGCCGCAGCGGAGTTGGCCTTCCCGGCATCGACACGGGAGGGGCATGGCTATACTGCTGGAAGTTCGCCTGCATGGGACTCTGCTGGAAGGTCAATTGCGTTGGCTGGGGTTGATATCCAGCCGGGGGCGTCGGGCTCGGTTGGTATGGTTTGGCTGGTGGTTTTGCTGAGGGGGAAGCTGGCTGGGCGGCTGGGCCGGAGAATACCCATGCAACACTTGACCTCCATGAGGAGGCATCTGTGGTTGTTGTTGCTGCTGCTGGTGTTGCTGCTGATGCGATTGGTGCTGCTGCGGTTGATGTTGCTGTTGCGGAGGTGGCGTGGTTTGTTGCAATTGGGGCTGGTGCTGAGGTTGTTGGGTGTCTGAGCCTGTTGTTGCTGCGGTGGTGGTTGAGGTTGCTGCTGTTGCTGCGACCGTCTCAGTCCGTCCGTGGCCCTGCAATGCAATTTGAGCTGCCCGAGCTGCCCGAGCGACCAAATCACCGTGCATGTTGCGATCAACCGGGACCTCCGGGTCTGCGAGGTGACGGGGAATTGGCCTTGAAGTGGTGCGCTGGGGGTTTCCTGCGCATCGCCACTGGACGAGGAGGGCTGCCGTCCTTTTGTCACGATCTTCTTGGTCTATGGCACGGTTAGCGCTTGCGGGAGGCTTTGCGAAGAGCGGAGAGCCGTGGGTCCGCACCTGTTGGTTGTTGATCATGTCAAAGTTCTTCGTGATGTATGAGCTCAGATCCCGAAGGAAATCTTCCCAATGGTACTTGTCAGGCAGAGCCTTCATTGCCTCTTCGTTGTTGATGTCGGCAAGTAGGATATCACGGCGCGACCCAGCACGCTTCACAAAGTCGCTTTCACTGGGGCAAGTTTGGCGGGTCCCCGGCCTCCGATCAAGCAATTGCTGTTCCAGGTCGTCAGGGAACAAATCGTACAACAGCTCGGTCCTTGACCGCTCGGTGTTGTTCATAGACGCAATGAACGCCTGGGTTTTGAGTTCAAGGAAGAGAGCCCCCTGGACCTTGAGCAAACGGCCCCCTTCGGGCACAAAAACGTCGAGGAAGTTCTCGTTCAACTCGGAGAACCCGATTTCCTGCGTGCCGAAGATACTCGACACGAACGAAGCGAGATTCGCTTTTCGAATGTCTATGTTGAGCAGGCTCGGTAAGATCAAGCTCAGTGGCCGACAGGAATGACTTTTCGTGGAGTAGACTTTTTTCGTATGGTCGAACAGCGAGCGCATGGTTGCATATGCCTGGCCGTTCTCGGAATCCGGCTCGGAGACGAACGAGGTAATGTCTTGATAGGTCGATTTTGCCAGCAACGATAGAATTTGCGTAGACTAGAGCAGCATTCTTATGAGAAGCCGTATTGTATGATGGACTCACACAGCCACTTACCAGGTTGTCCAGGATCGGGAGACTCTGAATCTTCAGGTGCGAATTCGCTTTCACGAAGACCATGCCCTTAGGTGCAGACTGGCTAGGCGCCTCCGTGGACGGCTGTTGGCCCATGACGCTCTGCTCTTCAACTCGTTCCGCATGGTTCATGATGCTCGAGATGATGACCGTGGCCATTTCGGGGTCGATTTCCTGGTTCGTTTCGGTAGTCGGCGCGTTCTCTGCGGAGTTTTCGCCCTGACCCTGAGTCCCATCATGATGCTCAACAGAGTCCACCACACTAGGACCCAGTGCAGAAGCCAATTCCTCCTCGATTTGGTTTCCGGGAACCTGGCTTGCTAGGTCGGTTTGCGATGGCGGAGCGGGCGAATGTTGCGTTGGCAGCTCGGAGTCGAGACGCCGCTTTTTCGAGGCCCGAGGAGAAACGGAGCCGTCCTCCTCCTCGAGGGGATGAGACAGTTTCGGCGAGACTGCGATGGGGGTGTATTAGCGAACATCTGACTTGTTGAGATGCCCATTGAGGTCTGATGAGCGGAGGCAAACGCCCTCACCCTGCACGGCCAGCGAGTCGACCAGGGGTGGATGGCTGGGGACGGAACAGATCTTGACAAGGACGATGACGGAAAACTCACCATTGTCTTCTTCCTTGGGTTTGGGGGAGACAGGAAGCTGTAGAGATTCCTGGCCCTCGACGGCCGAGCCAGCGTCTTGCGGGTTCACCATGAGGATTTCAGGCGATAACTTCCTAGAGTAGAAATGAGGGCTTAGGGGTAGGGCGCAGGTGTAGGGCTTGCGATGAGATGGTGGACGGAATGCAAGTTGTGTTCAACCCGCTAGTTCGTACCGTCACGCCCGAGAATACCTAATTGCACCGGACGCTGGGCATACTGCCACATCCGGTGGGTTGCTGAGTCAGTATCTCAGCATCCCAGAAACGTCAGATGTGGTCGTTACGCTGCTTCAACCCTGATGACAGTCATTATAGTGGAATATTTCATATCTGGGTTTGAGATAATTGGTTTTTCTGAGTACTAAATGTCAATTTACCTTACATTTTATCTCTCGACCGGTGTATGTTCCTGAAGTGACCATGCAGCCAGGTGACTCTCTCCGTGTGCCTATGGCCTGATCTCGTGGCAGTTGGTTAGCTTCGTTAGATTTCCCACTCCGCAGTAACCCAACAGCACTGCACCGGTGCGGTGTGGCCAAAATTACGTACGCCGGATACACCACCAAAGGCCTCCCGCTGGTTCTCTTTTAGGCAAGGCGTAGTCGCCTTGGTGCCTGGTCATCATGCATACTCCCGTAAACCGTGTTTCTCTTCTCTTCATTGTAAACTCCCTCCTGCACGTCTCCGATCGTGCTTGTGATGGTACACACAAGCAATATCTTTCAGCTTCTTCTCAGTATTTCTAATGAACAGCTCGCGTTTTTCATACAGGACCTTTCACCCTCTGGTTACTCCTGGTCAGATGCTACCATCAGTCTAGACGTCATAGACCGCCCGCTGCACCTACACGATCTCAAGAGCTGGGCTGTCTTCTCTGCAACAGATTGACGCTGCTCCATGGGGGGACTGGCTCCATAAGGTTTCCTGCCTTCGAATGCTACTTATCAGGTGGTATCATCCACAGATGAAGCAGATCTTCAAAGTAACCTAATGCCACAGCATACACCCTCACGAACAGACCATTTCCTCACTCGGTGTTCCACCAATCATCCTCCAAATGACCAGAGGTTTTCCGGAAGACTTGGGTGTCACCCATATAATTTTGCTTCGATGTGCATAGTCTGGAACAGCGGGAGAGCAGAAGCTTTCCGCAAACCAAGGTTGACTAACCCCCTTGTGCCTAGCTGACAGTGCAAGATGTGATGTCCATGTCGTCACGTTGGAATAGACAGGGATTCGCAGTCCTAGAACCCATGCTTGATCTCTGACGCTTGCAGACTAATGCGGCTTCCATGTCCTCTTATCAACTTGTGCGCGTGACATTTATACGGTTGGGATGGTTCCCTAAGTGCCCATCAGCAAGCATTAAGCGCCTCACGCGTTGGACCTCACATATCAAAGAGCAGACCCGGTTTGGAGAGTCATCATGCGAGACCGGTCTCATCGCCTGCTTGCCCTTGCAGCGGCATTACATGCATCCCTCACATCAGGCCAAGACTTGAAAGAGCAAGTATGGGGGGTTTTTGCATACACTCGTTATGGCGATACGATCCCATCTTCCCTATTGCGGCCCAACAGCTTGACCCCATTGGGAGCCAACCAGCTGTATGAAGCAGGAACCGCATTCCGCAATCGATATGTTGCCATACATGAGGAGGAGGATGGATCCGACTTCAGGATTGAGGGTCTGTCGTCGTACATGTTGCGCCCTGAACAAATCGACATCTTGACCAACACGGACGCTGCGGTCGTGGCATCCGCTCAAGCATTCATGCAGGGACTCTATCCGCCTTTGAACGACTCATATGGTGCAGCATTCAGTGAACCATCGTTCGGCTTGGCGAATGGCAGCACCACGATGGGCCCCCTGAGTGGTTACCAGTTTCCTCGAGTTCTGACTTATAGCTCGTCAGATCCTCAGTCGATTGCAGTTGATGGTCAGGCCGCCTGCTTGGCGCATCGGGTGGCAGATGTTGAATACACCTCGAGCCCTGAGTTTGAGCAAATGAAGCAGCAGTCCGAGGCATTCTACCAGCGCATGTATGAACAAGCTCTGTCGGAAGAGCTCCAACGTTCATCGACCAGCTATGCCAACGCTTACCCTATTTCGGAATACTTGGAATACCAATCGCTCCATAACGAGACCTTGCTGCACGTCATCAATCGAGAGGATATCGAACTTGCCCGATCCCTTGCAGGCCATTATGTATTTGCCGTGAATGGCAATTCGACCAGTGGTCAGCTTAACACTATCGCCGGCCGCACGCTAGCCGCCAGCATGATAGAGGCATTTGAAAGCAACATAAAAGACCGCGGTACCAGCAGTATGATGACATTGCTCTTCGGCAGTCACGAGCCCATTGTCGCGCTCACGAGTATCTTGGGCCTGGCATCACCCGAACAAGCCAACTTCTACTCGCTCCCAATCATGGATCCTCCGTTGTGTTTGAGCTATACAGCCTCGAGAGCGAACGCTACCCGACTTATCCAGACCCTTCCAACTTGTATGTTCGGTTTGCGCTGCGAAACGGCACCGATGCTCGTGGTTTCCAGTCGTATCCTCTCTTTGGACTCAGTCCAAGCAATATTGGCATGCCTTATACAGAGTTTGCATCGGAGGTGAAAATGTCGCGGTGAACACAACCGAGGACTGGTGTCGTTTGTGTGGCTCAGACGCAGACTTCTGCTTGTGGACGTTGGACAAACCAGAGAATAAAACGTCCGGAAAGAAGGGCATGGCCCCAGGTGTCGCTGGTGTCATCGGCGCTGTGGTTACTCTCGTGACTGTTGGCGTGGTTGCCGTTGTCGGCTTCTGTTTTGTGGTCTGAAGACAAAGAACTTCCGCAAGCGAAGTCTCGGGGATTCAAAGGCGACGCGAAGATGGCAAGCGATTGCGATGTGGCCTTTCAAGATCCTAGTTGGGCTGATACTAAACAAGCTGGTATGAACGAAGGCGAGCCCCGGACCCGGGGGCATGAGCGTCATGGGAGCTGGGAGATGCAAGGCGCAAATGTCCAGTCACCTCGCGGTGAACAAGAAGCTCGGTCCCCTTTCGACGACGAGCACGAGATTGATGACTGGCGCATCCATACCCTTCAGCAACCTGTGCAAGCACGCGAGCATGTCTAAAAAAGCCAGGACTGCCTGGGATTTTAATGTTGATACGATTGACTGAGTTGGGAGGTTTCCCGTCCTAGGAATATAGTGTGACTTCTGTCTGATACCGGTTGGGCCCAACAACCCCGGGCTGAGTGTTGGTCGACCACGCGCCTTCCTACCTCAGGCCTTCTCTCACGTGGAACGGCGAGTCCTTCTTGCCCTCCTTCTGATCCCGTAGATGGAAGTCCATCCCATCCCCTCTTTTTCGCCTCTCCCTTCCCTCCCCCCAACACTAAGACTCAGTCCTGTCTTCCCTTCTACCAACCCATCCCCCAGTCTTCCTCCCATCAGAAACGCCTGATACTTCTCCCCAAGTGCCATTTCACCATGGCTCGTTACGACATTCCTACTCTCTTGAGCCTGCGCCCAAACGCAGACATCAACATCAACAGATTCACGGATAACGCCTTTCACTGTCAGTCTACACCCTACACCCATCCCATCGGATTGTTCAAGTGTCAGCGACTAGACCAGGCACGTCTGTGATACTAACTACCGCTTCAATGACTTCAGATAATCTACTTCGTCGTCACAAGCCTGGTAGGCGTCTCGTCCGAACAGCCAGTCAATCGGCCAAGCAGACTCTCCAGTTTCTCCCACAAACCCGAGAACGCGTCCGTTTCCGACGCTTACTTGAGCTACCCCTCTCGTCACCCACATGAGCCTCCCCGGTCCAGTCTGTCTCAGTCTAGTCTGGGATTTGCACGGTTCTTGGAAGACCATACCTCCCCCAGACATCAAAGGGTCACTGTCAGCGGCCGTGTGATTGGAATCGAGTCGCCGGAAACTCCTGTTCCGAAGGTGAAGTTTCCTCTTCGTATTCACGATAGGCGCGATGATGATGACGACCTACGTGCACCGGTGCGTGATGAACAGGAGGCAATGCCTGAAGGTATGTCAATTCAGCTCGTGGCGAATACTTCAGACTAGTTGACTCTTTAGCATCGTCTCTGCCGCCCGGGTTGCTGCCAGATCTGCCTTTTAGCAAGGCTTACAATGCCGAAAGCTTGAAGCAGGCTGGAAAGCTCGATACCCTGGCGTTCCCCAGATAGTCACACCCAACCTGAGTGGCTTGGTCCCGCAGCCCGGTTTGCATATGGTCATTAATACTGGTCAGCAAGTGATGCAACCTGAGCAGCAGTCGCAGACTACGGATGTACAGATGCAGCCAGACAGGTCAGCGTATGGCTTCAGTCAGGAAGAGTTTGCATGGCTTTCGAGTTTGTATCCTGCCGCACTTGCGCAGGCTGCGTCGATGAAACAACAATCCCAAGGTCAAGAACAACCTTCGGTTGCCTCGGCTCAGCCCGAGGTCTCTACACCTAACAACATATCGACTGGTTCTATCTTGAGCTTCTCCCCTACCTTCGATCCCAATTCTTACCTCATGCCCCAGTGGCAATACGGTGGGGCCTAACGCCAGTGTCAAACAACCAGCCTTGCATCATTCCAACGACATACAAAGAGTCGCCCCTTCATAGTCGTCTGCTCCAGGCCCAAAGACAACACGAAGTCTTGACTGCTCAACTTAGCCGCATCGACAGACACATGGCTTTACACACCTGGGACTTAGACTCTCATTCGAAGACGCTGCTGGTGGAACAACGCAAGAGCTTGGTACGAGAATTGGACGCACTCCGTCTTTATATCGAGCAGATGGAGATGATTCCCATGACTGCGCGTATCACGCCTTCCAATGATCAAAATCCCCTTTCTTTTGGCACTTCTACTCCTGTGGTCACAACTTACGCGCCAGGAGGCCTTGTAGGCAGTCAGCCTTTGCTGGCACCCCAGCTTCTGATGGCCAATCTGATGTACGGAATGCAACCTCTACCTACACCACTTGTGAACACAGCCTCAACCTTTGGCTCTGCTGAAGGTTCTGGTGATGCTTCGATGTCGTGGCAGGGCGTGGAACCATCGGGCTGTTATGATGACAGCAATCGCACAGTAACACCCACCGGATATGGAACTGCTGAAACAGTGCACAACGCACCTTCTGTGGAGAAGGCCAATCCACCTAAGCTGAGCCTCAAAGTCCCATCACATGCGACAAATCTCGAAGGAAAAACCGATGGTCTCCCTTGGGCAACTCCGACCAGATCCTCTCCTCCTGATCTTCGAAAGCTCTATCATAAGATCGAAGAAGCCAATAAACGGGGATAAAATCGATGGTTTACTCAAGGAACTCTCCCTTGTCACGACTGAGATGTTACGACAGAGAAAAGAGGAACTTGGAAAACCGTCCCAGCGCACCTCGGCTGGAGATAAATTCAGTCTTTCCAAAGGAGCATCGAGATCCATTGCAGGAACAAGCGAGGCTGCAGGGGAAAACGTACACCCAAAGAGATATGGAAGAAGACCGTGGGCCACTGAGTTCTTTCCCCAGAAGCAGAGTCATATCCAGCGCGACCCATCATCCACTGAAACCGAGGTGGATGCCAGTAACTTTTCTTCATCTCACATGTCAACTACTGACTCATGGGACTCACTGCGTGAAACAAAGTGAGTGCTCGATATCTAGTGTTGCTATATTCTGCTGACTAGTTATCGTTTAACAGAAAGTTTTGGGATGATCAAGGTTCGTTCAAGGGTGAGGTCAAGGCTTCGTCTAGCGCAGACATATGGGAAAGGTAGGGCAACCACAAAAGAATCAAGCCACCAAACTGACAATAAATTCAGAAGACCAGACAAGGGCCCCCGTGTTCCGGCTACCCAATCTATGGAGGCACCGGTTCAGAAGCACCAATACGTCCCGTTGGCATCTCGAACCGGCCGACAAGTCTGCTAATCGATCTGATTTTGCATCTTTCGTGCCAGTATATGACGCTACTGGGAGCAGCACCGGCCAGAGCCCAAGACAGACTGTTCCCCCTGTCTTCTTCGCCCGACCATTCCACAAAGAGCAGGGTCGTGTGTCTCAGAAGACGACCGCTTTGGCTGTGCCCCAGAATGTCACCGCGCAGGGGTTCATGCCGCCGGTCGAGAAGAGCATCGATAGTCCGACACGCGATACAAAGCCTCAGGTCGCCTACGACTTCCAGCCCGCGGGGAAGCTGCCAGAAGAAGCCCTGGTATCTGCCTTGAGCTTGAGAAACGAAGTCGAAGAGTCGTGGTATGCGGCCGGATTGTTATGTGTTCTGTAGGGTGTTTTACGGTGATCGGAAATAGGAAGTGTCAGCGGATGGTGGAACGAGTTTGCTGAAAGACGTATTCGGGTTGTGCTCCCATCGGCCCATTCGGAAGGAGAGTTGGATCCGTGGACAGAGGCTTATTTTACACATTTCTTAGCTGACGGCCTCCCTTTGATAGTCCTTTGCCGTTGCTAGGTGGGGGCATATCGGGATGGATGGCTCAGTGTTGGAGGAGAGGTTCTCTTTTGTTGTGATCACCTTGCCTGCAAGGAAGGCTTGCCTGGCTGGATGGGTGCTCTGGTAGCGTTCAAAGCTAGTCCCTGGATGGACCCAGGGTCAGCAGACTCGAGTGGTCCCGCCATGAATTATCTTGACCTGGCCGGCACTGGGTGGCAACGGATAGTCGAGATACATGTTGAACATTAGATGCTAAAATAATATGCTCTTACTCTTCTCTTGAGCAGCTCTGCTATTAGATTCTCCCAAGGTACCGTGGGTGTGTATCATGGCACAGATCACAGTAGGAAGCGGGTAGATCTTGTGTTGCCGTGCTGTTCTCGATGGTTCAGTGTAGGGAAGTGGATGTGGGATGCCTGGATCAAGTCTGGGCTACACCGTGTACTATGTACTGTGTAGTCTAGGGTTGGGAGGTCTCATTCCGATTTGCTGCCGGGTCTTTGCGCGGTTCCTGATAGTGGCAGATCATCGCGCAGGCGATCCATGCACGGTGGGGTGCATACATTGCTGTTCATTTATAGTGCATTCTTGGGTTTGTCTATCTCTTTATTGGTTTGGTCCAATGGTGGACGAGACTGCTCTTGTAGTATATGGCAGAAAGGTGAAATGTGAGGTCACACATGCGAGTCGACGGGAACAGGTGATTATATATAGTGAGGGAGATCCGAGACTACCTAGGTAGCATAGGGAGGATGAATGCATGGAGATCGACATGATCCATGTCGAATGTACGCAGAGTATATATATATATATAGGTATGTATCTGAAGAAAGGCTATGTGGTGTCCCAAAATGGAAGGCGATTGGACAGGGCGATTGTGTTGGATTGTCTGGCTGGGGGACCAATCATGGGAGGATGACACCACACGATGGTACCTGCTTACTCTTAGGTAAAGGTACCGAAGTATTGCAGCCGCATTGGTGGAGAAAGGAAGATGTCTCCTACTAGTACGGAGTACCTACTTAGTAAGAAGGTAGTAGACTCTGTCCTGTCAGACACTTCTCCAGTACCAAAGTCAATCTGGGAATTGCCACCCCAGACACCACCATCTGGTACCACAGTTGGATTGTCCGGGTGGGATCCACTGCAGTGCCACCACCACCACCACCACCACCACAACAGGAGACACGGAGAACCCAACGTCCAGGAGAAAAAGGAAACCAGGCGAATGGCGGGAGGAAAAAGAAAAAGAAGGCAAACCAATCGCCCGACCGCCAGACATTCCCCGGGGTTTCCAGTAGGAGCCTGACTAATCACGACATGGACGGGCATCTCCACTTTCGCTCCTGGTGCGTCTCTGCCATGTTCCCTCTCTCTCTCCTCTCCCTCGCCTCTTGTCCTCTGCCCGGCTTCTCCTCCCTCCATGCCCCTCGTTCGGTCTCGCTCCATCGCATTTCTCCTCTGATACCTATTGCACTTCCCCGCAGTCTCTCTTTTGCCGCCCACTCCCTCGTTTGCGACGCTGGTGGCGTGCTGCCCCCCCCCTACTAGGACGAGGAACTCCCGGACTCGGACTCGGACCCCCCTTGCGGCGCTGGCCTTACCTTTCCACCCCGATAGCCCGCCCCGTCCCTTTTCCTCCTCCGCCGCCTGTCTCGACTCTGTCGCGCTCCGTCTCCCCCCCCTCATCGACCCTCGTGGAGAAAATATCCGACTCGTGGTGCCCTCCCAGGTGCTCTCCGCCGGGATGACCCAACTCTTCACCTCCAGCAGCCCGTCGTCCTCCGTGACAAATGAGAAACGTGGGAACTTCCCCGGCCTCTCCAAAAAGCATCCCAACGAATCCAGCCACCTCCCCACCAAGATCAAGAACTTCTTCCGCATCAACAGCTCCGGCAGCAGTACCTCCACCTCGCAGCACACCCCCAATTCTCCCTCCGATCGGGATCGCGACCCCAAGCCAGAGTCCAAGTCCGCCTTCAGACAATCCCGATTTCTCCCTACCATCGGTCGTAATCGATCCACCACCGTTGCCAGCGAGGGCAACCCGCTCGACGAGGGCGTCTCCCCGACCGCCACCGCCAACCCCTACTTCGTTCACCAAGGCCAGCCGGCCCTCCAACATCGCAACGATGGCTCCGTCCCCTCATCGCCGCCGGACACCCCTGAGTTGCAGGTCGATGGTGTCTCGGCCTCCGAGCAGGCCACCACCGCGAACAAGGAGGAATTAGCCCGCAAGCTGCGTCGCGTGGCCTCCGCCCCCAATGCTCAGGGTCTCTTCGCCCGGGGGGAGTCAGACGAGCGACCGCAAACCGCCCGAATTGGGCAAGGAGCCCTTGATCGAACAAACCAGTGCCATCGAGTCCCAGATCAGTCTGCCTGGCGAGAAGGATCTCGCCTCTTTGCCGGTTCCGAAGCCAGGACCCGACGGGAAACTCCTGAGTCCCGGCCAGATTCGAAACTCGGTCGCCTTCCGGAGGACGTATAGCTCCAACTCCATCAAGATTCGCAATGTGGAGGTGGGTCCTGGCAGCTTCGATAAGATCAAGCTGATCGGCAAGGGTGATGTGGGCAAGGTGTACCTGGTCCGCGAAAAGAAGTCCAGTCGGTTGTATGCCATGAAAGGTGAGTCGCGCGTTTCACCCCCATTCTGCGGAATCAACGTCACTGACCGTCTCAGTCCTGAGTAAAAAGGAGATGATCAAACGAAACAAGATCAAGCGTGCCTTGGCCGAACAGGAAATTCTCGCGACAAGTAATCACCCGTTCATTGTTACCCTCTACCACTCGTTTCAATCTGAAGATTATCTCTACCTTTGCATGGAATACTGCAGCGGCGGCGAGTTCTTCCGTGCCCTTCAAACGCGACCCGGCAAGAGTATCTCCGAGGACGCGGCTCGGTTCTACGCTGCCGAAGTCACCGCCGCGCTCGAGTATCTCCATCTGATGGGTTTCATCTACAGAGATCTGAAGCCGGAGAATATCCTTCTTCATCAGTCAGGCCACATCATGCTGTCGGACTTTGATCTTTCAAAGCAGTCTGGCCCGGGTGGTGCTCCTACCATGATCCCTGGTCGGAGTGGCAATTCGACCACGTCTTTACCTACCATTGACACCAAGTCTTGTATTGCCGACTTCCGAACCAATTCCTTCGTTGGCACCGAGGAATATATCGCTCCGGAAGTCATCAAGGGTTGCGGCCACACCAGTGCTGTCGATTGGTGGACTCTCGGTATCTTGATCTATGAAATGCTCTACGGCACCACGCCCTTCAAGGGCAAGAACCGCAATGCGACTTTCGGAAACATTCTCCGGGATGAGGTGCAGTTCCCGGAGCATACGGGAGCACAGCAGATCTCCAAGTAAGCCACTTCTCCCACACTCCCTATGACGACCACTAACAGACGGTCTAGCATGTGCAAGTCGATCATCCGCAAACTGTTGATCAAGGATGAGCTCAAGCGCCTGGGAGCTAGAGCTGGTGCCTCGGACGTCAAGACTCATCCTTTCTTCCGCCAAACGCAATGGGCGCTCATCCGTCATATGAAGCCGCCTATGATCCCTCACCAAGTCGCGGCACCGAGACGCTCAACTTCCGCAATGTCAAAGAAAGCGCGAGTGTTGACATCGGAGGAACCACCAACGGCAAGATGAAGGGTGTTCCCATGGATTCCGGCCTCGCTACGGCCCAACGCCGAGCTCAATGACCCATTCGAGGAGTTCAACAGCGTCACCCTCCACCACGATGGCGACCACTAACTCCGGGATGGCGAGTTCCATGATCCGCTCCGAACGAGTCCACTGATGATGACGACGATACATGAGATCCTCGTGCCTTGCAACTTGCGTTTTTCTTCAATTCACGGCGTTTGGGTGCCTAGAGCTTAATGGATTTCCCCCTCGACTGATCACATGGGCGATTGTTGACTTATGCTTGTGTTATGGCCGTAATATGGGTACTTTTCGGTTTCTTTGCTTTGCTTTCCTTTCTTGGTTCTTGGCGGTATAAATTGTGTCTGTTTTTGTTGCCTTCTGATGCACATTCCTATCATCATTGCAGAGTACGGCGTTACGTTTCGTTCGGCTTCAAAGCGGCGAGAAAGTTTTTGCCATTGCGTGTGTGTCCTCGAGAACATCACAAAATTTTCCGAGGCTTATTTCACTCCTCGGGTTTCTTTTCCATCTTTCTCTATTCTTCGTCTACATTCATACGAGTCACACTCACGCCTCTGGTCTTTTCTGGATAGGGCCCGGAGCCCGTGGACACAATAGTTAGAACTACAATGACGAGATCACGGCTTGAAAGAATATGTTTTTTCTGTATGTATAATTGAGCTTAGAATCCATGCTGGATAATTGTGTGGTATCTGTTCGAGGCGGGATCAAGTCCCTCTGAGCTGTTTGTCTATGGTGGTGACGTTGGGTGATGATCATCGCGGACACGGAAACCCAAACAAAGATCTTCCCCAACTCCACGACCACCACCCACACTCCCCACGCCTACAATTACCTATACACCCATTCACCCATACAAAACAATCAACCCAACACTGCGCTCCATCAATTGAATCACCCCTCTGCCCATCAGAGAAGATACAACCACCAAAATGTCCTCCGACCCCGCGACCCCCCGCACGAGAATCTTCCTCTCCACCTCCGAAAACCCGCTCCTTCGCGCGTCGAATCCGCTCGTCTCGATCTCGAACAGGAAGTGCTAGACGAGTATTCGCGTCTGCTGGGGAATGTGAATAAGGTATGTCTTTCTTTCTAGCAACGGTCCAGCTGTCCGTCCGCCCATGGTTATGCCCATAGAACGAACCGTCTATTGGGGTTCGCGACCAACTCTATCTCCCCAGGAGATTATTGCGGAAGGGTCGAGAAAGAAAGACAAAAATACGTCGGTTATGGAACGGATAGACCATACGCCATAATATCAGAAACATAGGCTAACTGCTCCCTTTTCATCTACCAATTCAGCTATCAGAGAAACTCGCCGATCTCTCCGGCGACCCATCCTCCCTCACCCTCGACGGCCTCCGAATGCTCGAGCGGAAAACAGCCACGGTGTGCACGCTGCTCAAGGCGAGTGTGTATAGTATTGTGTTGCAGCAGCAGATCTTCAATGAGAATGAGGAACAGCAACAGCAGCAGCAGCAGCAGGAACACAACATGAATATGAATTCCAGTCCGAGGGATGGACTATCCGCAATATCAGCAGCAGGATGAGGGAAATATGAGTTTTACGGGGCGATATGCTTGATCATGCTTTTTACATAGCATTTATGGTCTTGCGCGGGAATGGATGGGGTGTGTTTTGTTGGTTTGCTGTTTGTTTGGGGTTCGGATTGGGATTGGTTTGGTCTACGATTATTGTTATTATTACAAGTGCATGCATAAGGTACTGGATGGATGATGGAGGATATACCCTTTTTTCATGTTTTTATTGTCATTGTGTTCATATGAGAGGTGGAAATAGAACAATCAAAATCAACCTTGCGATACAAATACATGTCAGAGTACAGACAGAAGGAAACAGCCAAGTCCAGAATTATATACACCGCCATAACGCAAAGAAACAGAAGCATGAGAATGAACCCCATCCCATGCTCGTAACTGTGATCATACTCGTACAGTCTATTCTATGCGTGGGAGGCATCCATCACCATCATTTCCATGCGTCGGCCTGGAAAGGCACAATGTCCACGGGTGACGTGATGACCCCCAGGACATCACCCAGATATCCCGAAAGAGAAAGGAGAAACATGTGAATGTGTAGGTGGTTTAGGCCCGTCCGGAGTAGTAGACCTTGCGGACGTCAACGAGCTTCTTGCCACGAGCGCGGGCAATGTCCTCGGGGTTGCGCTGGCTCATCAGGGCCTCGTAGGCGGCCTTGACCGTGTTCATGGGGTTTCTGGAGCGGCCGACCCGCGCGGCAAGATCGTGGATACCGGCTGCGCGGCACATTTCGAAGATCAGATGCTGGCAACGCAGTCCAAAGCCTATGCGCATGTTAGTATTATTGTCCGTTATCCGTTAGAAAATGTATGAAAACTTACCAGGAGGACGGGTCATCAACTGCAATTCAACGGCACCAACCTTGCCGAAGACATCGCCGAAGATGGTGCGGTTCTCATACCGCGGGATGGGCTGCATGTTCCGGATGGCACGGTACTTAGACTGGGTCATGGCATCGGCGCCTTCCTCGGACTTGGCTTCACCAATTCCGAGCAGACCGTTTCCGTTGCCCGCAATCGCCAGACAGTACATCCGGCGGACCTTACCCAGACGGGTCTGGTTGACGACCGAGTGCGAGACCAGCGTCTTCGTCTTGAGCTGCCGGATCTCGGCCGACGTGTATCCCGTTGACTGGAGCAGTCTCTTCAGCGCGTCGGTCAACTCCTCGGACTCGCGCGAGCGGGGGTCCTCCTCCGCAAACACGCTCGGCGGCGGACCCTGCGAGGTCAAGGTCTCACCCGGGGCGAGCAGATCCGGCACCAGCGCGCTGTGGGGGTTCAGCTCGTTCTCCTCCTTGCCCACGGTCATCCGAGTAGTCTCCAAGAATCGCACCCAGTCGCCGGCGTTCGCGTTCTCCGGCATCTCGGCGAAGAATCGGGCAAAGTCGTCAACAAACTCCTCGTCGGTCTTCATGGTCGCGGTGTAGTCGGAGTTGGACTTGGGCGCCTTGATGTGCTTGTCAACGCCGGGCTCGATGGTCGACAGATCGTCCAGGTAGTGCAGCTTCATCGGATCACGGCGGATAGAAAACTGGTCGGCCAGGTCCTTGGGGTCGATGGCGGCTTCGCCAGCCTCAATGGCAGCCAATTGCTCCGGGGTGTACTCCTCCTTCAGGGCGGCCTTCTCTTCCTCCGTGTACGGCTTGAAGTCCTCGGGCTTCATCTCCCGCTTGATCTGATCAAGGGGCTTGGCGGTCTCAGCCTTGACATTGGGGAATTTCGGTTTCCGGTTCGACAATGGCGCGGGCGAGGGATGGAATTGGCGTCGGGGCACGCGAATGCCCGTCGGGGCTGCAGTCCGGGTGAAGCTGCAGAACAGACATCTGGCGGGTCGGGCGAGACTCATGGTGACGGCGAGGGCGGCGGAGAAGCTCTCTGGCCAGCAGAGGCCACTGGAGAGCTGATAGAGAGGGGAATGGGGGTGAGAGTCGGGGGTGGTGTCAGAGGCAGACGTGGACGGAGAGAGTTTGGATGGGAAGTTGCAAACTGCGCCCGATCAGGAAAAGCCCGGCGAAATTTCTCAGCCGCCGGCTCGACCAATCCGCGCCCGTCTTTTGAGCCCATACTAATCCATCTTTTTTTTTCCTCCTCAACTCCAGCTTCAAGTTCCCCTCCACGCTCTGCTTCCTCAGGTGCTACCTTGCTCCTCCGTCCTTATAATGTTCGCATTGAACCCCTCCTCCTGCGGTTCACGAAACATTGCTCCGTCTCGTCCCACACCCTCGCCCTCTCTCCCCTCCCTCATCCGCCAGCCGCTGCACCGCAGCGCGCATATTCTCTCCGCAACCGCAATGGAGAACTCCCCAAGAAACCCGATACGATTGTCAAGCGGCGGAAGAGGGTCAAGGCCGACCGGACCGAGCAGCGGATACGATGAAGTCCTCCAGACAGATATCGACAAGCTTCTACGCAAGCACAAGCCCGCGAACGAGATCCGCGCAGAGTCTCCCGATGACGATGCGCGCCGCCCCCACCAGTCCTGCCGGAGACCTTCACAGAGATCGAAGTTAAGGTCGTGGAGATCTCCTCCACCGGTGATGGCCTCGCCTTGCCCGAATCCGGCGATCACATCTACGTCGTCCCGTTCACCGTCCCCGGAGACAAAGCCCTGGTGAAAATCGTGCGCCACTTCCCCCAGCTGTCGTACAGCTTGACAGATTTCCTCAAAGTGATTGAACCGGGCCCGCAGCGCAATGATGCCGGAATTGGCTGCAAATACTTTGGGAAATGCTCTGGCTGCCAGCTGCAGATGATGTCCTACGAGGACCAGTTGGCCCATAAGAAGCGCATCGTGGAGAAGGCCTACGCTAACTTCTCCGGTCTCATCCCCGAACTTATCCCTGCCATTGACGACACATTTGCGTCACCCATGCAATACGGCTACCGCACGAAGCTGACGCCGCATTTCGCGGCACCCGGAGGCAACCACCGAGGCAAGAAAAAGGAACCCAAGGGGCCTATCACCGAAGTGCCACCCATTGGGTTCACATACAAGAACCGCCGCGCAGATCTGGACATCGAAGATTGTCCACTGGGCACGGATATCGTGCGACGGGGACTCACAACGGAGCGCAAGAGAGTCGCCGAGAACATCACCACATACAAAAAGGGCGCAACGCTGCTCATGCGCGAATCCACCGCGCGAACCCCAACGAAGGCGCCACCATTACCATCCCTCAGCCTAACATCCCCGAAAGCGACATAGGAAAGAACTCCGGCGACGTGATCCGCACCGAGCACGAGCAATACGTCGAAGAGAAGACCTGCGTCACCGACCCCAATGCCACCTCGGTTGAATACATCGACAACTACGTCTTCACCAACAAAGCCGGCGCCTTCTTCCAGAACAACAACTCTATTCTCTCTGGCTTCACCGAATTCATCCGCCAACACGCCCTCCCCAAGAACAACGCATCCGATCCCAAGCCTATCAAATACCTTCTTGACGCCTATTCCGGCTCCGGCCTCTTCACCATCACCCTCTCCCCGCTCTTCCGCTCCAGCCTGGGCGTCGACGTCGCCGAGAACTCCATCGTCTCGGCCCGCGATAACGCCCGCGCAAACCGCCTCCCCAACACTGGCTTCGCCGCCGCTGATGCAGCTACCCTCTTCAAGGACGTCCCTTATCCCGCCGGGCAAACGCTGCTGGTCATCGATCCGCCCCGCAAAGGATGTAGCGAGGACTTCCTCAACCAGCTGCTGGAGTATGGCCCCCGACGCGTCGTCTACGTCAGCTGCAACGTGCACACACAGGCGCGCGACGTGGCCGTCATGGTCCAGGGCGACGAGACGAAGAACATCCGCTATGAGATTGAGAGTATCCGCGGGTTTGACTTCTTCCCTCAAACGGGCCATGTTGAGGGTGTGGCCATTCTTAACAAGACCTCGTTCCCAAGGCTTCGGAGTAGTTTCTTTCTTCTTGGAAGCATCGCGGAGTCGTCCCTTGCTTTCCTCTCCATATAATGAATCTACCTTCATCTACACTGGGCGTCGGAGTTACAAGGCACAAAATAGCATTCGGCATATATGGTTGGCTTTTCGGGGAAGACGTTGGTTTCTCTTGCAAATATATACATTCCATTCCCGGATGACCCGGGCCATCAGGATCTCCATTTTTGTCCAGGTAGACAATCAACGACAAAATAAAAACATCTCTCTCGTAATCAAGCTCCTTCCCTTACTCCGTCTAGTCTACCTGAATACATAAGAAACCCTCATGGTGGGCGAATATGGTGCTAAAGATTCGGAACAGTCATGAAGGGAGAAGAAAGGGAAAAAGAATAGGTAGGAACACTATAAACAGATACCAGCTAGTAACAACAAGATCGACAACTCTCAACCCCTCCCTTCTCGTTTTAAGAACTGCCGGGGCCTCCCAAGAGAGCAAATCTCCGGACAATGCTGGGACCAATCTCATCGTATTCCGCCTTGGTGTGGCAGTAGCTGCGGAACTCGGGCGTCTGGCCGAGCAAGCTGCCTCCGAACCAGGGACCGTGCCGTTGTCTCTTGTGCGTCACCACCGCCACGTCCAAACCACCACTCCGCGCTCCACCGCTGCGCGCTTCGGAGGCACGAATGCGCGCGTCCACCAGGTGCCGGATATCGCGCTGTAGGCGCCGGCCAAAGTCTTTGTATAGCGTCGAACCACCGGACAGGACGATGTTTTTGTAGAGACCGCGACGGACGTCGATGGGAGAGGACTGGATGACGCCGTCGACGACGTTGGGTAAGGGGGTCAAGAAATCGGAGGAATAGATCTCGGGGTTGAAGAAAATCTCGGGAGCGAGGAAACGTTCGTATCCCACGTCGATGCTAACGCTGCGGCCGTTGGGCGCGGTCACGGTATGCTTGAGGAAACGGTCCGGCTCGCGGTCGTAGCGGGCAAACTCCTTGACGATGTCGGGGCTCACGTAGCAGTACTCCTCCTTCACCTTCTCGGCAGTCTTCAGGCTGCTGTCAGGCTCGCCGCGATCACGGAGCAGACTCTGTACGAAGTAGGTGATGTCTCGACCGGCGATGGGTATGCTCTTGATGGAGGAACCGATGACGTAGCCCTCCGCGACGGGGATAACGTGGGTGACACCATCACCTGAATCGATTACGGTACCGGTGAGGGAGCGGTCGGTCACTTTGGAGGAGGTCCAGGAGGCAGCGAGCGCAAGCACAGCTTGGACGGCAATGTAAAGACCGGCACAGTTGAAGGACTCGAACATGATCTCGGCGGTGTTCTCACGGTTCTCAGGAGGGTTAAGGGGCTAGACCCACGCAGGTGGTTAGTATATGAGAGCTATCTGGGCAAAAAAGCTTGTCGGTTGCTCAGGAATCTGCTCGGGGTGTGGTCTTACCGGCTCAGTGAGGAGGAAGTAGTGGTCTTCCGGCTCGACGCGCAGGTACTTGAAGATCGAGTTGGACCAGAAGCGCTCCATCGAATCCCAGTTCTCAATTTGACCATGGCGAATAGGGTAGTTAATGCCATAACCGGGGCCATTAGCAGCCGCGAGAGCTTCGTCACCAATGAAGAAGTCCAGATCCTCTGTCCCACGCTTCATCGACAGGTGTGAGCTTGCCCCACCACCACCACCCAGGAACGAGGGCTTGTTGGCGACAGGGGGTCTTCCAGAGCTTCCCGCGCTTCCGGCGCCCGACTTGGTTGCAATTGCGGTTGGGAAGACGAAGGAGGGCGAATCATTACCAGCGAAACCTTGCGGCCTGTTAGCCTAAGGCGTGCACTGAGGGGAGGGGAATAGATCCCCAGCGGGCGGTTGTGAATTGAGCTTACCGAGCTTGGAGAAACCAGTGCCGCTGGAAAAGGAACCAAGTCAGTAATCTAACATGTATGAAGTTGGTGGGGGGAGTGGGTGGGCTTACTTGTCCATGACAACGGCGGGAGTTTGGGAGGCCGCCATGATGGATGATGACTGGGGACGACACGCAGACACAAGACACACTTCCCCTTACTCCCAAGCGGCAGGAACCTGCGACCGGAGGTAGTCGGGTAATTGGAGGGGAGAGAGGAGAGAGGAGTGAATATAGAATGGGAGAGACGGGGGAGAGGGGATGTCGTGGGGGGAGGGAGGAGGGCAGCGGAGGAAGAGGAGGAGGGGGAGAGAAGAAGGCGGAGGAGGACCAGGCAGGCAGTCGAGCCGTACAGTGATGATGGAGGTGAGGTACCTCTGGCTGCCCCAGCGCTACTACGCGGGCGAGGTACCCTCCCGCCTGTTACGTAGCTCTCCCTAATTCCGTATGGGGGCTTGCGTAATTTACCCCTTCCGCCGCATCCTCAGCGGAGATTACCAGACGGTGACAGTACGGCGTGGCGCACGTGTCTGCTGACTCAGCCCCACCAGCCCACGCAGGGAAGTATATCGATATCCAGGTCAACTTCACGGCCAACTTCAACCTCACTCCCCTCTCACCCGCGCTGAGAAAGCCCTCTCCCATTCCCGTGGCTCTTCTGGTCACTCCAAGGATGGGCCTTCAAGAAACCGAATGCACATAGCCCTTTTGCCTTACCGTGAGATCTGAAAGAGACAACCACCACTGTACACCTGCAGTTGATGCTGCAGTCAAACAGTCCTTTCTGATCCACGGACAGGGCTTTGTTTTGGCTCTGTTACCTTCTCTCCCGAACTACCTCTTTGTTCTCATGGACGCTCGCTAAATCCCCCCACATTCTCCCATACATATGATGCCGACTTTTTTCCTTGTTCGGCTGTCAGGATAATCTATCCTTCTCTCACTTCCTCTACTGCCTCTTTCTTATCTTCTGATCTCTCTCTCTCTCTCTCTCTCTCTCCCCTTTAATACGAGCCCCATCTCCATCTTCTTTTAGTGAACTCACTCGGTTCTTTGCAGCTTCAATGGTCATCGGCTAGTGCCCTGCAACTCCTTGACTCTTCAACTTGGGTGAACACTTTCTGAATCTCGCCTCCCTTGCAAGTCTTCTACTGGAGTCAATTCGACCCCAGTTTCCTACCAGATACCATCTCGCACTCCTCACAGCAATCAATTACCATTCCTGCCAACACCACAATGGCTCATGAGATCACGAGCGGGATCGCCTCCATCTTCGTGCATGCGGGCGCGGGATTCCACAGTCGTTACAATGAAAAAGCTCATCTAGAGATCTGTGAGAAGTAAGTCCAGTCCTGCTCGAGTGCATGGCACGTCTCAACTGACCTTACTTAGCGCCGCCAAAGCTGCTATGGTACTACTCAAAAACGGTGCAACTGCAGTGGATGCTGTGGAGATGGCGATCATACTCCTTGAAGATGCGGAAATCACAAATGCGGCCTACGGAAGCAATTTGACCCTACATGGCACTGTCGAGTGCGATGCCACCATTGTCAACCACCTGGGACGCAGTGGGGCAGTTGGCGCTGTTTCTCGTACGTCCCTTCATTGCGCACCCTTAATCAGCAAGATGATTAACCCATCCTACAGAAGTCAAGAACCCGATCTCGTTGGCGCGCACCATTCTTGATGCTTCCTCTAAACCTCTCTCGCTACAGAGAGTCCCACCTAACTTTCTAGCAGGACCAGGGGCAACTGAATACGCATATGAACAAGGCCTTGTTGTGCTTCCACATGATGCTTTAGTCTCCACTTCCGCGAGAGAGAGATGGCATCGCTGGAAACAGGATCTCAGAACTGCCGAGCTGAAGGAGCGCGAGCAGAATCCGACGAAGTATCAGAGTGAGCAGCATAGAGCGTACTTTCGCCGCCCGATGACGGTCCACACGGCTCATCTACTGGATTCGCCTTCAAGTACTCAGGACCATTCATCACTGGAGACTCCTGTGACCCCATTCATCCCTGAACAAGACCTAACGTCGCCCCTCCTTCCGACAAGAGGGGTAATGCGAGGTCACTCCCCGGTATCAAGAGTGCCAGAGGCAAAGGTCCCGTGCTCTCCCCGGCACTCTCATACAATTCCATTTCCCAGCCCTCGTCAGAGTTCGAGATGGGGAGCACGAGGATGATGGTACGTTCATTCCAAACAATGACCCTTTCTCAGCGACCACGGCAGCAAAGAACATCCCACAACTCACCAGTTGCTAGACTTATGCATCGAAAGACAGCCTTCCCACCCCTCGACCGGCGCCTCAAAGACCAGCAAAGCCGACATCCCCGGCAGACCCTCTGATAGAGGCCATTTTCCCTGCTGGAGACACCATGTCTGACGATGATACAGACCAAGTCAGCGACACTGTCGGTGCCATCGCCATAGATATCTACGGGAACATCGCAGCTGGCTCATCCTCTGGTGGTATTGGCATGAAGCATCGTGGCCGAGTTGGTCCTGCAGCACTTGTCGGAGTCGGCACCAGCGTGATTCCCGTGGATCCCACCGACCCCGACGAGACCTGCGTCGCGACAGTCACATCCGGGACCGGCGAGCACATCGCTACCACCATGGCAGCCAGCACCTGCGCCTCTCGCATCTACTACTGCCAACAGAAGAGTGAAGACGGAACGTACGAGGAAGTGACTGAGGAGGAGGCCATGAGAACCATGATTGCATCTGACTTCATGGGTCTGTTTATCCGTCTCCCAGTATGAATGCCGCGTAAGCTAACTTGTCCCAGATCATCCAGGTGTGAAAGGAAGTCATTGCCACGGGGCTATCGGAATCATGTCCGTCAAGAAGACAGTGGACGGGGCGTTCTTCTACTTCGGTCACAATACAGACTCTTTCGTGAGTGTTTCTTTCCCTTCCCGTCACTGTCGCCGTTACCATTTTTCTGAACTGTACCGAACTAACGCTTCTTCGCGCCAGGCCCTCGCTTCGATGAGCAGCAAAGATAAGAAGCCGGTTTGTGTAATGTCTCGCAGCAGCGGGAATGGCAGCATCGCGCAAGGTGGTCGCGCCTACCGCACCAAGAAGTATGGTGCTCCCTTCCCCTCAAGCTTCCCCAAAAAATGGAGTGGTATCAATCTGACACCCATGCGTATAAAGAAACAGGCGTTAAAACATCAAAAATCGCTACTTCCCCGGTAGAAGATGGAGTGTCCCGGTTCTTTGTCGTCTTTAGACGGAAATGCGATTTTAGAGTACATGAAATCCAAGATCTACTGCACTGTGGTATTCAATTCCATCACATTCCATCAGTGCATATTCCATTGCCTCTCATCTAAGTAGAAAGTCTAGCGGAAGGAGAAGATGTCTAGTTCAAGCATCCAAGTAGAGTAAGCCAATGTGTTGTTGGTTCTTGACTTTTATACCAGAGATTATCTTTAGAACTATGTATGTGTGAGTGCGGGAGAGAGGAGACGTCTCTGAGAAACAACCCGAACCGTCCCATTGTACCCCAAGGGTTTGGTTGGTTGGTTAATTGACAACAGTGGCCCATATTCGACAGCGCCATTCGGGTCAAATTCAGATTGTACCTTCGAGGCGTATCACCACCACCGCCAGAGCATCCACGGCGGCACCACCCTGAAGTAGTGACTACACGAATCGATGATGTGTATGTCTGTCTGCCTGTCTGACCGACCTCAAACGACCATATGCAGTACTGAATCGATTCACGGCCCAGGAGTTGGCGTAGCTGTCGGCGTCGCCGTCCCAGACGGCCCATTCGCACGAGCCTTCTTCTTTTCTTCTTCCGCGCCACCACAGCCGGCTTTGCACCATAATCACCCATATCCAAGCGTGTCCCACAAGTTAAACACTCGCCATTCTCCGGTGGCTCGCAGAAGATACTCAGGCAGATGGAGCAGACGAACCCGACATCCACGACCCGGCGATGACAGAAGCATGCCGCGCGGAAGTCGACATCCACCCGTGTCGGGAGCACGAGGTGTTTTCGTGACCGTTGATCCGGCAAAAATGCCATCATCAGGTACTGAGCAGACCCTTGGTTCGGATAACTCCATGAAAATCCCCTTCGTTGCGTCGGAGGCTTGTTGGAGGAACACGGCGTCGCCACTGAGCTTGCAGACGTCGATAGGGATGTGGAGACGTTGACAGGCGAAGATGCTGTTCATGATGGGGATATACTGGTGCGCGGAGTCGCTCGCGCCGCTGACGGAGACGATGAGGATCCGCGCTTGGAGACCTTCAGCGCCTGTGTCTGTCGCAGTTGTTCGCCCTGCACCGCTGCCACCCCCGCTACCCGTCCCCGTTGTGTTTCCATCCCCTCCCGCTGCGGCGTCGCCGCCATGCGCCTCCGCCCATGCGATGCTCCGCCGGTTGATATGGCTCAGCGCCAGCGTCAATGCACCGCCATCATCGTCGACGCGCTGGCCTGCACGTCTGCCGATTTCGTTGACTCCATCAGCTCGCGAAGATGCCGAGTTACCTGCTCCTCCACTATTCGGAAGGGCCGGTACTTGTTCACCTGCCCCGTGTGGGCGGGCGTGGAGGTGCCATTCATAGCGACGTCGCCGTCCGTGTCTGCTGCCCGGGTTGCGCTCGTGCTCGTTGCTGGGCTCTCGCGCGGATACAGCCAGGTGGCCGACTGACTGTGTGAGGCGACAACGGCGACATCGTTGGCGTAGTTGCAGGCGAGGTGGGCGTTGAGGAAGACGAGGAGGTTGGCGATGGCGTTGGAGAGGGGGAGGGAGGGTTCGAGGAGGGCCCAGGCGTGGGGATTTGTGTCGATGATGACGGTTAGAAGGGAGGGAGCGCGATCTAGCATTATTTTTCATTAGCTGAGTTCTCTGGTTCACTTGCTTTGCAGTGGTTCTGGGAGCTGGGAGCTCACCATGGGCACTGGTTTCATAGTGCTCTGTCGCATCGACGGCGTTCATTGTCTGGCCGAATTAAGGATTATGTGAATGCAAAGACCGATCGGATGGATAGCATGAGCTATAAGAATACGAATAGTGGATCCTGGGGACTCAGGTGGGGAGGAAGAGAGCTCTAGGAGAGTGGGTGGTACAACTGGTCAGGTCATAGCATCATGAAGCTGGCAAATACGACCGATCCTTTCCCGTGCGGTCAAGGAGACACCCCGCTCAACACAGTCAGTATGGGGTAGTTGACGAGGACACTGGACTGTGGGGGATGAACCGTGGTGCCTCCGGGGTGAGAGCCGGGGGGAGGTGGACAAGGCAAAAAGAAAGAAAGAGAGCGGCGGAAAGATAAAGAGATGACGCCGGGACTATACTTCTTGATTTGATCGGCCCGCCTATCACCCTTCACGTGACACCGCCTTTCTCGGTGGGATTTGGTCCAGGAACAAGCGTGCACTCGAATGTCAAATTTAGGCGAGAGGAGATAATCTTGGTTGTATTCTGATGAATGTCCATCCCACATGCCAACGCCAAAGACTATACAATCGTGGTTGCTGTCTGGTTGTTAAAACCACACCATGCTTGGGCTATATGATCCCAGCAACACAGAGGATATCCATCAAGTTGGGTAGATCGAAAACTACAATAAGGAAATTTTTACACCAAATATTGCCAATCCCACTAAGTTACACCGGCTGCATGTTGAATCTGCAAAGCCTCACAATCACAGTACACTTTCCGGTTTAATATGAAGCTCATTGTCCTTTTGATCCGCCTGGTTGAGCACAGGGATCTGGATCGACTCCTTGAGCGCCCCCGAGGTTGGCTGGGCCAGTGGGCTGGGCTCGGGGGTCTCGCCTGGGGTGTCCTTGCTCTGGTGCTCTGTGAGACCCTTTCGAATGGCAAGGACAGAGTCGACGATCACCGCGTCGATGCCTTCTGCGACTTGGCGCTGTAGAGTCATCGTTAGACAAACTTGGTGGTGCCAGAGGGATTGAACTAGTATCTTACCTTGACATTGGCCGGGTCATTATTCATGGTCCCGTAGGAGACACAGACCAGACCAGACTCCTTCACCACGCGAACGAGACGGGGGCACAGGACGAGGGCCTCGGCCTGCGACACAATGCCGAGCAAGTTCCACCGTGACGCAAAGCGGATCGCTTCCTGCAAACTAGCAGCGCGGATATCACCTACAGGAGAGGCTCCGGCATCGGTCAAGAAAAGCACCGGGATAGACGGCTGTTTGAAAGAAAGCAGCAGGCAAATATCAGGGTTGAAGCTGGAGAAGATCATGTTCCGTCCATGACCCATATCATATACCTTGGCCAGGACCGTGTCGACAAACGAGTTCAGCTCCACAGCATAGGTATCCATTTCTTCCTCCTCACACTCTCGTAGCATGGGGTATTCTGGCGATCCGAGTCAGATCGTCATGTAACTGTCCTTTGATAGGGGATATAAACTCACTCAGTTCGATGTTGAACCCAACGGATTGCGGGAGCTTCTTGAACAGCTCCTCCAATGTGGCGAAAGGCGCCTGGATGTGGTTTCCGCGGCTGTTACCCTTGAAACCTTTCTTCTTGAAATCGCGAGTGTGCTTGATCCGCTCGTTCAGCTCTGCAGGATCATACTCGGAGCCGCCGACGGACATGGACCGCTGACGGGGCGGAACACTGCCCTTCTCACCATTCAGTTGTGCCGCGAGAGATGGAGACGGGGGCGGACGAGCGGGCCCGTTGTCGCTTAGTTGAAGGAATTGCTCCAGAGTGAGAGTATGCACCGGGGCATCAATACCAGTTTCGCTCACAAGGAAATCATGGTAAATGACCGGGACATGGTCCTTTGTAAGTTGGACATCGAACTCCACGTACGACGCGCCGAGGTTAGCAGCGGCGATGAAAGACTGCACAGTGTTCTCGCCGAGTTGCAGGGAATTGCGACTAGCCAAGTTTTTACCCAATCCACGATGTCCGATCACCATCGTAGAGCTCATACTCTTGTAATATGTCTGGTCTCCAGTGATGGACATGTTGGGCTTGAAGGGGGTAATGATGAGAAAGTTGAAGGTCAGAGTACCAATGACCTCCAAGGTATTAGCAGCCATGATAGGGACCGTGGAATCACCCTGGAGATTGATTCGATGCGAGCCGATGGTCGGTTTGACGCTATTGAGCAGCGCAACACCTCTCCCGACAACTTGATCCTTCGAGCCGGAATAGGTCGGAACAAGGTCGAATAGGAGGCGAACCTTCGTTGGGTCTGCAGCATGGAATACAATCGGTTCCGTTGCAATGTTATCCTGAACAGGGAGATCGATGATCTCTGGCTCGCCGCTGGCACCGCTCGCGGAGACGACGATGGACAGAGCCGTATCTAACTGTGTGGAATGCGCGTTCTCCAAGGGAATGCGGTCCAAATTCACTGCGTGCAGTTGCTTTCGGGGGTCCATGGTGCCCAAGCTGACCAGAATCATGGCTTGATCGGTAAGATACCGGTGTCCAAAAGACTTAATAGGCTCAGAATTCCGGAGGGTAGAACTCCCGGCAGATGTCGGGCCGTTCGACCTTCTCTCCATCAGAGAAGGTTGCGAAGGGGGCGAGGATGGAGCCGATGAAACTGTGGACACAGGTGCAACCGGATCTGGCTCCGTGATGGCAGGCTCGGGATTGACTTCGGCGATGAGACGAGCGATATCAAGATGTCCTCTCAGGGACGCATGCTCTTTCGCCGTCCAACCCGAAGAGTCCAGTCTGTCAGTGTCGACACCAGCTTCGAGGAGCAATTCCACAACACTCAGCGATCCATCGACGCAAGCAATAAACAGAGGAGTCCAGGAGTAGGTATGCTCAGTCAATTCGGTATCTGCCTTCTGCTCGTCATTTCCTTCAAGTAGGATCTTGGCACAAAGGTGGTGACCGAATCGGGCCGCGACGTGTAATGCGGTTTCGCCCTGTTCATCCTGGTAGTTGATGTCAACACCTGCATCGACCAATAGTTGAACAATATCAACGAAGTTTGCCTTCGTGGCTAAAGCGAGAACGGCGCTAGACTTGGACACTTGCTTGCGGGCTGCAGTCTTATCGCGGATGGGACCTTTCCAGTTCTCTGCATCCAGGAGAGCACGTGTGGTCAATGGATGGCCACCAACCACGCTCAAATGCAAAGGAGCCCATCCGTCATTGTCCTGCCAGCGTGGGCCGTCAATGCCTTCGCTGACATCAAACATGTCCCATTTCTGCAGGTGCTCGATAATCACCTCAGACAATTCGGAAGCCATACTGGGCAGCGTAGTGAAGGGGCGTACGTCCGGCGATATCCTTTGCAAGGAGCGCATTGCGCTGGTCCGGGTGTAACTGATCCAACAGGAACCTCAAAGTCTGGACAGAGGCATCAGACTTGTCTAGATGGCGGGGTAGATCGGCCTCTTTAACGACTGGTCTGGGCGGCTGCAGAGTGGGCAGAGCGGCGGGGGTGATATAGTTTGAGGTTTCCAGAGGGAAGTCCAGCACCATCGAAGCCGTCTGCTCGGAATCAGTGGTAGATTGCGCCCGACCGATGGATATCACCAGCCGATGGATACAATTGCGCTTGTTGATGTCGTCATCTTCCTCTAGGGTCCCGGTACGGTCGAGCAGAATGGCAATGCAAGACTTGGCCCGGTAGAAGATCGACCGCTGGAGAAGACTTTTGAGAACCTTGGGGAAGATATCGTCACCCGCTTCAATGGCGGCTGCCTTGAGCGTCTCCAAAAGTTCCAGCATCACGTGCGTATCGTCTTTGCGCAATGCTCATCAACATCGAGGAGCAAACTCGGGGGCAAGTTCAGATTCGGCCGAGAGGGACCTCGCTTCAGCGAGATAGAGGAGCGCGTCGAACTCGCATCGTCGGATGCCTTCTGCTCACCCAAAACCGACAGCCAGTCGTTGATCTTCTTCAACGACTCGGTGACCTTCGCATTCGACGCGAAAGGAGACGGGTCCACCTTTGACTCCAGATAAGTTTGTTGGGCATGCGCACCCACCTTCTTATCGAGCTTCTTGGTGATCTTGATGAATCCGCGACGGTTGACCTCGCCATACCACTGTAGCTTGCGGAGCTGGCCGCGCAGTTCCAACAAGGCGGCTAACAGATCCTCGACCTCGTCGATATCGAGACGGTGGTTGCCGCTCAGGCCCTGTCCATAGCGGTCCTCCAGCAGCTTCAGACGGCGGGCAAAGTCGGCATACTTCTTGTTATAGAAGTAGTCGACATCCTCGAGATTTCGATCGAGGGAGTAGAAGAATCCTAAGGGAGGGAGTCAGGAAGACCGCTCGGCGGTCTACGGAGGGAAATCAAGAAAACGGCTCACCGGCAAGGTCGGCCTCATGCCAGCCTTCACGTTCTCGGCGGCGGATTGATGAGCTGTTTCAACGCTTTGTACTTGATGTAGGATGCTCCATTCGGGAACGACGTTCCGCGAGAGATTGCGGCCGAACTTCATGTTGAGTCGACGAATTGCAGGCAATCGAATCCTTCCAAAATGCAAATGCGCACAGGGAGAGGGAGAGAGAGAGAGAGAGATAAAAGTCGTGTTCAAAAAGAATGATGCAGGCGGATGCGAGGAAGACGAGACAAAGAAACCAGAGACCACCGCGGAGAGAACAGCGCCATGTGTCAGTTTAGCATGGGGTCAGGGGCAACATGGAATGGCAGAAGATGATGGACTGGAGAAAGTGTGAACGGTGACGCAGAGGCAATAATATACTCGGGCGAAGTGGTCGTGCTCCGCTTCGGTAGTCAGCACGTGGGGACGATCGCCACACAACACGCGCAAATGGCAAGAGACGGTGAGAGCCAGAAATAGGAACGTGCACGGGGCTAGGGGGTACAGGGAGATCACACAAGACGGTTCCCCGGGACGGAGGCGAGTGGAGCTTGAGCTGAGAGGGTCTGCGACGAGCCAGGACAGAGTTATACTCGGCAGAATGTGGTATATGAAAGGGAATGCTGGAGCGGGTATGTATCATACACCACAACGACAACCTCAGGAGGAGGAATTGAGGGTTCGTCGGAGAGAGGCGCTGGGACTGAGAAGCAACGAAATCGACGACTGGAGGTCCAAGAAGGTGAAAGAATCCCCAGCAACGGAATACCAGAGCCAAGGAAATATTTGGAGAGGAACAAAGGAGCTCCGTGAAGAGCTCGGCGTGGCCAGCGGAACGGTTCTGGTTGGTCCGCGCCACTCGCTTGCTCCGCTTCCGGATCCAAAGACTTTGCCTTAAAATCCTCTCCTACTACCTTACCCAATGATGTAGTACCTGACCGTAGGGACTCAGCACATACCCATATACGAAGAATAGGAAAGCGAGATGGTACAAAGTAGCCTATTTAACCCCAACCCTCCTCACCATCCCCCGTCACTCGATCGCACTGACGCCCGTCACCAGCCGCTACAGGGTGCGAACAGGGCCGAGAGGGGCGCGTGGGGAAGTCCAACACCCTCTACGAATGGCACGAAGCATCGCCGGGTCGAGAGAGTCTGGAAGAATGCAGGCACTGCACGACCTTCCTCCAGCGCGCCCACCGCCAAATCAGCGGCCACGCGGGCGGCGCGGAGTGGAACTCGGCGGCTGTGCTCTCCTCCGTGTCCCGTGGAGGAAGGAATTCGCAGGAGGATCCGTCGTTGAGCCGAGTACGGAGCATAGAACCATGTATGATGCACTTGTCGTTGTGAAGGGATGGTAATAGTCCGGGGTCGAGCATCCTTCCCGCCCCCATGACTGCACCCGCATTGCTCGGTGAGTCGAAGTATATACTTGCACGCGGTCACCTGCCACCTCCACAAAGTCAAACCATTGACCCCGGTGAGAAAGGGAGGCAGCATCGGGTTGCCCGGAGACAAATAGAAAATCAAAGAAACCAACAAGAAACCCTGTAGAGCATACTTCAGACAAAGAGCCAGAGACTGACGGGGCTGTTGCTCCCCCACCATGCATCATCGCATCCATCGCGAGTGGAGTGGATCCCACCCCTCCTGCTCAACCACTCCCAGGCTTCATCCAATGGCATCCATTCGACAGCCGACCCGGTGCAATCCTGAAAGGTAATCCTAAAAGAACGTTCAATATTCATACCCTGGAAGATGGGAGCCACACTCCAAATAGTCTCTGTACAATCCTCATGTGACCAATGAAACAGACCCAGATATATTTCAAAAGGGACCAGGTGTACTACATATGCCCCTAATCAAACGCCTGCCAGATAAACATGGCGTATGCTGTACACCCATTCTGGAAGCCGGCCTCTCTCCACGATAACACGGCAGGACGGTGGAATGCCCCCGCTCCCCGGTGACGTCGAGCTGCAGCCGGCCATCAGCCTTACTTTCCTAGCGAGGCACAAGTGTCAAGCAGGCCCAGGATACGCAGTGACGTGGAGCCATTCAGTCATGACAGTCAGCCGATCGGTCAATCAATCAATCAATCAACATCACCCATTGCCCAAGGACTACTATGAAGGAGCTGGGGTAGAGATAAGGATCCGAGAGAGCCGAGAGAACGAGGCTGCAGTCGGACATCACACACTACCTTCGGACAGGATGGTATCAATGAGTAGCATCAGTCATTCTGGTCTATGTAAGGTATCACGCAAGAAAACAAAGCCGTCCACGGCCGAAAAGGATGACTCCGACCTCCAGTCCCCACGCTTGTAAATCACTGCAGTGATACCGGTCAAGATGTAACGCATGGATATAACAGAACCAGCCAACCGGAAAATAAGATAGATAGTACGCAGATAGCAAAGAACTCCGGGAGAAAAGCCGGGTAAACCGAAGACCATTAGCAACACCCCCAACCCACGCCAAACGATCATGAGAGAAACGCTGGAAAAAGAGCACCATAGTAATCTAGAAAGAAAAGAAAGGCAGAAATAGCTAGAAACGGGTCAAATGAGATCCCGTAAATCACTCAACCAGAGGCTTCAATGCTTCCACCCCGGTCTGAAGGACAGCCGTATTCCTCGACTGCTTGAGCGCCCGAGTCAGGATGTCAACACCTCCATCGCTCTTCACAGCCTCTCGGGCCCGCTGACCAATGTCTCCAGAGGCAACCGCCGTCAGGTTCCGGATGCATGCGACGCCACGATGCACCAGTCCTTCGTCATCTTCCTGGCAAAGGCCCAACAGGAGCTGTACCCCACGAGGCCGCTCGAGAACCGCCGCAACCGCCGCATCAAACTCGGTCAGCATCGCCAGGCCACCGCCAGCGGCTAGTCTAGTGGCAATGTCATCGGAATCCGTCAGCGCCAGGAGCACATGGAGACGCTGCGCCGCCCGTTTCGAACCATCCGCGTATTTGGCGATCCCCGACTCGCAGGTCATCAAGTTGCAGACGAGTTCACAGGCAGCCCGTTGGATCAGGGGGCTGTTGGAAAGAAGCAGATCTTCCACGGTCGACCAGGATTGACGAACGATGCTCTCAGCTGCAGTTTCGTCCGGATGCGAGGCAAGATTCGTGAGCGCAAGAAGGCTCTCAAAGACGGGCAATAAGTCACGAGGCTGGTCTGTTGTGAGACTGGCAGTTTCTGGCGCTTCCAGCAGCGTAGTCAAGGGCCGGATCGCAGAGGTGATAGGGGGAAATCCGGATGGCGGGAAGACATGGGAAGGATTGACTGAGATCAAGATCCGGGCAAGAGCATGCGCCGCGTTCTGTGCCGCTTCGTTCGAGAAAGAACCCGTGCTCCCTTGTCTCGGCGTCCCAATACTCAACAACAGCTTAATCGCTCCCTTCTGAGCGAGGATACCTCGACACTTGCGATCCCGGGACAGAGAGAGCATGATCTTGCTAATGAGACCATATATCGACGGCAGACCAGTCTTGCCACAATCGACCAACAGAGGCATGACGCCTGCTTCCACCAGAGCGCCACAGCGAGCGATGACCTTCTGTTCACTCTCTAGAGGATCAGGTCCTGCCTTGACGTCCGGGGAGGCTTCGGCGTAGGACTTGAGCTGTGACATTTTCTTCTGCTCCTCGGACAGATTGGGAAGGAATTGGGTGACATTCACGAGAATCATCAGACCGCCGTAGAGAACCGACGAGTCCGCGACATTCTCCTGGAGCACTCGGACGAGATCGCGTAAGAATGCCGAGTCTTTGGCGATTTGTTCCTTCACAGCGGGCTTGATAGACGAGTAGGCGAGGCCCTCGATCACGGTCTGAAGATTTTCACCCTTTCGCTTCGACATCAGTCCCTTAAAAACGTTCAACCAAGTCCGGGACCCTGGTCAGCTCTCCCTGGGCCTTACCGTTCGTTTCCGAACTTTCCTTTTCGGAGGCGCGGACCTTGGCCAGGACGACCGCTGCCAATTCGGATGTCTGGTCGGTGCCGTTTGACAAGGTATGCGACAGCCACTCCTGGAACTTCTTGGAGATCGCCTCCCGGCACGCTTTGTTGATGCATGCCGCATTGAGCAAATTCCAACACCGATACCTCGACCCGCTTGCGCTTCGGATCCCGGGTCATCATGGGCGTCAAAAAGGCCATGAATTGGTCGGACAGGAAAAGATTTGCCGCCACCTCGGGCACCACGGGGAACACCGCTGCGGTAGCCGAGAAGGCCACAATGAAGTCGTCCACACGGGCCTTGTTCAGCTTGGCCGTGATCAGGTGCGAGAATCGTTTTTCTCCCGTCCATTCGATGATTCCAGGTACTTGACGGTCGCCAACGTGGCTTGGCTCCGCAAGTCCAGCGGAAGGCGGTTGTCGAGGGACGCCATGATGACGTCCAAGCCCTCATCGTCCACCAAGTCCTGTAATTTGGCCGCGTCGACGGCAAGGAGCCGCGCAATGCCCTTGAGGGACCGGCCGTCCATATCATGGCCCGATTCCATCAACTTGGCGATAAACAGCTGGAACAGTTCGCGTTCGCAATGCAGACGCTCATCCTCCGACGGCCAGACGGCAGGATCCAACACGACCGTGTCGAGACACACGGCCGCACCATCCCCGCGATCGTAGATTTCGTCGAAGAAGGTCGTGACCGAAACCTGTAGCTGGTCGGAAAAGTACTGTCGTACGCTCTGATTCTGCCGAACCAAGCCCGCGATAATGTCATCCTGCATCGACGATAAGGCGTGGGGTCGTTGCGCCAGCAGTAGCTTGACGCATGCTAATGCGACCTCCTCCGGGGGTTTTGAGCCCGTCTGTGCGGAGGTACAGGGCGGCATCCTTGCCGGCATTCTCGTCTTTGTTGGCGGTGTATCGTCGGCAGAGATCTAGTAGATGGTGGCCATTTTCCTCCTCCTGCTGGATCTTGAGGAACGCGGCTTTCACGGTGGAATTTTCGGGCGCTAGCGAAAGGGCTTCGGAGATTTCGAGAGGCAGCCTGCGATCACGTCAGTGACGGGTTAGAGTTTGACTTCTGTTCTGTCTGTGGCTTCTGGTCGTTTTCCTTTTCCCCCCCAAGCCAAAGCGAAAGGGATTGCAGGGCGGGGGATTCTTTCTGGCGAAGATCTCCGTGTGACACGTACCTCCCGATGGCCAGCGTCGACCAATTCCACAGCCTCCCGGGTCAGATGTACAGCACGTTCCTCGCCCGTTGAGTGAACCATTTCAAGCCGGGACGAGCAGGGGCGGGCTGGGGTGGCAAGGGAGGGGGGGGAATCGTTGTATGGGCGCGAGGCGAGATAAGCGGTGAAATTCCGTCGGCTAGAGGGGTGGAAAGAGAGCGGAGGGGCGTTCCGGCGGGTTTGCTCGTTTGGAGGGGCCGAGTTGACCAGTTGGTGGAGCGGCGAACGCGACGGCGGCAGAGGAAGTACAGCAGTCGTTGACCAGCTGCCTAGAAATCGGAGAGATGCGCACACGGAGTCAACCCACAACCTCTAGCGTGCTCGATGGTCATGGAGGTAAGGAGATAGGCGAGGGAGAGCTGAGCGACATGAGTTGCGCGTGCGAGGGGATTTAAAGAAGAGCGCCAGAGAAAGAAGAGAGGGAGGGAGTGACCCAGGGAAAAAAGAAAAATGGGGAAACCAACTCCCGTGGCAATTACTGTGACTGGGGGTTTGATTATCGATTGATAAATTTAATTTACTTGATAGGCGATAGAGATCTGCAAGCCGTCACTCGCCCAGCATGCGCGAGGCGGTACGTCGTTTCTTTTTCGCGCCCTGGAGATCCCTTTTGAGTCACGGCGACCGGAGGGAAAAACGACGAGGGGTCGCAGCGACCAAGTGACTGCATCATGGATTCGGCGGCCCGGGGTACAAGCGGTTACACCAGCCGCGCCCGGTGTTCCGCCGCCGCCAGAGGTCCCCCGGAGTACTGTACCGTACTGTGTACGGCCGTACCACCGAGACTCGGCGCCGTCCCTCCGTTCGGCGCTGCTTCGATGACGGCGTCGGAGCCATCTCCCCCGCGACGCTTTCATCGTGCGTCTCCAGATGGCGCCATGTCAGCTTAGGGTTCATGATCTCAGATCTGTGGATGCGACATGGTCTCACAGACCCGGGCCTCATCCACCCGCCCGGAGTACATACATACATCCGGTCCGAATGCTTACCTAGGTACAGTACTGAAGGTACCAGGACAGAGGTAAGGATGCTCCTAGATCTTCATCCGGGAACCATCCGGCGCAAATCGTCCCCAAGGAACCTGGGAACAGAAGCAGAACAATCAGAACCCACCGATAACCGTCCCTGTACCAACCACAGCGCTCCACCGCATCACGTTGCCCGTCCGTGAGATTAAGGGTCCAGAACTTCCAAGACTTCTGCTGCCCATAGTTCGACCGCACTATCTTCGATCTGCAGCTGTCCTGGTCTTGTCTTTCCTGGGCATGTGTGACAGCCACCACCCAGACCGTCCGCTGTGTTCCTGTCTGGCTGGACGGTCGACTTGTTCATGCACGCTGCCACGGCTGGCTTTCCGATAGGGGCCGTAGTCTATCTTCCCACCGGTCTCTCCGTTTCACTATACAACCGAGACAAAGCTTACAGAGAGCACGATCGACCAGAGATACTAGGTCACACAGAGATGAGCGCCTGCAGAACACACCAAGATCTGATAGATCACCCCAGAGGCAGTGCAAACCCCCCAAACGGAAAATGAAATCACGAAACACGCTATACAACGGATTGTCAATGCCCGCTTACTACGGAGTACGAAGTACATACGGAGTACATACGTAACCCAGACAAGGGATGCATGTCCTCCACTCAATCCAACACCGGCCCCATCAAGCAGTCTCACATGAGACAGCCCTCCTTGATACTCGAGTGCAGCTCACTCATCCCTACCCTCACCCGCCGCAAGCCACCCAGATGGCTCCCTTCTGCTTATCCCTACTGTTTCCACTATCGCCGTCCGGTGAAACGGCCCGAGCACCACTCATGACAGGCGCGATAAACTCCGGCGCGGACAACTCCATCGACCGCTCCAGCGAGTAGACCTCCACCATCCACTCGTACCAGACCTTGCGGTCGTCCGTCTGTCTATACATCGTCACGACAACTTCCCCATTATCGGGAACGTTCAGGGGCGTCTATATGTAAAGGGTTAGCCTGTAGTTCTTGCCAAGCCCCCGTGCTTTCAGAGTGAGGCGTCCTTGCGTCGGAAATGATCTTACCTTCAGCGGGAAATAGATCGGGAACCAACTGATCATGTTGGCGCTCTTCGCATCCATCGTGACGGGTTCGTGGAGAGTTCCACATCCCGGTACAAGACAGTCTCAAAGTACCCAGCCAAACCATGGCAGACACCGCGGTTCTGGATCGGGAAAGTCAACCGCGTTCGGCGCACGTTATGCGCGTTAGAGATCGTCGACGAAAATGGCGACTGGGGCGGAATGTGTTTGTTAGGATGAGAGAACGACCACGCCGTCTGTACAAAAGGAATCTCAGTGTCAGCGCCTGGGAGCGTGGACATGGACGATCGAACGGTGCTGCCGTAGTTCATGCTTCCGTTGCTGTTCATCAAAGTCGACGCCGGGGGCTGGTTGGTCGATAGGTAATCAATGGCGTGTAGCATCACGACATAGGGAGTTTCCGGCGCCGCCGGATTCGAAATTGATTGGTTCATCACCGAAGCATGCAGCTTGGGAGCCGAGATAGGTGTAAGATGAGCCGTGTACGACGCAGGGATCGAGATTCCATGTACAGGGTTGACAAGGTGGTTGATCCCGTCCAAGCATTCGGGCGACAGCTCATTGTCGGCGAACGAGCCAAGGAGTTCAGAGATCACAATGTCAACGGTAGTCTCAACAACTTCGGTGACACCCTGAGGAGCTTCGCTTCCCGTTGAGGAAGACTCTTTGGGATCGGCCTCGCTGGAAAGGAGAGAATCGTCAATACCAAGGGACTGCCCAATAGGTCCTTGTGGCTGAGTAGCAAACGCGGTTTTCTTCTCAATTTTAGGTCCTTTCCAGCTTCTCATGTCAGATTGCACGAGTTTGGCCTTCCCGCCCCAAAGGTCTTGATTATGTCTCTGGAGAAGAACAAAAGCATTGGGGTTTTTCTCCACCACCCACAAATCGATATCAACCCCAGTCTCTGCACTCGCTTTGAGCGCTCGGGTAACGAGCGGACCTCGACCAGCGCCCACCACCGCAACGACAACTCGGCCATCAGGGTTCGATGTCGGCTTCTTTTGCTCCGCCCAGTCGCTCAATGCCTTCGCAACAGCTCGTTCGTACCATTCATACTTAATAGGATCTTTCTCAAAAACCTCATAAGTAATGCTTTCCAGATTCACCGTCAACGGCTGCAACGGCGCCTGGAGATAATCCTGGTACCCTACGCCAAAGCGTTCAATCGCAGTTCGGGGCGGCTGGCGCTGTTGAAGGTTTCGCATGTACGACAAATGCGGCGTTGGATCGTAATGCTTCTTGTTCGAAGCCGCGGAATGATTCAGGCTTGGGTATTCGGAGCCCGGCAAGCTGGGTACGGCGTCCGAGGGATCATTCGCCTCGACGCCAGGTATCGGGCCAACATCACACAGCAAAATCCATGGAGCAGATCGAAGGCGCATGAAGCGAGAGATCAGGTTTTGATGGGCCTTCGACAACACGGGGTAACCCTTCTGGTTCTTGATAAAGCAATTGGTATCGAGAGTGAGTAAGTGAACAGGCTCGGAGTGCCAACGAGACTGAACAGACATCGGGGGGAGGTGCTTTGGCAATGAGAGGGCTGAACGATAGGTATGTTAATTTGATATCACAAGGGCGTTCCTGGAAAAGATCGTGATGCATTCTTACCTACGAAAAGCCTGGAGTGGATTTACAGGTTCGTCTGATCGTGTCCCATGCATCCCAGGTGCCAAACGGATCCGCGTTTGGTGTGCATCCATCGTCCCAGTCTTCAAGAAATTCAAGTCGAGCGAACGGGGCCAAATCGCCCATTTCGTCGACCTCAAGCTCCGGGTTGTCGATAGTTCTCAGCCAGATATGGAATTGAAGGTAAGGAGCAACGTTGATAGCATCATTGATCGCGCGTGCATAGTAAACCAGACCATCTGAGTGCATGCTCCGATGGTGCAGTTTAGGACCAGGAATCAAGACATATCCGATACCACAAAATGCAGCGTAGGCGACCTCCAGCATTAGCACCTGGCGGGAAATGTCCGCAATCAACGGATCGGGAGAGCACAGATCGATCCAAGAGCTCGTCACTCCGACCAACTGCGTCATAGATTCATTCGGAGTCAAGTCGGTGTCTGCCGGTCCTAACGGAGGAATGACCAAAGGTTGCGCGTTTTCACTTGTCCCCAACGTCCCCGTGGAATCAAAAGTCACGCCCTGTGCATTGGATAGGTGGGAAGAAAGCAGACTAAGAACTCGAGAGTGAAAATGCTGAGAGGTTATAGGAGACGTAATCATATCATACTACACCGTTGTCTGTTAGCGATTCGGCCACAACATGAACTGCACCGTCCTCGGTATATTGCATACATTATTCTCATGAGCCGCACGGACAACATGAGAAGTGACCGGACCGGTTCTTTTTTTCTCATGCTGGCCAATGCAAAAAGCAGGAGGCATATCCTCCGGGCTGGTGTAGGAATCCATCGTGTCCGTGCACAAGAGGGGCTGGCTGTAGAGAAGCGACGACAGTAATCAGTCCTGGATATAGAAGGGCGCCGGGATAATGACCGCAAGCTCCTATGTAAATCGCACTCCAGGAAGGATCGAGGTGACTCAGGCGCAGGGATGGGCAGATTCAAGGATGATGACGGTGTGTAACCGGAGCTCTCTGTACGGAGGATTAGTCGCGCATATCAGACGAGCCGAGCGTCGATCAATCAAATTGGCGGAGGTTGAGGGGAGAGGGGAGACCAAGAACACAGGACAAGAAGGCGAGCGCGAGAGAGTCGACGGGAGATAGATATGCACCCCTCACTCCAGCGTTGAGACAGGATCCCTAGAAACCAAGGATGGACCCTCCCTTGCCTGAGCCGAAGGTTAATTGTCAACGCCTGGCAATGAAGGCCGATGTGTTGTTGCTCTGATTCCCTTTTTCCTTTTTTCGACCGTGGGGTTTGCGGTGGCAGAATACAAGGCGGTGAGAAAGGCGGTCAATGGGCCTTATCGATCAGGCGCATTTTTTTTTTCCAATCGGTATCAGAATTCACTGCGGAGAAGGCAAACCTGCAACCTCTTCCCAACCCTATCCTCCCACCCTCCCTCCCCACCGATCGATATGGTTGAACGACGCTCGGAATCTGAAGACAGCTCGCGTGCTAAGCGCCAGAAGACAGATATGGACCCCAAGGATAACCCGTACCTGGCGCACATGTATGCGGACAACTCGCGCTCCGATGGCACGCTGGATAAGGACTCGCCTTTTGCGAATGTGAAGAGACACAATACGACTGCTGCCCAAGCACGGAAGATTGAAGATGGCGAGATCAACCCTTTCAGCGGCCAGCCCTTCTCCAGCAAATATATGTCGATCTTGCACACTCGTCGGGATCTCCCAGTCCATGCCCAAAGGTGAGTTCTCCATTCCCAGTCTCGTTCGACAGCGTAACGACCCCAAACCAGAAATGTTCTAACACATGATAAAGAGACGAATTCCTAGAGCTATATCAGAAATCGCAGATCCTCGTCTTCGTCGGTGAGACTGGTTCCGGTAAAACGACACAGATCCCTCAGTTCGTCCTTTTCGACGACCTCCCCCAAACCCAGCGCAAGATGGTCGCATGTACTCAGCCGCGTCGTGTGGCCGCCATGTCCGTCGCTCAGCGTGTTGCTGCCGAAATGGACGTGAAGCTTGGAGAGGAAGTCGGTTACAGCATCCGTTTCGAAGACATGACCAGCTCCAAGACCGTCCTCAAGTACATGACCGACGGTATGCTTCTGAGAGAAGCCATGAACGACCACAACCTTAACCGGTACAGCACAATTATTCTGGACGAAGCCCACGAAAGAACCATGGCTACCGATGTTCTCATGGGTCTTCTGAAGGAGGTTGTCGCACGTCGGCCCGACTTGAAGATCATCATCATGTCTGCCACTCTGGATGCCCAGAAGTTCCAGCGGTACTTCAATGACGCCCCCCTGCTGGCTGTTCCCGGTCGTACCCATCCCGTCGAGATCTTCTATACCCCGAGCCCGAACAGGATTACGTGGAGGCCGCCATTCGCACCGTTCTGCAGATCCACGCCACCGAAGCCGATGGCGATATTCTGCTCTTCTTGACTGGTGAGGAAGAGATTGAAGACGCTGCGCGCAAGATCTCTTTGGAGGCGGATGAGATGACAAGGGAGGTCGATGCCGGCCCACTCAAGGTATATCCTCTGTATGGTAGTCTTCCGCCTCATATGCAGCAGCGAATTTTCGATCCTGCGCCAGGACCTCGTCGCCCAGGAGGTCGTGCCGGAAGAAAGGTTATTGTGTCTACCAACATCGCCGAAACTTCGCTCACAATCGACGGTATCGTGTATGTCGTGGACCCCGGTTTCTCGAAGCAGAAGATCTATAACCCTCGCATCCGTGTCGAGTCCCTGCTAGTCTCTCCTATCTCCAAGGCGTCGGCGCAGCAGCGTGCCGGTCGTGCCGGTCGTACGCGCCCGGAAAGTGCTTCCGTCTTTACACCGAAGGCGCTTTCAAGAAGGAGTTGATCGACCAGACGTACCCCGAAATTCTGCGCTCCAACCTTTCTTCCACCGTCCTGGAACTGAAGAAGCTGGGAATCGACGATCTGGTCCACTTCGATCTCATGGACCCCCCTGCCCCCGAGACGCTCATGCGAGCTTTGGAAGAGCTCAATTACCTGGCTTGTCTCGATGACGAAGGCAACCTGACCCAACTCGGTCGCCTTGCATCCGAGTTCCCTCTCGATCCCGCGCTCGCCGTCATGCTGATCAGCTCCCCCGAGTTCTACTGTTCGAACGAAATCCTCTCCATCACAGCCTTGCTTTCGGTCCCTCAGGTGTTCGTGAGACCTGCGTCTCAGCGCAAGCGTGCAGATGAGATGAAGAACCTCTTCTCTCACCCCGACGGTGACCACCTGTCTCTCCTGAACGTTTACCACGCATTCAAGAGCGCCGAGGCACAGGAGAACCCTAAGCAGTGGTGTCACGATCACTTCCTCTCCCTGCGATCCCTCCAGTCTGCCGACAACGTGCGCATGCAGCTTCTGCGAATCATGGAGCGAGAAGAGCTGGAGATGATCTCGACGCCCTTCGAGGACAAGAAGTACTACGAGAACATCCGTCGGGCCCTGTGCGCTGGATTCTTCATGCAAGTCGCGAAGAAGGAATCCCAAGGCAAGAACATGTACACGACAATCAAGGACAACCAGAACGTTCTCTTGCACCCGTCAACGGTCCTAGGATGGGAAGCCGAGTGGGTGCTTTACAACGAATTCGTCCTTACCACGAAGAACTACATCAGAACTATCACAGCCGTGAAGCCCGAATGGCTCCTGGTAAGTCCCCTTCAAATCTTATATCACACAAAGAATGCCTCACTAACTAGATTTTTAGGACATTGCCCCTACCTACTATGATATCTCGACGTTCCCCAAGGGTGATATCCGTTCTGCTTTGTTGCGTGCCGCTGAAAGATTGTCGCGCAAAGAGAAGATGCGTGCCGATTCAGGAAAAAGACGATAGATTCAACTTTCTACTTTCTTGCGATATAGACATTATTTTCTATTGTTCATCCGTCATGACACATTATTTTTCCCTTCATAGTGATTCAATGAAAATGTTATTATTCACATCGGTTTCACCACGATACTACATCCCAAGGTTGCCGTTGAGTCATGTGCAGTCTAGCGAGATCAATCTAAGATATACAGCCCAAGAAGAAGAAATTTGAAGATATTTTGGGTAACCAAGTCTAAATCCCGTCATAATAATATACAGTCCGATCAGGTATCAACAGCATCAGAAAAAGTAAATAGAAGAACACGCAAAACCAAGTTGCCCTCCGGGCAATATACAGTGTACAAATGGACAAACGCCCACAAAACTCAAGAGGCATTACCGACGGATCGGTAATGAATGCTCTTCCGCTGGGGGGGCTCGTCAAGCACTGGTCTGTTGGTGGCGGAGAGCTTCTCCTTCAACTCCCCTAAATCAGTATGGGGGACGATCTCGCGACCTGCGGTTCCGTTGCAGGAGATGTGCTCGCCGCTAATTCAAACACCATCTGCTTCAGATGGGCGACCTCGTCCTTCAGCGACTTGATCTCTTGCTGTTGCGACGCGAGTGCGCCATCTTTCATTTCAAATGCGCGCAGGAGCTCCTGGGAGCTCTTGTGCTGGAGGTCCTGGTACGACGTCTTATACTCGTCGGGAATGTTGGAATGCACAGATGACAATACCTGCTGGGAGTAGATGTTCATCAACTTCTGCCATTTACCGGCCGAGCCTTCATCAGACAGCGAGACTATGTCGAGATGCTCGCGCATTGCATCCACGAATATATAGACCTTCTCCCAGTGCCGCTTTCGGCGGTTTTGTGCTGTGGAGTCTCTGTATGCCGCGACCCATCGTTCGTGGGTAGGATCGGCCGCGAACCGGATATCCGCCTGTCTTTGGGCCATCTTTGGCGGGAACCCGCTGTTCATGGCTGCGGTAATCATAGCCTCGGACATATCGTACTTCTCACATTCATCGCAGAGGAGCACCATGCGGGCGATAATTCTGTGAACTCTACCTTCTGGAAGCTTTGTCGATGATGCGAGGAACGCCAAGGACCGCTGTATCGTTTGCAATCCTCCTTCCCAGTCCTTTCGAATGGCAAAGAATTTCAGGTAGCCGTTGAGGGTGGTGAAATCATCCATATATCCGTACTTTCTCGCAACTTGAAGGTAGGCGTTGGCCCGTTGAGGTTGGTCGAACCGGAGACAGGCTAGAATGAGTGTAGACCAGACAATTGCACTGGCCGCATGGACCGGGGGAACAGAAATGACAATTCCGTCGACGACCTCCCGTTTGTAGAAGCCCAAGTTCTGCAGGTCGACTGGATACAGGTCTCCCCGGATCATTTCCAGGAACATGTCGAAGCCCTTCAGGTTTTTGGTCTTTCGGTAGAAATGCAAGATGCCGAGGATGGTAGTGGAGTTCAGTGGAAACTTGTTGGGCAACACTGCCTTTAGAACCAAGTCGCCCAGGTCGTTTTGACGAGCCTTGCCGAATGCTGAGAGCATAGCTCTAATCGCCAGCGGCCGATCAGGATCGACAGACTGTAAAATATTGTTTGCCAGCCGTAGCAGAAGCTCTGGAAGGCTCATGGAGCCTTTGAGATAGGCTTCCGTGTCCTGCAGTACCGCCTGATCGAGTTCCCTTTGCAGTCGACGCTGTCGGATCGATTCCTGCATAGAAACATCCTTGATACCCACTTCAAGATCTTCGATACAGGCATCCGGGTTTGTCTTCAATTCCCGTGTCCTCTTCCGGATCGCATTCAGTTCGTCGAGAAGTTGTCTCACATTCATCTTGGGTATCGAATAATCGGGGTCGTACCGCATTCGAAGACCCATGTAGCTGTGTGCAAGGACCGGGGCGAAGCAGGAATCGAATAGATAGCTGCTTCATCGCAAGTTTCCGGATACATTTCAGCCGCACCGCATCGTTAACCAACCATTCAGGCAAGATATCATCCTCAAGGCCCAGATCATAGTCCTCTTCGTAGCCATCCAGATTTTCTTCCTCCATCTCTTCGATCTCCTCCGCGGGCGGTTCCCCGGTTTCAACTGGGGCCGCATTCATCACACTTTTGTCCACGTCCAGCTCATCCATGAGATCTTCCGTACCGTCATTGATAACAGTATCCGAAACACTCGAGCGGTGGGACAGCCCCTCGATAATCTCCGACCGCTTCTGCGGAGCGATATGTTTCGCAGGTCGCTGCAACCGTTCGTCCCTCGACGGAGCCTCACCGGAGCCGGTGCTATACTGGCGAGTCTGTACCGTTCCACCACCCGAGAAAAGCTTCTTCTTATTCCGCCTCGCCATTATCGCCGCGACAATGCGCTGCTCCTCGTCAACCAGCTCATTGACTTCCTCCTTCACCGCCGCGATTTTCTCCTTCCATTCCAGACGACGCTGGTCTTTGGCCTGGGCATCGGCCAACGCTGCCGCAGCAAAGATACTCGTTAGAGGGCCGTGACGGAGTTTCCGATTCGAAGTCGTTTTTTGCTCGCTGCTGACGCCGTTCGGGATGTAATGCCGCTTGCGCCGGTGCTCAAGCAGGAGATGCACCGGCAGCTTGACTGCGCCGGGGCGGCGCGGGACCAGAGCGTTGCATTACCGCGACATTTCCAATTGAACGAGTCCCGGTGGCAATTCGAAAGATCTCAGACTGCCCTCTGGGGCTCAATGTCCTGCACCGACAGAGAGGGGGGCGCGGGGGAAAGGTCGAAGCAGGTGGACTGTGGATGGGATGGTCAATAATTATTCTGGTGCCGTCGGCAAAAGTCGTAAGTTGTCGGGCGGGCTGCAAACGATGCAAACAGGGAGCTACCGACGGACCGGGGAGGGAGCCGATCAGTACTCGACAGGAACAATGACACTTCGCATGAACCTCTTGATTGCAGCTTCACCGTCAATCAAGTGACATTCGCTTCTACGAGGGCATTCGCAATATCTAACTCCCCCTGTGATATTGTTTTGACTGGGCCTGAGCTGCCTCTCCGCGAAAATGCTCGTCCGCTCCATCGCCCTGACGACTGCGCTGCTCGCCCTGGCGGGCAGCTTCGCCAATGCCCACGGGTCACATTCCAATGATGAACCCCCTTCCTCCGACTGGGCGACAAGACACATGCAAGGTAAGTAATCCAGCACATAATTCATTACCGACCGGAAATCTATGAGGAGGATATATCTAACCACCTTCCCCACCAGAGGAACACCACGTCGAAACTTCGACGCCGCCTCCTTCTTCACCCTCCATGACTACGACAACTCGGGCGTCTGGACCGTCGACGAAGTCCGCAAGACGTACGGTCTCGACGACGAATCCAACGCCGGCGTAAGCGAAGAACGCAAACAACAAGCCGTCCGGGAGGTCTTCAGCCTCTTCGACCCAACAAACACCGGCTTCATCAACCGCGACAACTGGATGCGCCTGGTTGCGAGCGGCACCCGACTACCCGACTTTGGCTTTGGACCAGGCCACCACGGTGATATTGAGTACGAGTACGAGATTCATCACTTTGAGAAATTCCACGGCGAGGACGCGACGGAAGAGGAGCTCAACCATCCGGAGGACATTGAACACTTCCGGCTGCATGATGAGGAGGATGCGGCTGCGGATAGACTCGAGGCGTTGGAGAGGATGCAGATCGTTGAGGCGAATATTCCGCAAAAGTTTCTCAAGCGAGTCTAATTAGTACATATTTGAGCTTCGGTTATTGTATATACGACGGGTTGACTTACGAAACTGTTGGTTATTGGTGTTTAGTATGAAGAGTTTACGAGCATTGCTGCATGAAAGAGATGATGAGGGCTGCCCATTGAAAGTGTCCAGGTTCTTTCTTACTAGTAGTCAAGGATCGACGTCTTTTGTCTTCTAATTTCAACAGAACGATCTCTTTACAATTGAGTACATCGGCTCTGACGGGACGAGTAGTCAATTGTCTGAGCCTGCTATAGGCACCATGAAGATATATAGAGCAAAAGACCGACAACTGTGTGCAGCGCGGTGCAAAACAAGATAATTGCGTAGCTAAATGCAGGGGGAAAGATCTCATACAGGGATGGGAGATAAACCAATGAATCAGCCAGCGCCAGGAGAAGAGTCCAAAATCTCGAAACCAGGACGAGTAAGCTTGCGAAGCGCCGCGAGAAGAACAGAACAAATCATAACGAGCGTTAGCGTCAGGAGAACAATTACAAGCGACCAGCCTCATTCAATAGTCTGTCACGGAGTACCCCAACCTATCATTTGTGTCAAGCACGCTGAAGATACGAATTAGCAACCTTTCCAATATGCTCATGGGGACAACTCACGAATACTGTTTCGTCAGGGCACCTTCTCCGCCTTTGGAAGGTCTATGCTGAAGACGTAGAAATTGCCGTCGCTTGTCACTACCATCACCTGCGGTGTGTTATTACACATCGCAACCACGCTCCGCAAAGGCCCGGTATTTCCATTCGGCCCAGCGGCCTGGTTGGACTTTAGGGAGCTTGATCCATGCAAAATCTCGCGCCGGCTCCCACATTTCACTAACACCCTTGGGGAGATAGCCCCCCACCTTGGCAGCAAAGGAGCTGCCAACATTCTGTGAGGTTCGCCGAATCATCCCCATGAAGGTGCCGTTATGTTTTCGGGCAGAAATGTCAGACGATTCCATGTCGTCTGCATTATCATCTGCCTCTGGGGAGTTTTCAAGAGAGCTGGTTCGGTCACGGGCCATCGGCGAGGAGGGAGAGCCTTCCCGAGACTGACTTTGGAGGCCCAGTTTGAAGATGTGGATAGTTTCGGTGGAGGATGAGACGCAAAGCAGAGTCGACGTGGTGTTGAATGACATGCTATATATTCTCGAAGGTATTGAGCCGCGTCGGAACTGATAGAGCTTGTGTCCATCGGGCACGGAGAAGACTCGGATGATTGTTCCTTTGTCGGAAGCAGTGGCGATCAGGGTTCCGTCCCCATTAAGTGCGATACAGGCCAACGGGGATCGATGCGCCTCGATGACATTGATAGCTTCTAATTTCAACGTATCGAAAATCAATACCTCGCCACTTGTCGGACTGACGTGAGTAGAACCGGGAGGCGCATGAGAAGGAGGTGTGAAAGATGTCGGTGGCGCTTTTTGAGGAAGAGGATATGCAAGATAGCAGTTCTCAGATGAAGGGGATAGTGCGCAAATCGCTGATCCCATATTAGTATCACTTTGGGCACATGGATATGTGAGGCGTGGTCAGCCTTACCGTTCGGGTTTGGTGACGTTTCGATTGTATACAAGAGCTTCATCGTCTGAATGTCATAAAGATAAATCTGATCCTCTAGAACGATAACGAGTCGTTTTCGGTTCAGCTTGACCGCTAGGACGGTGGTGGGAAACGTCAACTCGCATATCGTGGATTGGCGCTATTCGGAACCATAAAACATCATATATCAGAATGAACTCTTATTGAAAGTTGTACGAGGTTGCTAAAGTCTTGCCGTGAACGGGTGCCTCTACGAACCTTGGTGTTAGTTATTTGAAGGCGACGAGGAGACAAGATCAAGGCGACAAGTGATGTAGAGAAGAGCATCTCTATTATCGCAATGTTGCCTTCCTTCGTCTCATAGCTCTTGGCGAACGGGTCCGTTGTGAAGATACGAAATCCCTTGGGGGTTGCTGGGAGATGTTAAGGATGCCCCGGAGATGGACCTTGCGGAAGAAGGGGAATCTTACCTACAGCTAGATAGCTGTAGTCTTGGTTGAAGGTGACGAAGTTCATCGCCATCTTGCCTGTTGTAGATCACCTGAGGGACGTGACGTGTTGAGTCCTCGGGTTCAGCGACCCTGTGAAGGCGAGTTGAATAATAATTCCGGAAGAATAAAAAAAAGAAATAAGAGGAGAAAGGAAAGATAACAGGTCAGAAACCCAGCCCGGACATGCAGGTGAAATGGGATCCGAGGGAAGGCGCGTATTTGGAGTCGAGGGGTTCCAACGACAGATCCCAATCACAGGACCGATTCCGTCACCGACGATCGTCACTCCGCAACGTCTGGCGGTCAGAATGTCGTCGCGCCAAAGTTCTAACGCGGGCTTTTCGTGTAGGACAAGATAGCAAGCAGTCTGGAGATATCGGTTGAAACCAAGGAGACGACAGGAGCCACCTTCGGAGCAGCCAGTGATTGCGGGGATCTGGGGGTAATCGCTGCAGGTGAACAGCGGTTCCTCGTCAGGTTGCGGCCGCGGGTCGCCTGGCGCGGCAAGCGAGTCGCCTGACGCTTGGGCCACACCTTGATCGCTGAACACCTCCGCCATCAACACACTCCACCCGCCGGCCTCTCTACATGGCTGCTTTTGCTGTTCTCAGGCTGCCCTTCGTTGACGGTTTCATTGAAGGGTACCGCGCATGCGTTGTTACGGCTCCTTTAACTTCTGTGATGCCCCCAGAGATCCGCAAAGGAGGCAGAAAGTTTTGCTACATGATTAAAGGGTCCTAAGCCATCATCATTTTATATTGCTGGTCCAATACAACGGAAATTCCACCTAAACCCTATACAGCGTCATGATTCCTTGGTCGTACTATCGCTCTGGCAATGTGGATATTGACAGCGAGACACTCTGATCCCGTGCAATCAGATGAGCAATGACATCACACTCGACGTCCGGTGAAGGTGAAATATTGAGAGGGGCAGGAACAGCTATCTGTTGAGATGAAGCAAGCTCACTTGAGGTGTCCTCTGGCCAAGATGTAACTGTGATCGTAAACTCCGAGACAACTTACTGGTAAGCATTGACAAAGCGCACGTCGGGGGGCTCATTCACGACCTAGAAAACCCATCAACCTTTCATATATTCGAGAATACTCCTCCATCCCGGTCTCTCCCTTGCTAGAGGGTTATCCTTGGCGTTGTTATTTCATCGCGTAGTGACGGTGTAAGGTGTCCTTCCACAACAGAAACAGGTAGCCATCTTGTTGGATGACTCCGTCGTAAAGCTTCAGTCACTGTAGCATGTCTCTCCGGCAACTGGAAATGTGCTTATCGTAGAAGACAGAGCATTTTGCTTTCCTTCGGCAGGTCAAGGTGAAATGGTATGACTGCCCAGCTAGTCTAGTTTGTGAAAACGTCGGAGCTTTAATACCAGTGCGCACCTCCATAATATACACGAATGTGAACATGATCGCTTGTGAAATCCTTAGTCAAGGAAAAATCAGCAAGAAGCATCAGCAGTGTAAGCGGGCCGAGGCCTCTGCACGGTCTCACCAAATTCTGACAGGTAGCCATGCTGTACGCCAGATCTGATCTTAGGCCATGCACGGAGTTTTTGGCCCGAGGAATACCGAACCAATACATTTGACTCTGACCATAGATGAAGACTGCAGGCCCCATCTATTATAGTTTCTCATGGTGTTGGATCAGGTTGTTGTGCAGGACATGCAGTCAGACAAGGTGAGTGGATCAATGACAGGATTTGACATGTTGCTAAGCAAATCTATCTAGGGAGTATCGTAGCGGGATGCATTGAAGAATGGCTTTCGCCCAGTAGGGTCAGTTTCCACGGTGGTCAAGAGCCTCATAGTTCCCGCGCAGAGTATTGGATCCGGCTACGCCGTGGCTTCACTGGGACAGGAGACCAGCTGCTTCGAGAGGTACTAAATTGAGAAAAGCGACAATGCTTATCGAGTCCTACCGCAAAGCCGGCGCTAGAGGAGGCTCCACTCTTTCCTCCAGGAAGTAGCTGTTTTGCTGCCTCCGTGTTTCGTGTTTGAATTTTTTCTCTCTTTACCTAGAACCTAAGGCTGACTGCGCACAGCACGGCGGTAAATGTATTACATGCAGCGGGTCGGGACGCCCACGGGAAGCGTGACCAACGCGACAAGGGACAAAATAATGAGCCCACAGGAGACCACGTGAGATGATTTGACGGGTCTGTCGCATGACATTGGCGTGAACCGAGTTGGCTCGCACAGGCGATGCAGGAAAGGGCCGAGGGGAAGCCAGCGGCACTTGGTCCAAACGGGCCGGGGATGGTGCAAAGGCTTCAGGCTTGAACCTGGTTTTAGGTCTGATTACCCCTGGCGCATTCACTTTACTCTTTCTTTTTCTTTTCTAGGTGGCTCGGCGGGCCTCGGGTGTTCCTGGTCCACATTGGGGCGTCAACGCCTTTGGAGTTGGGTCCTAGAGCTGGCCGAATCTGGCTATGCGGCCAGCAGGAGCCGTCAGGCCATGTTTGAAACCCAATCGGACTGGGACAATCTCCCGGAGACGTCAGACATACTTTGGGGATGCTTTTAGTACATGTCGAGTATTCAGGGTTGGTCCGGTCAGGGTTTGAACAAGGCCACATGATCCTGGTGTCACCTCGTGTGTGTTTCTTTCAATCTTTGGCTATCGATCCTGTTCGGATCGGGCTGCGTAGAGTGTGAGGAAGCTATGACGGCTGAATGGCCCTAGACTAGGTAGTGTCCCGGAGCGGTAGGATGACACGAGAGGTTATCCTCTCTCGTGGTTGGCAACAGTCATCATCACCTGACGGCGGGAGTTTATCTGATAATCACGATGTGGGGAGGGAAACGACGTCTCCGCAAAGCCAAAACCAGACAGCGAAGATAACCGGAACTCTAGATCACCCCCTCTGTAGGTCCCTAACCCATGTACGTATGTCTGCATGCCGGCATGTAGGTACCCAAAGACCCCCCATAATCAGGTCGCCTTACTGACCGGGGGTCGACACCCAACCCGACTCCGAAGCATGGCGGTTCGATGTCATGGTGAGGTGGGTCGATGTTCAAGCGATCACAGTGCTGTTGGGGGAGCTGGGAAGATGCATTGACACCAAAAACATGGGCGGGCGAAGCCAATGGGGGGCGCTGGAGCTGATGGAGGGAGGGAGCCGGGGAATTGAGCGGGCCAATGGCCGCCCCGGGATACGGCTAGTGAGGGTGGCGGCCCAGCCTGTCGCGCCTCATTTGCTCGCCCGCCTCGTTCACACCCTGATCCTGGTGTCACCGTGGACGACGGGGGTCCAGAGTCCGCCCACGCTGGCCCTCTTGGGGGTGTTGGCGTCAACACTCGCTCCGCTCAGGATTACGAGGGGAAGGACGTGGACGAGAGGATTCAACCGCCTCGCGGGCAGTCCTGCAACGGCGTGCCAAGGCATTGGCTGCACACAGGGAGTTGGAATTAAGATAAATGGGGGTGTGGGGAAGCCCACTCAGTGATACTGAGAAGGGTAGGTAGTAAGTACTACTACCTAGGTATGGTATGGGCGGGCATGATGGGGAGCGAGACTGCAAATATCCACCAACCCTGACCCGTAAGGGGAGCACAAACAATGAACATTGTGCAACCAGGGACGAGGAGACGCGCACAGAAGCCGAGTCGTCGTTCAGATGTACGGAGTATGATGAGGATAGGTAGAGTCCACCCACAGCCAAGCGGCAACTAAACCTGTTTGGAGGTCAACCCCTCCCCACTCGCCTTCATCTATTGTACGAGTATATACATTTCCCGCGACGGTACCTTGCCTGGCTGCTGCCTGCTCCCCTTGCTCTCTCTCCCTCTCATCCCTCTCCTCCCGCTCACGTCCCCTCTGAACATCCCCTTCTCGGATCTCCTCTCTCCATCTTCCTTGCTTCACTATCCTTACCCAGTGCGACCGTTCCCCTTCCATCTGCACTCATCCTCCCGGAACCTCCGAGTCTACCCTCCCATCGTCCCGTGTCGTCCCAATTTTCGATCCCGCGTGCACAGTTGGGCCGGTGGTGGTCCTTATCGCTGTGGGGTTGGGTCGAGCTATCTGTGGTGGGTATCCTCCCCCTCCTCGACGTAATAGACCTCCGCTTGCCTCGGAACCATCTGGGTCTTTGACTTTCGCCCCCCCACGATATCGTTGACCTCCATTGACTTATCTTGTCCGATCCCCAGGGGCCTGTTTCACCGTCAAGTTACAGCGTATGCCGACGAACCCGTCTCCTTGTCTGCGCTCGCGATGCATCGTCTTCCGTTCACCACTAACAAGGCGCAACATTCCCAGATAGTATCCACGGGCGCATGTCGACCCAAACCAACGACCATCTGGTACTGAAGGAGGACTTCGTTGTCTGACTCTCCTGTACAAAGTATATCAGCCCAAAATCGGACGATTCGCGACACGTTCCGCCGATCGTCCCGAGCCTCATCATTCTCCCCCTTTCGCGACGACTCGTATCCGCCATGGCGACAGTCGTGGTCCAGCAGCAGCACACGCTGCGCCATTCCACCCCTCCCCCCGCGAGCATCTCGCCATCGTTGAATCTGAATCGCAGCTCCTCTCCGATTCCCAATAAGCATCTGCCGGTTTGTCCAGCCGGACCGTCGCCGATCATCTCTCACACTACCTCCCCCACGGGCCGCGATGACGCCAGTGACCAGCCCGCCTCACTTCTGTATCCGCCCGATGGCTTCTTGCAAGTGTCGGATTCCCCAGCCGTATACACCATAGATGCGGTAGATCTATCTGCTGCGATGGACCATTACGGATCCCAGCCGCTCCCCGACCCGAGTCTGGTCTTCCCATGGCTGCATGGACTTCACCCGGAGAACCATTTGCAACTGGGCTTCTTCACAAACCGAAAACGCTCGCTTCGGCGGATGCCTAAATGCTGGCGGGGAGTGACAATTGTCAAGGTCGGAGGTGATCTGACCACATCGAGGATCAAAGGCGCAGTCTCGCCGGAGGAGATTCTCTCACCGTCTCGGAACGATGAATTCCTTCCTGTTGACCCGCGCGAGGGTTTCTCGGTCCGAAATTTCCAGATCCAAACCGCCAAACTAGCGCCACTGTCAGATATCATCATCTATGGTGATGACCGTGCAACTGAAAAGCAGCTGCTGGACACTGCTAAGGGAATCGCTACGGCACAATTGCGGTGGAAGGATACTTATGACCCCGACCAGTCCTGCCCATTTACAACACCTTCATCCTCTCCTGTATGTGAATCCTCCCGGGCACATCGCTTGCTTCAATTGAGTACTAAGAACACCCAGCTCGATTTTCCGAAGTTGAGACGAAGACTCCGGAGTTGGTGGCCATTAATTCCAAAGGCCAGCTGACTGGCCAGGTGGTGGACTTCTGTAAGATCAATTTCCTGTTTCCATGTGCCTGCCTCTAATATCTGAAAAGTCCAATGGGAGCGTTTGGAGATGTGTGATATGTCCCGCGCCTCAGAGTTCTCCACCAACGTCTGGCAAGGTCCAACGCCCGACTATCTTCTGAGACCCGGATCCTGTGAACCTGTCTCGGAGGAGTATTTCGACCTGTTGATTGAGGCGAGCGATCTTGCAAGCATTCCCGGTCCGCGCCTTCTCGCCAAACTTAACAGACAACTGAAGGACGGACCCCAACGAATGGAATTCCCATCGTCTGGGTCGATCCTACTTCCCTCGGGTGAGAATAGAGAGGTGGACGACCTTGTGAGCACAGTCAGGTGGATCTACTATCTGGCGAACCCGGACGGACCCGAACATTACCCAGACTCCGATGGCGATATCCCTATGCTTCCTCTTTTCAAAGAAGAGCCGCAAAATTCTCATTCATTGTCCCGACGGATATACAGAGAACTCACTTCTGGTGATCGCATATATGATGTTCTCCGAGGGGATCCCGGCACATGCGGCTTGGCTGAAATTGCACTGCGAGAAGAAACGGAATTTCTTCGCCTATCCGTCAGATGTGACATTCTTAAGCACCGTACAAGGGAGGTTACTCCAGGAAAGCCCTGCAGCACATGTGCACGGGATCACAAGCTTCCCCGATCCGCCTTGGTTCAAGTACTGTGATGGCTCCCTCCCGAGTCGGATTTTGCCTTATATGTACCTCGGAAACTTGTCGCATGCGAACAACCCAGACATGCTCTGGGAGCTGGGTATCAGGCGCATCTTGAGCATTGGTGAATCTGTCTCGTGGAATAGCTCTGAGATCTCTAAGATTGGTGAGGACAACATCATGCACATCACTCAGGTGCAAGATAATGGTATCGACCCACTTACTCTGGAGTTTGATCGCTGTCTTGAGTTCATCCGTACGTGTCACTGCAATCATTCTTTTCTGCCGTGGACATCTGGCTAACTCCCTCCAGGCAAAGGAAAACAGGACGGGACTGCAACGTTGGTCCACTGTCGGGTCGGCGTATCCCGATCCGCAACCATCTGCATTGCAGAGGTGATGTCGTCTTATAATCTTTCCTTCCCCAGGGCTTAGTATGTCAATCTTACTCCGAATAGTGTCCTGGCACTGACATGTTCTCAGCTGTTTCGTCCGAGCAAGACGGCTCAACGTCATAATCCAGCCCCACCTGCGTTTCGTGTACGTGTTCCCCAGAAATAACCCCAGACTCCACTCCCTTTCTATTCGTACCGTATCTGACCAGATCACCAGATACGAACTTCTCAAATGGGAAGAACTGCAACAGAAGAAACGCAACAAACCCCTAAAACGGGAACTGGAATGGCCCACCGTGGCCCGCGAAATCGCACTCATGAATAAACCATACTCGAGGTAGAGAGATCGATCGATTGATGGGGATCTCCATACATACATCGATAGAACATATCGAATCTTCTGCGCTTGGCTCGCAAAACACACTGTTTATTGAAAGAAATGGACAAAATCTGGCGATGAACGATACGGATTACGCGATAATGAATGAAAATGAATGATTTGGATGGATGACAGGAAACAGCTTCTGATTTCTTCGACTTATCTTGGCGTTCGCTGGGTGTGTTGATTTACATGTTTGAGTGATGCCACTTTGTTTGTGTTGCTGTCTTGGGTCGGCGTTTGTTTATAATTTAACGACTCTGTATGGGATATATCAAACTTCTTACAGCCGTTGTCCGTTATTCTCTTCGTCATAACGTGTTTTGGGTATTGATTCTATTTTCGAAAATTTCAGACACACATGGGGCTCTCAAAAGCTATCATTGTGCATGCATGCAATTCGTCTTCCCCTTGTTCCGCTGGGCGGACCACTGGTGACTTGTGTAGTAAACGGAGGTCGAACAGATGTAAGACAGAATATTCCGCCGATGGACATCAAAAATACTTCGATTATACAGCAACTGATATAGTCCTCTAAATTCAACATCTCATACTCCACGCTCAGCATCGCTCAAACACACGATATAGACCTTTCAAGTCAGCGACCTCCACGACACCATGTAGAAGCCGCGTTGTGGCGACTAAGCGGCTCCGCAGAGCCGGGAAGATAATATGCTCTAACATTCGAGTTATCTGACGTCGACGTTGTTTCACCATATCGTCCTCTTCATCGCCAATCTGCGAAGTGTTGCCTTGCGCTGCAGCTGCAGCATTCGATCCATCCGCTGGGGGAAGAGGGAGCTGCTCTGGCGTGTAGAAAGCTGCGAGTTCACGCAGGAATGTTCGGAAGCATTCTTCCTCACTTGTCCAATCTATATATGGGCCCAGGCGAAGTAAGAAGCGAGGCAGCTTTCCAAGACATGGAAGATAGCCCTTAAGCAGGAGGGGGATGGAGAGAAGCTCGCCATCTTCTGAAATTTGCATGGAGAAGTATTCCTGCAGCATTTCACGTTTTTCAATGAGTGACTTTGCGATTCACTTCGGGAGCATTTGCAAATATGTCGCTCTCATCTGCCTCGTTTGGTTTATGGGAAGCGGTTCGCTGTTTATTAGACTTTTTGGCCCGTCGCCGTTGGCAGTTTTCTTTCTCTGCGTCGGCAGCAATTCGGAGGAGATCTGTAAGTTTGGGTGCAGGGTCCAGTCGGATGATGCCGAAATTTCCAAAGTCGGTCAGCCCGACTTGGTAGAAAAATTCACTGCAGAACATCCCATAGTCAATCAAATAAGCTTCACGCCAGACTGGATTGCTGCGATTCGCCTGTTTTCGTCTATCAGTCCCACGTAGGTGTGCGATGCGATTGTTTCCGTCAGGTTGTTGTGCATTCCATTGCGGACACTTGCACGGAGGTTTTTGACTGAGGTCAAGGCGATTCGAAGCGGCTCCCTATCTGTCGTCTCGTACTGTAGGCCCTCGTCCAGTACGGAAGAGGAAGTTGTCTCCTCTTCGGTATCGAGGGCGGCGGCCGGCGTCAACATCGATGTGATCTTGCGGACTCGAGAGTCCGTACGAACCAAGTTATTCTCGTATGGCTTCTTCGTGGTCGACGGCGTTTTTGGGAAGTTGTTCCCACCATCTCCCGAGGTGTTTTCTCGTGAAAGCGGCTCTATCGTCGTTATGCCGGGGAGAAGAGTTTGTGTCAAGAAGGTTCGGCTCGAATCCACTTGAGAGAGCTTCGACCTGATTTCAGTGCAGATGCATTCAATGATCTCATCCTCATTGAGGAAATTGACCTCGCGTTTAGTCGGGTGCACGTTCACGTCGACTCGTTGGGGCTCGATTTCTAGGTCGATATAGGCAAATGGATGACCGCCCTTGGGTAGGAAACTTGCGTAGGTCTGTTCTATCGCACGCTTCACAGCGGTGGATTCGACGGAGCGATGGTTGATGAAAAGAAGGATGACAGTTTTTTTGACATGGTAGTTGGCGTTTGTCACAAAGCCAGAAGAGCGGAAACCCAACTTTTCATCCTCCATCTTAAATTCCACAAGTTCATTCGCGACTGCACTTCCGTGGATCTGGCGGATGCGATCGACGGTGTTTGCTGCAACTGGAGTCGAGATGCTGACCCCCGAATCGCCATGCTTCCTACAGGAAAAGGCTACTCCAGAACAATGGACTGCATATCGTCCAACGTCCAGAATCTTTGCGTACTCTTCACTTGAGGAACGGAATGCACGCCGTCTAGTCGGAACATTGTAAAACAAATCCTCAACCTAGATACATTAGATATTCTCCAGAGGTCTCAACACCGCTGTTTTACTTACAGTTATCTGTGTACCACCACGACCAGCCGTGGCTTTAGGGGCAGCGTTTTGCCCTGGTTTAGCGGGACGAGCTTGCCATCACTATAGTGCGCCCGCCATGCACAACTTGAGCCAGCTGTCTTGGTAGTGACCGTAAGGTGGGCTATATGACTGATACTGGCGAGTGCTTCGCCACGAAAACCATATGTTCCGATAGATGAAAGGTCTTCGAACTGTTTCAGCTTCGAGGTTGTGAATCTCTCACAGAGAATGGGGAGATCATCTCGCTGTGGTAAAACATCAGAGCCGAGTCGGCATTTGTTCAAACTGGTGATGTAAAGACTCACATCTATCCCATGACCATTGTCGGTGATCTGGAGCAACTTCAGTCCGCCATCCTTCACTAGAATCTCGAGGGACGTAGAGCCTGCGTCAACGGCATTCTCGATGAGCTCTTTGAGAGCATGCATGGGGGCAACAATAATCTCCCCTGCTGCAATTTTGTTCACAACATCCGGATCAAGAGCCTAGTGGTGGGTCAGTGAGTCAAACCGTTGCCTGCAAGCCAGGAGGCAAAACTGACCCTGATCCGTTTAGGCTTCTGCGAATCGGCCGCCTCGTCGGCGGCTCGTTTGGTGCCACGAGGCTCATTAATATCGACATCCATTTCTGGATCCATAGTATTGAACAAGAATGTTTTGCTTATAAACTTCTAGACTGGGAACTATAAAATCCCGCGTCACGGAGCCGCGTCTTATTGGCGTGGTTCAGCTGGGGCAGAATTGTTGCATGACGGAATGGAGGAAGCTTTAATCACAAGGAATGATTCACAAAAACACGAACGGGCTTCAGGAGCATCATCCGAAACCGTTGAGAAAGGCCACACGAACAAGGAACTGAGGCGGAAGTAGAACGAGTGAGGATGATGAAACCGCTGGGGACGCGATAACTGATAAGCGAAACAAACTCCCGTGACCTGCAGCTGATAAGAGCAATCAATCTCCAACTCCGCAACCGTCAACCAGGTACAGAAGGTACGGGGCGGCCAACCTATCTTATTTACCCCTCGTCATTTCAGGCCAATTTGCGTCTTCTCACCTCCCCGTGGTCCAATGCCACTTCTGGTTTCCGACGCTCCCACGGAGCTTTCCGTCTCATGCCAACAATATGCTGCCCTCCAGGAGGCACCGGATGGGCGACGAGGAGCTCGGCAAGAAGGATGACGATCATAAGCCACGCTCTGACCGAGAGCACCGCTGGCATTCGAAGACACGATGGAGGCCGTCTCGACCGCGTCGGTGGGTAATCGCTCTGGTTGTGGTCTATCTAATATACTTGTTCTTCAAGAACATGCCTACCGATCTCACCCCCGTGAGGGACCGACCGCCTTCACCAACCCGAAACAATGGTCTCAATCAGCAACGTCACCCGCGATGCCCGAGCAAGGACCTCCTCCTAGAGACGATACTACGCCAGGGGATACCGATAATTTCTACTACGATGGTGAAGTCAAACTCTACAGCTTGGCTGCCAGCTTGAAACGATTCCAGAAACCAGGCACCCGTAACGGGCGGCCTGTCAGCCATGCGGTGCTATTTGCCGGCGCAAGCCTAGGGGCCGTTTCAGACATACTGCCGCTCGCATGCCAAATGGCTCGTCGGAAACCAGACACAGTACACTTTGTGTTGATGGGAAGGGATGACGTTTCTATTGAAGGCATACATCGTGTGAATGGTATCAATCAGGAGGGCTGTCCACTTAATTGGCATGGTATGTTTTGTCAAGACGATTTTGAACATGCGCTCTAACGCGGCTATTGCAGATGCACGACCCGATTATGCCCAGTGGTCAACCGACGCACGCATGGAAAGAGCAGTTTCGGCCGGTCTCAAATACGTCTACGCATATGTTCGTCCGAACGTTATAATCACACAAAGCGAATCCTTAGAAGATCCATTCTTCCTGGGAGGGTCACAGGGAGTATCTCGAGACTTCGGAATCCCGCGTATCACTCTTCCTAGTGCTTCAAGGAATCTCATGTGGATGTCTACTTTGGACAGCAGTGCTCTCCGGGGTAAGTTTGAAGCTCCCTCTGGCCTATAGGGTGACTGAATCTGATATGTCTGAAATAGTGTGGAACGACATTCGAATTGAAATCCTCGTCAACGCACAGCCCAGGTCTTCTGGGTCGCTGATCAGATTGATTCAATCGCTGCAAGAGGCCGACTATCTCGGGTCATCGCCAAGTCTGAATATCGAGCTCCCAGCTGATACAGATCCACAATCCTCTCCTATTTGAAGTCACTAGACTGGCCAGTCGAGAAATTGACAGTTCGTCGACATGTCCAACCGCATGGGTTGAGTTCGGCCGATGCTTCATTGAAAGCAGTCGAAGCTTTCTACCCTAGAAACCCGATACTACGCACGTGCTCATGCTCTCGCCACACATCGAACTGGCCCCATCGTTCTACCATTATTTGAAGTATACGATGCTTAAGTAAAAATATTCCGCTCATAACAAGCAATCTTCCTCCAGATTGCTTGGAATATCTTTGGAGATGCCTACAACTCACATCACGAATGACGAGGCCTTTGACCCCAAAAAATTCCGGCGCTCGCATAACAGTAACAAAATGTCACCTCCCAGCTTTCTTTGGCAGGCACCAAACTCGAATGCAGCATTGTATTTCGTGACAAATGGGTTGAGTTCCACGCCTTCTTATCTCGGCGCCTTTCCATCTCTGACACTGCAACAACGGACGGTTTCAACTCAGAAAAAATCATCCCTAAGAATATCCAGCTGTCATGGAGTACCTCCTAGAGATGATCCGTGCAAGAGGATACTATATACTATATCCATCGTTTCCCGCAAGCAGTACCCATACTCTGGCAACTGTTCACGACGATTTATACCAGTTCCCCGAAGAGTTTTCCAGCGAAAGCACTGATTCGGTGGATATTTTCCGGATCCAATTGAGGACCCTACCAAGCCTTTGATACCCGATGCCCCAGAGCTCGGATCACTGAAAGTCCCGCTTAGTCGGGCATCGACAGTCGCCCCTTCTTGATCAATTCTCTCTCGAACTTGCCATCATGGAGGATCTACCACTTTTGTCTTACAAGGGCGAGGAGATGACGAATGCGGTCTTTTCTCGACGCACCGAGGAGTACATGCAACTATTTAGGCTCGCTATGGAGGCTGTGGGGATCACGACACGACGGAGGATAGTACAGTGGATCTATTCTGTGCTGATGGGAAATATTATTGATCCGTCTGCAGGTGATTCGTCTCTAGCTTATATTATTTCTACACCTATACCCTGTAAATTCTTATGCTTCGCTGCGGCCGATTGAGAATGGTCTACCTCTTTCCTCACTGCTATCACTATGAGGCAACGCGTCGAATTTAATCGATTCATTCTCGCCACGATAGTATGTAGATCTTTCTCCCGTCAAGAAATGTGCCAACTGGCCTGTTGCGGCCGCGTTAAAGCATATCTCCCGTAAATTGCCTGCGTTGAAATCACAAGAGCGATGAGCATTGCCGGCAAGCGCGCTCTTGGCATAGCCCTTCTTACATAAGCCGACCGGAGCTCCACCAAGCGCAACACCCAAGCGGCGACGGAACGAGAGAGCTCTCTCTGCTTCCATCAACAAGCTTATGATTCATTCTCTGCTTCATCACTCGGTGTTCAGGTCCCCATTCAATCCGACTTCCCATTTCCTCTACCTTTTCCGCCTACCACCTTCCTTCCCTCTCCTCCGAATCTCCCCTTCCGTTGAGACATCCTCGCCAGATACCCGTCAGAGATGGCGAAAGAGGGCGAGCGGTCAGCTCCCGCCGACAAGGGCAAGGGCAAGGTCGATGACGTGAAGGAGTTGTCTGGAGGAAAGAAATGCCCAGAAGGATGAGAAGCCACACAAGCAGATGGAACGAAGAAGGACGAGGAGCCTCAGGAGGGTAGGTGCATGCTTTTGATCCTTCAATCGGCTGTCAGCTCTGTTCAGCCGCCCGACCAGGTGCTAATGTGATGATTGAATCAGAGGAGCTCAGTGAGGAGGATCAGCAGTTGAAGAGCGAGCTGGAAATGCTTGTGGAGAGGCTAAAGGTATGAATTAAGAGTCGTGTCCCCCGTATGTTGAGCGATGACGTTAACGTGTTTCATCCGTCACCTAGGAGCCGGATACCTCTCTCTACGGGCCCGCCTTGGACGCAATTAAGACCTTCATCAAACCTCCACGTCTTCCATGACGGCCGTGCCGAAGCCCTTGAAGTTCCTTAGACCGCATTACGATGAGCTCACGGGGCTTTACGAGAAGTGGTCCGCGGGCTCAGTCAAGGTTGGTTTCTACGCCCGTCATGCGTGCGATAACGGGATAATAACATAGCAAATCGATGCAGGACTCGCTGGCCGATATGCTGTCGGTTCTGGAATGACCTACGGAGACGAAGACAAGCTCGAGACGCTTAAGTACCGCCTTCTTACAAAGTCGGACGATCTCGGCTCCTGGGGCCACGAATACATTCGGCACCTTGCATTGGAAATCGGACAGGAATATCAGAACAGACTCAACGCGGAGAATGACGTTCAGGACCTGATTGATCTTGCGTTGTCTCTTGTTCCATACTTCTCTTGACCCATAATGCCGAGGCCGACGCTGTCGATCTTCTTAGTGAACTGGAGATTATTGAGGAGATATTCCGCGCTTCTTGGACGAGAACACATACGCCCCGCGTTTGTCTGTACATGGTCTCTATGGTCAACCTTCTTACCTACCCCGAGGACCAACAGTTCCTTCGCACGGCGCATGAGATCTATGTCAAATATAAAGAACTCACCAAAGCGATCGTCCTTGCGATCCGTTTGAACGACACAGATCTTATCAGAAGCGATCTGAACGCCACCACCGATAATCACTCAAGCGACAATGCTTTCCTCGTTTCCCGGCAGCAAATATGGCTTGAGCTCACGGAAGAAGACGAGGAGGACCAGGAATTCGTGGAGTGCTTGAACAACACATCAATCCCCAAGCACTTCAAGTCGCTGGGAAAGGAGCTCAATATTCTCGATCCGATCATGCCGGAAGATATCTACAAGACTCATTTGGAAAGCAGCCGCGGTGCCGGCCTGACCAAAGTCGACTCGGCTCGTCACAATCTTGCCAGTGCCTTTGTGAACGCCTTCTCTAATGCCGGCTTCGGAAACGACAAGTTGATGTTGGTTGATGGTGACAAGGGTCCTTGGATCTGGAAAACCAAGGATGATGGTATGGTGTCTACCTCGGCGTCGATGGGTAACTTCTGCACAGAGATGTTGAGGTTGGTCTGGACAAGATCGATAAGTACACATATGCGACGGAAGATGAAATCAGGGCAGGGTCACTTCTCGCCATCGGTATTTTGAACTCAGGCGTGCGGGTAGACTCGGATCCTGCATTGGCCCTTCTCAGCGATCCCGATAACTTGGACGCTAAGAACCCGCAGTTGAAGGTTGCTTCTATTATGGTCTGGGTTTGGCATATGCTGGCTCAAACAAGGAGGAGCTTCTCGATGTTCTGCTTCCCATTGTTGAAGACGTTTCGCTTGACATGCAGCTTTCCGCGATGGCGGCCGTCTCCTTGGGTCTCATTTTCGTTGGCTCCTCGAATCACCAAGTCGCGGAGGCTATTGCGACGACCCTGATGGATGAGGACCGGAAAAGCAGCTCAAGGACAAGTGGACCCGGTTTATGGCCCTTGGATTGGCCCTGCTTTACTTCGGCCGTCAAGAAGAAGTGGATGTCATCCTTGACATCCTCAAGGCTGTAGACCATCCTATGGCCAAGCCTACCTCTGTTCTTGCTTCCGTCTGCGCCTGGGCCGGAACTGGTACCGTGCTCAAGCTTCAGGAGCTTCTTCACATCTGCAATGACATCATTGAGGATGGTGAAGAGAAGAAGGGCGATGAGCTTGTCCAGTCGTACGCTGTTCTCGGTCTTTCTCTGATTGCGATGGGCGAGGAGGTTGGTCAAGACATGATCCTCCGGCAATTCGGTCACCTTATGCACTATGGCGCAAGCAACATCCGTAAAGCTGTACCTCTTGCTATGGGTTTGATCAATCCCAGCAACCCTCAAATGAAGGTCTATGACACCCTTTCCCGATACAGCCACGACAACGATAACGACGTGGCTATCAATGCCATCTTTGCGATGGGTCTTTGCGGCGCCGGTACCAAGAACGCTCGTCTGGCGCAACTCCTTAGACAGTTGGCGAGCTACTACCACCGTGACCAGAACTCCCTGTTCATGGTTCGCATTGCCCAAGGTCTCCTGCACATGGGCAAGGCTACCATGACCTTGAACCCCTTCCATACCGACCGCCAGGTCCTGTCCCGCGTGTCGGCCGCCGGTCTTCTCACAGTCCTTGTGTCTCTGATCGATGCCAAGCAGTTTATTCTTGGCGAACACCACTATCTCCTTTACTTCCTCATCACCGCCATGTACCCCCGCTTCCTCGTGACGCTTGATGAGGACCTGCAGCCTCTCACTGTCAATGTGCGGGTGGGACAGGCTGTGGATGTTGTTGGCCAGGCTGGTCGCCCGAAGACCATCACTGGCTGGCAAACACAGAGCACTCCAGTCCTCCTCGCATACGGCGAGAGAGCAGAGCTGGAAGACGAACAATACATTCCTCTTAGCAGTACGCTTGAGGGATTGGTCATCCTGCGCAAGGTGAGTATCTAGGTCCTTGGTTGCATCTACACTTCATACTAATGTCTTGTTAGAACCCTGACTGGAGGCTCCTGCCTAAAATGAAACGAACTTCCTTTTGAATTTTGGGCTGGGAGGATTGAGCGCGGGAAGGCCTTTATGCGCTGGTTACAGTTGTGTTTAATGTATTCAGAACGAGTAGGGAAATCATCTTGTCAATTACGATAAATGCAGAATCGTCTAGGCATTCCGAATGACTCGCATGTCGGTGTTAGTATGGTGATATATATAATGGGTAGAGGTAGAGGTAGGGTAGATCGACGAAGACTTGTAGGAATCAAAACCAACTACAGATCCATATGCACTCTTAAATCGTTCTTTAGTCAGTCTTCAATGTCTAACTTCACTCTTAAACTGACTGCAATGGGACGTACTACCACTAGTGAAGCTCCAGAGGTCCTCCCGACCCCAATGCGGAGTGTCCCAATTAGGAAAGTAGGGCATAGGGCACGTGAAACATGATCTTTTCCGCCTCCAAGAAATGACGGCCAGCATCTCGACAGCAAACCAGAACCACCAAAGCCCTCCATATCTTTCGATTATTGGATTACCCAGTCATCAGATAATGAAGTTAGACGCCAAAGCAATTCGGTACCTCACCAACGAGGATTTCCGTGTTCTCACCGCGGTATGCCCCTCACCACCCCGCGCCTGTCCGCTGCTCTTTACAACTCGTCTTCTGACGGCTGACAAGTGTGGCTGTATAGGTTGAGACCGGAAGCAGAAACCATGAAGTTGTCCCGACACCTTTGATCGCGCAAATCTCTGGTCTCCGTGGTGGCAGCGGAGTGACCCGATCGATTTCGAACTTGGCCAAAACTAGTCTCATCGCGAAGGTTAAGAATGCGAAATGTACGCTGACTGTCGCAAGCCTCTTCTCCTGGAATCTAATACTAATACATCCATTTGAATAGATGACGGTTACCGACTCACCTACGGAGGCCTCGATTATCTAGCGCTCAACGCCCACCAAAAACACAAATGCATCTACTCTGTCGGCAACCAGATCGGTGTAGGGAAAGAATCAGATATTATCGTGGTCGCAGACCACAAGGGAACACAGCACATTCTGAAGATCCATCGCCTGGGACGAATCTCCTTCCGCACTGTGAAGACGAACCGTGATTACCTCCGACACCGCAGCACTGGATCGTGGATGTACATGTCGCGTCTAGCCGCCATGAAAGAATACGCATTCATGAAAGCGCTCCGTGCGAACGGATTTTCGGTGCCCGAGCCCATTTCGCAGAACCGACACACTATCGTTATGAGCTTGATAGACGCCTTCCCCCTCCGCCAAATATCAAAGGTCCCCCGACCACGAGTTGTACGCAGAATTGATGGATATGATCATGCAGTTGGCTCGGTTCGGCTTGATCCATGGTGACTTCAACGAGTTCAATATTTTAATTAAAGAAGAGGACACCGACGCGAAAGGGAAAGGCAGAGCGGATGACGAGGAGGATGACGAGAATCTCAAGTTGACGCCGGTCTTGATCGATTTCCCGCAGATGGTGTCGATCGATCATGTCAATGCCGAGATGTACTTCGACCGCGACGTGGAGTGCATCAAGCGATACTTCCAGCGGAAATTCCACTTTGTGAGCGACGTGCCAGGTCCATTCTTCGCCGATGCTAAGAAGCAACTGCGGAAAAATCCGGGAAAGCGGCTCGATGTGGAGGTCGAAGCCTCAGGATTCTCGCGGAAGATGGCACGAGAGCTGGAAAACTACATGAAGGAAGTGGGCGTGAAAGGTGACGGAGAAGAGGGGGAGAAGGGAAGCGACGAGGAGGAAGAGGAGGAGGAAGAGGGCGATTCTGGATCTGAGGCCGCGGAACATGCTGAAGGCAACGTGGATGAGCCGCAGGCGGACGAGATCAGTGAAAGCTCTCGAAAACTCGGGGAGTTGCACGTATCGTAGGGAGGCGCTGCTTGAACGAGGCATGTTAAATAACGTAATGAACATTTTGTGACGAATGGACATGGTCAATCATCTTTCTTCTGTCATTCCTTATCGATAATAAAACTTTCGACACCTGAGGCGTCAAAATGTGCTCTGCTACGGCACGTGGTGCGGCCAACTGCGCAATTTTGATCTGCGAAAGTTCCGCCGAGACAAATCAAGACCGAGTCGATATCTCCCTCCATTCCTCCTTAACCCGCACAATCTATCCCGGACCCTCGATTGGTCCTGCTCCAAATCCCAATCTCTTCATTACGGAGTAAGGAACTCACCATGGTCCGCCAATTCTCCAAGTTCCCCAAGAAGCCCGCAGAATGGCTGCCTCCTTCGGCGCCGCTGTCCATGCGGAAGCAGGTATTCCTGTAAGTGAGCCTGGTGCCGATCCAGACCTCAATACCGTTCCTACATGATGCTCGAGTCTCCTACGATGATCTTCGTACTGACAGAGAATGCCGTGCAGTCCTGAATTCACGATTGCCCTCATCCGCACGCCGTTCCTCCCTCCCCGATATGCTTCCTTTTATGTGCCGCTGAACTTCAACAAACTCGACATGCGCGACTACCTCAAAAACCTATACGGCGTGGACGTTCTCGCTGTGCGGAGTTTCGTCGAGCAACAGAAGGTCACCCGCCTCAAGCCCCTGGGAAAGTTCGGATACGGCAAGCTCAGACGACCAGAGTCGAAGAAGAAGATGACGGTGGAGATGAAGCAGCCATTCGTGTGGCCTGAAGCGCCCAAGGACCTCGCTCCGTACGTTTCACCCGCCCATCCCTGTTGCTATATGCTAGACTGGGCACTCTGCAGCGTCCATGTCTTTTTGTTTCTGCTTACATACCCCGACTGAACGTGAATGGGTGCTAACGAATCTCTCACCAACAGATGGGAGAAAGACCAATTCTTCAAGGCCGCCAAGTACCAGTCAGATCTTCAGGACCAGCAACGGCCGGATGCCGGCATGAAAGCGAACAAGGACGAACGCGAGGCCTTCGACCAGGAAGCGAAGCAGCTCTTGAACGGTTCCAAGCCCTGGCGGCCGACCTGGCAAGCGCTGGGCCTCAACTACGGGAAACCCGTACTTGGTGATGCTAGCAAGCCGTCGTCTGCTAGATCATAAGCGGTGGGGTTCTCGGTTGGTTTTGATTTTTGTCGTCACTTGAAAGTTGGGAATAGAAAAGCGGCTTTCTTGTTTTCTGTTGGGATCTTTGTGGAATTTTTTCCCTTTCTTGTTCTTTCTGACACCCTGTGTATGTTATAAATGTTGCGCCTCGATTATGTACTATATTGTTTCTTATAAATATCTACTTCATCCGGTGGGATGTTGGTCTACATGAATGCAAGACCTTTGTTGCATACAGCACTGGATTTTTATGATTATTTCATCGTCAAGTTACAGTTTAAGAATTGCATTGATTAAAATAAATCCACAAGAAAAACGAGCGCATGCAAAGAGTCAAAGTAGCAAACAAATTATCTGTACCGTCCGACACCCAGGCATCAAGGACGTAAAGGTAGTATAAGTGAGACCAAATTATAAACAAAACGCTATACTATAGACAAGACCTCTACAGTCGGCTCTCAACAAAGTTGACGTGGTGCTGACCAGGCCAGTGTGCGTCAGGCCACACATGTCGAATACCCTCCCAGATGTGCCTGTAACGTGAGATTAGCATTATATATCGAAAGAACGGACGCATGAGTGAAACTTACTGGACGTAGATGATCTCGAGATCACTTGTGACTTCTTGTGGCACATCCTTGACATCTTTGCGGTTCTGATGAGGCAGCAAGACAGTCTTAACACCAGCACGATGGGCGCCGATCAGTTTCTCCTTGATACCACCCACGGCATGACACGGCCCCGAAGCGATACCTCACCGGTCATGGCCAGCTTGGGAGGCACAGCCTTACCGGTGAACAGGGAGATCAAGCCAATGGTATGGGCAAGACCAGCCGAGGGGCCATCCTTGGGGATGGCTCCTGACGGACAGTGGATGTGCAAGCTGCGGTTCTTCATGATGTCTTCATTAGGGTCGGGGGTCAGTCCAAGCTCATACGAATGAGCCTTGACCCAAGTGAGCGCCACCTCCACGCTCTCCTTCAAAACATCTCCAAGCTTTCCGGTAAGTTGGACACGTCCGTTTCCAGGCATATCGGCAACTTCGATGAACAGGATGCTGCCCTGGCCTCCTGTGGAATACGCAACAAGACCAGTCACAACGCCCGGACGGCCCACCTTCTCAGCAATTTCTTCTTCAAAGCGCTCAATGCCGAGGATCTCCTCCAAGTCATCAAGTGTAACTACGGGGTTATAGGTATCCAGTCTGTCGGCATCCCCGGCATCAGCATACTGAACAGCCTTTGATCGACAGATCGAGCCAATCTCACGTTCGAGATTACGAACGCCAGATTCGCGGGTGTAAGAAGTAATAGTCTTGTCGATGACTTCGTCAGAAAGGACCACCTGACCATCAGTAAGTCCGTTAGATCTGATCTGCTTTGGAATCAGATGTCTCTTAGCGATGTGTCGCTTTTCAACGGTCGTATAACCGGATAATTGGATTGTCTCCATACGATCGAGCAAAGGAGCCGGAATCGTATCAAGGGAGTTGGCAGTCGCGATGAAAAACCTTGCTCAAGTCGATGGGAATGTTGATATAGTGGTCTGAAAAGTATGGTTTTTGCTCAGGGTCCAAAACTTCCAACATAGCCGCGGAGGGATCTCCCTGGAAGTTGGCGCCCCCAACCTTGTCAATCTCATCCAGCAAGAAGACAGGGTTGGCCACTCCGACTTTCTTGAGGCCGTTGACAACCAGGCCTGGCATGGCAGCAACGTAAGTCCTCCGGTGGCCTCTAATTTCAGCCTCATCCCTAACACCACCACAGAGAAATTCTGTGGAACTTGCGCCCAAGAGAGGCGGCAACCGATCTTGCCAAGCTAGTTTACCAGTCCCTGGGGGACCCACGAGCAGCAAAATGGGAGACTTATCAGTCATCTTCCTGGACTGAAGAAGATCCAGCTTCGTCTCGACAGCCACACGATCGGCTTCAGACAAAGGTGGAGCTTCCTTTTCCAGATCGCCTGCATCGCAGCTTCCAGATCCTTGGTCAGAGTAGCAATCTGGCGTTCAACGTTTTGGTTGGTAGACTGCTTGATCTAAGAACAGCCAAGTAACTCCAAAAGTCTCTTCTTGATTTTTTCGAGACCGTAGTGGTCGTCATCCAATTGCTTCCTAGCTCTCTTCAATGTCTCAGACCCAAGCTGATCCTCAGTGACCTTCATCCAAGGGATATCCGCGAGATTCTCCAGATAGGTGCGGCAGACACCATATTCCGCATTGGCTGGATTCATCTTACGGAGGCGCCGCAGCTCCTTATCAGCCACTTTGCGTGCCTCCGGGCAGTTGGGCATCTTGCAGCCTTTGCTGGAGCTCGTCGACTTCGCTGACCTCCTTGTCGTCGCCCTCGCTGTTTTTTTTCCACCACGGCTCCTGGAGGCGTGAGGCCCGAGAGACCAGCCATGGCCCGCCGAGCCAGAAGCTCACGGTCACGTGGGTCCATTTGATTGATGTCGAAGGAAGACGGAGAGAAGTTGTTTGTCGAAATAGTAGTGACCTTCACACTATTCTTGATATTTTGGACCTGTCGGCTGAGTAACGCGACAACTCTCTCGAGTCTCGTCTCATCTCTAGCGACGCTAGGACTCGAAGTTTCTCTTCGAAACTCGCATCGGCGACATCCGCCATGAAGTCAGCCAGTCTTCCGGCCTGCGCAAGATCAGTCTTCGAGATGAAAAGCTCAAATTTGCGAGCGAGAAGTGGCGACAGGCGATTGGATGGAGAGGGCAGTAATGAAGAGAGGCGTAAGAGGGTGAGAAGTTCCCGAGACAGACGCCGTAGCTGCTGGAACAGTTCGACTGTTTCAGAGTCGCCGGAGATGAAGTCTGTTGATGATCAACTCAGTTAGCCATCATTGCAAAGCCATATTGTGATTCGATTAGGACCAACCTTTATCATCATGCACGATGGCTTCGGCTTCGAAGAAAGGTCTTTCCTTGATGACCCCTTGACCGTGAATCGCTGGACACCCTGGACCACCAAGGAAGCTTCCGAGTAGCACGGCGTTGGATGCCGATCACCTTGCCGACCGTGCCATAGCGGAAGAGATCCTCCTTTCTGGCCTGACCAGCATCGAGAACATCGTATTCCTCCTTCTTGCCACCATCCAGAGCTCCGTTATCAATCAGATGTTGGCCGTCGTTGCTAAGGAACGGTGAGCCGAGGGGAACACACCCAAAGGTGATGGCGGTTCCGTCCCGTCTTGCTGCGGAGGTCCGGTCCAGAAGAGAGGACAGGAGGTTGGAAAGATCCGGGCGATTGGCGACTGGGATGCGGAGGGTGACTCCAGGAAGCAGGACCGCTCCTTGGGAGAGTGGCACCAAGGCGAGCTTGGTGGTTCTCCCGTTTACTGACACCCATCTCGGTCTAGGACACCAGGCGTGTCAAAACGGAGGGGGAGTTGTGATGCAGAGAGATGATGGGGAGCAGTGGAGATCGTGGATGGGGGGTATGGAGAGGAGGTGGAGAAGAAGAGGAGAAGAGGGGGCGGAAAGGCTTGGGGAGGTGAAGGCAGGAGTGTGTGCTGTTATAGCATGGAGGAAAAGGTTCCAGAACCCCATAGATACGGAGTCGAAGCGTGACTCTGGGGGAGGCGATCGTAAGATAAGCGGTGGTTCTTCCGAAGCCGAGGTTCGCTGTGGCCGTCACGGTGACGGAATTGGATATGTCAGGCCGTGGTCGTGGGCGGATCTGGGGAAGACGGGAGAACAGGGATAGCTGTCGTGGAGGCTCAAGCCAGTCCTTTGGACGAAATCCTTGAATCATTTCCCAAATACTCAATGCGAATCCCCCCTTCTACCTAGGTATCCTACGGGCTTGCATCGCAGCGGATGCGTTCTCCGGGTTGATTCCGTTATCATCTCGTGATTTTTCCATGATGTTCCCCGGTCACATTACAGCCGTCATTCGGTAATATTACCACTCCCGGCGGTTCGCCGGAGTTCTGCGCCATCGTCCGCCGTACCGGTAATTAATTAATTCAGGCCCTTATGACCACTAAAGCTCATACCGATTTGATTTTGGCTTCAACCACTGACAAGTTTGGCGCTTTCGAAAACAATACTCGGTCTTAGCTTGCACGGCTCCACCGGTATCGCCCCCTTTTGTCTTGCCGCCTCTCTCTCTTGACCGTGCTCCTGCCCTTTTGAAGCCTTCGCAATGGCGTCTGCCCCGCATCCCACTTCCCCGGCGCGGCCGACCCCTCGTCGCAGAGAACCTTCGTTATTGGAACTCGCAAGTCCAAGCTCGCTCTTCTCCAGACAGATCTCGTCCTTGCGGCCCTGAAAGAAGCCTGGCCGGCGTATTCGTTCAAAATCCACTCTCGCGAAACTGCGGGGGATCAAAATACGACAATTGCGCTTCGGGACTTCACAACGAAGAACCTATGGACTCAAGAACTGGAGGACCTCCTGATTGCCGGTGATGTCGATTTCATTGTTCATTCCCTCAAAGGTTTGACCTCTTTGGTAACCGCATCTCTTGCCCGAGCTCACGCAATTTAACGCCGACAGATGTTCCTACCCTCCTTCCGTCCTCATGCACGCTGGGCCCGATGATGAAGAGAGAGGACTGCCGGGATGTGCTGGTTATGAAGCAGGGTCTGTCTTACACGAGTCTGGCAGATTTGCCTGCGGGCTCCGTGGTGGGCACATCCTCCATTCGCCGTACCGCGCAACTCGCTCGACGATACCCTCATTTAAAAATTACGGACGTTCGCGGAAACATCGGCACCAGATTGGCCAAACTCGACGCTGAGGATGGCCCATATACTTGTCTTATTTTGGCGGCTGCTGGCCTTCTGAGACTCGATCTTCAGGATCGCATCACGAAGTACCTTGACTCGGCCAATGCAGGCATGCTTTACGCAGTCGGCCAGGGTGCGTTGGGAATCGAAGTTCGCAAGGATGACCCTCTCACTCATGAGATGTTGAAAAACATTGGCCATGATGATACAACTTTTGCCCTGTTTGGCAGAACGGAGCTTGCTTCGAACTCTGGAAGGAGGCTGTAGCGCTCCTTTGGGCGTGGAATCCGAATGGATCGAGTCTTCTGGCTCACGCAAACTGAGAATGCGGTCCATCGTGGTCAGTGTGGATGGCAAAGAAAGCGCCGAGGTCGAAGTCGATGGCGATGTGAAATCAGCCCAGTCTGCTGAAGAATTTGGTGTCACGTGGCCAAGGCACTCGTCGCCGAAGGCGCCGGTAAAATTCTTGCAGAAATCCAGGAGAACAAGAAGGCCGCTTAGACGCTGCCCTGTTCCAAGAAATAGACTCTGTGACTGGTATAAAACGACGGAGAAAAGGAAGCACATTCATGGAGATGCTGGTCCTCCCTTCATCTACTTGGATCATTGGTCAAGACGGATTGATACCCGTACAAAAAAACGGTGTCAGATTTATGATGGATTATACTCCTGATATGTTTTGCTATATTTTCTTTATAAATTTTCGTGGCGATTCAACATATATTTAAACCGTGGGGACGATAATATGGATCTAAATATTGATACCTAGCCTGTCTAGATCTCCAAAATGCACAGTAGGGATGCCATATAGATGACTATGCCAATCGTGAAGTTCATCAAGTAAATGTTAAAAAATCATCCTCTGTTCAATGTATTTCCTGAGCCTCTCGGGTTCGCCTCCGTGAACTCATCCCAAGCTCTAGCCTTCATCGTTTCTTCGTCCGCCTTATCCATATCATCCTCATCAACCTCTGGTATGATACCAGATTGCTCTCCTCCCTGAACGACATTGCCCCTCCTATTCTCTTCTTCAAGTATTCATCGATCGTCATGGTTGGTAGATTATGTCCGGACCGGAAAACACCTTGTTGGAGTTGCGTGCGGCGGTCAAGTAAAGTGAACGGTTGCACTGGTTTTCCTTCCTTGCTCAACAAGGGCCCAAATCTACCTCCCTGTAGAAGCTGCGACATGGGAGGGTCTAGTCGTTCCGAATAAGCTGCCTCTTCCCCGTTGTTCCTCCTCCTAGAATCCTGTTCCTGTGGATTATTGGGTGGTGGGGGCGCATGCCGCATGGCAGATAACATCGAGAACTCTTGCGAGAGAAGGTCGAGGGACTGGAATGTCTGGTGCGTATACAAGTGGATCTCTGCGATGTATAGCTGTCGATAGTCGTCTTCATCGCCCTGAAGCTGACTATGATTCTGGGAGAGATACTTCAAACGTTGTAAGCAGAAGACCAAGTTTTGTGAAGAGACGGTTGACCGACCTCAAGCCTTTGTTTCAGCTCTTTCTCTTCTTTAAATCGTGTGATTTTCAACTCTCGCCGTGCAGCGGCGTCGTTTCCCAAGGTAAGTGAGAAGGACGTGGGGTTGGCCGTGTACCGCTCAAAGAGCTTTTTTCCTTTTCGTTGAGGAGTTCATAGTCGTCGAGGCGTGCAAGGAATTTCTCGTATTGCGTTAACGTACGCTTGAGGGATGATTCGCGATCGGAGCTGTATGATCGTTGGAGGAGGTCGGCGAGATGATAAGCGACTGTGAGATATCTGGTAGATAGACAGTTAGTTTTTTTCCCCCTGTATAGAATAAGATCTACCAGAGTATATTACTGTAAAATCGCCCGTGGAGATATCTTCCAATGGCTCGTTTGAGCTGAACATGGACAGCACATCCACGAGTCTTTGGCACTCCTCGAACTTGGCTATGGTTGCGCTGACATCACTACGATAGCGGTCTGTGTTCGTGTCCGGTCGCATTTCTAATTCCGATTTCTCTGCTTTCGCCGCCGTGAACAGGGAGCGAAGACTCTGTGGCTGTTCCATCGTTGGTTGTTTCAGGGCGTATCGGTGCGACACTGCGGGCAAACAGCTGTGCTGAGAATGGCGATCGAGCTGGCGCAGAATTAATTGGGTCCGCCCCGCGGCACCACAAGAGGAGCTCCCCGCCAACGATGGCCTTAGTAACCAAGTATGGCCTCGGCAACCTCAGAAGTCAGAACTATACCTCACGCTCCAAATATATCCCCTCTGATGTAATGGGATATTTCGTCCAGATATATAGATATACAGTAAATATCAATTCGATACCACCATCTTCAGAGTATTCCAGCAAACAGGCCCACCTGCGTTTGCCTAGATGCGTCCATGGATGTTTGCCAGCCTACCATTCCCTGTCCAAGGGTCGACTGTACCTTTGGAAGCATTCACTTCCCGGTCTCTGTTGACTCTGTTTCTCTGTTCACTCCTCCCTTTACAATCAACTTCCCTTCATACCTCCCCTCTCATAACCTCCTTCTTGTCCCATCTCGTCTCCTCATAGGACCTTTCAACTCTCACCTTATCTTCAAGCCCCCAATCCCTAAAAATGTCACATCTCGATACCAACGAACCCAATTCTGCCGTCACAGAGAACGAAGACCCCTCCCAAGAAGCAGCAGTGGACAACGTCTCTTCTGATGAATCTGAGGGCGAACAAGACGCCTCGAATCTGCAGAAAGACCCTTCGCTCCGGCGACAGCAACATAATGCAAAGTTCCAAGCTCTGTAGGTTCATTATCGTTAATGTACTAACCCTTACCCTTTATTGATGCGTCTAGGTATCTCGCCGTGCTGAAGTAGGAGTGCATCCGCCGCCTACAGCTGACTTGCCGAAAACAGAGCTTCCCCTCTCTCTCCTGGTAGGAAGTAACAACGAACAATCAGGAACATTGGATCCCAGAGAATACCAGATCGAGCTCTTTGAGCGTGCCAAGGCGCAGAACACCATTGCTGTTCTCGACACTGGTTCAGGAAAGACCCTGATAGCTGTCCTGTTACTCCGGCACACCATCGAGGATGAATTGATCAACAGAGCCCAAGGGGAGCCTACTCGCATATCATTTTCCTTGTGGAAAATGTCACTCTTGCATATCAGCAAGCGTCAGTCCTTCGCAATAACCTAGACCAGAAAGTCGCTCACTTCTTCGGTGCGATGGAGTCGATTTTTGGGACAAGCAAACCTGGCTCGAGCATTTCCAGAAAAACATGGTGATCGTTTGTACCGCCGATTTTATACCATTGCCTGATTAATGGGTTTATTGGGATGAAGCAGGTCAATATGCTCATATTTGATGAGGCTCACCACGCGAAAAAAGACCATGTTTATGCGAGGTGGGTACCGCAAAGTTCGATGGCGTTCAACTGCTAATACGATCCAGAATTGTCAGGGAACTATATTACCCTGAGCCTCCTTCAAGCGCCCAAGAATTTTTCGGATGACCGCATCGCCGATTGATACCAAGGGTGATGTTGTCGAGGCCGCTCAGTCTGTCTCCCCACTATGGATAATGTCGAGATAGTACTGATAATATTCCCAGGACTCTTGAGACCCTTCTAGACAGCAAGATTGCCACTACATCAAAGCTGAATATCCTGAGGCAGGTTGTCAATCGGCCCAAGGAGGAAGCCTGGGCCTATAGCCAACTGAAGCCACCTTTTTCAACCGAGCTTTACAAAGTCATGGAATATCGCTTTGGGCGCATTAAGCAGTTAGAACCGATCTTCAGGTTTTCGCGAGAGGCCAGCTCTGAGCTGGGCAAATGGTGTGCGGACCGTGTGTGGTCGAGCGCCCTAGCTGATGCTGTGCTACCAAAGCTCGAAGGTAGTGTATTCAGACAGACTGCCCAGAGCTCCAGGAACACAGATGAGGAAGTCGCACAGATCAAGGCAGCGAGTGAAGTTGCTAAAACACATGAATTGAATGATCCAGAGTCCCCTGGGGAATTAAGTTCTAAAGTACGACTACTTTGGGTACGCCTTTCTCAGTACTTTGGTCCTAAGACGGAAACAAAGTGCATCGTTTTTACCAAGAAGCGCTACACAGCTAAGACCCTCTTCGAGTTGTTCACAAAGTTAAAGGTCCCATTTTTGCGACCAGGAATCTTGATAGGGTGCGTACAGGCGACAAAATAGGGATGAATGTGACATTCCGTCAACAAATTCTCACATTGGTCAAATTCAGAACGGGAGAGCTGAATTGCTTGGTGAGCAGAGATACCGTCTACAGGCAGTGTCCCGTAAGGTCTGACGAGAACCAGTTTGCTACTTCCGTAGCTGAGGAGGGACTTGATATTCCTGATTGCAACTTGGTTATTCGGTTCGAAGCGACCCCTTTCGTTAGGGAAGGCCTGGACTGACAAAACATAGGTTTGATCTATACGATACCCTCATCCAATATGTGCAGAGCCGAGGTAGGGCCAGGCATGCCAACTCGACGGTAAAATTCCACGTTTGCATTGGTTGTGAGATCAAGTCTGACATGTGGATACAGTATGCGAACATGGTTGAACAGGGCAATGCAAATCATGAAAGTCGACTAAGAGAGGTTCAAGATGCAGAGGTAACTACGCATGAATCTAGAATACATGTTAGAATGCTCAATCTTCATACAGAAAGTTTATGCAGAACTTTTGCCAAGCTCTCCGGAAGATCGAATAACTACGGGTAACGACAGTGATTTCGATCCTAGGATACAAGAGGATTGGCAACAACCGCATTCCATGCCGTCAACAGTAGCTAAACTGACTTACCATTCTGCTATCACCGTCCTTGCCCGTTACGCGAGCTCTTTGGTGAGTGATAGATATACAGGACCAGAAATTTCAATTTGTACTGACGGTTTGTAGCAACATGAGAACGATGCTTTCGCCCAAGCCATATATGTAGTCCTCCCCATGAATGACGCATTCATATGCGAAGTTATTTTACCTGAGAAATCGCCTATTCGAGGTGCTACGGGAATGCCAGCTACAAGAAAATCCATCGCTAAACAGAACGCTGCTTTTGAGACCTGTCGCTTGCTTCGGAAGCATAAACTACTTGATGAGCATCTGAACTCAGTCTATCATCGACGACTTCCTGCCATGAGGAATGCAAAATTGGCTATCACTTCCAAGCATACCAGCAAATATGCAATGCTTCCCAAACCATCATTCTGGCGTAAGCAGCAAGGGCAAGTACCTCAAAGACTCTATGTCACTGTCATATCCTTCAAACCTCTATCAGAACTCACTCGAGATCATGGTAATTTAATCTTGCTCACTCGCGAGAAATTGCCTTGTTTCCCGCCTTTTCCAATCTTTCTCGACGTGGATGTCGAAACCACTGTTTTGACCACGCCACTAGAGGAAGCCCTGCAACTTTCCGACGAAGAGATGGACTCTGACGACTTTCACGCTTCGCGTGTTTCGAGATGTTTTCCAAAAGACCTATGAGAAACAGCCCGAAGAATTGCCATACTGGCTGGCTCCAGGATGTTTAATCCATGAGAGCAGACAGTCGAGACCTCGAAGTCTGATAAACTGGCCAATTCTCAAGACGGTACAGGAAAATGACGACCTCGCTTTCCAGGACATGTCAACCCCGGAGATGCTGCTCAACCGCTTTGTATTTGACTTTTGGGATGGAAGTCGTCGGTACTTCACATTGGCTGTTGATAAGACACTACAGCCTTCGAGTCCTCCACCATCTTACGTCCCACGGCGTAGATACATGGAAAACATCATGGATTACAGCACCAGTCTTTCTCGAAATGGCAGGGCCAGGGTCCTTCCAAAGTGCAACTGGAACCAACCGGTTGTAGAAGCCGAACTTGTCCGACTCAGAAGAAATCTACTTGATAAAATGACAGATGTGATAGGCAGGAGCGAACAAAATGCGTGATTTGCATAGAACTCTTGAAAATCTCTGCTGTTAGTACATGAAGCTATCCATCCTCCCCTAACCCATCTTATTTGACCGGCTGATTAGATTCCCGTGCCAACTTGCTTCCTGCCTGGCGTTTCCGGCAGTAATGAGTAGAATAGACTCATATCTTATTGCCCTAGAAGGCTGCGAGCTTCTCAACTTGATTTCAGGCCCGATCTGGCGTTGGGAAGCTTTCACCAAGGATTCTGATAATACTGAAGAGCATCGTGCTCTACAAATTCACGCCCAACGTGGCATGGCAAGAACTATGAGCGCCTTGAATTCCTGGGGGATTGCTTTCTGAAAATGGCTACATCCATTTCACTCTTTACCCAGCACCCTGATGACAATGAGTACGATTATCATGTGAATCGTATGTGCCTGATATGTAACAAAAATCTCTACAAATCTGCGAAGAAGCAAGAACTTTATAAATTCATCCGAAGCAGGGATTTTCTCGGTAAGTATCTAGAGCCCCGAGATCTTACTCTGTGCTTACGAATAATCGCCCAGACACACATGGTATCCCGAGGGCTTGACACTACTGCAAGGCAGAGACCCCAGCAAAAGAGCCAGCAGAAACACAGCCTCGGTGAGAAGACAATTGCGGATGTCTGTGAAGCTTTGATCGGAGCATCAGTACTGTCTGGTGCTCCTGGGCATCGATTTGACATGGCGGTTAAAGCCGTCACTGCCCTAGTTGACAGCCCTTCCCACAATACTTCATGCTGGGAGGATTATCAATCTCTATATCTATTCCCAGCTATCAGAAACAAACTCCGGATGGGTTCGAGATTGACCTGTGTCGAAGGGTCGAAGGAAAACTGGGCTACAAATTCAAATATCCACGGCTCCTTCATTCTGCTTTCACACACCCGTCCTATCCCGCCGCATGGGCGAGAGTGCCATGCTAACCAAAGACTTGAATTTCTCGGCGATTCGCTTCTAGATATGGCTTGTGTGAAGACTTGTTCCAACGATTTCCTGATCGGACCCTCAGTGGCTCACAGAACATAAAGTGAGTCTTTCAGGCTTTGGTTGAAGCTGCCTACTGATGATGTCTCTCTCCAGATGGCGATGGTTTCCAACAAGTTCCTGGGTGCATTATGTGTGCGACTAGAGCTGCATACCCACTTGAGGTATTTGGGCGGCGCATTGCTGTCTCAGATAACGCACTATGCCGAGGAGATACAGACTGCAGCGAGCCAAAGCGAGGGCGCAATAGATTATTGGACCACAACTCGAGATCCACCAAAGGTATGCAGCAATGGAAGTAGTTCCTGGAGATATGGGATTGCTAATACGTCAATAGTGCTTACCAGATATGGTGGAGGCGTATCTAGGAGCCGTTTTTGTTGACTCGAACTTCAACTTTGAGGAGATAGAAATCCTTTTCCAGCGTCACATAAAGCCTTACTTCCAGGACATGGCAATCTACGATACTTTTGCGAACAAACACCCGACTGTAGGGTATCCCTCTCCCGTCGCCGCTTCATTATACTGACCCCGCCTAGACCTTCCTGCACAACAGATGACGAATGAATATGGCTGCAACAATTACTGCCTCAAGGCCGCTGAGCTCCCGGCGATAGACGGCGAACCGCCGATTGTTCTCGCCGCTGTGATTGTGCATGATACTGTGCTAGCGGAAGGGACCGCATCCTCTGGTCGCTATGCCAAAGTGAAAGCGAGTGAGAAAGCTTTGACCCAGCTGATGGAAGTTGACCGACGGGAATTCCGGGAACAATATCATTGTGACTGTGGGAGCGGAGACCAAACGCCGGGGGACTTAGATGACGGGACATGGGACTGCGATATGAATGTTGTACTTGGTGGGAGAGCCGCGAGGGAGCCGTGGATGGCCGAGGGGAGACACAATTGGTACGGGAGCGCCTAAACCCGATCGGGCATGGTGGCCTCCCCCTGAAGCCCAAATGAAACGGGGAACGAGTAATCAAACACGCCGGCCGCGTCCCACTGCGCCGGAGACCGACAGCAGAGCAGATGATAATAATGCCAATCTAACCACCTCAACTCCTGTCCATCTTTCTCTTTGTATCTACGCCTTTCTCGCGACACATCATCCCGACTGACCGACTTTCCCTGTCCCGTCCGATCTGTATATCCTCCGGGTCACCTTTCGCGCTCCCTAATCAACTTCGCGACCGCTTTGTTGTCAACAAAACCCCGTCCCTCCGATCATCCTTGACCTCCCACTCAACCCTCGATGACTTGCGCGACTCGGTCCCCATAAGCAGTCATGACGATGGAGGTCGCCTCGTCCGGGTGTCGAATGGCGTTGGCCAGGAACCCCGGCATCTTTCGTGGACTCGAGTACCGTGGTACAGTATCTCGTTGATGTGCTGCAAGTGACCCTGGGAGCTCTGAAAACCGCTTGAGGCCCCTGGCAGTCTCCTCTCCGAGACCAAATACAACGAGACGGTACAGCGATGTACGCGATTTGCTTCCGAATCGCAGGTCGCCTTGTATGTCCAGAAGGATATTGTGGGCACCGAGGAGGCAAACGGCGCCGATGACGGTGAAGGTAGGTTTCTCTCAACTCGGTCACCCGCGAGAATAAAGAAACATGGTCTAACTTATCGCAGCGTCGGCAACACAGTATGTTTATAATCTTTCTAATGAAATCTCGGCCTCTTCCACCACGATCGCGTCCGTTGCCTTCATAAAACGACCCGCCGCCATCGATCCGTCCCTCCCCATGTCGTCGCAAATCCAAGTGATGAACCTTCCTGGCTTAGCAGCCCTGAACAATGCCCAAGCGCAGCAAGGCACTTCCTTGTCGCCGTACGAGATCCTACACCTTCTCGTCCATCACGGGCTGAGCCCTTATTCGAAGCCTACTCCCGGAATCAGGAGGCAATGAGTGGGCCCAAGCCGAGAACCGACACGGAAGTGAAGACTGGTGTGCCGGAACAAAGAAGAAGTTTGCGGAGCTGGAACTTGGTCTTCTGCACCTGCAGCAGAACGTCGAGATCCCCGCCTTGAACCTTCCTCTTCACGAAGTTGTCCAGGCTGCTCTGGTGGAGCAGAGAAACGAGGCGTGAAACCGTCTGTGGAGTTGATTGATATGACGACGCTCGAAAGCAGTGCCTTCATCAACAGTATTCAGAACAATGTCAACGCCTGGATTCGATCCATCCAGACCATCACGAAGATGTCTCGCGATGCGGATAGCGGATCTGCCGCGCAAGAGATCAACTTCTGGCTGTCGATGGAAACTGCCCTAGAGGGCATCGAGAACCAGCTACGTGGGGATGGTGTTCAGCTCACGATGGATATCCTCCGCCACGCAAAGCGATACCAAGCGACATTGAGTTTTGTAGCTGACACAGGTCTGCGAGAGGCCACTGACTTGGTTCAGAAGTACAACCAACTCATGCGAGATTTCCCTCTGGATGAACTCCTATCGGCAACCACGCTGCAGAAGGTCCAAGAGTCGCTCAACCTTATCTTCAACCATCTGAATAAGAAGTTGAAGATCTGCCCTTACCCAATCAAGCGAGCCCTTGCCCTTGTAGAAAGCCATCTCTGGGATTTGGATACCCAGATTCACACACTGTTGCACGGGCGTACAATTTTGCACCTGGATTATCGAGAATTCCGTTCCTTAATGAAGACAGCTGGTGCTATCTGGCGAACTTGGGAGGAAAATCTGAAAGAATTCACCAATGTTGCTCGTGAATCTACGAGGCGACGTAACGAAAAGTTCATCCCAATCAAGATTGTTCCCCGGCACGGCGCAACCCAAGAACGCTTGAAGTATATCAATACCTTCCGAGTCAACCATGAGCAGCTGCAAAAGACCATTGTCAATGTGCTCGGCCCTAAGGGCTCCACTGCCGCCTCCGCTGGACCAGGGTCTGACGAGGCCGTCATTGTCGAGGAGATTGGCGATGTAGATGCCGTTGAAGAAGTAGCCCAAGCCTACGCTGCCCTGAAGAACGTTGATGTGCTTGATGTGAGCCCTGAAGGTACCCAGTTTTGGGTACAGGAGGAGATCGCATACAATGAACGCACTTCTCGGGTTGAGAATTCAATTATCGCTCGTCTGAGAGATCGTCTGGCAACGGCAAAGAATGCCAACGAGATGTTCCGTGTCTTTTCCAAATTCAACGCTCTTCTCGTCCGTCCCAAGATCCGGGGTGCCATCGGTGAATACCAGACTCAACTCATCGAGAACGTGAAGCAGGATATCACCTCCTTACACGAACGATTCAAGCAGCAATATGGCCACTCCGAGGCCCATGCCATGTCGCAGCTTCGGGACTTGCCGCCAGTCTCGGGAGCAATTGTTTGGGCTCGTCAGATTGAGCGACAGCTCGATGGGTACATGCGCAAGGTCGAACATGTTCTGGGAGAGGATTGGCATATGCATACCGAAGGACAGAAACTCCAGGCCGAGAGCAGTCTTTTTCGGAAGAAGCTGGATACTCGACCTGTTTTCGAGTCGTGGCTGCATGACGTCCAAAGGCGTCACATCACCATCTCTGGCCGGCTATTCAACATTGTCCGCAACCGTGCCGCTGGGAACACACTTGAACTCACCGTCAACTTTGATCCTCAAGTCATTGCCCTGTTCAAAGAGGTTCGCAACCTTATTTGGCTGAACTTCCAAGTTCCCCATGCGGTGAGCAACATTTCAAAAGAGGCCAAGCGCGTGTACCCGTACGCCATCAGTCTGATGGAGAGTGTCCGGACTCTCCTCCAAACCCACCGCTCAATTCTCTCAATGACCGAAGTTGCGATCCTACTCAACGGATACGTCAATGACACCCAAGGCATGATCACAAAGGGTGTTCCCCTTCGATGGGAGTCGTTTGTCCACTCATATGAACTTCATGTCAAGCAGTCGGCATTGGCAAATGGTGCCATTGATTCTGCTATTCCAAGCCGAACCGAAAGCAAGCATGTTCAGTTTGTTAGGGAATTTGCTGGATCCGCCTCGGTGCTTCAGTCAAAGACAGCCGTTCTGGCCTCAATCAATGAAAATATCCAAAAGGCGATCCACGAGCTCAAGACTTGTCCATATGAACAATCAGCCTTCAAGCAACGTTTGGACACCATTCAGGTCGCCGTTGATAAGTTGAACTTGGAGAACTATGTCAACTTAGGCTACTGGGTCGCCAACTTGAATCAGAAGATCGAGTCTATTCTTCGTGATCGCCTTTACCGCGCGATCCGTGAATGGATTCATACCTTCCACAAAACCAAGAATGAGCAACTAACTTCGCATCTCCCTGTTGAAGGGCAGCTTGAGGGCCCTACTTACAATATTGAGTTCCCTGGCCTTGTGCATGAGATTTCCATGCGGAACCAGGTACTCCATCTGGACCCCCCACTTCAATATGCCAGAGCATGTTGGTTCTCCCAGTTCGGCAACTGGCTTGGCGTCGTTTGTAATTTGGAGAAAATCAGTCTTCGAGATATCAAATCTCGATTGGCGTGGAGAAGGTGCAGCTGTCTGACTCTTGCTTTGCGGACTTACCCCAGCATTGCATTGATGACCTGAATCAGGTTTTACAATGCAGTCGAGTCCAGACTGAAAGAAGTTTCGGAGTATGTCGATAAATGGCTGCAATTCCAGTCCCTCTGGGATCTGCAGTCGGAGCATGTGTACGATATTCTAGGAGACGATCTGTCCCAGTGGCTTCAACTACTCCAGGAAATTCGCAAGAGCCGAGCGACCTTCGACACCTCTGAAGTTAGCCGATCGTTTGGTAACATTCGGATCGATTATGAACAGGTCCAGACCAAAGTCAACGCGAAATACGACCAATGGCAACACGAGATTCTCCTCAAGTTCGGATCCAAACTTGGAGGTCGCATGCGCGAGGTACACTCCGAGATCGCCTCTGCGCGACGCGATCTTGAAGGACAAACGCTGGAAGCGTCCTCGACGGCCCATGCCGTTTCTTTCATCACTATCGTTCAGCAGTGCAAGCGAAAGGCGAAGGTTTGGGAGCCGGAGGTTGATCTTTTCCGACAAGGCCAGGCCACCCTTGCACGTCAACGTTACCAGTTCCCAAGTGACTGGCTGCATGTCGAGAATGTTGATGGCGAATGGGCGGCTTTGAATGAACTACTTGCACGGAAGAGTAAGATAGTCCAGGATCAGACCGAGGCACTGCGCGCAAAGATTTCCGCGGAGGATCGAGTCATTGGTGATAAGATCACGGAAATTGTTGCTCAATGGGACGAAGAGAAACCCGTCTCTGGTACTATCCCACCGGAAGAGGCCTCTCAGACCCTTAGCTCGTTCCAGTCACGCCTTGAATCCCTCCAGTCGGAGTTCGAGATGGTCTCTAAAGCCAAAGAGGCGCTCGACCTCCCTGCCCAGTGCTGAAACATCTTTGCCGGCCATCCTGGAAGAAGTTCAGGACTTCATGTCGGTCTGGGCAGCTTTGTCAACAATCTGGAAAAGTCTCAATGATCTCAGAGATACACTCTGGACAAGTGTTCAGCCCAGAAAGCTTCGGCAATCTATTGATGGGCTAATCAAGATGACGAAGGAAATGCCCAGCCGGATGCGCCAGTACGCTGCTTTCGAGCATATCCAAAGTGTCCTTCGACAACTTCTCAAGGTCAACACCCTGCTTTCTGATATGAAATCAGAAGCTGTACGGGAACGTCATTGGCAGAAAATTTACAAAGCGCTCAAACCCGGAAAGAGATTCTCGCTTGTCTCGCTGACCCTTGGTGATGTGTGGGACCTCAACCTCGTCGCTAGCGAGACAGTGATTCGTCAAATCATTGCTCAAGCGCAGGGTGAGATGGCTTTGGAAGAGTTCTTGAGATCCGTTCGTGAGACATGGCAAAAACTACTCTCTTGATCTTGTGAACTACCAGAACAAGTGCCGCTTGATCCGTGGCTTCGATGATCTTTTCGCCAAGTGTAGCGAGAACTTGAACTCTCTTCAAGCGATGAGACACTCGCCTTATTACAAAGAATTCGAAGAAGAGGCTTCTTCCTGGGAGGATAAGCTGAATCGAGTTCACGTCCTGTTCGATGTCTGGATTGATGTACAAAGACAGTGGGTTTACCTGGAAGGTGTCTTCACAGGTAATGCCGACATCAAGCATCTCCTTCCCTTGGAATCCGGCAGGTTCCAGAATATCAACTCCGAGTTCTTTGCCGTTATGAAGAAAGTCTACAAGTCTCCCTTTGTGCTTGACGTACTGGCCATCAATGGTGTGCAGAAGTCATTGGAGAGACTGGCAGAACTGCTGAACAAGATTCAGAAGGCCCTGGGTGAATACTTGGAAAGGGAGCGTATCTCATTCCCTCGCTTCTACTTCGTTGGAGACGAAGATTTGCTGGAAATCATTGGTAACAGCAATGACATTTTCCGCGTTGCAAAACATTTCAAGAAGATGTTTGCAGGATTGTCAGGCGTCCTCATGGATGACGATAACAACATCACCGGGTTCACCTCTAAAGAAGGCGAAGAAGTTCGCCTCAAGAAAGAAATCAACCTTATCGCCACACCTAAGATCAATGAATGGCTGAGTGCTCTTGAAAACAACATGAAATACACGCTCGCGGAACTTCTCGCTGAGGCCATTGAGCAGTTGAGCCCCTCTACAATTCCTCCGAGGTTGACCGCACTGCCTTCAATGACTATATTGCCAACTATCCCGCCCAAATCGTTGTTCTTGCTAGCCAAGCAGTCTGGACCAATGCAGTACAGAAATCGCTGGAGAACGGAGGCACGGATCTGTCTTCATTGTTTGATGCTCAAGTTCGAGTACTTGAGATGCTTGCTGCCACTGTTCTCGGAGAGCTTGATTCTATCACCAGAAAGAAGTGCGAGCATTGATCACGGAATTTGTCCACCAGCGAGATGTCATCTCGAAGCTCATCGTATCCAATGCTACGACCCTTCCATTATCTCTGGCTGCTTCAGATGCGCTATGTCTACCGCCCGAGGGCGAGTACATTCAGCGTTTGTACGTTCATATGGCAAACGCCAAGCTGCACTATGGCTTCGAGTACCTCGGCGTTCCAGAGCGCCTTGTTCGTACGCCTCTGACCGACCGTTGTTTCTTGACGCTCACGCAGGCGTTGTGCCAAAGACTTGGTGGCTCGCCTTATGGTCCGGCTGGTACTGGTAAGACTGAATCAGTCAAGGCCTTGGGTCTACAGCTTGGAAGATTCACCCTGGTCTTCTGTTGTGACGACACTTTCGATTTCCAGGCCATGGGAAGAATCTTCCTGGGTATCTGCCAAGTTGGTGCTTGGGGTTGTTTCGACGAGTTCAACCGTTTGGAAGAAAGAATTCTTTCCGCAGTCTCCCAGCAGATTCAGAATATTCAGATCGGCCTCAAGAATGGGGAAGTCGATGACAAGTCCCAGATTGAGCTGGTTGGCAGACGTCTGAGTGTCAACCCGAACACCGGAATCTTCATCACCATGAACCCGGGTTATGCGGGACGGTCCAACCTCCCTGACAATTTGAAGAAGCTGTTCCGGAGTGTGGCAATGTCCAAGCCTGATAAGGAGTTGATCGCAGAAGTTATGCTCTTCTCTCAGGGTTTCAAACAAGCGAAGCAGCTGTCTAAACAGACGGTGCCGTTCTTCGACCACTGTGCCTCCAAGCTCTCCAAACAGGCTCATTACGATTTCGGTCTGCGTGCTTTGAAAAGTGTCCTGGTCAGCTCTGGAGGTCTCAAGCGTTCGCGAATTGCTGATGCAGCAGGCGAGCTTGGGCCCGATGGTGTTGTCGAACCCCAGATCATTGTCCAGAGTCTTCGTGAGACCATTGCACCCAAATTGGTTCGGGAAGATGTCGATAGAATGTTGGAGATCCAGTCAGAGGACTTTGCTGGCGTGGAGTATGTCCCAGCCAACTATGAAAAACTCGAAGCAGCTATCCGAGAGATCGCTCAAGAGCAACACTATGTCGACAGCGAAATGTGGGTAGCCAAGGCGTTGCAACTCTACCAAATCCTGACCATCCACCATGGTGTCATGATGGTGGGTAAATCCGGAGCTGGAAAGTCGGCAGCATGGAAGATTCTGCTTCAAGCCCTTCAGCAGACTGAGGGTGTTGAAGGTGTTTCTCACATCATTGACTCAAAGGTCATGTCCAAGGAGGCGCTCTATGGAAACCTCGACAGTACCACCAGAGAATGGACAGACGGACTGTTTACCGGCATTCTGAGAAAGATTGTTGACAACCTTCGAGGTGAAGATTCGAAGCGGCACTGGATTGTCTTTGATGGTGACGTCGATCCTGAATGGGTCGAGAACCTGAACAGTGTTCTCGATGACAATAGGCTTCTGACTCTGCCCAACGGTGAACGTCTCAATCTGCCACCGAATGTTCGTATTATGTTTGAGGTTGAAAGTCTCAAATATGCCACTCTTGCTACCGTCAGTCGTTGTGGTATGGTCTGGTTCAATGAGGACACTGTCACACCTTCAATGATAATCTCCAACTACGTTGAGTCGCTGAGGACGAAAACCTTCGAGGATTTGGATGACGACAGTGCACCAGCAGGACAAGTTACGATCAAGACTCAGGACACTCAGAATATGGTTTCTACCATTCTGAAGCACATCCTGCAGACTGATGATGTCGTCTTGAAATCCCTGGAAGAAGCAAAGAAATACAACCACATCATGGAATTCACCGAAATCCGTGCTCTAAACACATTGTTCAGTCTTCTCAACAAGGCTTGTCGCAACATTCTCGAATACAATATCCAACATGTCGATTTCCCTCTTGATCAGGACCAGATCGAATCGTACGTCTCGAAGAAGCTTCTTCTTGCGCTCGTTTGGTCTTTCACTGGCGACTGTCCCCTCAGCGATCGACAGGCATTTGGACAATACTTGTCCGGTCTGTCAACAGTTGATCTTCCTGCCGATAGTGTCTCGTCTATCATCGACTATGATATCACCCTCCCCAAGGCAGGATGGGTCAGCTGGCAGTCCCAGGTCCCCTCGGTTGAGATTAACACCCATTCAGTTACTCAAACTGATGTGGTTATTCCAACCGTGGACACTGTTCGTCATGAAGATGTGCTCTACTCATGGCTTGCCGAGCATAAGCCCTTGCTTCTTTGCGGTCCTCCTGGTTCTGGTAAAACAATGACATTGTTTGCTGCTCTGCGGAAACTTCCCAATATGGAAGTCGTTGGTCTTAACTTTTCCAGTGCTACGACGCCCGATCTTCTGATCAAGACCTTCGAACAGTACTGTGAATACAAGAAGACTCTGAACGGTGTGGTCATGTCTCCAAGCCAAATTGGACGTTGGTTGGTCATTTTCTGCGATGAAATCAACCTTCCGGCGCCTGACCGATACGGTACACAACGTGCAATCTCTTTCTTGCGCCAGCTCGTCGAACAGAACGGATTCTGGAGAACTTCCGACAAGACATGGGTTACTCTGGACCGCATTCAGTTCGTTGGAGCTTGTAACCCTCCTACTGATGCTGGACGTACGCCATTGGCGGAAAGATTCTTGCGCCATTCCCCTCTGATCATGGTTGACTATCCTGGAGAGATCTCCCTTATGCAGATCTATGGCACGTTCAACTCCGCCGTTCTGAAGATACTCCCTCTTTTGCGAGGCTACTCTGAGAACCTCACAAAGGCCATGGTCCAATTGTACTTGGAGTCTCAAAATCGGTTCACCCCCAAGATCCAGCCCCACTATGTGTATTCTCCGCGTGAGCTTACTCGATGGGTGCGTGGTGTCTACGAAGCTATAAAGCCTCTTGAGACACTCTCAATTGAGGGACTGGTTCGAATTTGGGCACATGAAGCTCTGCGTCTCTTCCAGGATCGACTTGTTGCTGAGGATGAGCGGAATTGGACTTCCGACGCAGTCCAGCGTATTGCTATCGACAATTTCCCCAACATCGACCCAGAGCAAGCCTTGAAGAGCCCTATCCTCTTCTCGAACTGGCTGTCAAAGAACTATGTTCCCGTGGAACAAGAACAACTCCGGGACTTTGTGAAAGCACGCTTGAGAACCTTCTGCGAGGAAGAAGTGGATGTTCCTTTGGTCTTGTTCAATGATGTTCTCGAGCATGCCCTCCGTATTGATCGTGTCTTCCGCCAGCCACAGGGTCACCTCATCCTTATTGGAGTCAGTGGAAGTGGCAAGACCACCCTGTCTCGCTTTGTGGCCTGGATGAACGGTTTGAAAGTCTTCCAGATCAAGGTGCACGGGAAGTATTCGTCTGAGGATTTCGATGATGATCTGAGAAGTGTTCTCCGGCGTGCAGGCTGCAGGGGCGAAAAGATCTGTTTCATTATGGACGAATCGAACGTTCTTGACTCTGGTTTCCTTGAACGCATGAACACTCTTCTGGCCAACGCTGAAGTGCCGGGTCTGTTCGAGGGAGACGAATTCTCATCTCTAATGACAGCATGCAAAGAAGGTGCGCAGCGTCAAGGTCTCCTTCTTGACACGCAGGAGGAGCTCTACAAGTGGTTCACCCAACAGATTGTCAAGAATTTGCATGTTGTGTTCACCATGAACCCGCCTGAGGAGGGCCTGTCCTCGAAGGCTGCCACTAGTCCTGCCCTGTTCAACAGATGTGTCCTCAACTGGATGGGTGACTGGTCTGATCAGGCACTCTTCCAGGTCGGCTCGGAGCTCACGCAATCCGTGGATCTGGACAAGACGAACTTTGTTGCGCCTGATAGCATTCCTGTGGCATATCGCGATCTCACTCTCCCCGCATCCCACAGAGACAGTGTGGTGAATGCGATGGTCTACATCCATTACTCCTTACAGAATTTCAACCAGCGCCTCCAGAAGCAGCAGGGCAAGACTACTTTCCTCACACCCCGCCATTACCTCGACTTTGTCGCGCACTATGTTAAACTCTTCAATGAAAAGAGGGAAGACCTCGAGGAGCAACAACGTCATTTGAACGTGGGTCTCGAGAAGTTGAGGGATACCGTCGATAAAGTCAGCGACCTGCGTGCTAGTCTCGCACAGAAAAAGACCCAACTGGAGAAGAAGGATACAGAGGCCAACGAGAAGCTTCAGCGCATGGTTGCCGACCAGCAGGAAGCTGAACAGCGTAAAGCTATCTCCATCGAAGTCCAACAGGCCCTGGAGAAACAAGAGGATGAAGTGGCTCGTCGCAAGGAAGTCGTGCTCAATGACCTTGCACAAGCTGAACCTGCTGTTTTGGAGGCACAGAAGAGCGTGAGCAACATCAAGCGTCAGCACCTGACTGAAGTCAGGTCTATGGGCAACCCACCTTCTGGTGTCCGACTTGCCCTGGAAGCTGTCTGTACCCTGCTGGGTCATAAGGTTGACAGCTGGAAGACTATCCAAGGTATCGTCCGCAAGGATGATTTCATTGCCAGCATTGTCAACTACGATAATGAAAGGCAAATGACGAGGAATCACCGTGTCAAGATGCAGAACGAGTTCCTTTCAAAGGAAGACTTTACATATGAGCGAGTGAACCGGGCTAGCAAGGCTTGTGGACCTTTAGTTCAGTGGGTTGAAGCTCAGGTCAACTACTCAGCGATTTTGGATCGTGTTGGACCCTTGCGTGAAGAGGTAGACCAACTCGAGGAGCAAGCTCTCCAGACCAAGGCTGAAGCCCAGGCCATCGAAAACACAATCCAAGGCCTTGAGAGCAGCATTGGCACTTACAAGGCCGAGTATGCCGCCCTCATATCCGAAACACAGGCTATCAAGACGGAGATGTCCCGGGTGCAGTTCAAGGTCGACCGGAGTGTCAGATTGCTCGACAGTTTGGCGTCCGAACGTACAAGATGGGAGGATGGAAGCAGATCATTCGAAACACAGATCAGCACGCTTGTTGGTGATGTTCTCATTGCATCGGCTTTCCTTGCATATGCTGGTCTCTACGATCAGCAGTTCCGTAAGGCCATGATTGATGACTGGGTCAATCAACTGGTCCAGTCCGGTATCAGTTTCAAACCTCATAATCCAATCACTGAGTACTTGTCCAATGCAGATGAGCGCCTGGCCTGGCAAGACCACTCACTGCCAGTTGATGACCTTTGCACGGAGAATGCAATTGTCCTGAAGCGGTACAACAGATATCCTTTGATCATCGATCCTTCTGGCCGCGTCACCGAATTCCTGCAGAAGGAGAGCACCGACAGGAAGCTCACGGTGACCAGTTTCTTGGACGATTCCTTTGTCAAGCAGTTGGAGAGTGCCTTACGTTTCGGAAACCCGATCCTTATTCAGGATGCCGAACACTTGGACCCCATCCTGAACCACGTCCTCAACAAGGAGTACCAGAAGACTGGTGGACGTGTCCTCATTCAGCTTGGCAAACAAGAGATTGACTTTTCGCCTTCATTCAAGCTATTCTTGTCTACGCGAGACCCGTCGGCTTGCTTCCCTCCCGATGTGTGCAGTCGAACCACATTTGTCAACTTCACTGTTACGCAGAGCAGTCTCCAGACGCAATCGCTCAATGAAGTGTTGAAGTTTGAGCGGCCTGATGTTGACGCACGCCGTACTGATTTGGTTAAATTGCAGGGCGAGTTCAAGATCCATCTTCGTCAACTCGAGAAGAGGCTTCTTCAGGCCTTGAATGAGTCCCGTGGTAATATTCTTGACGATGACAATGTCATCGAGACCCTCGAGACCCTCAAAAAGGAGGCTGCAGAGATCTCGAAGAAGATGGTTGAAACTGAGGGAGTTATGACAGAGGTCGAGAACATCACTCTCAACTATAGCATCATTGCTCGGGCATGCAGTGCAGTCTTCGCAGTGCTGGAGCAGCTTCACCATATCAATCACTACCAGTTCTCTCTCCAGTACTTTGTGGACATCTTCCACTCCGTCCTTTATCAGAATAAGGAACTGGCACAAGAGAAAGACTACACTGCACGCGTCCAAATCATTCTGCGACACCTGTTTGTTACAAGCTACCAGCGAACTTCTCTGGGCCTGATTCAGAAGGATCGCATCACTTTTGCCATGCTTCTTGCGCAGGCCTCTCCCTTCGTTACGGACAAGGATATCATTGACATCATCTTGGATGAGTCGACCAAGGGTGCTGATCTTTCGACAAATCCTGAACTCAGAGATCAGGCGATGAGCAAGATCTCCAACATGCCCCTCTTCAAATCGAAGTTCCAGGATGTCTCAACAGAGCAGTGGGACAAGTTCTTGAACGAAGAGCTTGCAGAGAATGTGGTTCCTGTCATGTGGGACGAGAAACGTGGAGCCCCTAGGCAATCTGCTCCGGTCTTTGTTGCTGGTCAAGCTATGCAGGATGGATCGATTCGTTCCGACCGCAGAGCGCTTTATCGAGGCTGTGTTTGGCCGTGAATTGTTCGAGGGCAGCTCCGACCTTAAGGATATCGTCAATCAAGTAACGTCAACCGCACCCATTGCTCTCAGCTCGAGCCCAGGCTTCGATGCCAGTTACAAGGTCGATGCCCTGGTTGAGCGTATGGACGCAACTTGCGCAAACATTGCAATGGGTTCCAATGAAGGTCTCGAGAGCGCCGACAAGGCTATCACCAATGCTGCTGCTGCAGGAACTTGGGTTTTGGTAAAGAACGTCCACCTCGCTCCTTCGTGGCTGCAAAGTCTTGAGAAGAGGCTCGAATCTTGAAACCCCACAAGGACTTCCGGCTTTTCCTTTCTATGGAATCTAGCCCCAAGATCCCTGTCAATTTGATTCGTGCTTCTCGCATGCTCATGTACGAACAACCAGCTGGTATCCGTGCCAACATGAAGGACTCCTTGTCTTCGTTGTCCTTGCGAGCCGCCAAACCTCCTGTTGAGAAGGCCCGTGTGTATCTCCTGCTTGCGTTCCTCCATGCTGTCCTTCAAGAGCGACTGCGCTATGCACCCAGCCTTGGATGGAAGGGCTTCTGGGAATTCAACGATAGTGATGTAAACCCCACCCGATCCCCTATCCATCTAAACACAACTGACATGTTCTCTCTATAGTATGAATGCTCCGCTTTCATTATCGACCACTGGGTCGATGCCCTTGCCCAAGGCCGCTCTAACGTGGCTCCCCAGAAACTCCCATGGGATATGATTCGCACACTGGTGACGGAGATGTACGGAGGAAAGGTGGATGACCCCGAAGACTTCCAACAGTTGGAGTCCTTGGTCAACAGCTTCCTCACGCCCGCAGCCTTCGAAGACGAATACAAGCTTGTCTCTGGCGTGGAGAAGGACGAATGTCTGGCCCTTCCAGGCGAGACTGGTATCCGCGACTTTGTTGAGTGGGTCAACCGTCTTCCCGAGAGAGAACCTCCGACCTACCTGGGTCTGCCAGCCAACGCAGAGAAACTACTCCTGGTTGGACACGGCCACAAGATGATCTCCGATCTGTCCAAGTTGACGACCCTTCTGGATGAGGGGGAGCAGTTGACTGAAGCATGATAACTTGATTCTTACGGGGTGGAATGCTGTATTATCTAGGCCTATTTGGCATACTTTTCTGTTACATTTCCTTCCTGTCACTTACATAGCCCTGTTTTTTTATCCGAAGCTGTACATTTCATTGCCACCGGCGGGTTGTCTCTTATGTTCTTACTGTTGTGTTATGCCCGTCCGATTGTCGATATTTTCTGTTTGTTTCCATAGTCCTTGCCGTTCTTGTATCAAGAACATAGAGCTTCAAGATTAATAGATTTGACTATCCACTGAATGACCAGTTCAAGAAAAGAAACACTCGACTGAGGGAATTAGTAACCCAACCGTAGACTTCCTCTGACAAAGAAAAATGACTTTCACTCCGATACCGATGTAAACTCTCCCCCACAACCCTCATTTGTTGTCATCAAACCCGTAAATAGTATTGCCCATCTGATCCGTAGACTGCTTAGAAACCACCCTTGTTGACGTAAGCTTAGGACCTAAAGGGAGAACTCACTCTTTTCAGAGCATAGACCACCTTCAAGCACATTGTTAGTGTTCTCATGTTGTATTGTAAGACGACAGCCTTGACTTACATCACGACTAGTGACAACCTAGAAATAGAACACTACTTAGTACCTTCGTTGTTTGGAATCGTGCGGATGTGCTCTCGTACCTTGCGACGACCACCGGAGTCAAGCAGTACACGACTTGCTGAATGATCTAGAGCAAATTGTTAGCCATGCATGCGCCATATGGGGCTCGGTCATAACAGATATGCCGCCAAAGCATCACTTTGGTGATATTACACACCTCTGTAAGCTTTGTTTGGCAGCGCCCCTGGCAGTTGGATAAATCTCCATTTTCATTTTCGAGCGACACCACCGCGGCGGGCAAGGCGACTAGCGTGGACATAGCAGTCAATACTGAGAAATTTATGTCAGATCTCTTTAGCCTGTGGTTGTTGCTGACCGGATGGCAGGACGAGCTATAAACTTTGTCTGAGCATGCATTCATGTAAATTCTAGCGCTCCAAAGGGCACTCACTGATTCCCATGATGTTGTCACGCAGTTTCCTATAGACTCAAGCGTTAGGGAGAAGCGTTTGAAATTGCTCGATCGAGATTCTGGGATAGAATGCGGGAACCAACTTGTGACGCCGGCCATTCGGGCGCATATTATAGGGCATCTTCTTAACACCCATTCTCACACGAGGAATATGCTAACCAAAGGGTGGAAGGAAGATTGGAAATCAGCGTGTTGGAGAAATTTGGCAGAGAAACGATGGCAGTAAGAAGAGAAAGAAGTTCTGTGGGCGATGGGACAGAGGATATAAGTCAAGAGATGGGAGTAACAGAAAGTAGTGCAGGAGACAGCAGCAGAATGAACCTGCGCAGATTCTATGCACGGGAAACAGACTTGCTGATGACATTTAAATAGTAACAGATGGTCAGAAGAGGGGAAAAGAGCATGAAAAAATATGTATAAATAGTATTAAGTATTCCTTATCATGTATGTGAGTTATTAAAAGCAAATGCGTTAAGTGGAAATTCAATCAGCAAAAGCGTGTCGAGAAGCATTCATAACGCCTTAGACAAGTCCCTGACAACAGTGCTCTATGTACGTAGAATCGTTTAGGAAATGAAGGTCGACTCGGAAAACATGAAGCCTTCCTCAGTGATTTTCTCGTCACCAATCTTGACTTCCAGAGAAAGTTTGTTTTTGGGCGAGAACTAGATTCTGTTAGAGCAACACAAAAAAAATCCAGAAAAAGATCTCTTACCTGGAAGATATACGGTCGAGCACGGCGATACTACCAGCAATGGATTTGATGAACCCGGGCACCTCAGCCATAACGTCTATACGGTCCAGTCTCTTGCCGAGCGGGCCATGGACTTCTGCGGCGACGTCCTTGCCATCCTTCGTCTTGCCGTCCCAAGACCACTTGATTAGTTGTAGGCTCTGGCCAGTCGCTGTCGGGGTCTTGGGTTGAGTCCATATGAGTCGCAGTGTTGTTGGTACCAGCGTAAAGGATCTCTCCATCTTTCACAATAGCGCCGACATTAACTACAGTGGATCCATATGATGGGGGCGTCGTATACTCCATCATGACAGCAGTGTAATTAGGAGTCTGGAAGTTCACAAAGTTCCAGCGGGCAGCTATTTCGGGTCAGTCTCGGGAATGTTGATCAGCCCAAAGAGGCAACTTACCAGCATGGTGAGGCTTCATGCCCTGGAGCGCGTGAATGAACATGCCACGGCCCTTAAGGTCGTAAGTCTTCTCCTTGGTGGTGATGGTGCCCTCAAACCGCACAGCGAGGCCAGAAGGCATGGCTCATGGAGCCCCAAGGGTTCTGAGGATCAGTGCCGAAGTAGGTTGTGCCGTCCTTGCCGATAACAAACCCAGGAGCAGATCGGGTGAAGCTCAGGTTCACCAAGTTGTCGTCGTTGACAGCGGACTTGAAGGAGTAGCTGTCGCCATCCTCGTTCAGGGTCAGGGACAGGTTGTCGGCTCCGAAAGAGAGCATGCTCTCATCGAACATGAAGTTGGACAGGGGGTCGGAGTTCCATTTGTGGGGACCATCGCCAGAGAGGTTGAAGATCTTGGATGTGACCTGCGCAGTGGTGTGGATGCCGCTGAGAGGACAGCGGTGTAAGTAAAATGAAGAATACACCGAGGCGCTGAGAAACGAGATGAATGCCGGGGAAAACATACACGATGTTGCTGTAGATAATCTGCACCATCACAAGCTCGCCATGTCGGCCATGTTGTAGAAAGTCTTGGTCTCCACATTGGTGTACTGGTGGGCGCGCCAGCGGAGGTCATCCTTGGTGAGCTCAGTGTAAGGAGACTCCTGGGCCTGTTGAGCAACCGACCGGATGGCCTCGGGGCCATAGATGGGTTCCTGCGTTCCGGCGACGCTTGCGAGACTAGACGTAGTTCAGGACGTATCAGCATGCAGGGAAAACACCCAGGTATCGGCCTCAAGAGGGTTGTCGAATCTGGTAAGGAAGGATCATAGACAGGAGCGAGAGGAACATACGTCGACTTGAGCCAGTTCATGATGTATGAGAGAAGAGGACGAGTGTGGAGGTGTGTTTGGAGAGAGTGGCGAGCAGGAAGTTCGATCAGAAGGTGAAGGGGCAGGAAATCAATAGCGCGCGGGGCCACGGGCGGTCTCGTTCACGGGTCTTTCTTGCAGAGGAATAGGAGAAAAGCCCCCGACAGAGCGTTCAATGGAACAACGGAGGGAAATAAGCCGTATGGGAGCGCCAAGACAGCGAGCAATGAGGTCTTGAATGTTAGCAGACTGAGAGCAATGCAATCTGACAGGGACGAGCATGACGACCCAACCGGGAGAACATGACGTCCAACATTATTTCCCGCCGCGTTCGCTTGCTGGCCCAAAGCGGCAAGTAACTCCGGCCCCGAAAATTCTTGGCCGCAAAAAGAACCTCCGCCGAGTTCATCACCCCGTGTTTGGATCCCCGTTTTCCCCGTCGTCCACCCTCCCTTCACCATGGCGAAAAAGGCATTGGCTAAAGATCAGATCGTCAAGCTCATCGTGGGCGCCGGCCAGGCCAGCCCCAGTCCCCCCGTCGGTCCGGCCCTGGGTAGCAAAGGTGTGAAGAGCATGGACTTTTGCAAGGTGAGTACCGGAGCGAACGGAGACGGGAATCTTCACCCTGTCTGGTTGCGGCTGTCAAACAATCCATTGAAGCACTGCGGCCGTGCGAGATTATCGCCCATTGCTTATCAATCGGTCTCTAGGAGTTCAATGCCCGTACTGCTCACATCAACACCGGTGTTCCCGTTCCCGCGCGTGTCACCGTCCGTCCGGATCGCTCTTTCACCTTCGACCTCCGCACGCCGACGACTACATGGCTTCTTTTGAACGCAGCCAATGTGGAGCCCGCAAGAACCGCGTCCGTGGCGCCATGAACCCGGGCCATGAACTTGTCGGCAAAGTCTCCCTCAAACACATCTACGAGATCGCCGCATCAAGCAAACCGAGACGAGATTGTCGGGGTTGAGCCTGCAGGGCTTGTGTAAGAGCGTGATTGCGCAAGCCAAGTCCATTGGTATCCAGGTGGTTCCATAAAATGGGCGATGAATGGGAGTCGACTGTATATGTTTTTATGGCGTGATTGCGATTATGCGACTGTTGCCACCTACCGGCTTTGATCATGATACCGGCGTTCTTGGGGATGGGCTCTCTTACCAACTGTATTATAGGAATTGCATGTGACATAGAAAGCGTACTTGCGAGTACCGAAATATCATGTTTGGGGGCATGGGACCTGGAGGTTCCATTCCATATATAACATACACAAATTGGGTCTGTTTCTAATTATCGGGCTTTTAAGCAAGCTTGCGTGTGGAATGGCTGCGAAGCCAGGACATTGCTCAGATACTGGGTCGCATGCGTACGGCGTTGGAATGCCGGGGCCTGTGACCGGGGAGCGTGTTGTTACCCAGTTTAGGAACATGCAGGGCCAAGCGTAGGAAAACCAGCAGGGGAGAGATGATCCTGAGCTTGTTATGATCTCCTCAGGGAGAGTGACTATTAATGAAGATCACTAGACCGAACTGGAGGGAGATGCGCCAAAACCGAATAGGAGATATGTTTGTATCGTCACGGGATCGGCAGATTGACGGTTTTCCATGGTGATGAGGCTTCCAAGAGCTGATCAGAGGTGATCAGGGGAATCAGCTATGCAGGGGCAAGGATTTATTGGGAAAATCGCCCTGTCGATGGTTGTTCTCTAGGGGGAAGTAGTACGTCAATGCCCCATTGTCATCTCCACACTGTCCTCCCAACAAGGCGGTGATGCTTGGCGGGTATGGAGGCGAGGCATCTCCACGCAAGCTGTCAATTATTGGCGTGACATGTGGCTGGAGTCGGATTTACCGGGCATGTATCTAGTTTGCATCTCAACTACCGGCGCTGCAGTAGCCCATGGAAGCGGCATCATGACAATTCGGGGAGACAGCATTCTCGTGACGGGGTTCTAGAAGCCACCCGGGTTTAGCCAAATGCTCCTGCAGACGCTTTTGCATGCTGCGTTTGATACAGCGAGTTCCTAAGCGAGAGCCCTGGGCGCATTCTTGTTGTTTTCATGCCAGCAAAGATGGTATCGCCGCCAATCAGGATCGCCGGCGACGGGCCCGATTGGATCGATCGACCCAAAGCAGCAGGGATCCGCCGGCCCACTTCAGGTCCATTCATTAGGTTTATTCTCTCGATATTCTTCCATCCTCTGCAATCCTCCTACTGTGTAGAGGATACGGTCGCTGTCGAGTCCTTCAAAGGGCCCGTCCGGATGTTTCTCCAATAACTGACTGAGTTCTGGGTTCAGAATCCAGGGTGTCCCCGCTCACCACTTCAAATCAGTGCCATGCGACCAGTTGCACAAAATGCATGGCCTCAGACCAACCATCCATCGCCGTCATATCAGGACTCGATTAGGCATCCCGTTCCAAGGTTAGATCACCTGAGTGGTCAGGGACTGGGCCAAGTCATCCACATGCATCCAGAGCGCGCCAGATGAAATCCAGAATAATCTAGCGGGGTAGACGGTCAGCTCTCCGGGATGCTGCACAGGGCTGATCCGGTTGATCTGGAGGGTCGTCCTCCATTTCTGTTCGCGGGGGCCGCACGCCAGCACGGCAGACCGGCACCGGTCATTATCATCAACATCATGACTGGCCCGTTGCGTCCCTGCACGAGAAAGTCGGCAAACACACATGGTAGCGAAACTTTCCTGTTGTGACCCCGTGCGACTCGGGTTGAAAATCACCCAGATCGAGGATGTCGCAACGGTCTGGGAGTAATAATGGCGGCAGCGGGGTGCAGCTGGTGATGACGACGATGTCATGCTTGGCATGGAGCGAATATGAGACAATGCCCAGGACGGGGTCAACAGCACTACTACCTACTAATTTACCGATGATGATGAGGGGAAGGTCTTATGCCTGGCGTAATCTTGAGGACGAGTTTATGCACCATGGTGGTCAGAGGAGAGCCATCATTACGCACAGGCTCCGCGGGGTTCCGAGAAACGACCCAAGTGCACCACAGTATCCTTCGTCCTTTGATTTGCTATTCTACTCGAAAAGTTAATCTGCAACGACTTCTCCAGGCCCATCCGTGTCTCGGCGAACGGCTCCGAACGACCGAGCGACGATGTCTTGTGAATGTCGGTAGACGTAGCGGCCGTATCCTTGCCAGGACTGCTTCGGGTGACATCGGTTGCTGATGTACTTCGGATTATAGATCCTGGACCCGTGCCTGGGAGTAGTAGAGTACATAGATCCCCAGTAAAGACGTCGGTCAATCGAGTATCGGTACGAGGACGGGCCTGACGGCCTTGTTTGCCTCTTCTTTTCTGGCCTTAATGTTGCCGCTGAGGCGCAAGTCTTTACTCTTTTTCGCTAAGGGGAGAAGTCCGGTTCGAAGAATTAGAAACACCTGTTTTGGAGGAGGAACGAGCATCGCAGCCAAGACTCGGTGGGATCTGTACAAGCCTCCGATGCCTGGCGGGCAGCTCTGTATTATTATTAGTACTAGTAGTACTGGGAGTATTCTGGGCCCGGCGTCTGGTGGAGTCGGCGTGCCAATCCGTCCATCGCCGCCGCTATTGCCGCCGCTTCTTGCGCTGCAACCCCAAAGCCTGTCTGGTCGGCCTCTTCTTCGCTTCCTCCTCTTCTCTCTTCCCTTCTCTTCGATCACTTGCGTTCCCTGCGATCTACGACCTCTCCACGCTCCCCAACGTCGCTGGACATCCCCCCTCATCCTGGCCCTGGCTCGACCCGAGGTGACCACCGCCAGCTCGTCCTCCCTTCGACCGCTGGTTTCCTACCCCACGACACCCGTTTTTGGATGGGCCCGATTTTCTTCCGCCTCTCAGGGTAGCGTACCGACCGACCGACCACCCGCCCGTCGAAGCTCCTCCGAGTGTGTGAGTAACAACGGCGACGGGTCTTGACGAAAGATTTGCTCCGTCTTGCATACGTTTTCCTCCGCGCATTTCCATCTCGTCCAGCCCCGGTCCTATCTGCCCTTCCTTTTCCTTTCTCCTTCCGCGAAAATATCAGGGGGAAGAACACCACGACTGCTTCTGCATTGACCCCGAGAATTACCGCAACAATCTACCCTCCTGCTCTCCCGAAGCACCCCGGGGAGGGGCATGCGTCCCGCCGCGAACTCTGACCAGTATGACGTCTGAAGCAACCGACTTTGCCCCAAACAACATGGATCCCGGTGCGTAACATTTGCCCATGTCCTTTCCCCAGCTTTCATGCTCATGCTTTTGTTCCCCTCCAGGATCCCGAAACCCCGTCCAAATGCCCGCCCAGCAGGCAGTGCAATTTCCCGACAATGACGCCAAAAACAAGTCACAATCAGGTCAAGTCCGCTTCTCTTCGGTAACGGAGGAGATTGAGCCATCCGAGCAGTCGCCTGCCCTATCTCCCGACGCAAATATGGCCGGTCAGAAACAGGATGATGGCCTGCGGTCGCTGGCCGCTAGCCTGCAAAGATCGCAACTGCAAGAGTCTCGGATGGGAAAATTCTCATTCGATCCGGTCTCGTTGCCTGCCTCCAGAGTATGTACCCCGTGAACGCCAGGAAATGCGAGTTCCCCCGCGTCCTCCACGAGTTGCTTGGTTCCTCGCATTTCCCCGCATATCTCGGTGAATACAGCAGAACGCTAACCACTGTGGCCTCCTCCCTTGCAGGTTGCATCCCGAGACTCAAGCGATCGTAGTGGTCGAGAAACGAATGAATCTGGTTCGCCGTCTCCCCATGCCTCCCTGCCGGTGACCATGATGCAATCACCACCACTCACACCTGCGGCCACCTATTCGCGAGAATCCAAAACTAACAACGTCTCCTTCACGTCGCACCCGACAGATAGAGGAACCTCCGTCCATTCAGCTGCCATGACCCCAGAGACTTCGCCTCCCACGAGTGCGACCACGAAGAGTAAAGCTCCCCAGAGCGCACCGACCTCACGACCAGGATCCACCGATCAATTGTCCAAACAGGCCGATGTTTCTCAGTTCTCCTCCCACCCCCAGGAGGTGCCCAAGCACCGAGCCCAGTTCTTCTTAGGCACGGATAGCGGTTCCCAGGAAGAGAGCCCCCCCACGACCCCAAGGGCGGAATATACTCCCCCGGTGCCATAACACCAGTCGGTGAGCCTAACGATCCATATGCTCGGAGCAAACGGCCCCCCCAACCGAAGAATCTAGCCCAGCTCGACCAACGCTTCATCTTTGGAGGCCGTGATCTCAAGCGCCGCGGAAACAGCTCATCATCATTCCCCGACCAGGCACCCCCCGATCCGCCAGTACAACCGACCTCAAATCCAGCGAAAAACGCAGCGGCTTCTTTGGCAACAAGAGAGAGCAGGAAGGGGATGGAAAGCACCATGGCCACATGTCGGAGTTGAAGCGCTTTTTCAAGATGGGTCACCACAAGCACAAGCGGGGCGAGTCGCCCACCTCGTTCCCCAAGAAGTCGAGTCGATCATCCGGCAAGAGCACCCCTTACCAGATGGCCCCGGATAACGTGCCGTTCGCCGATGATCACGGTCTCAATTCGAAGTATGGAAAGCTGGGCAAGGTTCTAGGCTCCGGTGCTGGCGGCTCCGTCCGCCTGCTCAAGCGAAACAGTGATGGCGTCACTTTCGCCGTGAAGCAATTCCGAGACCGTCATTCCTGGGAAACACTGAAGGAATATTCCAAGAAGGTGACAGCCGAGTTTTGTATTGGCTCCACCCTTCATCACGGCAACATCATCGAGACGCTAGACATCATCCAGGAAGGAAGCCATTGGTACGAGGTTATGGAATATGCACCGTTCGATCTTTTTGCGATCGTCATGACTGGCAAGATGGTGAAGGATGAAATTGCATGCTCCTTCAAACAGATCCTGAGTGGGGTGGCATATCTACATGGCATGGGCCTGGCTCATCGGGATCTGAAACTGGATAATGTTGTTGTTAATGAACACGGCATCATGAAGCTGATTGACTTTGGAAGTGCGGTCGTTTTCCGATATCCGTTCGAGAACGACATCGTTTATTCGTCTGGTAAGCATCGCCTGTCATTTGAAATTCCTTCTTCCGTTCGCTCTCGTTTTGACTTACGATCATGATAGGAATTGTCGGCTCTGATCCTTACCTGGCCCCTGAGGTCTATGATGAAAAGAAATATGACCCTCGACCCACTGATGTTTGGTCACTTGCCATCATATTCTGTTGCATGACTTTACGCCGATTCCCCTGGAAACAACCCCGCGTGAGCGACAACTCTTATAGACTCTTCGTGTCCACACCGACGCCAGGAACTCCTGTACCAGACGCGGACCCAAAGCGCCACAGAGCCGTCAAATCGACACCCGATCTACCATCCGCCGCTCGTGAGAATCAATCCCCTCAAGCCTCCGAAAACAAAAATGGAGTGCCCAATCAGCCGGGTCAGCCCAATGGCGCGCAGGACTCGGCCAAGGCACCACCCAAAGAGCCTCCCAGCAACGAAGGAAACGAGCCAGAGAGTCCACAAGACAAGAAAATGGACCAAAAGAATGGTTCGTCCAACAAACCCACTCGTACTACAAGCAAAGAAGCGCCGCCTCTCCCTGCATCCGCACAAAACGCCGGCCCTCGCCCTGAAGTAATCAAGGGCCCTTGGAGGCTTCTTCGACTTCTGCCTCGTGAAAGTCGTTATATTGTTGGCCGCATGCTCAAGGTGAGCGTGAAAGATCGTGCCACCCTGGATGATGTTCTGTCCGACGAATGGGTGCGCAATATCAATGCGTGCCAGCAGGAGCTATCTGGAGAAGTGATCAAGGCACCAGGCCATACATGTCCTAGAGCCTCCATCTTCGACCACGCCGGTACCTAGCAAGGCCAAGTAAGCTCAGCATTGGCCTGGGATCGTTCATTCTTCTGCATACAACGCAGAGTCTCGGATGTCGATTCCTTTTCCTAATTCCTCCGATTTTCCTACCCGCAATAATTTGCTTGCTGTGGCATCTTTTCTTTTCAAACCCCGATAGGGTTACCTCATCTCTTCTTGTTTCTCTTCTGGGACCTCTTTTCTTTCTGTACGATTTGATATATGAGGTCAATATCTCTATTGTTGATCAATTCTTTTGCTTCGCTTATCTGCTACAGATGCTGATATTGTTGGAAAGAGGAGATATGTATTTATCCCCTTCCTTTTACATTCCGTCACTTTCATGCAGGCGTTGTGGTCACTGGTGCCGATCGGGCTGCTCAAACATAATTTCCCCCTGTGCTCAAAGCGGAGGAGTGTTGCTTGGACGTTTGGTCATTTAGACTTCTGTTTGCCTTTTGTGTCATTCACTTGACCGCCATTGTTTCTCCCAAAAAATCCACTACCTGTTGCTCTGTGAGAAGGAGATATGCTATTCGGACGACTGATCTTCCGTTGCAGCCGTCCTCGAGGTATTGATAGGATGTATGGCCTGTCGTCTGAGTAGATGTTATACATAAACGGATAAAGAATACATTTTATCTTCATGTACATCACCTAGGCTGGTAGATCTCTCTTTGTCTAGATTATGAAGGATGGAGTGTGCGAGATGGACCTTGATGGTCCTGACGTAAGACGGAGATTACGGAGTTTAAGAGTTGCGATGATCGGTCAAAAAGCTTCACCAACGTTCTCCGCGGCTTGCTCATAGGTTTCCGCACCCCCCACGCGCAATACATACCTGCTTTCCCTTCAGTTCACGGCAATCCCACATGGATCCTTGAATACCGTGATACTGTCCAGTCCATGAGCTTTGTGGTGTCTTTCCAATAATCCCCCACCTTTCCCCCTTCATATCGCACGTTTCCCGACATGGCCTCAGTCCCGGAACCGGAGCCACTGGTCTCCTCCCTCTGGACGCGATCCCTTATAGTATGCTACGCACATTAGCTGTGTGCTTCATCCACCCTCTGATCCAGGACGTTGGCTAACATATCTGCTCGTCCTTCTCAGGCCGGTGCAATTGCCGGCTTGACCGTCGATTGCTCCCTCTACCCGCTGGACACCATCAAGACCCGACTCCAGAAAGCCAGACATAGTACTCCCTCGGCCCCGACACCAAACGTCTCCCTTCGTCAAACAATTCGCGGCATCTATGCCGGTCTCCCTTCGGTGTTACTCGGCTCGGCGCCCTCCGCCGCCTCGTTCTTTATCGTCTACGATGGCGTGAAACGGACCCTCCTCCCGCAGTCGAACTCCGAAGCCCCATCCCGGACACACATCATCCTCACACACTCGCTGGCGTCTTCGATGGGCGAGATCGCTGCATGTGCCGTCCGCGTGCCGACAGAGGTAGTCAAGCAGCGCGCCCAGGCCGGACTGTTCGGCGGCTCCAGTCTGCTCGCATTGAAGGATATCCTGGCTCTGCGGCACCCAGACCCGGCTGGAAACTCGAAGCGCGGCTACGGACAGGTGGTACGGGAGTTGTATCGTGGCGCGGGGATCACCATCGCACGTGAGATCCCGTTCACGGTGCTGCAGTTCACCATGTGGGAGTCCATGAAGGAATCGTATGCCAAGCGCATGCGCGGCGGTTCTCCCGCCGCTGGCTCTTCCGCAGACTCCACTTTTGGACAGGTCCCGGCGTCCACGAGCGCGATGTTTGGCAGTGTGGCTGGTGCTATCTCGGCTGGATTGACTACCCGTTGGATGTGATTAAGACACGGGTGATGCTCGCGCGGAGAGGCGATGGTGGTGCTGGGGAGGAGGGCGCCCGCGTCAGGATTAAGGAGGTGGTGCAGGATATTTCGAAGGAGGGCCTGGGCGCTTTCTGGAGAGGCATTGGACCCCGGTGGCGTGGATTGGAATTGGAGGGCGGTATTCCTGGGAGTTACCAGTGGGCGTGGAATACGCTGGAGGGGAAGAGTCGCGCGGAGGAGCAGTAGGAGTCGGGGAGCGGTGTTGGGGTTCCTGTACCATAGGTTTCTGTCCTTGTTGTTTCTTTCTTGTTTTCTTCGTTCGACCTTTGTGTGACTATGTTGCATGCAGTGTACTCATATAGACTAGACGGGAGGTATATAGAGCGTGACATTCATGATGATACTCGCCATGGTTGACTCCGACGGAAAGCGAAGTGGAGTTCGGCGGAGGAAAGATGGCCGACGTCTGCTGTGTAGATGGCCGCATATCTGAAGAACCGGTATTGGGTGGAAAGGAGAAGAAATCCGCGGTGTGGGGAGACAGCGCGGATGATACAATCGGGTGATATCAGGGTCCACTCGTCGCCACAGTCCAACACTACCTATCTTAAGAGTAGGCGTAGGAGTAGGACGGATTTACAGGTGAGGCAGAAAAAGCACGCCAGGAACGAATGGTTCCTGTGGTGGCGCAGGGCCAAGTCGCGCGAGCCGGAGAAAATCCAATGTTAATATTAAACGGCGGTTGATCAGAGTCATCGTCAGATGGAGAGATGCCAGAAGGAATAATCAGACGAGCGTCCCGGTCGTTTCCCCTCTCTGTCGGCGCTCTTATATCATCGCCGTCTCTCCCCTTTTCGCCTCGTCTCTTCTCCCCGTGTCCTCCCCTCTACTTTGGTTGTCGCTCCCCCCTTGTGTCCCTCTTCCGCGAATTAATACTAATTCTAATCGTTCGTCGCATTGTCCACCGGCTCCTGCGGCGTGTCTGGACCTGTCATTTCCTCCCCGCAAGGAATGCACGTATGGTGGTTGTTGCGCCCGTGCTGATCGGTGTAGCCTCCGCATTCAAACTGTCCGTCTCCGCAGTGCCGTTCTCTCCCCTCCCGCTTCGTCTTCTCCCTCCTCCATCCTCCAACCGGAGAGGTTTCGTCGCGCTGCATGGCCCGGAAACTCAGTCACCAGAGGGTCACCTACGGTAAGTCCCTTCGGTCCCACGGTGCAGGAGCTGGGAGTTGCGTCGCTCTGCCTCGCGGTTTCGCATGTTCCTCCGTCCCCAACGCTACCGCTTCCTAGTACACCTCTTGCCTGTCGATCGTTCACTGACGGCTCTCTCTTCCTTCGTCCAGTGCTTCCTCTGCCCGATGCCCCCGGTGGTCATCGCCTGGGCGTCAACAGCCTCACCATCGACCCGGATAACTCCATACTGTGAGCCTCCCCGACCCCGGTCGCCGTTGCCTGTCGCTTGCGGGAGCCTCGCCCGTGAGACCCGGATTCGATCCGCCCTGCGCATCCTGCCCATGTCGCCATTCCCCAACCTCTAACCAACGTTTCTGAACTAGTTATTCCGCGGGTCGCGATGGCGTCGTCTGTTCATGGGACCTCAATCTGCCTCTCCCCAAGTCATCCCCGTCCTCGTTTTAGGCGGCTCGAAGCCTGGTCCGACAACCTTCCGCAATCAGGTCCAGGCCCACAGCCATTGGATCAACGACATCGTCTTGACCCAAAACAACTCCGCCCTGGTGTCTGCCTCTTCTGACACAACCGTCCGACTATGGCGACCTCATTCGGAGTCTACGGATGTCCCTGATCCGATCGGAAAGCATGCGGATTACGTCAAGGCTCTGGCCACGCCGGGGAGCCATGCTTCGTGGGTGGCCTCCGGTGGTCTTGATCATAAGATATACCTGTGGGATCTGAATGGCGGGGGAGAAGTCTTGAACATTGATGCCTGTGGAGAGGACCGTACGGCAAAGGGCTCGGTCTATGCGCTTGGAGCCGTGTCCTCGGTCGTCGCCAGCGGTGGACCGGAGCGAGCGTCGTGCGAGTCTGGGATCCGAAATCCGGAAAATTAATCACCAAGTTTGTCGGCCATACAGACAACATCCGCGATATCCTAGTCAACCAGGATGGAGATACGATCATGACGGCATCATCGGACCAAACGATCAAAGTGTGGTCCCTGACGGCCGGCCGATGCATGCATACTTTGACTATGCATAATGACAGTGTCTGGTCCCTTTATTCGAATCACCCACGACTTTCGGTTTTCTACTCCAGTGATCGCTCCGGATTGGTCGCCAAGACCGACACTCGACACTCTGCGGACATTGAGCAGGGAACCTGCGTCGCTGCGCTGCAAGAACATGAAGGAGTGGTCAATGTCGTTGCTTCTGGGGATTACATTTGGACTGCCACTCCCAAGTCTAGCATAAACCGTTGGCATGATATTGACACCGCCGCTGAAATCGAATCGCCATCAACCAAGGAGCGCCAAAGCCCTGCCAGCCCCTCTGAAAAGGAATCGACAACGGTAGTACGGCGGAAAAAGATACCTTATGAATCTCTCTTACTACTTTCAGCACGTCCATATTACCTCATGCCCGAATCTCTGAAAAGATCACGTCGAGCACGGTTGCAAATGGACGGCCACACTCGTCAGAGTCAGATCTTGATGATGATATGGAGCTTACTGTTCCTGTCTATTCCCTGCCCGATGAGTCCATTGAAGGACAACATGGCATCATCAAATATTTCTTCTTGAATGACAGGAAACGCACGTTGACCCAGGACTCTGCAGGAGAAGTAGTGTTGTGGGATCTTCTCAAGGTAGCCACTCAATTGATCCTTAGTTATTGGGTCTTGTGCTAATCCTCTTTTAGTGTGTTCCAGTTCAGTCATTCGGCAAGCGGCATATGGACGATGTTGCTTCTGAAGTGAATACTACCGAAAGCATCGCTCATTGGTGTACTGTTGATATCCGTACTGGGGAGGCTCTCTGTGATCCTTGAGCCTGGTCGATGCTTTGACGCGGAGGTCTATGCGGATGAGGCTGATCTGGTGGATTATTCGCAGATCCGCGAAGACCAAAGGAGTATGTCAAAACTTCATCGCTGCTAACTTACATCTTGTCAGTTTTGTTTCACTGACTCTTGACAGTCAATTTGGGCAAGTGGATTTTACGCTGGCTGTTCGCTCCGCTGATTGATGACGAGCTCAGGCGGGACGCTGAGTATCGTACGACAGCCATGGCGAAGGCCGAAGAACTTTCAAAGGCGAACACGTCTAACACCTCTGCCCCGATGGATATACCATTTTCGGATGCTTCACGAAATCTAGGCTCCTCTTTCGATCCGTCAATGTCATCTTTGCGCCCCGGGTTTGACGGATTCGGCAGTCCTGTCACTCCAGGCTTTGGTATTGGGTTTGCTGGTAGCCCAGGATCATTAGCGACGCCTGTACCTACTCAGAACAATAACCTAGGGACGTCACCAGGGATCTCTCTGACTACAACATGTCTCAACATAACCCCGAAGTCGCTCGAAGTTCGATGTCGGACAAATCCAGCGACTACTTCTCGTCTCCCAGGCCGCAGGCTTTGACCCCTCTTGACACGGAGAAAACACTTCCACCACCTGGAGATCTCCCCCAGTCACCAGCTGAACCAGAGAAAGAAGAGCGAAAGAAGGGAAGCTTATTTGGGAAGAAATTCCGAATGGAATTCCCCAAAAAACTGGGCAGAACGTCATCTGAGGTCAAACCACAAATCCAGGAGGAAAAGATCGAAGAATCCGATAAATCATCGACTAAGGAAGAAAAGGTCTTTGAGAACAATCTGAGCGGGTTCATTGACCGCACGCGCCACGAATACGAGGAATCCCTCGCTGCCAACCCAAGACAGGAGCTGGCCTCGGCCTTCTCACCCAGCCCAGAGAGTGACACCCCAGCATTATCCATTCCGCCTCGTACTGCCGTGTTTATTCAAGAGGAATCTGGAGACACTGCCGTTGCATCTGATCTCTACAGAGGCAGCGTGGGTCATGTCAGCCAGGACATTGACAAGCTAGAAAAGTCGATCCCTCTCTGGCTTGCTGACTTGTTATTGAAGGTAAAGAGTATACCTCAAAGCCAATTTGTCAGTTTATGTCTAATTCTTTCTTAGAACCAAATGCCCCTGAAAGACCCGGTGAAGATCGCCTTCACGCTGAAGCCTTATGATGATCTCCTGCCGCCTGTCGTCAAACCAGAAGAGTATGTGCACTCATATTGATTTGCCGTGATTCCTCTTTGTTAACTTTCTTCTCAAGGAACGACGCCAATGGAAACAATAACAACCGGTTGAACGCCAATCGAATGTTACGAGCAAAGAAGATACTCGCCTACGTTGCCGAGCGAATCGAAGCTCCTAACCCCGATGAGCCGGAGGATGCTCTGAAGCCAGAAGAGTACCTGGAGCTGTACTGTCAGAAGATGGTCTGTACCCATCCTCAAGTCCTGCTGATACTTCTACTGACGTTTTTGCTAGCTGCTACCTCCAAACATGACACTTGCGACCATTCGTGCACATATTTGGCGCTCAGGTGGTGACATGGTCCTCTATTACAAAGCAAATGGAAAGAAGGAGATTAAGCCTATTGGTTCTGGTCAAGACCAGCAGCAAGATGCCAATACCAATCAACATCTCGAGCCTGGCAACACCACCCATGGAGAGAATGGAAGCGCGCCACCTGGAAGTATTCATTCTCAGGCGGCGTCTGGATCTGCGGCGGCCTCCGTTCACAACCCGTGATTTGAGCTATAACTGGATGATTCTTGAGGTCTTTCGCTTCATTGTGACATTATTATCTCTGTCTGTATATAGGGTTTGAGATAAGAATCTTTTGTTTTGGCATATAGGGAGGATTGTAGTAATGATATGACAGCCAATTATCTAGCGCATACTTCGCTACGAGTGCTGGTTCTATTTGCAATGTACATTCCAATCTGTTGATGGACATGCTACGATATATAATCTGGGGTTGTTCGTGAACGGGAGAGGAATGGGCGATGCCAAGACTGCATCACTTCAGCTCCTTTCAACCTCCGCTCACCTGCCTACAACCTTCCCCGAACCACACTGCGTGTGCGTCAAGCCGAACCAAACGCCGACTCATGGCAGGGAAATGTCTCCTACGCCACACCAGCTCTGGAGCAATCACCCTTCCCCAATTTCAAGAGTCATTTCAGCGGGTATGGCTCGAAGCACGACACTCATGGGCTGGACGCAGGACCAGCACTCGTCTTCCGCGACGACTCGGTATCTATACACACTACCTCGTTGTTTGAACGATAGACTAACACATCTCACAGGTCTGGCAGTTAGTGGCGGCGCCGACTCCATGGCACTCGCTTTCCTCTGCAAACAATGGGAGCAGAGCCAGCATGGCGATGTCTCCGTGACAGCCTTCGTCGTCGACCATAAAGCCAGGGAAGAAAGCACCCGCGAGGCTCTGATGGTATCCCAGTTCCTTGCTGACATTGGTATGTACACGAGTATGTGGATCATCCTAACCCAGAAACACTGACTAAACATAACTAGGCGTCAAGTCTCAAATTCTAGAGTTGTCCTGGCCACCGGCAAGCGACGGAGGGCCAGTGACAGCCTTTGAGACGCATGCGCGTCGTCTGCGCTTTCAAGCCCTCGGCACTGCCTGTAGGGATAATCAGATCGAGGCTCTCCTCATGGGCCACCATCAAGATGACAACGTTGAGACTACCATCTGGCGGCTCTGCTCTGGTGCCCGCGGCGCTGGTCTGGCCGGCGTTCCGCCCATGACGCGTATCCCTGAGTGTCATGGCATCTACGGCGTGGCTGAGAGTGGATCTTCTACCATCCTCTATCCGAGGCATATATCCTCGCATCGGTTTCATATCACGCCAAAGAACGAACTTCAGGCCACACCCACCGACCGGGTGACGAGAGCGAGCAACTGGCAGTCCCATGTCCACTGGCGGCGTCTTCATCTGCCGACCACTCCTCAAATTCCCCAAGAGCAATCTCCTCGCCACCTGTCACGAGAACCACGTCCCCTACGTCTCCGACCCAACCAACTTCGACCCAACCTTAACCCCCCGCAACGCCATTCGCAGCGTCATCTCATCGCACACTCTGCCTCGTGCCCTGCAGACACCATCGATCCTCTCCCTCCTCAACTCCAGCCAAACCCTTCTGCAGGGCTCCACCGACCTCTCAAATGCTCTCCTCTCAACCTGCAAGATCCTCGATACGAACCTCCCGACGGGCACGCTAGCAATCCGCTTCCCCTCCGCTACCAAAGAAAACAAGACCCCTGGATCTGAACGTAAACAAGTCGCCCCCCATCGAACCCACCAAATCCAGACCTTAACCTCCGCCGCATCACAGAGCTCCTCTCCCCCTTCCAAGAAAGCCACTTTCCCCTTCGTAGCTTCGAGAAATTTACCAACCGTGTCTTTCCATCCCTATCCCAGGATGCTACCTCAACCCCACCCCCAACTCGACAGGCCTTCACTCTTGGAGGCGTTATCTTTCAGCCTCTCCAGTGGATACCATCTCCTGGTACTCGTGTCCCCCGAGATCCTTCTAACCCCACAGCGGACGATCCCTCACGAACGAAAGCAACACTGTCTGGCTCTTATCGCGACAACCGTACATGCGCAATCGACTGCCAGTTCTCCAACAGGAGAGTTCCGTTTCACCCCACAACCCGCAGCGGAGGTTCCCAACCAACTCGAATCTAATACCACCTCACCCTCACCATACAACTACACGCAATGGGCTCTCTGGGACAACAGATATTGGTTCCGATTCGCCCTCATCCCAAGGAGAAAAACTCCCCGTCCGATGAGTTGGATTCAGTAATCCGACCAACAACACGCAGAATATCTCGCTGGTGATCCGTCCCTTCCAGCCGTCTGACCTGCAGACTATTCGACAGGTCGCTCAGGAGACACAGCAACGCCGTGTTCGTTCCCGAAAAGAGAAGGATCCTGCTTTACGGCTTTTCTGGAACATCTGGCGCGCGTCGCACCGGGGCAGATTCGGTTTACGATTCCACTGTTGGAGGTGAAATTTACAGGTGGCACTGGGGTTGAACGTCAAGTGCCGTTGGTCATGCCAACATTACAGCTATGGTTGCCTAATATGCAGGGGTTCCTGGAAGAGATTGCACCGGTGACAGTCCACTGGGAGTGGATGTATAAAATGATTGATACCGAGCCACTGAGATTAATGGGCTCGTTGTAAACTAGCTAATGTATTCTACAAAGAATGAAACATGATTGAAAGAATGAAAGCGAACGAGATAGAACCAGCGGGCATGCGATACAGAAGGAAAGAAGACAACTACGCTGAAAGCTCCCAGGACCATGCTATCTCAGGACAAATGAAGTGCAAAAGCTGCCAAACAAAGTGAAACCATTGCATGGAATGGGAACATCCGCCGAAGACACCAAGATCCGCTGCTTCAAATACAAAAGAGAACCCTTGTTCCCAAAGTGGGGTAAGGTGGTTGAAAGAAGGAAAAGATGAGATGGCAGTTGTTCACCCCAATAAGAAGAACATAAAACGAAAGGTAGAAGGGAAAAAGAACGTTAAGGTTTCTTCAGATATAGGCATGTGCGCATGTCCAGTTCAAGAATTCCGAGAAAGAGCGAGACCAGAACACCCTGGATTACCTGCCAGTGGGGCATATCTACTCATTCGGATGAGAAGTTCGAATCATTCACTCGCCTTGAGCAGAGCGACCGCAGCTTGCTGTGCACGTAGGCCACCAACTTCCCTCTTGAGCCGGAAGTTTTCTTTCTTGAGTCTGCTAATTTCTTCTAGCGCGGAAGACAACTGGGTTTGCAGTGCATCCTCTGCATTGCCGGTTTGTACACCCTTCGCCATTTTATTCAGCTCCAGGTTAAAGCGGTCATACAGAGTCTCATTTTCAGCACCGGCCTCCCGATAAAGTTCATCAAGCTTTTTTGCCCGCTTCTCACTGACCACGAGAGACGATTCCAGGTCTTTCTCTATGGCCGAGACCCGACCATTGAACTCTCCGGCGAGATTATCAAACTTCATTTCGAGATAATGCATACGAGATAGAAGTGCTGCATTCGTTGCCGAACTGGATGATTCTCCGAGAGACTCAGAGCTCTGGCCTGCAGTCCTGAGTGGCTGTGGTGTTATGTTCATTGCACGTAGTTCCTCGCCAATAAGGTCTAGTTCATCCTTCAAGCCCAATTGTGCAAGGTTCTGCGTTCGTTTTTCACTCTGAAGCCGATCTCGGAGCTGTTCATATAGGTTAGTGCAAGCCAAGTGAAGCGAGAATAGGAGGCCAAGGGCTTACTTTCTGAGGGCTCTGCATCCGTAGCTTTTGCGGTTTCTGTGAGCCAGATGAAGACTGAGGACGTTTCGATTCGGCACCATTCACAGGAATGGGCCGCTCCTTCAGTCCGGTGGTCCTTGACGCGGGGATACTTGTGGCTCTTGATCTCTTGGACTCCAGTGGCGGTGATAGATCCTCGGCTTTCTTTCTCGGGGACCGTTCCGGCTGTGAAATTTTGGGGTCAATGTTCTCTTTCCGGCTGGGTGTAACAGGGCGTATTGGCGACCGACGAGTGGGCGACGTCAAACGGCTAGGCGAGCTACTTTTTAGTGGGGACGTGCTTCGAGTAGACCCTGAGCCATAGCTGGTATGTGGTTGATCTTGTCTGGTTGGAGTCATGACCTCCGATCGAGGGCGGCTGGATGATATCGGAGTCGTAGGCCTCTGGCTTTGTCCGGAACACGGATGAAGTGTCTGTAGATGCCGTATCGGGTCGTAGGTCCGACAGGGAGCTTCGTCTCTTTCTTCGTACCTTCACAACTCCTTTGTTGGAATTCTCTTACCGAAGATAGAGACGCTGTCTCCTCTTGAGAGCTGCCTGGCCGTCGCAGGTGCTCTTGCGATGATCCAAAACGATCCCGCGAGCCTGGTCTGAGAAGATACCCTAAGCCAGAATCGACGTCAATAGACTTGGAGCGTAGTAGCGAGCCTTTGGGAGTTCCCGGCTCCGAGTCACCAGACCCTTTGCTTTTGCTGAGAGTCCTCAGGATCGATGAGACCTTGCTCTCACTTTCGGGCTTGGAGTTTTCTCGGTGCAGAGAGAAGCCAAAACGCTTCCTGAAAGAGGAAGCGTTAGAGTTGACAGAGCCCGTGTTATGTGAGACAGGTTTCGTTTGATCGCAATTCAGAGTCCCTCCAAGGATGCACCGCCGGGGATGTATTCTTCAAACAGGTAATCAAAATCATCTACCAATCGATCAAGAAGAGAGACATGATGCATTGGGTCACCCTCAACTGTCAGGATCTCAGCAAGTGCAGCCGTCAATGCTCCTCGATCTCCATCGTTTCCAGAAGCATCGAGCAACTCTGCAAGTAATCGTATCAGAGATGCTAAAGCACGGCGGTTCTGAGGGCTCATTTCTGCAAGGGTCTTGCGAAATTGGTCATCGAAATCGCGCGGGAACATCGTATCGAATTGACCTGCAAATGTTTTAACACCTGTGGATCAAACACTGGTCCCATGTGTTCCCGCCACGCATTCGCCATGAATGTCTCGAATGCCACGAAGAGGGTATCTACAGGTACCTCAGCTGCAGCTTGAATTTTCCCGGGGTCTTCCAGTAAGATATTGTAGAGCTCATTGACTGATGACCGGTCCACAGCATCCCTTGCTCGCAGAGAGCGACCTACAATGTTCCCACTGCGGGACTGGAGGGCAAGAACATAGGCCGCAAATGTTTGCTCCAGAATGCTGAAAGGGCTTTCTTGTCCCTTGGAACTGGTCGATCCCACCACGGAAATTTTACTCGGAGTCTCCTCCTGTTTCTCCTTACCCGGGAAGCTCGAGGGCAAGGTGTTAGAGCGAGAAAGATTTCCCCGTGGTGGTGGCATTTTGGGGAATTCACCCAACAAAGTTGCCGAGGTGGGGGTTTTCGTGTTAGACGTAGTACTGGTTTTCGACTGACCACCCCTAAGAAACTGGAAAGGAGTTTAACAGGCGACGGGGGGCGAAATCCACGCTGGGATTTGAGCTGTGTGTACACATAGCCAGCAAGATATCGGAGAATCTCATAGTTGGATTGGATAATCGATTCGGTCATCGTGCGATTGTGAGGGCCATGTAGAGGTACAAGCACATTCAGAACTAGATGAGTCAGGAGAATTCAATATCATGACCCGAAAAGAAGGCTATACTCACGGCGCTTAGACAACACGGGTACGAAACTATCCGATGTCACAATATCGGACGAAGATGCCCCAACTATCGAATCCATGTCCACCCTGAATTGGCCTCATTGGACGGGGATACCGAAACAATCACCTCGAGATCTGAGGTTTTCAAGATCTGGCTGCAATCTGCTCGGGAGGCATTGAATACGACCCTTATCTTTGATGACCTGATCCGATCGGTTGCGGTGTTCTGATCCTCTTCATACACACTGGCTAGGATACCAATATTTCCCGCGGTGCCAGAAGGGCTTCGCAAGGACCATTTCCCGCTATCTCGTTCATTTTCAGAGAATCTTCCCTCGATCTTTGCCTTCACGATCTCTTCAATAACGCGGTTAGCTCGACCTTCGTACATCGAAGTGGGTTGCAACGCAAGCAGGTCCACAGTCGTATTTTGGTTGGGCCTTGATGTTACTGATGTGGGAGCCAAGAACAAAATTCTGCCACAGGTGGACTGCATGCAGCGGACTGCATGAAGATCATACACCTGCACCACCCGAATGTCTGGGGGAGGAAGCGAGCGAGAAGATGCATTAGTGGCTGATCCAGCGTTGTCCAGTTCGGCCAACAAGCCCCGCGCCGTCGCAGTACTTCCAGCGGCTTTGGCAAGCAATACAAGACAATTTTTGTAGATCAACATGATTCCCGGACTAGGATCCGAGGTCGGAGTGTTCAGATGATATGGTGGAGACAACTCATGGAAGTCTGCGGCTGTGATCAAACGACCGGTGGGGAGGATCGTAGAGGGCCACCCATCTACCAGCTCCTTCAATCGCCGGAAACTTTGGTCATGATTTGTGGACGAAGGATCATCCAGAGAGCATATGTCCTTAATCACGTCTCGCGCTTTTAGAAATGGTCGAACCGCCGGATGCACCAACGGAAGACTGCTCGTCATGGTATCGATCAGAAGGCTGTACCGAGGTAATCGCTGGACTGGCTCCATTAGAAGCGACCGTAGAAGCTGCTCTCCGTGTTCTTGTACGCGTCTTGAGAAACTGGAATGTTTATCCCTCATGAATGTGTTGAGGGTCTGAGTGAATTCGGTATGAGCACGCATATAGTCCGCATAAGGTTGCGAAAACCGAGGGAACCATTCTAAAAGCGCGGTTGCAAATGCGACAGCGCCGACCGCATCTTTTTCAGTCTGACCGGAAGGCGTTCTCTGCGACATAGATGAGGGAAGCTCGGTGTCTATCCCGATATCGTCAATAGCATCCTTCTCAGTCTCTTCTAAGACGTCACGTATAACGCCCAAGAATCCCATATTGACATCAAGGATCTCATTTAAGCACGGGGGGAAAAGCGTAGCCAGGTCGGATTCGTTGGGACTGGCACTTGACGGAGCCCGTTCTTGGGCTTTCAGTCGGAAATCTTCCGCCACATGGCGCACAAGGGTATATAGCTTATTGACGTATCTCTCCTCGGTATCCACAAACTCGCACATCTTTAGGCGAAACGACTCCTTCTGGCTTCTGGTGAAGACGCGGGATTTGCTCACATTGGTGGGCTGTGAGGGTGAGCGTTTTAATCGCGAAGTCGACAGAATCGTTGGTGCCCCTAGAGAGCGTACAAGAGCCGTGTATTGGCCGTACTGAAGGTCAATGCCATCCTCCATATCGATATCGGTGTCATCTTCACCGGACCACTGAGAGGGCCGAATTGTCCCCTCGGGGAGCACCACGTCGATGTCGACCCACGGAACCTTGCGTTCCTGGAAAGCCCCACGGATGTCGCGCAGTATATCTGGATTGTCCACCTTCGTCATGCGATCCGCCAGATCCGCAGCATGCATCTCATCGAACATCTTGGGAATCTTCCCATCGGGCTTTCCGGCGCGGGCGCGGGCCTGCAAACACTCCCTCGCGGAATCGGAAAGGTCGGCGAAATACTTCAGCATGCTCACAGCTAGACCGCGACAGACTTCGTTCCCTTGTTTCTCACGCGGCAGATGGTTGACGGCGGCATACAACGGGGCGGCGGGGGAGATGGTGATCCGGGAGTAGCTCTGGAACCCCGCAGGGGTCAATATATGCGCCTGGATGCGCGAACTGCTGACGGTAGCATTGGCGGTCGCGACGGGGCCGTAGAAGACGAAGACGGAGGAGAGGTCGGGATCGGAAGTCTGGTAGAGATCGAGTTGCTCCAAGGGCAAGTCGGAGGAGCGCCGGGAATGGTGGCCATGGTGGCGGCGAGGGGACAGACGGATGGCGCGCGCAATGAGGAAACCGCGGGGCGGGGGATGTATGGAATGTGAGCAGGTTGGAAGGAACGAAGAATTAAGTGATTAAACCAATAGGCGAGCTGGAATGTCCAGAATGGAAGGGAAAGACCTGGGCTCTAATGGGCAAGGGAATGTCAAGAGAATTAAAGAGAGTCGGTAAAGTGAAAAGAGAGAGCTGCGAAGGCATAATAACGAGAAGCGAAGGACGAAAGAGAACGGCGTTAGGGAACGAGGACCCTCATGCGGTTGAGAGAGAAAAGAATGCGACGCCCTCCATGGGAAGCCGTGGGACGGAAGGGAAGGAGACGGTTGGAGATGTTGAGAAGGAAAGGAGTAAGAGAGTGTGTAAGAGAGAAAGTGAGGGGAGGGAGTGATGCGACGCGTTTGCTGTCTCCGACGGCGTAATCCTCACGGGGACTTGGACCGAGGATGGTGTGGGGATCCAACGGATCGCTTTTTTCGGTGGGCCTGGTTTTCTTTGTTATAGAAGAACAAGACCAGGAAAAACGGATTGTTTGTGATTGAATATCGCCGTGGTGACTGGCGCCAGCAGGGGACTAGTGGTCGATCGAGCCCAAGGACGGCGGATTGCAGATGATTTGCGCGCGCGCAACGCAGACCAGCGGTTCACTAGCTGAGGGCGAGTCCAGGCTCGAGTCGAGTCGATGAGGGGAGGAAAGAGAGGGAAGAAGAGGGGAAAAAAACCCTCGGTGGGGGTTGGTTTTATTAGTATGTTTTTAGGCCTTGTTTCAACGCTTAGTGACTTTCTTAACTCGATTGCTTCTATTAATATGTCCTCATCGCTGGTTCTCGCTGTCTGCCTGCTGTCGTCGACTTCTTCGTCTTCCACGTCCTGCTACGCCCGTCTGCTCCACTCCCTCTCTGGCTCACCTGGATCAACTATGGGGTGACACGTGTTGAGCCGATGATAGGTATCGTGATGGCCTTCCCCTGACGCCTCATGTAGGAAATTATCCGACCAAAATAGAGCAAAATGGGGAGGGAGAGAACTGGAAAGGATCGCAGAAATCCTGTGCATGCAAGGAGCGCCGTCGATCTAAGCTGGATGTTTATTATTATTCTGCGTTTTACTCGAAAGTGTCAAGTGGAGCACGGGCGCTCACCGCCAACACACCAACCGTGGATACGGATCTGCGTATCAATCTCAAATCTCACGATCCCGATGACGATAAGAGACCAGCTCCGGTTTGATATCGGCTGACCCCTGGAGGCGAGTAACCCATGACAGCCCCTGGGGTGGATGGCATGTGTAGAATGCGCCATGCTTCATGCTCATCTCGACTCTGGAGTATGTAAGGATGCCATTCAATAGAGCCCCGGTTGTTGTCCAAGTCCAAACTCCCCTCACGCCGAGGGAGTTGCGTCCGGGCTCCTTGCCTCGTCCAACAGGAGGTGACGGAAGTTACTCCAGTGACCTTTGTCTTCTCCCCAGACGGGGAGATATTGACTAAGTTACCTACCCAAGGTAGGTACCTACTGACCACTCAAAAGTCCTCTGGATGGCAGGGCAGGTACCTCCCCGATGGGGCCGTCCGTATCAATACACGGGGCGGTACGCCACTAACCCCAACTCGGACCCGGGCCAGAGGGGCTAAACCGGGTTGGGGTGCACCCGGGCTAAACCCGAAGGGGCAGGCTGACTTAACCTCCGAGGGAAAGAAGACCAGCTGTTGTGTTTGATGGCACTCACTACTGCTAAGGTACGACTGCTGCTCTTGCTTCCTACCTCGAGCATCCCGACTCCCGCCCAACGCCCGCATCTTCTCGCAACCCCTCCGCGCCCTTCTCCGCCCCCCTCCGCTTCTCTTCTTCCGCCTCCCTTCTGCCCCTCCAGAAGGGCCATGATCTGAAGTTGCTCTCCAGTCGGGCAAGCCGTTCGTTTTCTGGGTCATTCGCCATGGCTTCCTCCGCTCTGCCCATTGCGGTCGACCCGGTCGCTTTGGTCACGACAGAATGTATCACCGTCACCTCCGCCATGCGGAAACAGGCCCGCTGGGCTCACTCGTCGGTTTCTGCGATCCTCGGGGGCGGTGCCTCCTCTCGGGTCTACGATCGCGATACCTCCACGCCCCCAGCCCACGCAATGGCGCGTCGACCCCCCGTCCCCGCTCGAGGATGTCCGCCGTGGATGATGATCATGTCCTTGCCAATCGATGGGGTCTGAGAGGAAAGAAGGGCAAAAGCATGCAGGACAACCCGCTGATATCGGCTTTCACTCGACTGCGAAGTGACTTGAAGGGTTGTAAAGATATCCGGACCTTCGATGCCCCAGCGTTGCTCCATCCATTTCTACAAGTCATTCGTTCCTCCTCCACCTCCGCCGGTATTACCTCCCTTGCCCTGGTCGCCTTAACCAAGTTCTTCGCCTACAAGATAATTAGCCTCGAATCCCCGCGGCTGTCCATGGCCATGCAGCTGTTATCCGCCGCAATCACCCACTGCCGATTCGAAGCCAGCGACTCCGCTGCGGACGAGATTGTGCTTTTGAGGATTCTCAAGTTGATGGAAGGAATGTTATCTCGGCCGGAGGGAGAGCTACTGGGAGACGAGAGCGTCTGTGAGATGATGGAAACCGGTCTGAGCATGTGCTGCCAGGTTCGCCTTTCGGAAGTGCTGCGGAGATCGGCAGAGATGGCCATGGTCAATATGTGCCAAGTCATTTTCTCGCGTTTGTCTCACTTGAAAATCGAGGACCCGTCTCCCTCAGGCCCTTCAACCCCGCTCAGGACAACAGTGAATCGACCAATTCAAGATGGACCCCTCCGTAGATGGCGACACAGTGGCCTCACAACATCCGTCTGCCCTAGGTTCGGATACCGCTGTGCCGGATCGCGATCGCAGTAGCGGAGAGGGATCTTCGGAACAGGCCGTCAATGGCAGTGCTGTTACTGCTCCCCCCAACCCACAGGATGACTCTGGGGATGACGTTAAGCCGTATGCTCTGCCGTCAATCCGGGAGCTCTTCCGAGTGTTGATCGATCTTTTGGACCCTCATAACCGGCAGCATACCGATCCGATGAGAGTGTGATGGCATTGAGGATTATCGATGTAGCTCTGGAAGTTGCAGGTCCCTCTATTGCCAGACATCCTAGACTGACCGCGTTGGCCCAGAATGATCTCTGTCGGCATCTGTTCCAGTTAGTCAGATCGGAGAACTGGTTATTCTAACCGGATCTCTTCGTGTCACCGGAACTTACTTCTGACGTGTCGGTCGGTTTTGAAGCTCGCAAGAGCTTTACCTCTCCTACCTGGTGGCTTGTCTCCACCCCCGGGTAGAAATACCTAGGGAGCCAGGTATTGATCCAGCTCTATATGCTGGTGTACCACAAGCACCAAGTGGTCAAACCGCCTCCATCGCAGTCCAGCAGCGGACGGTCCACCCCCGTCCGGTCAAGGACCGCCAGAAAACTCGGACTGGAGGGAGGCTCGAGGAAACCGGAGACCCGCGAGGCTATGGTTGAAAGCATCGGCTTGCTCTCACGGATCCCAAGCTTCATGGTCGAGCTTTTCATAAATTATGACTGTGAAGTTGATCGTGCAGACCTGTGTGAGGACATGATTGGTCTACTGTCTCGCAATGCCTTCCCCGACTCTCAGCCACATGGAGCACCACAAATGTGCCACCTCTGTGTCTGGATGCCCTCTTGGGCTACGTCCAATTCATATATGACCGGCTCGACGAGGTGCCCATGTCCGACGGCTTCCCTTCGCACGAGCTCTTAAGAAGTCAGCGCAAGACCAAGAAGCTCATCGTCCGTGGTGCTCAAAAGTTCAACGAGGACCCCAAATCAGGTATCGCTTATCTTGCAAGCCAAGGCATCATCGAGAACCCGGATGATCCTGGTTGGTTGCGAAATTCTTGAAAGGAACTGGCCGCCTATCAAAGAAGATCTTGGGTGAGTTCATTTCGAAACGATCCAATGAACAACTCCTTGATGCCTTCGTGGATCTTTTCGACTTCTCGGGAAAAGACTGTTGTCGACTGCGCTTCGAGATCTCCTGGATCCTTCCGTTTACCAGGCGAATCCCCTTGATCGAGAGGATCGTTACAACATTCAGTGATAAATTCATACAAAAGGCCCATCCTGAAGGAGTTGCCGACAAAGATGCCCCTTTTGTTTTGACCTACGGTATTTCATGCTGAATACGGAATTGTACAACCCAAATATCAAGTCACAGAACCGCATGTCCTGTACTTTCGCAAGGAATTTACGCGGGGTTAATTCAGGACAGGATTTCGCTCCCGAGTTCCTCCAGGAAATCTATGACTCGATCAAGCAGAACGAAATCATTTTACCAGATGAGCACGACAACAAACACGCATTCGATTTCGCCTGGGAGAGCTTTACTGAAGTCCTCATCTGCTGGAGAATTGGCAGTTGGGGAGACCAATATCTATGATGCGGAGATGTTTGAGGCAACTTGGAAACCTGTTGTCGCGACCCCTCTACGTCTTTTATGTCGGCTTCGGATGATGCGGTACTACTCCCGCGTGGTCATGGGCTTCGACCCATGCCCCAGATTGCCGCGCGTTACGGTCTGACAGAAGCGTTGATTCGCATCTTTTTCTGCCTCGCCTCCATCAGTACACTCGCTACCGAAACCCCTCCAAGCACCTCTCTCAATACCGAGGTGCAGGCTGGCCAGAAGAGTGTTATGGTCAGTGAGCTTGCTGTGAAATTTGGAAGAGATCAGGGCGCAGCTCGCTACTGTTGTGTCTCTTCCGGGCTTGGCAGGCAATGAGGGCACTGTTCAGCATGGTTGGAAACATGTCGTGCAGATACTCCGAAATTTGTTATTAACTCCCTCATCCCCGCTTTCGATTCCAACCTCAACTCTGAACTGGAAATTCCTCGGATCCCGCTGCAGTCCCCGTCACAAGTCATAGATCGTGATGGTAAAGCCAATGATCGGGTCTCCTATCTGCTTTTACTTCTTATCTGTCCAGCTACGCGGCGGATGACCCCCCAGAGCCGTCTGACGAAGAACTTGACAATACTTTATGCACAGTGGACTGTGTCACGGCATGCTCGGTTGATAGCATCTTGACCGACATGAAGTAAGTGTTCGTCAGCTTAATCGTCAATCAAAGTTATTAACAGGGTTGATAGGTGTCTCTTCAACGTCTTCTGTCAAGTTGGTGGTGGAAACTCTCTCTGGACTTGCTTCCTGAGGAGTCTGCTCAGCGGTTATTGTTGTAAAACCTGAACGCCCGACTTCATCCAGAGCGTTAAATGGTAGAACTGAGGCTGAGAAATCTAACTACGATCCGGGGCGTGATATATCTTCTGGAACTTGCGACCATTCTCACACTGCGCGATCCACAGACTCTGGAAGCCTTGGGTGAGAGGCTATTGACTTCCTTACAAGCCTTCATCCGAGACGCCAAGAATCTCCACTCCCTGGCTTTATCGCGAATCATCTACTACCTGTTGAACTTGTTGCGTCTGAGCCATTGTATGTTCAGCCATGTCTACCACCTGTATGCTGTTGTTGACACCTTTCTAGGAGCAACCTTCATGCGAGTGCCGGTGATTCTTCATGGTATCTCTGGGTTCAATCAAGACGTCTTAGAAAGTGTTGCAGTTCCGGTGGTCAAGAGTCTCGCGCGCTGCGTCTCAGACACTGGACTTTTGCGCAATGAGATGACGATTTCTCCGGACTTCTGGTCCATTCTTCAAAGGTTGCACCAGCACAAGGAGGCAGCACCATTGGTGTTTGATCTGCTCCAAACCGTAGTAGACACTTTACCGCCCATTGTCACTGCAGATAATTACGAATCCACTGTCGGTCTTGCCAATGATTTCATCAGTGCAGGCAGTGTGGGTTATATTGAAGATCGCCAAAGAGATGCTCAATCCAAACGCTCTAAAGGAGTCAAGCAACCTAAAGCAAGGTAAGTTTCGCTGTAAGAATCGGAGCAGATGAGGCTAATAATACTGGTAGTGAAAACGAGGTCGTTTCTCGAGCTCTCAAGGCGATTGGTCTCATTTATCAATTAACCCGGCGAGTTCCTGCGCTGATCAAACAGTCACTTGGAAGAGAGTGAAGGTATGGTTTGCGCTTCATACTCGCCCCACAATCTCCTACTGACCCTATCGCTAGCTTGGTCTGCTTATTGGTCTCCTGTCTTCCAATCCTTGACCACACAGTGCATCAATCCTTGCAGAGATATTCGCCATCACGCTGTTTCAACGTTACAGAGGTCTCTCCTTTCAGTAGAAATCAGTGCCACGGATGACAAGGAGTGATCGCCATATTCGATCAGGTTCTCTTCCCTCTCATTCTACGCCTCTTGAAGCCTGAAGTCTATCATCCGACCCCCTTGGAATGAGCGAAACACGCGTGCAGGCGGCTACTTTGGTTTGCAAGATTTTTTGCGCTATCTGGATCAACTTCCCAATCGCGAAGGCATGCTGGATCTGTGGCTCAAAATCCTAGACATTCTCGACCGGATGATGAACAGTGGCCAAGGGGATAGTTTGGTAAGCTCAGTTCCCCTTCTTTCCGGAATATCCGACCGATCTTGGTTGACTGACTTCTCTATAGGAGGAGGCCATTCCGAGAGCCTTAAAAACATTATCTTGGTCATGGCCGATGGTGGTTACTTAGTACCGGCATCCGAGGACCCTAGTAAGGAAAAGATCTGGACTGAAACCAAGAAGCGCCTGGAAAGGTTCCTTCCCGACCTTTTTAAGGAGATCTTCCCCGATGCGCCGCAGGAAACTTCTTCTCCGGTCTCGAAGGCTGCATCGCCTGCTCCGTCGACCCATGACAATAACACCACGGACGAAAGCCGAGGCGACCAATAGTGCTCCTGATGCTGCGCTACACGATGGTTCTGGGCCCGAGGAGTCTGCAGCGCCCGCTGAACAGCAACAAACTCAATAGTCATCACAACCACCCGATGATACCCGTGCAATCAGTACATCTTTCAATTGAAGAGATGAACTAATCATGACCCAATGCTTCCGTTTTTCTATCTACCCCTCAGACATTTACATCGTGGGTATCGTTTGGTTTTTTTCCGTCTAGATGTAAATATAATCCAATCTTTCCATAGAGATCACCCGAAGCCTATGTCGGTTGAAATTCTGTTTGGGGTACATTCGCAATCTGTCATTCTGTCCGGCATGCACATGATGATTTCTGAGGTTTCAGTTTAGATGGTTGACATGCTTCACAGTTGATTTCGGATGCTGATACCGAAGGTGCATTTGACTTTCTTGTTATACCTTCTTGCATACGGCCTTTTTTTTTTTTTCCCCATGTTATCAAATCAGAGCGTACCGAGTGAAGTGTACTACTGAGGACGGAACGGCGCCGTCTTCCGTTTGGGTTGGAGAAACTGCTCCTCTTAAGGATATAATCATTCGTCTATAAGAAAGAACGCCTCTTGTAAAAAGACAAAGGTATCGCACATATCACAAGTCCGAATAATCAAGTACGCGACAAAAGGGATGAGTGAGTATAAGGTAGTACAGCAGGGACACATTTCATGATCAATCTCCCCAGCCACGACAAGTCACAAACAGCGCGAACAAGACGGGCGAAAGAACAGTTGATGTGGGATAGAGACAAGGGAACAAGTAAAGTCAAGTGTTACACGAAGCAGGCGAGGCAGGAAAAGAGTGTAAGTTCATGCAGTCAATTTTTGGTTGTTCCTCCGCACAAATGGGACGGAGGAGGCTGGCTAATCGAATATTCGACGGTAAAAATACCCAGAAACAAAACGTTGGCGAAAGGCTTGGGTTCCAAATTTATTCAGCATCCATATCGTCATCAAGGTCAATTGCGTCGGGTTCACAGGAGCAGACACCGGCTGTTCTTTGCCAGCAGGCGGAGGTCGGTTGCCGCCTTCCGGTCCGGAACTGGCAGCAACGAAGCCCACGGGAGCGCGCGCTTGTCGTTCGAGGGCAGCCATGGCATCTGCACGCTCGGCTGAACCGTCCTCGGTATCCTGGTCACCTTCTTTGCCACCGTCTTGGGTCTGTTGCTGGCTGCGAGCGATCGCCTGGGAGGCGATGAAGTTGACGTCGGTGCTGGAGGAGTCATGTTAGTGACAATCTTGGAAGGTAATAGGGATAGTGGAGAAACATACTTGTACTGTGCCTGAACACTTCTCTTGATACGAAGCATCTCCTTGAAGGTATCCTCGTTTCCGTGCTGAACTTCGAAGGCCTCCCACTTCTGCCAGAACTCGGCGTTGGTGCGCGGGTCGCAAAACTGGGAAGCGTGGCCGTAGATCGCACGTGCACGATCGATTTCGCCGTGTCGTCGCTCCATCTCCGCAAACTTGAGACACATTTCTTTGGCTTCCTGGTCGGGGAGGGCAGCGATGGCCCGCTCGTAGATCGGTCTCGTGGAGGTCAGTCCGAAGTTCGAGGCAGACTTGGTGATATAGAACTCGAACATCTCGAAACGATCCTCGTCAGAGACGGCGCGGGTGGCGCGCTCGTAGATGCGCATGGCGTGTCGAGCTAATCCACGCTCCTCTTCCAAGTTACCGTACATAAGGTAAAGCGGTTTGGCAAACTTCGGAGGACAGCCATCCAGGGCCTGTTCGAAGAGATCTCGCAGCCGCTCAATGCCAATCTTGCGATCCACAGCCTTAGTCAAGTAGAGGTTCCAAAGCTCGAAGGCGACCGGGTAGCTAAAGAGATCTAGTCCGCGTTCGTAGACCTTGAAGGAATCTTCGAAGTATTTGTGCTCTCCAAGACGTTGGCGTAGTTGACGACGGTCTGCGGGGTCGCGATGCGCAGCTCGAAGATCCGCTCGTATACCTTCTTCGTTTCCTCTATTGTGGAAACACTCTCTACCAAATCGACGTAGAAACTCCACAGCTTCCAGCTCTTGTGAACCCGTGTTGCGGGGAGAGGGTCTCGTCGAAGTAGTCCACGGTGGATCGCTTAGGGGCTTGGGTGGCCTTTGCCATGATTTCGACAGCTTTATCGAAGTTCTCACTGCGTAGCTCCATCTCCGCCCACTCGCACCACATTTCGGCGAGTTCGGCAACGGATTTCAAGGGAACCTTCACTGCCTTCTCGAAGATAATCCTAGCTGTCTAGATCCCGCGTTTTCGTAAAAATTGGCGTAATTGATCCAGAGCTCGGAGAACTTTCCGTGCGCCTTCTTGGGATTGATTGCTGCGATAGCTGCAGTGTATGTGTTGACTGCTTCCGTTTTATTGTCACCCCACAGAGCGACCCTCTTCTCCCACTCGATAACGTTGTTTGGATTTTGTCGCAGTAGCACGTCGTTGACAAGGAATGGTCGGCGATCCATGAGCTGTTCAAATCGCAGCATACGAAGATCAAGGTCAAAGTCGGCGTCTCGTCAGCTTGCCCACCGTCAGCACGAACGGCGGCTGCTTCCATCAAACTGCCGATTATGGACTCTTCAAACTCGACATAAGAATCGAAGATCAAGGTAAAGTCGCGGACAGTCATCACGGTCGTGATGCCCTCCTCGAAGACATCCCTGCCTTCTCGAAATTGCCCTTGGTGATCCAATATGTCGCCAATCCAGCCCATAACTTGCCGCGCTGGTCAGCGAAGCGGTCAATACCACTGCGGAGAATCGCATCCACGTCAATCCCAACCTGTGGGCCAGTTTCGATCTGCTTCGCCTTAGAGACCAACAGATCGACCATCTCGGTCCACAGCTGGAAATTACTCTTTCCTTCTTTCGATTGGAAGCGCGGGTTGTCGAGAATCTCCATGTATCTTTTGACTGCCTCGGTGTATTGACCCATTTCCACAAGCAAGGCGATGTACTCTTCGGCATTCTCAGGGTGTATTTGCATATAACGAGCCCAGATCTTCACGGCAGTTTGCCCAGATGCGGAGCGCGCAAAGGTCTTGTAGAGTTTCCAAATCCGGTTATGCTGTGTAACTGGCAATGCTCGAAGGGCGCGATCGAACGTCCGTCGGGTTTGTGTCACAAAGGGTTGTTGGAGCATGAAGGCGAGATACATTTCCCAAATCCGGGGCATTTTGTTGAGAAGGATAAGGGCGCGCTCGAAAAGCGCGTTCACCTTCATGTACTCGGTGCGATATTTGGTAGGATTGCGGCCGCGCAGGTGAGTCGTTCGGAATTCCAGATACTATATCAGTCAGAGATGGTTCAAAGTAACGTGACAAGAAGGAGGGGAGAAAATATCGTTACCATCTTCCACAGTTTGTATGATCGGGGTAATTGCTTGCAAGCACGCTCCATAACCTGGTAGGAGATCAGTCAGTATCCTGCGTCAAGAATGGGTTTATGCGACAGAGACTTACAAAAGCCTGCTCGTAGAGCGTGCCCTGCTGTTTCTTATACTCAATATAATCGAGCCATGGTTTCACACTGCCAGGATTCCGAAGGAGGTCCTGTTCATATACGGTATCCTGATCCGCCTGTACAGAGTGCCACTGTCAGAAACTCAATCTTTGCGCAAGTCAATGCCATTTCACTCACTATCAAATAGAGGTCAGGCCCGGAGGCCGTTGTTCGGTCCATCTGTGCGTGCTGCCGGTGGGATCTCGGGGGCAGGAGAGTCCCTGGCATTTCGCCACTCGATCGAGCGGGACCGACTCAGACGGTCGAGACGGGTAGAATGGGAGCGGGGGTTGGCATGAACGGGAGAGCTCTCTCATCGCGTTGAAACCATTGCGGAGGGGCGCCCGCAGAGATGAAGTCGGCGATGCTGCACGTGATCTGCGGTCTGCCATGCGGGACTGGGATTGGTCCAAGCTCCCCGTCGGGGTTACGTAAGGCACTCGTCCGCCTTATCGTCATTGCGGCCGGCGACAGCGCGATATCGTGGCCTTAGACCCTGGTCGTTCGTTCGTTCTCGACCTCTAGTAACCATGTCTGGTGCAGCAGTATGTCCTTCGTTGTTCTCTCCTTCGTCCAGATGACCAGTTTGTTGATGTCGCTCTCCCATCTGTCTAGGGCCGTGAGGCAGTCTTCCCGACTCGCCAGTCGTTGGGGTTGATGAAGAGCAAGCTGAAGGGTGCTGAAACGGGCCACAGTTTGTTGAAGAGAAAGAGTGAGGCTTTGACGAAGTATGTACTAGCCTATCGATTCTTTGAGATGTCTGTACTAATTCAACCCACTGCTCAGGCGTTTCCGAGGTACAATCAACACCCCCGTGCACCACGTTCCCCGCCTTAGTCCCAGCCTAACATAGACAACCAGAGATCACCCGACGCATCGATGAAGCCAAACAGAAAATGGGCCGTGTAATGCAGATAGCTGCCTTCTCCCTAGCGGAGGTCAGCTACGCTGTGGGCGGTGATATCGGCTACCAGATCCAGGAGTCCGCAAAGCAGGCCCGCTTCCGTGTTCGCGCCAAGCAGGAGAACGTCTCCGGTGTCTTTCTTCCTCATTTCGAGAGCTATACCGAAGACAGTATCAATGACTTCGGATTGACGGGTCTTGGAAAGGGAGGTCAGCAGGTCCAGCGTTGTCGGGAGACCTATGCCAGAGCTGTTGAGACCTTAGTGGAGCTGGCAAGCTTGCAGGTTCGTGAATGCGTTTTCGGTCTACATTCTCCCATTCTGACTATTGGTATAGACCGCATTCGTTATCCTTGATGAGGTGATCAAGGTTGTCAACCGCAGAGGTAAGTTTGGCCACACCCTTTCATGTCGTTGCGTTTTATCAACTAACGTGATCAATAGTCAACGCGATGTAAGGCTATCACCTGTCTGCTATGATTGACGGAGGATGAGCTAACATATCATAGTGAGCACGTTATTATCCCCCGGACGGAAAACACCATCAAGTGTGAGTGCCTTCATTCGCCTCTACTGGCCCAAGCTACCTTAAATTAACATCCTACAGACATCATGTCCGAACTTGATGAACTTGACCGAGAGGAATTCTACAGACTGAAGAAGGTCTCCGGAAAGAAACAGCGGGATAACGCTGCCGCCGATGCAGAGATCCTTGCTGCCCGTGAGCGTGAAGCTGCAGAGCAGCAGGACGCCCCGAAGAAGGAGGCTCCAGATGCCCCTGACGTGCTAGGAGAACAGGAAGATGCGGATGTCATCTTCTAGTCTCATTGCCTTATTCCCTTTTTCATGTAACAGTATACTCCCCTTTTTAGCATGTAGGTAGCTGTGTTATTTGGTATCATTCATATGTCTTTTTTACGTGTTCCATTTGACTGTGCCATGGTCATCTCTCCCATGGAGACATGGAACCACGGAGCAACAGTCGATAAATAGACCTTGCATAAGATTCACCCAATTCCGATAGATATTGAGACAGAAAAAAGCAAATCCGCACCCCAACGCCAGAAAAAATCGACCGCAAATCGAGCACTATTGTCGCTGGTACGTAACGCGGATCGGCTTGCCAGCATCGCCCATGGGCATACCAGAGGTCGCCTCTTTGGCGCTGATAGCCCCCGACTCGCTCTCGTATTCGACAAACGCGATTCCCTTTCTTCCTGGAACCAATCTGACCTCCTGGAAACCTTCGAAGCGGCCGAACACGGCCGTGAGACTGTCCTGGTCGGCAGTGTCGGGCAAGTCCCGCAGGAACAGGATCTTGTTCGGAGGGAGATACTCGTCGGGGATAACGGCTGCCGTAGCGCCACTGGTGGGCTTGAGGCCAGCTCCTTTGGCGGTTTTCGCAGGGCGCGCGGCGTCGGGAGCACCAGACGGGCGCTTGAGCTTTTTCTGGGCTTCGAGAGCTTCGTGGGCTTGTTTGCGCTCTATTAGTTGAGGACAGTTAGCAATTAAACGTAATGTAGGCGCTATCGGATGCTGGGAATTCCCAGTCCAGGCATCGAGATGAATGCAGAGGCAGAAAACGCACCCTTCTCGGCCAACCGTCTCCGCTTATGGACCTCTAGTTCATCATCTCCTCCCTCACGAAGGACAGTCGCATCGCTGCGTGTCTTCGCATAGTCAAGCACCATGGGTTTATCGAAAAGCTCGAATCCGTTGACCTCCTCAATGGCGCGGGCAGCGGAGTCGACACTGTCGAAGACAATGAAGGCCTGGCCCTTGGCCTTCAGGTTCGTCTTAGCCACGATATCAATGATGTTGCCATATTCAGAGAAAATCTCAGAAAGCGCCTCTTTCAGACTGTCGACCTTGATACGTTCTTCGAGGTTGCGGACCTAAGGTGGAGGGAGAATGTCAGTGTGCGATGACTTCAACCGGCGCGGGACATGATCGAGATCATACGTAGACCCTGTAAAGATGAGTTAGTTAGTAGATGAATCTTCGTTATAGAATGGGAGTGACAAAGTAGACATGTACTTACGTAGGATTGGGCGGAATACCGCTTGAAGGCGTTTGTACGGCCGCCATAGTTGCGACAAGTGACGCTGTGAAAGGCGCTGTGGAGGAGCTTGGAAGTAGACCGACTAAACTAACTAACTGCGGGCTCGGAAGCGTGGTGGTTTGAGTTGGTGACTAACCGTGTGGATTATGTAACGTAATTTTGAGGTTATTCACAAGAAACTAGCATCATTGGTCTAGTGGTAGAATTCATCGTTGCCATCGATGAGGCCCGTGTTCGATTCACGGATGATGCATTTCTTTTTACTTTTTTTTTTGCCGAAACAAATATAGCTATTTTTTCTAGCTTCTAGGGTCTTTATGCAACTTATATGTTTTATTTACATGATAAGCTCTCCCGCACTCGTTCCACGTCTTTCTTCAGTTCCTTGGGCTGTCTCGTCCAATCCTCAGTCCTAACGAGATCGAGTTCCGTCTCCATGAACAAGAAGTCTGCAAGCATGTTTCGAACCTGATATGCGTGGTCAGCCTATAGTACTGATGAAAGAGAGATTCCAAGCATTTATATACCCTAGGGAACGGATGCAGCAACATGGATGTCATCTTTTTCAGGACGTCCGCCCTCAGATGTTGCAAGCGACAGAGTGGTGCATAAACCCTGATGGCAGCTTCAAGACGTGCAACATTCGATGATTGAAATGCGCCTTTTGAACAAGAACGAAAAGCTTGCTGAAAACTATAAACACCGTTAGCATGGGTCAGCCAAGAGACTCATATCAGAACAACCTCGCTTCCAAGTGCCCAGGAGAAGACGAGACATAACCATCGAGCAGGAATGCCAACAGCTAAAATAGGTATGACATACGTTCATCTTGCATGTTATCACTTAGCGTAACCATCAAGGCTTCTATGATAGAAGACACAATAGCTAGCCGTTCTTCTCCTTCATGCCTATTAATATGCTGCACCATAGCGGCTCGAGACGCACGGATCAGGCCTTCTGAGCCGGCAACGGCGGAGGTTGCGATGCCTTGGTATAGCGGCAGGCGGAGCCATTCAACTGTCTGCAGGTCAAGAAGTTGGACGAAATATCCCGTGGAAGACACATGGCTGAAATGTTCATTTTTCTGTTCAGGTCAGCGCGCATCCTTCAATCTCTGACATTCTTGACCAACCTCTGCAGCAATGGGAAATCCTTGGCTGTTTCCCAATAAATCTGCAGGCAAATCCATGCATTCAGGCGGACTTTGTCCAGCTTCTCTGCTGCAAGACGACATAGACAGCCGATAATATCATGTATGTGTGTCGTACGCGCTGCTAACTCCGTCTCCTTGCTAAGTATTATGCTTGCTGCTTGGATGGCCTCCATTCGAATCAAGGACCCATATCTCCGCGCGGTCAGTCGTATATAATCGTTCAAAAAGGACACTACATGATTTGCAATAGTCTCTGTCGCATCTGGAGGGAAAAGTTAGATACGGTTTTCTTTGTGCAAAACGCAGACTTACCCATATGCGGTAGACGCCAGTTGCTAGCTCCTCACTGCTACTACGCTTTTCAATAAGCTCTTCCTTGTCAGTACAGCGGAGCAATTCTTCGACAATCGTCTGCCTCATATCACTTCCGGGCTCGAGTTTCTTGAATATAGTGCCCAAAGACTGAGATCTGACCTCTGCCAGTCGGCAACTTGAAAGTAGCGTGGATATGCGAGACCAGCCCTGTATGATCTCATTCTGTTTCTCTGGCGAAAGTAGAGGGAATAGCTCGGATATCGCACTAGACGACGACTCAATGGAAAGATCCTCCCGCGAGAGACACACATAAGAGGGTCTCGCAAGCTTTCCCTAACAAATCTGCAGATAGATGGGATGTCGTAAACTGTTCCATGAAGCTGACTGTGAGAGTGAACCGATAAGACATGACGATGTCAGCAGTCAACTCCGGTCTCGATATCTGGAGAGTTAAATCATTCTTGCTTGGTCCCACAGGAGATGCAAAGATATTCCAGAGCTCGTCGACTTGACGCCCTACTTCTAGCGATTTAGAAGCTTCTTCCTTGTCGCCAAGCTGCCTTCGGTGAGTATTGAAAGCGTCGACCGTTGCAGCGAGAGCAAGGAAGCAACCATGCCTGGCTTCTACATCGCTATGGGGAAGGGAGTTCAATCTGTAGCGCAGCGTTGCAGCACTATTCCCAATGTCTCATAGGACTTTTGTGTGCTTAGAGCCCCTATTGCAGCTGCGCTTGTCGTCGGGATTCGGCATCTATGGAGCCGATTCCTCGCCACTGCATCAGCGACTCGAGGAGCGGTCTCCAATAATGCTGGTTTAGTGTAGCTGTAGCCTTCGCAACTTCGATCATGGCCCTAGACCGGCGCGCCACGGCATGGTAATCGACAACCTGCACAAGAGAAATACCTTCGATGACGATGTTGGGATGACGCCCAATGAGTTCCTGTAAAGCAGCAGAGGCCTCTGCGAATATTGCCAGAGGGATCGACGCATGCAGCACAGACAAGCTCAGTGGCCAAGAGTTGAATGACACTCCTCCCATCCTGGTTTGTTGGGGTGTGATCGTCTCTGGTGTGAGAGCAAGCAGCTCCTCAGTAATATATTTCCGAGAGAGAGCCCAAATACCGAAGCAAGCAGCATCTCTAACGCCTGTGCCAACCGAACTACCAGTCGATGACCTTTGCTCGAAGTCGAGCCCGAAACGAGGGGTTGAAGAACATCAGGGAGCTGGCTAGTCGGAGGAGCACGGCGGAACAACAGGTGGCCAGGGTGAGGATCAGGTTGCCATCGCTGCGCATCAACGGCGCTCAAATTCCGCTTCATATTAGCTCCGCCCGTTTCTGGCCTCAAGCGGCGTGACGATCGTGCCATCTTGTTTTTCGAACAGGATGTTCTCTTCCAAAGATCCTGTAACGGCCTCGATAACCTCGGTGGCCATCTCAGGATCCAGCTTCAAGGTGATGATGCTGAGAGATTTGCTGGCTGCAAACCGCACAGGGGTGTCCTTGTCAGCGAGTGCCACCAAAAAATGATCAATTGCATCCTCCAGTATGGACGAGATCTTATCATCCGGGAGCAAACAATCTTCTCTCTCGCTGAGCGCCAATGCCATCACCGTGATGGAGCGAATATCTTGATTATCATTTTTCGAGCAAGCGCAGATGAAGCTATAACGTTGGACACTTCGGAGTGACCCTGTAAAACTTGGAGAGTTCTTTCGAACACCGGTATAATTAGAGGCGCAAAATCTTCGACCTGAGCCGACGCTCCGAGGCGTGCAAGGAAGGATAAGACACCAATGCAGGTATAGACCGACAGGCCTTCACTATTCCCAATAGGTTCGAGGACGGAAATGCCCAGTCAATTACGTCTTGTAAAAGTCCAAGGGCTTGCATATCCCGGCGTAGTACGAGTCGTGCGAGAAGAGCGGTGGCAGCCTCACGCTCCTTGCCGGTACATTGATGTAATTCAATGACAACGAAAGAAGGGACTTAGTGACGGTGGGTGTCCATTCTGTAGCTCCTTCAGCTGTCCCAGATTGCCGTATGGTATGGGAATGTTATCTGACGACATGGATGCCAAGTCAAAAGGTGCAAGCAGCAAGTGCGAAAGCCAAGTTAGCATCACGAAGCGTTCTTCCCAAATGAGTCGCTTGTCGGCATCTCCCGACGTAGGATGCGCCATCGTATCTTCCTGTGGCACTGCATCCCATTCGATAAATGCTCGCAGCATCGGGTCCAAGTATTTTGGCTCATTGTTCAAACCTGCTAATGACCTTGACACCACGGACTTTGCAGAAGGTATACAGGAGCCGACAGACGGCTCTTGGTAAAGGGTATAGAGCTTGACTGTGCGAGTGGCAGTCCGCTTCAAGGTACTGATCTCTATACTTGACTAAATATACCAGGAAAGCATCGACCAAAGGGGGGAGAAGCGCCTGTAGATGTGGGTCCAGCAATTGAGGCCATTCTTGGAAAGGTTCAAGCTATCTCAGGTTATTGATACGAACCTGAAGAAAAAAAAAAGCTGTGTTTTTCGAGACTCCCCAGATTTTCAGAGAGTATCGCAATGAATAGGCGCGACTTACCAGACTAACAAGCTTCTCGGTCTTGGAGGCCAGTGTCCGTCTCCGTGGGACTCGGGAGACGGTCTGTCCAGTCCGTGGCTTCCACAACAGAGACGGTATTTTTGCCGAGAATTCCTTCACCAGATCGCCGGAGGCGCGTTGGAGCTTGACCTCCCGGTCGTCAGCTGCGTCCATGATTAGCTTTGTGTCCAGCGAGCTGGAGCGCAGCGAGTATTTATCGAACGACAGGCGAGGCTGCGGGGATTTGATCCCCATCGGGAGAGTCATGTGACTTATGTGAGCCTTGCCTACATGGACGAGGATGGCATGCGTGAGGATCTGGAAAGTAGAAATCTCAGAATATAGAAGGTGATTCATGTATATGTTATATGTTATTGTGTTTTAATATATATTCAATCCTTTACTCATTATTTGGGCTGGTAGTACGCCTGCTGTCATCAAACTACGAGATAGCCGCTACTCAATATATCTGGGTTGTACCCAGAATATATATCAACAAGAAGCTGCTGGCTCACCACCGTGGACGTTATTCATGAATGTAGGACAAAAAATATCATTAGAAAGTATACATCGATTCTTAATCATAAACAGCTTCAAGAACAACCATGACCATACAGATCGATTAAAGATCTTCATCCGAGACCGGTGATGAATGCCGTCGAAGCTTACTGTACCCCCCCAAGTTCTCAGCTGCAAGCTGGATCATAGTCCTCCGCACATGCATGACTGTGATGGCAATGGCCAGCGAGTTCCATACATCCTGGCCTCTCTCACTCAGATCGAATTGGGAGATGAACTTGCTATCAGTATCATCACTTCTGCTTCAGGGTCCGTATCCATAGTCAAGATCGCAAGAATGGGCCCACAAATGACGAGTCCCACCAAGAGAGGATACCTGACACGGGGACTCGAAAGTGCACTTCCAGTGTCGCTAACCGGAGGACTGGATAGGATAGGTAAAGCCGAGTCGAAGCCTTTCTGGTACCGACTGGCTAGCTTTTGCAGACGCTGGTTGAGCTTTTTGACGGCAGAAAGCGTGAATTCTCCTCTTTTCTGGGCATAGATGGTATACAATGGGATTGTATGGCGGTCTATGCGCACCTTTGCGTCATAGGTTGCCCAGCGGATATAGCGCTTCACATGACGCATTATCAGGGCCTCCGGCCTGGCCTTAAGGAGCCTGCAGTCTCTCACGCGTCCCCCAAGGGTGAATAATTGACTCAGAGACTTGACGCCTGGAATTAAATTCCGTCAGAAAAACTCAAAATACAACCTAGAAGATATCGTCTTACCGTAGAAACTGGAACTTCCAGTGCCTGAATAAGTGTTTCTGCCTTGTCTTGCAGTGAAGGGAAAAGCAAGTCAGGAAGTGTTGGGAAGTCGTATTTCCAGTGTCGTGGAACCAGGGGCTCGAATCCTCGCATGGCTAGTCTGAAGAATAGGTCGCTCTCCTCGTCATTGTAGACCCCGTCCGGAAGATTGATAGCCTCTGCCCAACGTCTGGCCTTCTCCACAGAGAAATCAAAACCAGGCCAGTCTTTTCATTCTTGGGGACGCGGAAAGTATCATCCCTCTCTTCGTCACTGTGATGGGGTACGAAGGCAAGCGTGTCCTCCTCATCCTCTTTCTTCCTTTTCTTCGTCGACATCACCAGGTCCAGAGGACTGGGTGGGCCAACTTCATCGGCATCTTGACTATCACCGGAAGTTGTGGTATCCACAGGGGAATACAGATCAGTCGCAGACTCTGATACAGCCCGTCGTGAGCGAGCCGTTCCATTCTCTGCTCCGTTATCCCCAAGTTGCGACGGGGAGTACTCGGGGTTGGAAACCAAATCAGCATTTTTCAAAACATCCTCAGAATTTTGTGTATGGCTGGCGGGTGTATAGGCAGGTGATGGAACCTGAACAGAATCTGCGACAAGCCTCTGCCTCTTGGGGGTCTGCGATGGCATAGTGACGGAACCGACTTTCCTCTTACGCGTGTTCGTTGTGGTGTCTCAAGGCCAATCTCGACTTGTCCGTCGTCCCCGTCATCCGAGCTGTACTCAATCTTGACTGGAACGTATGTTGGATCTGCGACCTTTTTTTCTTAGGCGTTGGCTTCCTAGAGGCGAAAAATTGACCATTCGCGCTGGCAGCAGGCGACAGCGAAGAAGATAAGCCTGGTGTCTTCATTTTTGCAGTGTTGAGTGCTCGACGAAGAGTATTGAGTCGTCTCAGAGGTCTTTGTTCGGCGGATTTTGTGAAGAGCGTAGGCAGGTTTTCATCTGAAATCCGGTCAAGCGTTAGAGTGTCCCTTCGTCGATGTGGAGTGAGGAAGAAGACTCTGAAGTAGGAAGATCTTACATGAAACTGGGATCGATGACCGATGGTGTACTCTGTGAGAGGAATCCCCCGTGAGAGACACCGCAAGAAGTCGGCCTGTTTTTCAAACTCCATCCTTACTCGGATCCTCGGTCAATATGCGACAACAGAACGGTTCTATTTTTGTCCCCACGGTCCTTCAGTCTTTTGACCGCATGCTTGGTGGCGTGGAATACAAAGAAGAGTGGGAAAGACGAAACAAAGACAACGTTGGCGGAGGAGACAATGAAAGGAAGCCAGGACTCGAGTGGAAGGCAGTCGAGTCCAAAAGAGTTGGAACACCAGACCACCTGATGCAGGAACACAAAGAAATGATATGGAATAAGGGTCTGCCCAGCCAATCAGTAACGAGGCCATTTTCCAGCCCTGAGTTACGCTGGAATTTCCTATACACCATCAACCGTGCTTTGTCGACGAATGAGAATTCTCTACGACACCTACACCTCCTCCATTGATAGTATGAAAACAAAGAGAACACCTCTTCCATTCAGTCATACAGCATTAACGGATGGTCCGGACGTTAAAACAGAATTACATCCCGGAAAGGGAGTTATGGGAATCAAAAGCAGCCTCAAATGCTGGAGACAAGAAGAGAGATAGAAACAGATAAGCACCTCCCAGACCAGGTCACACATTCCATCTGCACTCATAAAAGCCATATCAGCGCGTACACCAGCTCTCAAAACTCTCATGGGTATGTTAAGAAACATTTTCCGTGCAAAAAAAAAAATAGAAACAAGAAGCAGGAAGGCGACTGGTAGCAATCAAGAGGGCAAATAAACATTTCCAAAGTTCAATAAATGGGTAAGAAAGGCACAATCCTCCATAATTGCAGAGTACATTACGCAAAGTCGGCGGTGTAGGAGAAGCCGCGGAATTCTTCCTGCATAGCCTGGGAAAGGACTGTGGGAAGAGATAGTGATTAGTGGACGGCTCCATGCATTGGCAGGGGTAAAGTTTTTCCTTACCTGATTGAACGGGGGTGAGCACGGGGGTGACGCTGGTGAATTCTTGGTCGAAGTTGCTGGTATCCGTGGGACTGCTGATAGTGGGCATGAAGGGCGGCGGGACACGCTTATGGTAGATGTCGTCCCAGTTGACGTTCCGGAAGAATGCGTGAGACATTACCTCCTGAGCATCCGTCGGGCCCGACCCGAGACGCAGTTCGGGCTCACGAGTCAGAAGCTTCTGTAGAATAGAAACCGAGTCTCTGGCATGTGGATGGGGTAGAGCGGCTCATCGGCAAGAATGGCATCGTAGATTTCATCCTCATCTTCACCACGGAAGGGAGACTGCTGAAGAAGCATCTGGTAGATAAGCACACCGAAAGCCCACCAGTCGACTGCCCGGCCGTATTTCTTGTCCAACAGAATCTTTTCATAAAGTCAGTAACAATGATTACCAACGAACAGGAAAGAATCAACACTTACCTCAGGTGCCATAAATTCCGGAGTACCACAGAAGGTGCTAGTGGTCGCTCCGTACCACATGTTTTCCTTGCAAAGACCATAGTCCGCAATCTTGATGTGACCATCCAGAGTCAACAGAATGTTATCAAGCTTAAGATCACGGTAGATGACACCATTCTCGTGGAAGTATTTCAAGGCCAACAGAACTTCGGCAGCGTAGAACCTAGATATTGTTTAGCTTGAGCTCCAGAGAAATGCTGCTGAGAACTTACTGCGCCCGCTTAAGGCCGAACTGGCCACGCTGAATGTGCAGCATCAGATCACCACCACTGATGTACTCCATGACAAAGTAGACACGAGTTTCGGTTTGGAAACAGGCGTGGAGGTTGAGAAGGAAAGGATGACGCTCCTTGTTCGCGATCAAGAAGACACGCTTCTCGGATTTAGTACTTTCTACTTCATCGTTCTCGATGATGAACTCCTTCTTCAACACCTTGATAGCATAGAGCTTCTTGGTGCTCTTGGTCTCTGCCAGCATGACCTTACCGAAGTTACCCTTACCCAGGACAGCCAGGAAGTTGAAGTGATCCAGACCGATTCTAGCCTTAGGCTGAGGCGGGGCAACATCTTCTTTGACGGCCACGGGTTGCTGCATGATGGGCACGGGCTGTTGTTGCTGCTGCTGTTGTGGCGGAAGTCCATAAGATCCAGGCGTCTGCATCGCTGGCTGAGACTGCATAGCCTGCTGAGCCTGGTGGGGTTGCTGATACGAGGCGTACGCAGCAGGATCGTAGTGCGCATGCTGTGGTGGCTGGTTTTGCACTGGACGACCTGCATCGACTTTGATTACTAGTGTTAGTCCCCGAGAGCAGGAAGAAGGGATGCACTATGAGCATACCTGCATTTGTTGCGGTGTGCGCAACCCGGTTGCTGCCGCGGCAGCAGCCGCAGCGGGGCTTGATGATTCTTGGGGGAAGCTGTTGACGCTGGGCGGCTGTCGGGGACTGTGGTGGCATATAAGAGTTAGTAGTCGCGGCGCTCACGGCTTCGGCGGATGGTTGTCTTTGAGTGCCCCGTAAGGGCCCTCTGCAGGCTTTTGTGGGTAGGCAAGAGCGACGTTATCCTGGGTTGTTGAGGCCGCCGCTGGGTCGAAGGGTGCGGCCGCTTAGACCAGAACTAACAGAAGTGGATTTGTTGTGATTCTTGGCTCGAATGAGAGTTTCCAGGATTTGATTGGCAGCTCCATCGACATGCCACAGAAATCAGGGACAAGGTGAGTACAGCCAGCATGACAAGCGAGACCGCATTCTGGTAGAAAGCATACGGATCAGCAGACTGAACAAACCTGAGGGATATACTACTCGGAGATATTCACCTGAACACCTCTTGGCACTCTTGCGTCCGAAAGGAAGCAGGTACCCGCAGTGACAACACCAATTGGCAAATATTGGCGAAACTCTCGAAGCGGTGAGGAATGCGATGGTTGATCTTCTCTTCGTCCGGTGGTCCGTCTCGTAGTTGGCCTTGCTGATACACTTGGTGACAACATTTTTGGTAGCACTTGCGGTGGCAGGTGTACTTGCAGTCCGCACATTGCATGCCGGCTGCATACTTCAAAAAGTCGCCACAGAGCGCGCAGCGCATGATGTTGTAGAACTGCTGTGTGACGAACTTGTGTCCCTGCTTTTCGTGAACCTCTTCCTTCTTCTGTCGAAACAGCACCTTGACGGTTCAGACCGATATCGAATGGTCGCCGGTCCTTCAACTGCTTGGCTGCAGGATCTGTTAGCCAACGATGAAGGGGTGTATGGTTCTTGCAAGGGCGTCCTACCGAAGCTTAACGACAGATAGATACGGCCAACAGGCTCCAATGCAAACCAGGTATCAATCATGACTGGGCCCCCGGGAGGGGCGGCGCCCGGGGGCGCATCTCCATAGCCTTGACCCGGAGCACCAGGGTGGCCATGGCCTGCTGATCCGGGGGAATGGACGGAGCCCATCGGTCCCGCCGAATCAGGCTGCACAGGGGTACCTCCATGCTCCATCTTATCGGCTGAGACCCAGCCGGATGCATTGAACTCGGTCTCGATCTTCTTGCGACGCATCTCTTCCGCGATGTCGGAGATGCGCACCCAGAGCATTCCAATTGGAGTCGGTCTATCGCCCGATTTATCATATACCGTGAGTTCTATTTCGTTCGCTTTGTCGATATCAATGTTGAATGTCTCGTCTTGCCATCTATCGGTCCGAGTCGCTTTTGTTCGCGCCTTGACCGCGTCTTCGACTTTTAGGATGACGTATGTTTCAGGTCCTCTGGAGAATCTCGAACTGGCAGCATGATCTACATCCCTTACGGCATGAACACGCAAGGTCAAGAGACCAGTGAGTGGCTTGCGCAGATTGGGGGTACTTAAACTCTCATCTAAGGCGGGGGTAAGAAAAGCCATACGTTAGCCGTGGACAGTGGCGACCGGAGAATGAAGTCAAGGTAGCAGGCATACCATCAGGGGTGTCTGTCGACTCGATGTCAACATGGAGGTCTTCGTATCGCTTCAAAGCCTGTTTCAACAGTTGAATCTTCTGGTTACTCTCAATCCGGCGACCCTCGGCGTCGGCACGGCTCTTTCGGTCGCCTCGTCTTGATATAAGCGGACCATCTTCTCGATACCGGCCTTATACTGTTTCTCCACACTCAATTTGAACTCGAGCTGGGACAGCATGAGCTGGATCTTAGGGCCGAGGTAAGGGGTATCATATTTGATCAAATCTGCCCAGTGTACACCGCCCGAGTCAGCAAAGGACATGTCCCGAGGAAGTTGGGGATAAATGCCCGGGGCGACCACATGATGCATACCGAGTTTCGTATAATTGGGCCGGGCCTTGGGCACGGGGGCGAACGGTCGGGGGTCCTTGAACGGAGCGCCGGAGGGCATAGTGCCAGAGCCTCCATGTGGATATGCGCCCGAGGCCTCACCGTATTCTCCCTGTTCGTTCCCTGAGCCAGGCCGTGGTCTTTTGGAGGCGGTGCGGGGGCATCGGGGCCAGGGGGCAGACGCTTCTCGGTGGAGAGCCACCTTCCTGTTCCAACCGACGCACCTGCAGCTCTCGCATCTTCTCCTCGAGGTAGGCGATATTCTTGCGGCCATCGCGGATGTTCGCATCGACTCGTTGTTGTACGAGAGGGTTGTCGGTTGACTGTCGCATGTTCGAGGCGGCCGCGATGAGACCCTTTCCCGCTCGATCTTGCGGTAGACCGAGGCAATGAGGTCGTCGTCCATGATGGTGAGAAGGCGAACCGACGGCGCTCGATGACGGGGGAGGGGCGGGATGAGGGGACGTCAGACCGGAGACCGGAAGAAAAGAGAGGAAGGGAAACGGGCGCGAAGGAGAGCGAGAAGGAAAGTGAATTAAACCAAGGACCGAAGAGGAGTGAAGATCGATGCAATCACGTCGATCGGATTGCCTCGGGGGGGAGGGGGAGGGGGGAGAAGAGTGGAGGAAGGGAAAAATCAAGGGTGTCGCGGGGCTCTTGTTGACAGTTGCAGGGGAGGCGAGCGAGCACGTCGTCGGGAGGGGAAGCGGGAGACGGATCGATCGATCGCAACGGGAACTGTCAGTCGACCGACGGTTGAATCTGAATAATCATAAGAGACGAGGATCAAATGCCCTTGGGAAATGGTGAGACAGTGACGACCGGGACCGCGAGACTCGCTTGGCAGCCGAGAATTTTTGCCTTCGCTCCGAGAGATCCAGAAGGGGACAGCCAAAACAAAGGACGAAACGCCGAAGTTTATTTGCAGGGCGCACCAGCGGTGGTGGTTTGTGGTTGTGTGGTTTTGGGTCGGGATTTGGGTGGGTTGCGCGCTCGTGCCCGGCGCGACGCTTTACCGCCCGCCAGCTCTCGTTCCTCTGCTCCCTACCGAGTGCTTTCGGTGGGAACGGTGGCCAATTCAGGCAGACACGTCCGACACAGCCGCAAAGAATGTCTGAATCATCGACTCGGTCAGAGGAACCGACACGCAGGACGAGAAAGCGACGGCAACCAGCAGGGGTGGATTATCTCCAGCACATATCATCCAGAGGCGGGGAGGCCACTGGACGCCGGATGAAAGATGAGTGAATCCACAACCCGGAATGAAGCAGGTATGGACTGAAGAATGGTAAGCGGGAATTCTCCGTAGATCAATGAGGATGGCACGGTCTGGTTAGGCACGTCGTAGAGACCCAAGGGATGGAAGTATAGCGACGGAGGTGGTTGTCATGTGGCGCCCGGGAACGTTATTATACTGTTCTTATCTCTGACCACCATCCACTGGCAACTCCCGGAGAGGTACCAAGGTCACTGTCGGCTGGAAACCTGGAACCTTCCGTTTAGTCTGGGAGGTCTATATCGAGAGTAGCTGGAGGTGACGTTTGCTGTACTTCTCGCTAGTCCGTGCCTGCTAGTTTTGGGACATCTATACCCTAGTATTGGATGCTATAAATGGCCAACAATCTCATTCTTTATCCTTTTGATCCCATCATCCAACTATTCGGAGACACAACACAAAACAAAGATAAAGTCACATTCTCTGATTGCCCCACTACCCCGGTCTCTCCGGAGTACCTTCCTGCAAAAGGACTCATCTGTGAGATGCTGTCACATGGCACACGGTATACCGGTATACGGGTATAAACAAACAATCTCTGGCTCTACACAGTATCTGCTGCAATCAATTTCACTGGTCAACTCCTCTGTAGACGTGCATTCCTCGCAATGGGAGGGCAGTGAGTGACATGGCAGACGACAACAGCTGATCTCAAACATCCGCTCACCCCTTGCCGCAAACCTCTTTCTGCTCTCTTTTCTGCTTTCTGATGCGTCGAAGGGTAAAGGGAGGGGTCAGCTGGTGGGGTCAACATATCTTTTCTTTCTCTCATTTATCACCATGAAAAGAAACGGGTTGATGTATTGGGAGGGGAACGCGACAGCCGGTCATAGTTCCATTCTGCGGTAACATATCCTTGGTAGGTTTTTTTTTTCTAGATTCAAGTTATGATCCCTATTCGATCTTCGATTATCGATAATCCGAACGATGGTATTATCAAATGATAAGATGAAAGTCATGTTTTAAACCCAAACTAAGACCTTGCGATACCCACTATGCAAGCCCCAGCCCCCCGCCTATATCTCATTACTGTTATGATATTTACGATTTATTCCGACCTCTTCGAGATCTTGGGCAGGCACGCCCAACCCACAATCATCACCCCGTACAGTCCAATACAGATGGGATGCAGGACAAACGTCCCCACATTCTGAGCCAGCAACCCAGTGAAAAACGGGGACACAGCGCCCCCACTGCTCCCTAGGGCACTGATAAAACTCAAACTCGACATTTGGATCGCCCGCGGCAACAACTTGCTGAATACAGCCGTCGCGCAAGGATAGATCGGACCGAGAAGCAGCCCCACGATGGCGACAGCCACGGCGTCCCCGATGACGTTAGGAATCAACCAGGTCATCAACTGAAATGCAACGGACCCTGCAACCAAGAGCACCACGGAGAGTTTCTCTCCTAACAGATGCGCAGGGTGGGAGAGAACGAAACGTCCCAATGTAATGCCGGCCCAGAAGCCTGCGCTAACATAACCGACACGCGATGGGTCGCCGTCACGATAACTGATCAGAAATGATACCACCCATCCAGAGATGGAGACCTCCGCACCTTGATACGCAAAGATGAACAACGCACCAAGCAGCGTCGTCTTGTTCTGGACGGCTTGCTTGAGTAGTTGCCGTTTGCTGGGTACATTGAGGCCGTGCGCTTGTCGAGAAGCGGTCTGTTGAAGCGCGTTGAGCAACTGTACAGGGAGGTCTTTCTCGTAACCTCGGAACGTCCATGCGGCGATGGCGAGATTGATCATGGAAAGACAAAGATTGATGCAATAGTAGAGGGACCAGCGGACCCCATTCGAAGCCATCGCAGTTGCCAAGAGCGGGCCCATAGTACCTCCAATGCCGTAGCTCCCGTGGAGGAAGCCCAAGGCAGTGGTGCCATTCACAAGGTTTGCGCAAAATACATTGTTGAGCGCCAAGTTTAGGGCCATCCCGAAGCCCAGAAGGAAGAAGCTTGCGACGACTGCAGGAAAAGGTGGCTTGCAAATGATGATCACATATCCACTTGCGAGGAGGCACATCGACAAGGCATAAGCCTTTGATCGACCAAGCTTCGCTTCCAGGGCATGGGTCCACGGTGCGGCGAGGATAAACCGAGGGCGTTGGTCACGAAAATGAGGGAGACGACAGCGTAGCCAATGCCATAATCTTTTTCGATGTAAGGGATCAAGGCCCCCGGAGCACTGTCGTTCAGTCCGTTGGCGAAGTTCATCAGGCAGGCGCTCAGCAACCGCCACTTGGTCTGCGAGGAGCCTGACTGGACTGGGATAGCATCTGTGGCTTCGAGACCCCCAGGTGTCTCCGGGGAATTGTCTCGCTCCGCCGGTGTACAAGGCGTATGAGACCCAGTGGGTGGCCTGGACGCCTCAGGCGGACGACGTATACCCTCTAGTTCGTAATCGGAAGGTGTCTGGGCAATGCCTTGCTTATCCTTGCGCACTGCCGCTGCAGGATTCGTGATCGGAGGGCTCTCCAGCTGCACCAGGGCCCCAAAAGTCGACGTGGACATGGTGTTGAAGGAGACTGGACATAAGCAACAGGGAGAAACTTACGGATCCAGATGCACGGCGAAGTTGCACAGTATTAAATTCTCCTAAGAGTGAGAGTGGACTTTTCCCGTTCTGCCTGATTGCTAAGCCGTCTACCACCAATGTCAATCTCTATATCTAGCCCCGCGTGTCAGAGGCGAGAACAGAGCTGATGAGGCCCCTCGAGGAGGAAAATGGGTTCCGCCGCCCAATAGCAACGGGGCACGAGGCTCCAGTGGGCTCCAGAGCATGGGAAACCCTTCGTGTCAGGAGGGTCCTGGACGTAATGGAGACTATGGAGGACCACATTTTCCTGGTATCGAGCCCGACGAAGTGCAGGGAAAGATAGCAATTGCCCCACCATGATGCTGCCCCATGGAAGGAGGGGATTCGGAGAAATACCCCATGTTAGGTACTGAAGGAGCCAACATGGGGTGGGACCTGGTATTAAGGTTGTCATCCTCGCTGGCCAAGTCGGCAGTCGTCCTATGATGTCGATCAGCTCGATCGAAATCCCCGCCATGGTACAGAATCCTGATGCAGCATCTGGGTCAGAGAAAGTGGATCAGAATCCTCTGAGTCTAGAATTCGTTAGCCAGCAGAAGGGGGCAAGAGATCCCCGTTAGACAGACCGCTTGTTAGTAGGTAGCCTGGTGGTGAGTGTCCAGGTGGAGGACCCTGTACTGTATGGTATCCATGGATGTAAAATTCTTTCCCGCCGACCACCACCGGCTCCACTACCGGAGAAAAAAAGAAACCACCTACCACAACCATTCCAGTTCCTGCGACATTCCAGATCCAAAGTTAAGCGGTTGCATGCTACAGAAGAGGAAATAATAGGCTCAAAATACCATCACCAGCCACCTCTCTGTGATCCATCTGAGATCTTGCGAATCATGGGACCCCCGCGGCGCAAGGTCATGGCTACGGCGGAAGAGACCTTATTCCCGCCGGATGAACTCCAGCAAGGACAGCGGATTGCCGCGTTATCAAGGCGGCAGGAAGCAATTGCTACGTCGTTGAGCTCCCTTCCAAGGAGTCCGTCCTGGTCGAGCTTCCTTCTCGCTTCCGCTCCACCATCTGGATGAAGCGTGGATCCTTTGTGGTGATTGATACCAACACTCTCGTCGAGCGGGACAACAAGCTCGCCGGTGAGATCGTCAATATTGTTCGTGATGAGAAAGCGTGGCGGAAAGCCCCTTTTTGGTAAGTTGGTTCAGGACACTGACCTGCCCGGTTCAACGATCACTAACCCATCGTTCAGGCCGAAAGAATTTGTCAGGCAAGCTGCAGTCGTCTCATCGGACGACGAGTCCGAATCCAACGTCGGGAAGATGCCTTCGTCCGACGAGTCTGATGCATGATTTGAATCTATCAATTCCCATTAATGCCCGGGATGTCCCGTGGGCTTGTCTGGTTCTACTTGTGTGCAAAGAGCCGACTGATGCCGAGTGATGCTCATCATTATCATTTGTGCTGGCAAATCTATTTGCGAAAAGGGTGTAGCCCGGTATCATTGGGTGTGAGATTTTCTGCCCTGTGTCGCACCCTTGTTATTAAATGCATGCTTGCTGTTCACAAGGACACCGAAGACCTGGACACAGAGCGAAACGATAACGACCAGCGAGCTCTGATTGGTGCTGGGTATACGTTCCAAGCCCACTCTTGCAGGCCCCAGACTGCATAGATGATGATTGGATGGAGTCCTGCGCGCCACAGGAGGAAGGGTGTTGCCCAGGACAGATAGGCGAAGAACTGGTAATGGAGGGACCGCGCACAGAGCAACCCGACGGCGAGGGAGGTTAACATCATAGTCATTGTGCATGGCTTGGAAAGCGCCACAGGGCGAACGCGTCCTTGGAGCACATCCCAGGCAAACCCAAACACGTTTGACCCTGACGGTCTCAACCAACCAGCCACAACGAACAGCCCCAGAAGGGAAATGTGCACAGCTAGCAAGGCTAAAGAGAACCGCTTCGATAGAAATAATTCTTCCCCCACAAATCTCCAGTTGACTGTCCACTTGAACATGAATTGCCTGGTCAGTTCAAAAGCCCGCGAGACATACCCAATGGGATTGCTCTGCAAAAACGGTATCGCCAGCAAGATCTGCTTCATGTCAGCTAGTGAACCTACTCGGCAGGAAACCTCACCCTCATACGTACCTGAATAAGCAACGCCAAAATCCCCAGACGGATGCTTGGCATAAGAGAGAGGCTGAGAACAGTGACCACAGCGATGGCGGGGACAAGCAGTAGAAGAGTCATTTTGACTGCGACTCCAGTAGACCAGACAACAACCCCGGCCGCCCATTTTCGGTTCTGGAACAATAAGATGGCCGTCCACATGGCAAGAGCCGCAAGTCCATCGTTGAAAAGACGCAGTACGTAAACACTATGCAGTCGTTTCGACAAGACAAGTAGCGGGAACAGATAGGGGGGAGCCTCCGATTGCCTGTAACACGCAATAACAACGACCAGTGTGGCTAGATAGAAGATAGCGAACAAAATCTGGCCGAAGAAGATATCCCGACCCTGGTCGGTCCAGTGATAGAGGGCTGTATAGCTGTACACATGAGCAGCGGGATACACGAGCGGTCCTGTGGAGCCCTTGAGGGCGGTGTAATCACGCTCGCCAGAGAGATATAGAGAAACTTGTTGCATATATGTCGTCCAATCAATCTCAGTGTCTGTCGTGTTTTTCCCCAGTTAGTGTGCCGGAATACGATGCCAATTCGGTCGATGCTCACAGGGAATCCTCCATATGATGAGAGCGCAGAGGAACGCGTCGCCCAACACCAATAAAGGGGCGATCCATTTGGTATGTTTGGGATTCACACAGATATCCCACACCCGGTTCTTCAGATCCATCGTAGGCGACGATGTTTGTAAAAACCCTCAGGGGTGTGTTGTAGGGGTGATGGCAGCCATCGTCAAGTCAGATGGTTGCGATGCATTCATCGGATGGATGTGGCCTCAGGCCCCCGTCAGCCAATCATGTCTCATCCTTTGCGGCTTAGCGGCCACACACAGCAACGACCGCCGTTGCGCATTATCTTCGGCCAGGGGAATCGTCAATTGCCACCACCCATAACGACTATATCTTATTTCGAGTATCCATATATTCACATATTATGGCTTCTGATACTACACTATCTGTACATGGGTATATCTCCGTTCCTGGCTGCCTGTGTACCCTCCTGGTGGTACCACCGATCCGTCTCACCTCCAACCACATCCAACCTGTCAAAAATAAAGAAATACATAAATAGAAGAGTCCAAGTAATTCGCTTCATAAAACAATCCCGCCAGTTCCTTCCTTTGTCTTATCCTCCACCAGTGCCACATTGTTTCCAGAACTTTGTTGGCGCTATTGTCGAGACATTTCCGACCTTCCCTCATCCATTTGCGGCTGGGACTGCGCATCCTGTCGGTTTGAGAAGCCGAGTATTCACCCAGAACTCCTCGAGGCTTAGGGACCGGGCATTCCCGCCCGGATTGGGCCAATCTCTCTGCCTCCGCCTCCAATTGTAGGAACGTTGACACCTCATCGTCCGTGGCTTGAGGAGTTTGAGGGAGGACATCTCCCTCCGTGTTGGTGAGCTCGGCATCCTTTCTCCGCCGTCTCCTTATCCGTTGGATCTGTTGGCCATCTGCCGTGACCATCATCTCGGAATCGGCTAGGGTGCGACGCGGCGCGGGACATGGGAACAGATGCGGAATGCCGACGACAAAAAGCGAGGCGAGGAGCGTGCCGGCGAAGAGGGAGGAGGTCGATCGCGACCGAGGATGGAGATGGGGCGGCATTGTCTTGGAGTGAGAGGACAGGTTGAGAAGGAGAGGGAGATAGTCAAATCTCAAGTGGTGAGCATTGAAAGGCACTTTGCGCTGGCGGGAGGTAACAGGTCAGTCAGGGTCAGAGATTGAGATGACAAAGGGGGGAAGCGAATTGGCATACCTAAAAGCTCCAAACTAGAAATCTAGGAAAGAATGACCATAAAAAGTAATCACAAGAAGGCTAGGGTAGATGACAGAAGCGCTGCACCTGAGCCATGAGACCTGGTCGGAGGAGAGGCGAGCCGACGAGGTCCGCGTTGGGAAGAATTCGGAGCGGACTTGGCGATCAGATCTAATCTTATCTCCCGCCGCTGTGATTGGCTCCGGCCGGAAACTGGCCTTGCCAGTGACCCTATTGATACGGAGACGTCCTTTTGCTAGTTCAAGATCGAAGAAGTAGTAGGAGAAGGACGATCAATTAAATTAGTGTGAGTATGGTCGGCAGTTGGTAGACAAGTAGTAGTAGCAGCAGCAATCATGATAGTTACTCTACTCCCTCGGAGTCACGACTGTGCTGTGCTCAACTAGCAATTAAGCACAGTTTTCATCAGTATACCTGACCCTCCTGACCGTACTTGACCTAGAATAGTAGTTGATATATGGTAAGGAGCGTTCTTTCAAAATAGCGTGAAGACTTATATGATTACACATCTTCATCCATGTTCTTTGCAAGAAAATCACCGCATACCATAATACACAGTGACACTGAAGTATCCCCCACATGACCCATAGTCATTTTGTCTCTTCTTCTGATTCGTCGGCCTCACGGAACAATTGTATAATGAATTTTTCATTGTTAGCTTATCATGTACTTGGAGTCTCTCCATTCATCGTAGCAATGGAAATGCCACCATTCGGGTGGTTGAGAATCATATGCGCGCGACTGATAATTCTAGTGATCCTAAGAAGCTGTCTCAACTTTGGGTGAACTTCATTGTGATATTCTGCAGACATTTTCATATAGCCATCTCCTGCCAGATTGACGCCTGTATCTGCCTGGATAGGTATCCAGGTACTTTCAAGTACCCCGGAGAGTGTATGACCAATACAACCTTTACAACAATATTAAGGCCCACCCAGAAAGTTCTGGGGATAGCACGTATGTCAACAAACCACTTGATCTCCCCGGCTCAAACGAATATCATCTCATTGATCATCTGTTTGGTTTCCATGATTGAGGCAAACATCGTGGGTATTTGCTGCACCTAAATGAGTATTCACCTGGACCTCTTCTCAAATTAAGCTAGACAATTATAACTACCCACTAGTAAGAAAAGTAGAGGGGAACGAAAGGGGGTCACTGCTTCGAACTGCCGCGGAATCAAGCTCTGGGGCGATAACCGCTGCGATATAGGACGAGGCTGCTATACAGCGCAGTTTGACGCAGTTTGACTCAGTTTGACAGTCCTGGCTGGAAGTAGAATATGGGTAAGATATAATGACCAAGTACCAGATACCTGATAGAATAGGCAAGATTGTGAAAATGACCTATGAGATCTTTCTTCGAGGGATAGTTGTACCAAATGATTAGTCTCGGGCCGCAAAGATAATGGAGAGGTGAAGTAAGCAGTGCGCGCGCCGCGACAGAAAAGCCTCCCCAATAATCTCTTCTCCCCATCCGCTCTGCTGCACCTTCCAACCACCACTGCGGTCCTTGTTACTTCGGGTTGCGTGCCTTTCGAGGAAAATGTTCGTTCTTCTCCAGTACACCTAGTTGTCTTTCGTTCTACTCTCTTCCTGGGTCTCCAGGCGCGACCGCGATCAGCTCCTCGCCTCCCCTCCTTACCTCCCCCTCACCTCTCCATCCTTTGACTCGACTGGTATTCATCCCTCAAATTCTCTCCTGCACGGGATTCGGATCTCTGCCCAACAATTCACCTCGGTGCGAAGGCACGATGAGTGATCTCGACAGGTAAGGACTGCACACGTGAGACTCGCGCTCCGAGCTGACCTGCTGTTATTCCCTAGGGCGATCGCCCAACTACGCGCCTGCCGCTGATCCCGAGACCCAAGTTCGAGAACTATGTTACAAGGCGCGAGAGATTCTCATCGAGGAAGGAAATGTGGTTTGCGTGGACGCCGATAACAATATGCGGCGATATCCACGGCCAATTCCATGATCTCATGGAATTGTTCGAGTCGGCGGCGATGTTCCGGACACCAACTACCTGTTCATGGGCGACTTCGTCGATCGTGGCTTCTATTCCCTCGAATCCTTCTCCTGCTTCTCTGTCTCAAAGTCCGCTACCCCGATCGCATCACCCTCATCCGCGGAAACCACGAGTCCCGTCAGATCACAACTGTCTACGGCTTCTACGACGAGTGTATTCGGAAATATGGAAGCGCGAATGTGTGGCGATACTGCTGTGAGGTGTTCGATTATCTCGCACTCGGGGCACTGGTCCTAGGAGCTAGCTCCGAACTCGAACCGACAGGCCCCCTGTTAAACGACGCAACACAATCCTCCATGCCGATGGACGATTCAGAGCTGGAAATCGAAGTCCTGAACTCCAGGGGAGACGTCACGATGAGCACTTACCGACAGAAAACCACGTCCACAGACCCGATCGATTCGAGGGCCATATCTCCGCCGAGAGACATATCCGCCACGCCTCAGGCGCCTACGAGATCTGGCGCCCCGGCTCCGGCGCGTCGGGATACGCAGGGGGAAGCCAAGCGAGCAGGACAGGAGCAGTTCTTTGCGTCCACGGCGGTCTTTCTCCACTAATTGAACCGTTGATAAAATCCGCCTGATCGATCGGAAACAGGAAGTACCCCATGAAGGCGCCATGTGCGACTTGCTCTGGTCCGACCCGGATGAGATCGATGGTTGGGGTCTCAGTCCCCGTGGTGCGGGATTCCTGTTCGGCGGGGATATCGTGAAGCAATTCAACTACAGAAACGACCTGTCACTGATTGCGCGCGCTCATCAGCTTGTGATGGAGGGCTACAAGGAGATGTTTGACGGCGGGATCGTCACGGTCTGGTCAGCCCCCAACTACTGCTACCGATGCGGGAATGTTGCCGCCATCCTGGAGCTGGGTGAGGATGCCAGCCACGGCGGAACAGTTGCTAGAAGCAATGGGGAGTATGGGCGGAGCAATGGAATATTAATGGCCGACCGGCCCGGGGTACAGAGCCCTGGAAGGAGGTATCGAGTATTTGAGGCCGCTGCGCAGGACACCAGGGGCATGCCCGCGAAGAAACCTGTTGCTGATTATTTCCTGGTGAGTACAATTGCCCCCTGATGAATCTTGTCACCTATTGGTCAGTTCGTGTCTAACTTGTTTCTAGTGATACCATTGACGCACATATTTGTTTCTGATCTGCCCACTTCTTCATGTTATATACGACCGCCTGCCTGTGCAATTCGTCGATTATGGGTCAATCATGACAATCATGACTTGTGGTCGCGTGGCCCACTTCGTTCTCTTCTTGTCTCTTCTTTCCTTGGATGTCTTGGTTTGGGAGTCAAGATCTGAGAATTCATATTCGTTACCTTTTCTTCGGTCATGAACCACCGAAGAGGAAGTAATGGAGTAAAGCGGATATCTTATGCCATTGCTATCATCACTGTTTCATAATTACCTGTCAGTGATGCCTACAAAGCATTGAAGACCAAACAACGTCAGCTTGCCAGTGAACGTGAACGTTGGCCCGTGAATGCCTATTTATGTAGACTGTGTAACCTGTGTAGCACAATTTAAGCGCCTTGACATCCATTTATACCATTTATAATACCCAGACCCAGGCGGATGGTGTGTATACCATGAAAAAATCCAGATGTAGATACAGCATTTGATCAAACGACTTCCGATGTAAAGGTCCATTTTCCGGTCACGCATACCACCCTTAAAGGCTTAGAATCATAGGAGGAAATTAAACACGCAGAAAATCAATGAGAATGCCATCCGTTAACTGAAGTCATGAACTCGTGGTAGAATATAAAATGATTCGATATCATAATACAATAAATAATGTACGGCCCAGAGATCCTTTCAAGCCATCGATCATGGCTGGAAATTCGCAGGGAACACTATACTGTTATCATATGTCGTCATGTCCGGATTCTGCCCGGGTTGGGTCATTCTAGGGGAGGTATTAGACAGCCTAACAGGCTGCAAGGGCTGGGATGTACCAGGTCCAGAGGTTTGCCCCATGACGGGCATACTATTCTCGAATGGTGGTCCAGCAATTCTGGGGTCCCATTGAGGCCACGTTCCCGGGGCCACCTGCAGAGTATTTGGGTCGCGAGTCCACCAATCTTGGCTCTCTTCGACCAAGTTATCTGGTGTGTTAAACCCAGTCATTGGCGATGAGTTTGTACTGGATGTCACTGTTTGCGTAGGCCCAGTTGAGACCTGCCTTTCGCTGGGGTTATACCAGGAATCATATTGGGTCATTGGAACTGTCTGCAGCGGGTTATAGGTGTGGGCTATCGGCCTCAGATAGGTTGGCTCCGGGAGTTGTGTATCCTTTTGCATGAGCTGAGCGTTGAGTGACCGTTGGGCGCTGCGTGAAGACGACACGGTGGCCGGGGTCGAGATACCGTTCACATATTGAGAGGGTCTGGCAGCTCCAGGGGACGCCTCGAACGGGGTACCATGCTCATTGATGGGGAGAACTCTGGGAGGGGACGAGAGGTTACTCGGAACTGCAATCGAATGCTGTGCCAGGCCAGGTGGAGAAGACGACTCATGAGAAGCTGACGGAGATACAGACAGATCCCACGATCCCCAAGAGCCCCATTTCGTGTGTGACTGTTCAAAGATAGCCATGGCTTCGCTTGGTAGCTCCACTTGCCATTTGTTTGCAGAAATGTCAAGAATCCGAAGAGTCCGTCGAGCACAAAGCCAACTTTCACCCATTTCATCCAAGTGCCTCAGGCAGTGAACTACATCTCTTTGGGCGCTCTTTTCAGGGAGGTTGAGAAGATGTATAGTGCAGGCAGTATGTGCCATATAGACCACGACATTGCATATTTGCTTGAAACCATAGGTGCGCTTATACACTCGAAGGTATTTCGAAATTGTTGAGGCGGCTTGCGTGCACAGCTTACGGGGCGACACATGTTGGGGGAGGGGGGTGTTCGCCTTGGTATATTTGAGGAAGGGGCGGTAGAGGTGTATGAATAGAAGTTGGTATAGCATACTGAAGGGGTATCAAGATTAGCGCTCCAGCTCCAGTAAATCGGAAAGGTCTGCCATGAACTAACTGCATGAGAAGGGCGGGAGGTAGTTGGCCTTCTCTAGGCTCTAGCTCCTTTGGTAGATTCTTTTTCCAGGCTTCCAGCCTGGTGTGGATTTCACTCAGCTTCTTCAGTTCCGCTTGTTTCGAGAGTGGCCTTTCTTTGGGCGTTGGGTCATAGAAAAACATGATCAAGTCCCCACTGATCTCACATAATTTTGAGATATGGAATGCAACCGTTCGAGTCCGTGACGGTTGTGTGTTCTCGCGGCCTACCCCCGTGTCTGTATATGGAGACCACAGTTCAGCTTCCTCAGTGGGGAGGATATCGATCTTCGGTACGCTAGAATTAGAGAGTGGTAGTTGGGGCTGTCGACCGAGATAATTTGACCAACACCTGGAAATGAGGTCAAAATGGTACCCAGAATTGCGAGAGTGTGGGAAAGAAAACTTGTCAAAGAGGAAACCCCCAGAAGGTGACTCTCCGTGCATCTACTTCTTCATCGTTCAAATTGCGCGTGCCGAGGGTAGTGGAGTCGACATTCAGTCCTAGATCCAGAGCCATGCGGAAACTCATGCCACTATATACCCAGCCTTCCCTTCGCGACCGCAACCTGCTTCACGAACGGACATAAGGGCGAGGGCTTGGACAGTGCAGAGTTTGGCGTTCAGGTGCTCGTCATTTTCGAGAACCAATCTCCTGGCTTCCCTAAAGAAGTATCCCCTGCAGTTGCGGAGTTTCTGGGATTTCTCTACCCCCCTCCCAGGAGCTGAAGTGACATCCTAGAGCCAACATCGCATTGACCAATAGAGAGGAGCAGTATTGGCTAGACACGCCACGGACGTAATCGCGGTAGAACAGGTCTTTCGACAAGGTGGTGAAAAATGGATAATGCCAGGTAAAATACATCGTCATGAGATGGCTGATCAATTGTTCATCATCGGTAACTCGTGTCCAGCGTGTGATGGAACGGTCATTCGTCTGATCAAAATCATCATGGGCGCCTTCCGCTGGATTAAACTCATTCAGCTCGGAACCGGGGGTAGGAAGATGAGGTTAGAGGTGCCACCAATGAACTTCCGGGATCCATCTAGCATCAATTCGCTCATCTTCCCGGCAAGTTCGGATTCGAACTGGTCTGTCTGCAGGCCACCCTCGTCGTTTGGCATGGTATCGCCGTCCGCAGCTGTGGAGCCTTTTCCTTCGCCCATGATTGACTGCGCAACCTCCTCCAAGCTGTCGCAGGATCGTATCTGCCGGACCAGTTCGAACGCATCTTCTTCTTCATAATTCAGCAGGCTTGTATTAACGTCAATAATGTTGTGTTTTTCGTTCGTAAGGTATCTGTATCCTTCTTGTACACTCCTTTTCGGCGATGATCTGAATTTGGGTCGTAGACACCTGGTGGTAGATGAGTAACTGAGTCACTTGAAAACACCCATTCGAGAGCATGACAACATACAGGTGGTATGGTAAACGGAGGAGCAGGCTGCACAGCTTGGTAAATTCCCATCGCACTCGAAGCATATTAGACAGATCCAGGTATTGCTCTAGGGCATGGATGCAGTACCTTTGACTTTCTCCGGCGACAAGCGATGCAAGCAGTGCTCACACAGCGCCGTTTGGAGGTAGGACCATTATCTGCATTCATTGTTGGGGTCCTTGTTGTCGACTTCGATCGAGAGCCTTTGGAGATAGGCTCCTGGGCCACTTCATAGATCTTCTCCGCGGAGTTGGCCTCCATTGTCAAGTCCACTCAGCAAGGATAAGGAAAAGCGTAGACGACGAAGGAAGCATGCTTATCAGGCGTGGAACGCTCGGAGCTTTGCTCAAGGGGGTGTGGAAGACCAGAGGGATTCTTGCCAATGCTTGAGACGGCAAACGAGATGCAAATCACGATATCAGGTGCATATCGGTAGACGCGCTAGCAAATCTGAGATCATGACAGACGCATTAACTACATAGCCGCGAACCTAGGCGGGCCCTTTGGGAGGGTCTTCCCATCAGGTGCAGGGTATGCGAAATGCAACGAATGACAAACACCCAAAGATGAATGGCAGGACTGAGGAACTCACCCGATCGCCAATCGAACTAGGATCGCACAAAGAGATCCCACGGTTCCTCCAGGGACGTCGCTGACCCGCAAGTGGAGGCGAAACAGCCGTCGATGGGGGGCGGGGAAGAGGGCAGTGATTGGGATGGCGGCGCAGGACGGACGATGACGCTCGCCTCCGAATGGGCGATGATAAGAGCGCGAGAGGGTTGGGGGGCGACTATTGGGCGAGGGGATTGCTGTGTGTGATAAGAGCTGAGCAGCAGCAAAACACCATCAAGGCCGATGCAGAAAGAATGGGCGGGATGGTTGGTTGGCGAGTCTCGAACTGAAGCGAATCTGGTGTCCCCGATAAGAGAGAGATGCTCTGCTGACTAAACGTGTGAGCTCATCTCCGTCCCACCTTTCGTGACGCCGGCCAACCCGATGGGCCTCGCTCCCTGTCAGACCCTATATATATGCCCCTTCAGCTCCTTGCTTGCTCGTCCGGATAGGCATGTCGCTTTGCGTCCATCCGTCCGTGATCTGAATTGGGGGATCCCTCAGCCCCCCAATCCAGGAACCTTTTCCCTGAGGGATATAGCTGTGCTGATCCCATCACCACTGCCCAAACCTATCAAGGATGTGAAGTACGCAATACCTGAGGGAAGCCTCGTTGCCCACCAAATTAGAGATAGAATTCATGTGGACACGCCTCGCTTTTCTGAAAATTCAGCAACCAAGCAACCCCGATTCAGCCTTAAGCAGCCGTCCCGATATCTTGTGTTTAACCGCCACTTCCGATGTTAATCACCCAACTCGTTTATTTTGCTTTTTCTCCCATGTCTGGGAGGCCTATGGTTGCATCGGTCGCCTTCTTGTGTGAACCCAAGACCCTGGGTCTCCTGAAAAGAGCCGGAAAGTGAAACTTTAAACTGTAGAATTGAATTGCTTCTTCAGCTTGGTGGGAGGATGGGCGAGACGGTCATTCTTAGGGAATTATATACTTCTTATCGGCTCAGATTTGCCCCTCCAGCCCCATGCCAGGAAACCCAGTCGGGGTAATACTACCTGCACTCCCGGTATCTGTATCGTCGTAGATGCTATGCATGTAGTACCTTTGCATGTACTTTGCACAACGATAACTCGGTCACACCTCTGTGGAGGGAGACTCGATATCAGGAAAGTATACCAGAGAAAGTATACCATCGTCCCAGGGATTTGCTGATAACCTTCTGTCAAAAACTTGGCGATAAGATGCAGTACCAGACCTCATAGGACACTGGGGAAGTTCGATAACTGATCGGGTCCAAAACAGGGAAACTTCTCATGATGATACGTACAGGAGTCGTCCGTCCAGCCACACCCGGACCCTTCCTCCACACCCCATCCACACCCACACACCGAGACGGGTGGAACATGAAATGAAACCGGTGGAGTTGAAGTCGACCTAGCATCTTTCGGTGCACCACAACACACCGCCAAGTTGGTGGTTGGGCAACCAAGTGCCCTTTACGTAACACTGCAGAAGCGCCCGAAAACTAAAGTGGAACTAACTCAAGATGGAACATTCGCTGAGTGGGGCCGGCCCCAATCTTACCGTACCCGCGAACGGCGGTATCGATCTGTACGGTATCGTCCCGGAACTCGGCATATTTGCGGCTGGTGACCCCTGTCCCGCAAAACTACCCCGTATCAGGGTTACGCCGGGCCCGGTGAGACGGTAACTTCTGTAATCCGGCTGACCAGTGGACTGAAAGGGATTAGCGAGGTGTTAATAATTACCTTCTCCGTCTCTTATCGCACTCCCGGATTCATCTCTCTCGAAGTCACTACTCTTTGCCTCCCGTGGACCTCTCTGTTATTATCCTTCCTGTTTCCTCGCAGGGTTGCCCACTTTTTTCCTCTTTGTCTGTCACCGAAGACACAAAACCATCCCTCGCACACCGCATGACACTTCCAGCCTTCCCCGACCCTCATCGGCTAACTAGTCGCGTGCCTGCATACGCTTCCCGGGGCCACTGCCTAAGGTTCCACGCCGTGGGCTGGCTTCCCTTTGGCTGACGTTCCCGCCTGTCTGCTTTGCCAACGCACCACGTTGTGACCCATTATTCTTTTCTTTTGGATCTTAAACCGGAGGGGAGTCGCTCGTCCTGGACGCTTCTTTTCCTCTCTCTCTTCACTCCCTCCCTGCCGCTTCTCCATCCATGTATCTCGCGCAGTCCCTCGACCAGAGTGCCTCGTCGGGCTTGGGACGCCTTATCACCTCACAACTGTGCTGTGGCCTTGACTGGTAACCATGATGGTACCCAGAGCATTTCTCTTCAATTCCGTGCCCTCTTCCAAGATATCTCGCCAACATGGGGAGAAAACACCGGCACCCCAGCCGGCCACGGAATCGTTCCCGGTACAGAGTATAGGCTCAGGACTGGACCTTCCCGATAAGGAGGAGCTGTCAACCATGCACACCAGGCCTGTCATCATCCCCCGAAACGTGCATCTCGAATGACGGCCGTGCCGACAAACTTCCCACCAAGAGATCCAAGGACTCCGAGAAATACCAAGTCCGGTCAACGTTCGCCCTCGACGGCCTCGCGAGATCCCTCCGTTCCCACCTCCATTGCCTCCATCCTTGACGCCACTGCTATCCCTGTACCTAGGCGCCATAGAACCGTTCGCGAATCCAAGAAGCTCGTCCGAGGGAACCATGTGCAGGATTTCAGCAAGATGTTAATGGGCAACAATAAGTCGCATGAAGACAACTTATTGGAAAGCACTGGAAACACAGCGCTGGACCTCCTTCTGAGCCCTCCAGAGGAGACAGATAAATCGGCGATACAAGTGATTCTTGTAGCGAAACGCCTTCATTCTCCGCCCGTTCGATGTCTATCGACTCCACCCCGTCTCTCGACCCCGATGCAGATTCGCCCGGTAGCTTTCCTGTTCCCTCCACACCTTCCAGCCACCGCAGTCCATCCGAGAGGAGATATCGCCGGCTTTCACAATCAGAAAACTGCGCGTTTGACCACCCTCTCCTGGAAACTGAATTACCGAGCCCGACTGGGAGCCTGCTACCCGGCCAACGCATTTCACCAGTGCTAGCCCGTCAAAGTCGTCCAATAATTCTCGATCTTTCCCCCGGCTTGGATCTTCATTCAAATCCAACTTGACGGCTTCACTACGAGCCATAAAGTCAGCGGCACAGACGGTTTCGACTTTCGCAACACCATCTGTCCAACCCGACGATTTTCTTACTCGGTCCTTGTTTACGATTACGCCGGAGATGACCGACGACCGTCGGCCCCCACCTATGAATGAGCCCCCATCGCCTGCACTTCGACGATATCTGAATCCAATCTCGGCTTCACCGGCAGAGCTCTACATGTACAACGAGTACCCATTTGACAACGCGGACTCCCATGATTGCCCTGTCTCAGTCCAAATGCAAACATACCACCGCTCGGGAAAGCGCGGCAGTCGCAAGAGCAGCTTCCACCTCGCTGGTTCTGAAGGTCGGGATCGGAATTTGTTGCCATTTGACCCAGAGGTACCTCCGATGACACGTCCACGAGAGCCTCGAGAGAACAGCGACTTTCTGCGAATGGTCGTGCTCGAGATGAACAATGCGACGAGAGTGGCAAGTTGCGAGACGATATTCCTACGCGCGCACGAGTTTGGCTACCGCCACGCAAAGGAAACCAGAATCGATCTCCCTCCTACGATGACGAGGAAGACGATGAGGAACCTTGTCCCGCACAGATGGGTAGGAGTGTCGGTGGAGTGCGTATGACTCCATAAAGCTGCACTCGGTTTTCCCCGTTTTTGTTTTCTTTCATTTTTTTTTACTTTCGTTTAGCACAGCGCTTGGCGTAAGTTTCCACTCGTCTCTCCACTACTGTATATACTGGAGACCGGCATTTTTGGATCAGGCATAGAGCAAGAGCTCGGGCGTTTCAACAGGTGATTGGGGGTGTTTTGGGCATACCATTCTCTCATTTTATTTTTCAATTATGGACCTTGCATTCGAGCCTAATCATTTGATTGCATCACTCTTTCCATCATGGTACATACATGGTCAGGTAGATATACATACTACTTACCCTAGCTTAGTTGCCAAGAGTGTGTTAAGAGGGTATTGGTCTAGTGGCTGTACAAGTGACACACATGGACATGATCATCGCAGCTGTCTTTTTTTACGCTTGGCATTTGAATACATATGTCCAATGGTGGGGCAATCGTAGGGCTTCAGACTCAAATGGGTGCTTATGTACATGTAGAACTTTGCTAGCGAAGCCGAGGTTAGACAGATATTGTCAAAGTGCAGGCGATGGAGCCCCATTCATAGGTATCTAGTAGGGGCCAACGGTCGTCAGTCATCTCCGGCATCATCATAAACAAACAACAACCGAGTAAGGAAATCGTCGGGTTGGACAGAAGGTGTGGCGAAAGTCGAAAATGTCTGTGTTTGAGTGGCAAGCAACGTATCTCGGTTTTCTTCCTTTTGTCTCCACGAAGCTAGGGTTCAGTAAAGAGTGACATTTATTGTTGTATGTATCTGTTTCACGAGACGTGAGAGGGTTCCTGTGGGTAAGTATGGATATCTCGTGTCTCGTGCGGGATCAACCCAGAACCTTACATCGGCAACTTTTCCTGTACATACTGGTCAGGTGTTGACGTCGTCATCCATAGTCTTGTGCGCAAAGCCAAACCCATGATTCCACATGCTGCTGTCGTTATCTAGAGTTCACCGTGGCCAAATTAAACCGTTACATGGTGGTTGAGAAGGTTATCGCAACCAAAGGGTCTCCCACACACCACATCCCGAACTATGCATCCCACCAAAGGTACCAGAAACGGAATGCAGCTGGTAACCAATGTGAAGCACGCAGGCACGGGCCGGAGGAAGATAAGAAAAACTCCGAAGCACCGCCATCACATGACGATCGTCCTCGATCAATCTGGGCGGGTGCATCGCAAACCTTCGCTTCGGACGTACCAGATCCACCGGCAGAGGCCTGGGTGAGGGCTCGTGACTGTCTGCCTGCCTGGTCAGCATCCTCGGCGAAGCAGGCAACGGGGGTGGGTGGATTGGGAGAGAAAGGGAATGAAGGAAAGGTCGAGAGCGCGGCTGAGAGATGACAGGATGACGCTGTGTATCTGCAGGCTCTTATCTCTGGCCAATGGTTTCGGCACTCGAGGGAAACCCTGGGTTGGGCACAACTGCAGGCGACTGTTGATTTCACGCGTCTAGGATTATTGTTATTATTGTTCCAGGTGAGAAGGGCCTAGCCGGTTTGGAAAAGGGTCATCACGGAGCCTTGGGTGCATTCGCTCCTATCCGAATATTATCAATATCCCCAACGATCAGACCATGATCCAGCTGTACGGTTCCCCGTGCTCTCTCTTCACTCGATGGAGTGTCGACGTCCACGGGTGCGACCGAGGAATACGTCATTTCAAGCAAGGAATCTGCCAGGGAGAAATACAACTGTTCTAGTATTGCATATGGGTATATCATCTCATAGTTATTAGATTACGTTATGTCATCAGGAAGACCTGAAGTCTTGGTATCCTGGAGAACCACGTGAGTACGAATCCACAGCGTGTAAAAGGAGAGAGTCACCTACGTTCTTCATCCAGCAACGTTCGCTGTGCCCAGCTTTCCTCAACCCATTTAACCGTGACGAGATGGGCCAGCTTCCTCCCTACTTTGGATGCCAAAGATTGCCGTATCGACGAGATTTCAGAAGGGAGCGTATCAGAAGCCACGACAATATGTGTGATGGATGGATGCTGCAAGGAGCCTGCGACGTCTGCACCAGCGAAGCGTAAGGTGTTACTTGCTCGACGGAGGCGGTAGAGCCGGGCCGAGGCAACCGAATCCTCGTCTGTTTCGTTCAAATCCGCAAGTTGGGGAATGAACACCGTTAGGCCTTTAAAAAGCCATCCCAGGGGGACCTCCGGCCCGGAACCGATACTCTCGCGGATACGTTCAGCCAGCATAAGGACTGCAGGGCTTTTCTCGGGAGTGCCAGACTGGCGGTTTTTGCCCATCATTTTCAAGATCTTCACTAAGTTAGTGGATTGAACCAAGATACGGCCTACTGGGAGCACTCACCTCACTGAGCTCCTCAACGCTAGTATCCCGAGCGTAGCTATCGTTGAATTGATCAATATTGAGCGTGATTTCTTCTCGCTTGTCTTCGGTAACGGAGAAGACATGTCTGTGTTATTGTTAACGAGACTACATATTGAGCCGCAGAGAGGAAAATACCTAGGTTCAAGGGGAAGAAGAAAATCTGGTAGTCCAACATCTCCTTCATTTTGCTTGATGCAGTCAAGAATCCAAGACGGGCGTATGATATCGACATTGCCGTTTTTTCTGCAGCGAAGCAGCTTTGACAGTTCCTGCAGTAGGTCAGTTTGCACGTCGATATGGCAAGATGGGGAAATATCTGCACTGACTTCGATCCGCTATACATATTGTGTGGGGAGCGGCAGTATTTGTCTGATAGAACTTGCCACCATGAGACTTAACGAGCTGCTCAAGATCTGCCTTGGTCTTCTTTTCTGGGGGTTGGAGTCGGTGAGAATAACTGTTTCCAATGTGTTAGCAAGCATTTTGTACAATAGCAAGGAGTGTGCAGCGTACAGAAATTAAGGCCATCGAATATATGGCCAGAAGGGTCGACGTATTGGGCCTCAGCATCTGAATCGTAGCCTGCAATGGCCAGAGGCTTTTTCGTAGTTCTCTTGACCCGCTTCTTGCGCGAATTGTCGACATTAAACTCCTTATCCTTCTGCTCCTGCTCCACATTCGACTTGAGATCCAAAAACTCCTGTACCGACAGCGCACTTTTCCAATTCTTGTCCATGCGCAGCCTCTTGAACCGAGGAAATCGCAGTGTCAGTCCAATCCGGAATTGGTCACTGACCGATACAGATGCTGCTTTCACGCAGAGGACAACGGAGTCTTCCGGATGGATCCACATGTCGGGCCGTTCATGTTGCGCATCTCCCCCTGCAAGTTCGATATATGCCGTGGGAGGCTTTTTGGGATTCCAGTCCTTCCATTTACCGTCTGTGTGGTGCCGGATATTTGCATAATCCGCAGCAGTAAATCCGCCGCCTACCTTGCAGAATGAGTAGCACTTTGCTGCCCCCTGAGACGACTGGCCGTCATCGGTCCTGAGGCCACATAGATAGCTTGAAAGCATGCCGCCTCGGTGACCAGAGCCGTAGTATCCCCAATCACGATAAGATCGAGAGACTCGCCAAACTCGGTCATATACTCCGGTTTCACTTTCATCCAATCATCGTGTCGCTCGTTCAAACGATAGGGAGACCTTGGGTTCTTAAGCACAAGTCCCTCTGAAGCCTCAGCCACAACAGTTCTGAGCGCAGTTTCAATCTCAGCTTTCCCTGTGGCTTCTTGGTAGGGATGAATTTCGAACCGACGATGGACAGGCACAATACTCTTCTGTAATGCGTTCCGGCGATCACGAAGAGTATACCTTGTCAGGTCTCGCCCGTTCAGATACAGAATGTCGAAGATACGCAGTAGGGGCCGACTTCCATTCGAGAAAGGGTTTCTCTGCTCAGCCAATGCCGCCGTCTTCAGTGTACCAAAAGGCTCGGGAGCATCCTGTTCCGGATCCCAGGTAATCATCTCGCCGTCTAGGATGAGGCTTTCGACACCATCGGCGAAAGCATCTTTGAGATGCCTGGTCAAGGCACCATTCTCGTCATAGATCCCATTCCCGTAAAGATATGTGTAGTCCTTGGCTTTCCTCGACCAAAACCGGAACCCCTACCTCCCGGGACGGAGTCGTCTGACTGCATGTGGAGTTGCATGCGCTCTCCATCAAGCTTTTCCTCAATCCAGAACACTGGGTCTTCCTCGGTCGGTCTCATTCGGCTGATCATCCGGTCCAGGGAATGCATCTGGAACTGAGCCAATTGAGGCTGAAAACACTGCATCAAGGAGATCCCTCGATCCTCCGCCTCCAGCCGGATATTGGGATCGTGAAGCTCCCAACAGACACGACGAAGGCTGCTGGAGATGCTGTACAGGCTCTCCGCATCAGGATGCCAGACATCGAAGAAGGTGCGTTCCGTCGCCCCGACCTTCATCTGCCTCAGGATAATCCGGATGAGCCACATAAGCTCTTCCGGGTTCATATGCCGGTAGAAGTCGGCCAAGATAGGGAGCTGTTCGTCCTCCTTGGAAGCTGCCGACAACTGGTCGAGCTTGTCGTTGACCTCTCCAATGGTCATATTCCCAACTTCCGTGCGCATCGGGCGTTTGGAGATAACATCATAGCAGCGACCCGCAAAGTCGCCGGCCATGCTAGCCCCCGCAGACTGCCCTGGAAGCTTCCAATTCAAAAGGTTCAAGCCATCCTCGGAGTTCTTGTCGATTTTCATGATCTTGACTAGCATCTTCCCGATCACTTTCTCTTTGATTCCGTACATCGCGCGATCGCGGTCCTTGTCGGGTAGAATCAAGCGAAACGCGGGGTATATGTCATCACCAACCTCTTTCCTCCACCGTGAAATGAAGCGGTCGATCACATCGCGCCGTCGCTCCAGGGGGTTCAAGTTCGCAGCAGACTGGCCATGCGGCCCGACTTTCCTGCGTGCTGCCGCCGCTCCGGCCGGTTTCTTTTTGATTTCGCTGAGGGGATTGAAAAGGGACTGGAAGAGTTGGTGAAATGGCAGGGTCGGAGAATGGTTGTGTGGGCGATTGGGGTACCTGCGAAAGATTGAGTGGTTAGTGAGACAGCTACCCAGAACAGTCGCGGCAACTGGGTTACTTTTCGTCTAGATCAGAACCATCTTCATCCATGGGGATATGCGCGGATTGACCAGGTTCCATAATGTCGTCGGAATCCATTTTGCATGATTGACCGAGCGCGTTGGGGTTCTGCGGGGGTTGGTGTTGGGGTTATAAAGTTCCCCAATGTCTAGGCTGCGGCAGGCATCCACTCGCGCCGATAAGATAAGAGACCATGTGACATTACATCACTTGTGATGCTGCTACTTGTTTGGATGTCTCGATATTTAATGTACAATGCAATAGCTATTTATCATCCATCTTGAGCCTTCTTGTCTAAGTCGTGGTACCAAGGCCTTACTTCAAAGCGAAACCCAATGGCTAGTATCACTATTGAGACGATAACTCCTCCAACCCCGTTAGAACTGCCTGTAACCTTCTCGAAATGCCCCATGAACTGAGAGCTGCAAGTGCCTCACAGCCTACCTGTAGAGTCCTCTCCGGCCCATGGGGCCCGCAAATATCCCCGACATCAGTCACTATGGCCTTCATTGCATGTCCTTCCCGCACAAACGCCTGAACCAGCTCGTCATCGCAGGGGCTATCAAGCTGTATCGAAGGGGGCTCATTGGGTCCATGTGTCCCAGAATTAACCTCTGCGAGCACCATAGTATGGCATAGACCATAGGCCCATAGTGTAAGAGTGGCAAGAAAGACTGCCACAGGCTCATGGAATGCGTTGGTCGAATATCGTCGCACGGAATGTAAGGTCTTCCCAGAATGAATGACTGCTAACCGAGCTTTGTACTGATCATGTCTGATCCAACGGACAATATGATGCCACTCAATAGTTTGTTCATGATCTTCCCACTGGACCTTGCCAGTACACAATGAAGTAGCCAACGTCCTGATTTCATGGAAAGGGGAGAGCAAAATGATTCGCGCTTCATGCAGGTGCAGCACAGGCGGGTGCTTATGACCACCTGCCTGCGCGATTGTGCTATTGGCTGACCAATGCATATATATCCAAGCTATCGCAGGCACTGTTGCGCCACTTTGAATACGAAGGGATGCCTGGTAACCAGACGGAGCCAGATGGAATAGCTGAATCGCGCGATTGCTTCATTGCAGTCGGATTCCAAAAAGACAAAGGGCGGCGGAAGTAGTCACCAACTTCCCACATGCGATGGTAGAGAGCATGGATGATCAGAATTTGACTGAATTCGCCAGCCCAGGGTATAATGTTCTTCTCAATATACATGATAAGAGCAGCGTCATAGAGGGAAGGGGTTTCTTTCGCTGTGATTAACAGAGTTAGGATTATGTAGACAGACACTTGGCGGTGAACATACTTGAGAACTGATCATAAAGCTTTCGCCATTCCACAGCCGACTTGGCCTGCCAAAGTTCTTCATGGGCGGGGAGTAGAGCCTGACCATCGTCGAGACAAAGCATTGGCCTGTGATCAAAGTGATATGCCAATGTACAATCCACAAGCTAGTAGCATCGTTAGCAGGATTTCCCGAATCTACACAGCCCAATAGCTCCTTACCCATATGAGATAAAGCCGTTCGTCTTCTAAGTTCATCTTCGATCCATAGAGACCATTGCTGCTCGGGAAGTGGAGCGTTTGATAATGCACTGATATCACTGGATGGGACTAGTAATTTCTCTCTCATGGCAAGGTTCACAAGGTCGCTAAAGCTACTGAATGCGGCAGCTCCAGATCGTTCGCTTCTCCCATGTAGCAGTCCAATGCAGTTGAGGCAGGCAGCCTGAAGAAGCCACAGAGGCGTTTCACATAGTCGGTGTTTCTCCTTCTAAAGTCATACGTCAGCCATCTATTTCATTTCGGTAAAGCTATGGTGAAATTCTCTTACCTCAACACTGATGGCCCTGCGTAGGAACTCATGTAATGCCTGAGCACACCGATCTCGCTCCGTCGGCCTAGCATATTGACAGCCTATCGCCGTCACCGCCAATGTTACCAACCAGTGGCATGTGTTGGAATTAAAGGTGGGACGATGAAGTATTGGATATATCGTTGAAAGGAGGCAAAGAACAGAGTGATGAAGCTCGATAAGGTTTCTGCAGACGGAAAGTTCGCGGATTCAAACTTTTGGTAGAGAGAATTTTCTGCACAACACAGGCGGCGGAATGATTCGTAGATGCTATCATAAGTTGATTTTTCAACCTTGAAGCCACCGGTAGCTTCTGTTTCGAACTTGACGTCCACAATCGTTTCCTCGAGCATGGGGAATGAGAATCGTGGCAGTACATCTTCTTTGTGTAGGTCCAAAAGTGAGCCTGCGGATCCTGTGCGGATCTTGCCAGACGGATTTCGTCTCCTTTGGTGTTTTGTCAGTCGCAAACTAGCATTGCTTGCATGATCTGCAGCGCGTTTGTTCGGATTCGAGGTCTCTGACTGCGGTCGCCAGGATCGATCACTTCCATTGACCGAGAACTCAGGGCTTTCAGCATCAGTACCGAGAGTTGGGCGCCCGAACGGCCTTTGAACGGCATTCTCTGGAATTGAACGATGAACCACAGGAGTAATAAAGGAGATCTGGCTTGAAGTCCCAGATGTGGGTGCTGTTTGGAAGACTTGTGGGTGGATTTCAGGCGCACTTGATGTCTCATTGACTGCTCCAAGTAGCATGTCATTGGGATACCAATTCATGGCAGAAAGAGTAGCCTTGTCGAGAAAAGGGCGAGCGAGTGCCATTTCCGCTTGATGACTGTTCGCTACAGCTGTCTGAACGCTCGTGCCAATATTTGTTGCTTCAGATGATCCCCGAGGCCGAGGATTAGATGTAGAAGGTACACTTCGAATGTTCGAAGTACACATTCGAGGGTACGCCTGTAATGCATTAAATTCCTCATACGAGTGCAGAGGTTTACTGGGTTTGGAGGTTCACTAGCCCCCGGATCATATTGAGTATCCTGACGCCCATTTTGCGATCTCTTTGTAGGCTCAGTAGAACTGATTCCAGCCGATATAGTGGAAGACGAGCTGGAAGCGGCCGGTCCAATCAACTGAACTTGAAATTGGCCGACTTCGTAGCCGGGACCCTGCGGAGGTGGTTGAGTGATATTTCCGCCCGTCTCCAGCATGGAGGGAGAAGGTATTTGACGACCAGGTTGCTCATAGGACACCTCATTTTTTATCGACAACGAGTCTTGGGATACCTCCTTCCGCCCTTTTGCTTTGGAACGTCGTTCAGTAGGATATTGGCATTCCAACGATCGATTTTCACACCGACCACATGGATCACCGCCACTGCATCGGACTCGCGCGACGGCACATTTGAAACATGCCCGAAACGTTTTGACTGTAATTCTATGCGTACGGTCTTTGCCACCCTCAGATCCCAAGGTATGGTGACTTAATTCATGGCGATGAAGGGTGTCGCTAGTAATCTAGGTCAGTCGCCAGACCAGGTCCAGTGGTACTGAACGGGCAAATAGTACATACGTTCTCGAGAAATGACGACCACACTGGTTGCACTCGAACGGTTTTTCCTTGGTATGGCTGCGAAAGTGGCGTTTTAGGTGCTCTGGTCGTCTGAAGGTGCTCTGGCAAACCGAACACGTGGTTGGGCCTGAGGCTGTAGAGATGGGTTGCGCTACACGATCATCGCCGTTGCTGTCACTCTTTGTTGCGCTATCGGCATCAGGGAGGTTTGCAGCTTCTAGGTTCTCTCGGTTAGAAAACTCGACTATGGCTTCTAATCGCTTGACCTCAAGGGTCCACAGTCTTGCATCTTTGATAGCGAAGCGGGGCGTAGGGAGTTCGTCCGTACCTGGGCCCGCGTCGCTCTTGTCCGGGGACATGGCGTATCATGGAGGGTTGGTGTTCAAAATACAGGCAATGAATGTCGCGCATGGCAGCAGAGATCGCGATGCCAAATCCGAAAGGATAGGGGACGGATTGGCATATTCAAATTTGGTGAGAGACAGGCATGATTGTTGGAGGAGTGATAAGGAATCGCCAACACTTCGAAGGACGAGGGATGATCTTTTTTTCCCTTGCGCCTTGGACCAAGCTCGGATCGATTTTAGTTCGTCGTTCCAAGCAGGAACAAGAAGCGGGGAAAAGGACAGTCGATCCGGAGTTGCGTGAAGGAAGAGGAGGCGCATTAGCGACGTTGATTGGGGGTTGCAGAGGCCAAAATTCCCCGCACTCGGTTAAATTCGCTGGTTCGGGTGATATGGAGGCTGCGACACTGACACGACCGGGCTCGTCATTAGGTCCTGCGTGGAGTGCGCCGGACATGTGTTGACAATGTCTTCCGTAAGGGAATATTTGAACCCCCAGCACCTCCTTTTCAGGCCTCGGGCTTTTCTTCCCAGCATGTCGCCAACAAACGCCTCCTGAGGTGGTTTCAGTCGGCACGGAGATTCCCCCGGAGGACGAAGGATAAAATGACGTTCTGCCAGCCTTACCCGATCGCGTCTAGCTCGCCCGCTCTCGCCGCAACCCCCGAGCTGTCCTCCTCCATCGCAATGCTCTCGCGTCTGAGACACTACATAGTTCGTCTACGCTTCATCTGCACATAATGGCCCCATACTTTGCTGCGCCCTAGATCGACAATTCGAGTATATAACTCCACGTCTGATAGACCAGAAATTCCACTGGATTCTGCCTCCAAGCTTTCGCAGCGAGTCCCATGAATGGCGAGTCCAACACCTGCCCTGGGCTCACGGGTGCCTCCCCATCTGTCTACCAACAACGCCGCCATACAAGGTGCTGCCACGGCGTTCCTTGCCCATCCTACAAGGCATCCCCTATCGCATGAATCTCACAGCACCGATGATACCCGCAGTATTCAGAAGCCAGCACAGCCTCCGCAGCCGCAGGAAGAATCCGATCTACCGCCACCTGGTTCCGTCAAAGACAGAATTGGGAAATTTGCTACTCATAATGAGCCTTCAGCCTCGTCGGAGTCACCTAATCCATCCAGCCGACATACAGCGGCAAAGTCGCCGCATCTGTCAGAGCCAGCCGCTGCTCCGCGTCCACCCCCTCAAAAACCTCCAGTTCCCAGTCGCAAACCAACCTCAGTCCTAACGAGCAATACAACACGGCATAAGCCTACCCCCCCAAGCTCACGCGGAAGTATCAAGCGGGAACTACCACCAGGTGATTATAGCACGCCCACCACGAATGATCCACATGGTAAAGCCGTTCGGAGAGCAAGGAGCTTCTCAGAAATAGAAGTATACAGCGAAAACCAGCTGTATCACCCCCCAAAGGCCCGGGCCCTTCGCAGCTGGCTGCGAAAAAGCCTCGTCCTGTGCCTCCTGTGTCTCGAATAGATACCGCAACCTCCAAACCGCCCACATCGGCCACCATGGACAATCTTACCAAGGAATCCAAGAACTCCAACGATGTCCCGACCCCAACCTCCCATTCGGCTACTTCATCTGGAACTCCAATTCCAGGAAGTATTGAAAAGAAGCCAGCACTTCCTCCACGATCAAACAATTCGCCAGTTGTCTCGAAAGGCGACTTGCGGAGCCATCGCGCGATGCTGGGCGAAACGACCTCTCCGCAGCAGGCGTCCAGTCCAAGCAGTTCATTGTACGGGCGAACGCATAATAACAGTAGCTCCAGTCTAGTGAATGAGCGCACTGGTATGGATGAAGAGGCACTATCAGATGCAATCGTGGCGTCGTCCCTGGCGTCCTCACGGGCGTCTTCCGCTAAGAGATCTCCGCCGCCGCCTCCACCACAGCGGCGGACAGGTAATCGTTCAGTTTTACACCTACATTCAGGCCGAAAGGAGCTGTCAGAACCTGTCCGATCATCAAGCCCCCTTAGACATACCCTTCGCAGCCCCGCCAAGACTCAAGAGGAGGTCAAGCACGATCATCGACATCGACGCCTGCTGATCCACAAGCACCCTCACAAGCATCATGAAGGATCGAAAACGATGGCGGGTTGAGATTCCAGAGAAAGCGCGCAAGCGGTATGAAGGGGTCTGGGCTGCCAACAAAGGCCTGCATGTTCCCACCCAAGAGCAGGTCGCTACGGTCCTGTCGATGCAGGAGAAACCATCACCCCTTCAATACCCACCAAAAGCCGCCGACATGGTGGCTAGCGTTGTGGTGCGTGATATTTGGTCGAGAAGCCGCCTCCCGTCCAGTATATTGAGCCAAGTGTGGAACCTGTCGATCAGCAGAAGATTGGGCTTCTAACGCGCGAGGAGTTTGTCGTTGGCATATGGCTGATCGACGAGCAGTTGCGGGCCATAAACTCCCTTTCGAGGTGCCTGCGAGTGTAATGGGAGAGTGCGAGCCGCGTGTCAGGAATCAACGTACGTGACATCAACTTTCTTCTTGAAAGGAGAAAAGAAAGAGGATTCCACAGCGCGGACGATCGTCCAGGTCTGTCTCTTTGCCGATGTTCAGTCCTCTTGCGAATCCTTTGCAATGCAGGCGGGTTTCGCATGCATGGATGAGCCAAAGGGGCCTCTGTCCCACACCGAATGGGACAGGATAAGACACCGATTTACAAATAAATGCGCTACCACGAGTGTAGGACCATCAATATAATACATAATCTGCAGAGGAACGATTCATGTTGTGAATGGCCAAAGTTTACCCTGAGTCTAGACGGCACCAAAGGTGATATCATATGATATGTACTCCGACGACGGCCCATCGCCTTGAACCAGCAATTGGATCCCACCAGGACTCGGGTAAATCCTCAAGTCAATTGACGTCTTGACACTTCTATGTAAATTATTCGATCAGATCTTGGATCTGGGTCCACCTGTTCCTCTGCCTGCAGCAACTAATGATCTTTCCTCTCCATCCCCCCACCGGTTTTCATTCCATCGCGAGGCTACCACCAGGCGACCCTTTGGTCGCATTGCTCTGGGGCCCCGTCTCCCCCTTCCCTCAAACTGGTTTTCTCCGAACAGGACACCCGTCGCCTTCTCTCCCCTACCTTTCCTATGCAGCCTGCCCCCTCGCAGGGTTGATCAACTGAGGTGGTAGAGCATTTGGTTCTTGGCGACTGGCCAGACAAGACCCCGGTCATGCTCTGGTGTGGATCACGTTGGCACCGAACGCAAAGGGAAAGGGGTTTGCACAGCTTCGGTGGTGTCAGATGCACGATAGACCAGGATCTACGATTGCCTTGCGTGGGTTTCAGGTCGGGGCATGCTCTTACGACTCCATCTATCGGTGTAGTCCGTCCACCCAGAGGGTGTAATGTCGAAGGAGTATGCCGCTCGCTGTGTACTTTTGTATGTGCATAGTCGGGGAGATGTTGGGCATCATGATCCAACCTTACAACATGAGGATATGAGTCAGGTGATGTTCATATCTTCCATACGAGAACCATCTGTGCGAACCCGATGGTGAATGTAGATCGATCGTACGTGTGAGTGCGCGTGCCGGTGGTGGGTGGAGGTGGAAGCGAAAGGGAGTGCAGACGGAGAGAAAACAAACGTACGATTCGAACCGTTGCGGGGTCGGTCACGTGAGACACAGGGGATTCGAGCGAGCACATCAGGGATGAATGGGGAAGGCGAAGCGAACATCCGTCAGCTGGCTGCCAAACGACTCGTCTCTGGCTAGGAGAATCCGCGTCCTAAGGATCGGCCGAAGATCATCATCCAAAAGAAAGCATTGTGCAAAATGAACGACCTGCAGGCGGCCTGCAGCCCACTTCGAATCAGAATGGTCCTCCGGGCGGCCAAATGAATTTAGGAGGAAATAAGAATGCGTGGTATGGGGATCGAACCACCCACGATCTTCATGGTTCTCATTCGACCAGCGGGCCGGGACCCAGCATGATTTTGACTAATCATTGCCAATCGGACGCCACTGCGCTTGTATGGACTGCAAGCAAATCCCGACTGGCGGCCGTTCGGGATTTGATCCGTTGGCTGTCGACGGCACAGCTCCCCCAGCTTTCCTTCGCCGCTGTATATCAGACCACTCTTCGGGTCTCCAGGAATCAATGGTCCACGCGGGGTGTGCCTTTTTTTCTTCGCTTTAATTCTTTTTTTTTTTAATCATTGTTTCCTGTTCCCTGGTAATAAAAGAAGAAAAGAAAGACACCCAGATGATGCCTTTTTTTAATTGCTCCCCCCGCCCCCTTTCATCGGTTTTGCCCCCCAGTAGTAATGCGCAGTTAGACCCAAAAAATTCTCGTTTACGTCGGTGGATGACGGCCGGAACCACGCTCTTTCACCGTCGAGGCGCCCCTGGAGATCCAGATTTGCCGAGACATCCTTCTCCTCACGCTGGAGGCCGTACCACCAGACCAGTCCTGTCTCTTGCGACCCCAACCACCATGGTGTTTGAGGACTTCCACCATGCGCACCACGATGGGGTCTCCCCAGTTACACAGCCCAAGATGTCCAGGCCCACCGTGATCCGGAAGAAGTTCGCGAAACCCCGTAAAAGTAGCCTGTTTACTTGGTAAGTCGGAGACGAGGTGCCATCGCTTTGTTATGATATCTGGGCTTGTCTTGGGCTAATCTAAAGGCCGTGCGGACAGTCGGGCGTCGCGGACACGCTGTGGGACAAGATCCATGTCCAATGTATGTATTTTCTCATCTTCGTCCTGCCCTCGCCTCTTGGTGATCCTGTTCTGTCCTACACTCTCGGGGTTGTAGAGTGAGGTCGGCTATCCTCCCCTCATCGTCACGCACCTCCAAATCCCGTCGTGATCCCCATCCCCATCCCCATCCCCATGTCTATCTCGCGCTCTCCATATCGACCGTCCACAAAAAACCATGCTGAGACCTCTGTTTCCGAGAAAAGTGCCTCAGCAAGAAGAAGAGCTGCTCGTATCCCCAGCAAACGAGGTGGTCCGCGCAAGAAGAAGAAAGCGCCTCTCCCCGCGGATACGAGCGTCCCACTGGAGAATGTATCGCCGTCGACCATCGTCCCTCGAGCTCGAGTTTCGAAGATGGTACGTGAATCTAGCTGCTGTCCCCGCTGGCCCTGATGCGTTCCCGCTGACCACCGCAAAGCCCCCGGGATGTTCGGCCAAATCGACGTCTTGTCGATCCCGGGTGCCGGGCTGAGAAGCCTGGACTTCTCAACGGACGTCAACACCATGTTTGCGGATCTCTTTGTGCCAAACAATGAGGCTCATCAGTCAGTGCAAATGGAGCCGACGCCCTCGCCATCAAATACGCCGCCGTCACATTCACTAGTACGGACCTATGGCTCGGAACAGGACATGTACGCCCCATCTCTTCGCCCAGTCTCGGAGCTCCCGAAACTAATCCAGACAGCCTGAATGCCTATTACGATATATCCATCACTACTTCCCCATCCTGCCGCCGAGAGTGACTCCAGCCGCCCCAGACCGGCCCCTGGAAGGTGTCGGGTCCTTCTCGGATTCACCGTCGGAAGAGCCCATCTTGCTATATCGACCCCGCTCCCTCTCAGCTTGGCCATCGCCCGATATTGGCTCTCATACCACATCCGGATGATGTCGAGTCGTCTTCGACGGTGTCTGTGGTTCGACGCCGAACGTTTGCCCATACATTCGCGCAGATGGCCAACTCCAGCGTCGAGTCTGATTGTGAGCTCACGGCGTCGTCAACAGATCCTTCACACGCTTTGTCGAATGAGCGCCCTCTTATCGATCGTGAACCGTTTCACCCTCGCACCCCCGTTCAGCTGGAAAGCATTCTGGCATTGCTGATCTTGTCCTTACGAGTACAACCAACGGGGTAATCTCTTGAAAATGCGATATCGCTCGGGACAAGCGCTAGCTATAGCCTTGGATATGTCCCTGCATTCCCTCGGGGAGGAATATGACGAGTTTGCAGAAGCCCGGAGGAGGGCTGGTGGATGACAGTATGTATTACCTTCTTTTGTTGAAGTCCCGTGGCTAACCGCTCTCTTCGCAAAGTATTATTGGTCCTGCAAGGGTCGATTGTCAGCACAACACCACTTTCCATCATTGCGAATGACCCGCAGTTTGTAACACCTTATCCTCGGTTCTCTGCAGATCCGGACGTGAGTCTCCTTGTTCCTTGCCAGCTTTCGCTTCGACATCTTTTCTGATGCGTTTTCCAGGGATGGGCTGTTTTTGATGCAAGCACAACAAGTCTTGGTTTCAGCAACTCAGTTCGTCATCGAACTGAACAAGTGCATTGCGACGAAGACCAACATTCAGTACATATACGATCGCATGCAGCAAATGGACGTATGGGCGAGCTCCGCTTTGGCACAGTCCAATCTCCTCCCGGTCATTCCTCAGTCCGTGAACTGCGGCGAAGATATGGAATACATTACGTCTCAGAGTATCCGCGCAATCTCCCGTATCAAAACTCTCGAGGTATGTACTGGCCCCCAGATCAAGAAACGAACGAAAGAGCAATGCTTATCCATTCGACTAACACCATCCAGTGCACAATCAAGACCACCGCTTCAGAGCCTTCTCAGACATCCCCATCTTCATCAAAAAGCACTGCGACCTGACAGCCGCTAACGCAATCAACGCGGCCGCCAATGGAACCGCAGCCAGTCCGAGAAGGCCCAAGCCGGCATCACCAACATCCAATGTGGCTGCGGCGGTCTCGAACCTTTCCGACAGTCCTCCACCTGCGAATTCACCCCATCCAACACCTCCGCGTCGTCCACCTCATCTGACTACCAATCCATGTCTCAATACTCCTTCACCAACGGCTTCCCCTACACCAGCCAACACTCCGCCAAGGTCTGCCTCCGCGCGTCCTTGCTCATTTCTCGCATGTTCCAGAGTCTGCCTCTGCCCCAGCCGATTCTCGACGGCAACAAAAAGCCAGCAGGGACTGCAGATGATCCAACAAGCGCCACAATTGCCCCGAACTATGCCTTCGTTCGCGTGCTGTCTCATGCAAGGGAGCTACGCGATGCTGATGATATATTATAAAGCTCGGTCGAAAAGCAGATGTCGCCCGATGCCGGGAACAAAGACGCGAATGACCCGTCAAATCGACTCATCGAGGAGCTTCGACAGGGCCTTCAGCGAATCATTGCGGTAGTCACCAATTATGCGATCGCTTTCGAGGCATTGGAAGGCATGAGAGGTAAGCATGCACCTACTTCCACTTTCTTGGATCGTATGTACTAACCGACCCTCTCACCCTATAGACGAGATCGAGGGTGCATATCATACGGCGTTATCCTGATATTTGAAGCCTAGGCTTTTCTTCTATACTGATTATTACTTTTCCCGACCATCTCCACTGTTACTCTCTTAACCTCACTCAACACATCCTCTCGTTTCCTCTTCTTCATATCTTCCCACCACTTCGTCATTCTGGGATTTCATATCACCTATTTGTCTTCTATTTCATTCATTCTGCTTCACGTGGTTCATCTATATCTTTTTTATTGAGCAAAGGCGCTCGGTACGCGTTTTCCATGGGTTTGGCAAAAACCAGGCAGGCAGGATAGGGCTTGTCGGAAGGGTATGGGAAGGTCGCAGGATATATTCACTTGATTGCGTGCGTGCGTGCGTGTCTTCAGCGGGGAAAATCGTGTTTTGCCACTTCATTTCTGTTTCACCTTCTTTCGTGTCTTCTTCAGTACTCATTCTCGGTTCTAAGAATATATCTAGGGATGGGAGGCTCAATTGTGCTTGCGTTCCTAATGATGATGACCCTTTCTTTCACTTTTCTCGTTTTCTCTTTCTTTCTCTGTACCGTTTCTTCCTGACTTCGTCTTGTTTGGTTCCAAGTCAAGTCTTCGCTACGTTTGCTGGCTGCTTCTTGTACTGGTAACACGAGCTACAGCTACTCGCACACGAGGGTAGATGGGGTGATTGATTGACTGAGTAGCAGAATCGTATAGCAGCTCTTCCAGTCAGGTCAGGTCAGTCTAGTCTAGGTATTAGGAAGATAACTGGCTATATTTATTATGATAAGCCCTGTTGTTTGGCGGGGTTCTTTCACGCAACCTGAATGCAGTACCTATAATCGCTTGATATATGCTAGGAATATCGCGCCGGTGCGTCCCAAGAACGATCAATAGATATCCATCCCATAGTCACCTATCACTCGCCAAGTCTTCGCGGGCACAACAAAGGGGTTCTAGTTTTAGAATGCTTGAGGCATGGCGTAGCCTCCCCTATCTGACACTCTAAACCTCCGGGGAAAGGGTACAGCGTACAGGTACACGACAAAAGAAATCGCAGGCAAGGAACGCTAGCTGGTATGCGTCGGTTGGCAGCAAGGAGTGTGCATGTATAGGTGTGGGGTGTGTGCTAGAGCTTAGACCTTATTCCCTCTAGCCGGAACTTGACATCTTTCAGTACTTTGCTGGTAGGTTTCCAGTTATCAAACTGTCGGAGTAGTTCCATGGTTTCGTCATAGAGCTCGCGCCGAACATATTCCTCTCCAGGAGGCCTCGCATGGCAAACGGTAGGATGTAGGGGTTGACTGGGGTGGGGTGCGCGCGTCTGATGTTAATGGAGGCAGTGGGAATACTGGATGTTTCTAGGGCGAACTCAATGGCTAGTCTGTGGGAACTCTTAGCGGCTGTTCAATAATTCACGGACAGATGAGTATATACGTACCGATAGACTGCCTCGTCATCATATAGACGTGAGTGACCATCGCCCGTGTAAAGGCTGCCAGCCAGCGGGGAGCTCAACTCCCGTATCAGGCCGTGGTCGGGATTCCAAGATTTCGAAGTTTGAGGGCAAAGCCCACCAAATGTGAAAGGCTGCGAGAGAGGTGTTAGTCAGAATGACAATAAAAGTATCCGACGGGTGCAACGACATACAAGCTCGGCGCGTGGACTCTACCATCGACAAAAACAGCACGGTAGATATATGGATGCGTTACAGCAGAGAATAGGGATGACTAGAAAGTTCACGACGTCATTAGCGTGATTAACCAAAGTAGAGATGGGGGCATGCGTACCTCCAAAGAAACCAACTGATCATCGATGCTCCCAATGTAAGAGATTCGGACCCCGAAATCAAGAGAGGTCTTAAGCGCCGACTCGTAGTCCTTTGACACCTGGCTGTACGGCAGGGCAAAGTCAAATAGTTCTCCGGCAGAGCCGCTGATCCACCGCGACCGATAGTCGTGGAAAGGTCCCAGGTTGACGCCTGCCATGGCGCATACACCCACCCTCGTTGCGTTTAGACAACCGAACGCTATAAGCTTCGCAACCAACATAATGGCCACGGGAACTCCCTGACTGTGACATGCAACCAGAATGAAATCAGCCTTCCTGATCTCTTCCATCCAGTTGAGCAGAAGCTTCCACAGCAAGTCCACTCGCTCAGCAATGCGGCCTTCTCCTTCCAACGCGATCTTCTCAATGTCGCATTTGTAACCATGTTCCTCCGTGTATTTGCGGATAGAATCAGCTGCCATGTTCGAGAACCTGATGGAGGTTCCAGTTGGCTGACCAAGGACAGTCCGGATAAACGGAGCAGGGAAGTAACCGTGGACCCCGATAGCCAATGCCCGTTTGATCTGTGGGGGATCACGGATCTTGTATACATGTCCGTCATGATGTTCTTTGCCGTAGTGAAGGAAGCGCCCAACTGTCTGTAGGAAAGACGGCTTTTCTTCGAGGGCAAACGTGTCCTTGAAAAGAGGAAGGACCTGATTCGGTAAGATTCGTTGCAGATGCTTCGAAGCAGCGGTCTCTGGGGCACTGGGTGCAGGCTCCGCCGCCGCCGAAGGCTGATCGGGTATTTGAGGGCTACTCTTGGAAGTCTTGAGCTTGACACCTCCTGTCTTTGCAAGCTCCGCCTTGGCATCAGCATCTGCCACGGGCTCTTCCTTGAGTTTCTTCGAAGATGGCTCCGCGGTTACCGACCCCCACCGACTGAGCTTCTTCAGGCTTTCCTTTGGTGGGATCCTGCGATGGTTCTTTGAACCAGAATGACCAACCGGAGGGTTTGGCATTTTTAGAAGGCGCAACAGAGGTATCATCCTTTTGCTGACGAGTTTCGGTCTGTGTATCCTGACTGACTTCGGCAGGTTGGTCTTGTGGAGGCGCTATTTCTGTAGTCGAAGGCCTTGGTTCCTCTGCCGGAGGTTGTTGATCGTTGGGTGTGTCCACACCCTTTCCAGACGATGTACCGTACCACATTTGTAACCAAGATCGCTTTTGTGATGTCGAAGGAATCTCTGAGGTCTCGGGGTCTTGGCTCGGCTTCGGCGGAGCGCCTTGGTCAGTTGAGGTAACAATTTCGCCGTTTGTTGTCAGATTTCTGTTGGATGCCTCGGCCGATGTTTGCGGAGCTGGCTCCTCGGCGGGATCTGTAGCAGTGGATTCTTCTTTAGAAGGATTGTTCTCGCTTCCTGGCTCTGCTGACGCCTGCGTAGAATCTGCAGTGCTATTTTCTGGTGCAGACCAAGGGTACAACCATGAAAACCATCCAGCCTGCTCGGTCGTTGTAGAAGTCGTGGGCCCTTCCTGCGTTGCTTCTGGGCTAGCGTCCGTAGTTTCTGAAGTCGGCTTTATTGGTTCTCCTTCTTGTTCTTGTTCTTGCACTTGTTCAGGTTTTATGGTTGTGTGGTCTTCTGATGCCTCCTTAGTAGTCGAGTCTGGCGCGGGTCCATCAGGGGCTGACTGCGAGTCGACAGCTGGTGAGGAGGACGAACCATCCGAGGCAATGTTGACCTTGGTTGTGGTGGCGTCGGCGGGGAGTGAGCGGCTCGACGCACCCGCCTTTCTGGTCAGCTGGAGAGAAGGACTTCGATGTTGTTTCGACAGTTGGGGAGTTGACGAGGAAGTTAGGTCTGACGTTGGAACGCTTTTAGCGACCGAAATGCTCTCACGGGCAACCTCGGTAACAGGGCCGCTTTGGATGATTTGGAGGTCGACCAAAAACGCCTGGGTACCAATTCTATTGTGAGGCATGAATCAGCTCCAAGTCCGATACGACATGGCTGTATATTGATCAAATTGCCAGGCCACCCGGTGAAAGAAGGCCGGGCGTCACAGAATCCAGACTCACCACGGTACTTGGCTGCCTTTGGGGGGTCGATGAATCGCCGCCCGCGGAGGACGATCGTGGCCCATCCTCCGCGCCTGAGGGGCTGCGCTTCACACTCTTGCGAGATCCCGAGGGCGCCATGGACGTTGAGCAAGAGACATAACCAGAAACAAGAGCAGCGGCGTAGAATGATGTAGGAAGAGGGACAAGATCAAGGTACCGCCGTCAGCCACGCAGCACCGACAGGCTTATCGATTGGGCCTCGCCATGATATCACGTCACATGTTCATCACCCACTCACCGCCTTCCCGCATGCCTCAGGCTGTAAGGCCACATACTGTCTGTGGCTGGTGTTATTCCCGCACCGCCACTCTAGACCGAAAGGGCAGAAAAATTATTTCGGGGCGCGGTGGAGTCGGACTGGACCCATACGCCGATAACTTTTTTCTTTTCATATCTCTCCTTCTTCCCCAATCACTCTCCCTGACAACCCCGTCATTTTGTGATATTCGGGACCTGTCGAGCGAATCTCGACCCCCCGTCTGGCAGAATGGCGATCCAGAAAAAGGTGCGCAAACCTGATCTCTCCGCATTGACCGGCGCAGAATCTGCATACTGACTCCAAATAGCATGGTAAGGGACGTTTGGATAAGTGGTATCGTCTCGCCAAGGAGAAGGGATACCGCGCCCGTGCTGCGTTCAAGCTGGTTCAGCTGAACAAAAAGTATGGGTTCTTGGAAAAGAGCAAGGTTTTGCTGGATCTTTGCGCTGCACCCGGTGTAAGTACCATCAACACGATCCATTGCCCGTCGCCGCTCTAACGGCAAATTAGTCTTGGTGTCAAGTTGCTTCGGAATGTATGCCCGCGCAGAGTATCATCGTCGGTGTTGATCTTGCGCCCATCAAGCCCATCCCTCGAGTGATTTCCTTCCAGAGCGACATCACCACCGAAAAGTGTCGCGCCACGATCAGACAACACCTCAAGACATGGAAGGCGGATACGGTTCTCCACGACGGTGCCCCTAACGTCGGTACGGCCTGGGTTCAGGATGCTTTCTCGCAGGCGGAGCTGGTGTTGCAGTCGTTGAAATTGGCTACGGAGTTCCTGATCGAGGGTGGAACTTTCGTCACCAAGGTTTTCCGGTCAAAGGATTACAACCCCCTCCTGTGGGTTTTCAAGCAGCTGTTTACGTCTGTGGAGGCTACGAAGCCGCCTTCATCCCGAAACGTCTCCGCCGAAATCTTCGTCGTCTGCCGTGGTTTCAAGGCCCCCAAACGGTTGGACCCCAAGTTCCTGGACCCGAAACATGTCTTCGCCGAATTGGCGGACCCCACTCCCAACAACGAGGCCAAAGTGTTCAACCCCGAGAAGAAGAAGCGTAAGAGAGAGGGTTACGAGGAGGGCGACTGGACGCAGTTCAAGGAAGTCCCCGTTACGGATTTCATCAACACCACCGACCCGATTGCTATCCTGGGTTCTTGCAACAAGCTTAGTTTTACACAGCTTCCTGGAGGGGATATTGCCTTGGCCACTCTGGACCGTCTGGAGGAGACGACACCCGAAATTCGCAAGTGCTGTGAGGTTTGAAGGTCTTGGGTAAGAAGGAATTCCGCAATCTTCTGCGGTGGCGTCTGAAGGTCCGAGAGAAGTTCGGTCTTGTTGTTAAGAAGGGTGGTCATACCAAGAAGGATGAGCCCGAAGAAGTGGCGGAGATCGCTCCTATGGATGAGGAATTGGCCATTCAGGAGGAACTGCTTCGGATGAAGGAGAAGGAAAGCTCTCGGTCCAAGAAGGAAAGGAGAAAGGAGAACGAAAAGAAGCGCAAAGAGATTGTCCGGATGCAGATGCATATGACGACTCCCATGGATATTGGTATGGAGCAGGTCGGCCCGCTTGGAGAAGACGCGACCTTTTCGCTTAAAAGGGTGGATAGAGAAGGGGCTCGCGACGCCTTCGCTTCCAGTCGCGACGCTGTTGTCGAGAGCGAAAGTGAAACGTCCGACTCTGAAGAGGACGAGGAAAGTGATGATGAGGGCGATCGCCTGGAACGGGAACTCGACAACCTGTACGAACAGTACCAAGACCGCAAGGAGGACAAGGATACGAAGTTGCGGGCCAAGAAGGCCAGAAAGGACTTTGAGGCCGAGGAATGGGACGGCTTCTCTGATTCTGGCAAAGAGAATGACTCAGACGATGAAGAGGATGATTCTAAAGCTGCAGCCCCAGCGCTTAAGGCTCCTCCCAAGGCGGATGGTCTCTCCAATAACGCGGCTATGTTCTTCGACCAGGACGTGTTCGAAGGTCTAGAAGACCTTGAAGATGTCGAGGAGGAGGAGGAAGAGGAAAGCGATGATGCAGAAGAGGAGAGGAAGACGATGACGAAGATGAGGACGATAGTGATGTCGAAGTGCAGGTTGACCAGAAGGCCAATCGCTCTCAGGCTAAGAAGTCTGCAAAGGCAAGCAAACAAGAAGCCGCCGAAGACTCTTGGGATGATGAGCCTGAGGAACAGGAGGAACAAAGTGATCCTCTCAAGAAGAACGGCCAGCTCGGTAGGTTTTCATCGATACCTCTTGTATCAACGGATCGGCTAATATATGATCTACAGACATTGACATTATCACTGCTGAGGCAATGGCCTTGGCTCAGCAAATGGCCACTGGCGAGAAGAAATCTCACGATGTGGTCGATGATGGATTCAACCGCTTCTCGTTCCGCGATACCGATGGCCTTCCGGAATGGTTCCTCGACGACGAAGGCAAGCACAGTAAGCTGAACAAGCCTATCAGCAAGGCTGCTGCTGCTGCCATCAAGGAGAAGATGCGGGCCATCAACGCCCGCCCGATCAAGAAGGTCATGGAAGCCAAGGGCCGAAAGAAGATGAAGGCGGCGCAGAAGCTCGAGAAGCTGCGCAAGAAGTCGGCGGTTCTTGCTGAAGATGACACGATGAGCGAGCGCGACAAGGGCGCAGGCCATCTCGAGATTGATGAGCCGGGCGGCCAAGAAGAAGCCCAAGCAGCAGGTGAAGCTCGTCGTTGCCAGAGGAAACAACCGTGGTATCTCTGGTCGTCCAAGGGAGTCAAGGGCAAGTATAAGATTGTGGATTCCCGTATGAAGAAGGATATCCGGGCACAAAAGCGGGTCGCAAAGAAGAAGCAGAAGTAGAGGGTCTTGCAAATACCACAGCGATTCTATGTCTTGTCACTAATGTATATACCGATCCTGATATTCGATACCTTGAAGAATCCCTACAGTCATTGAACCGCCCTATAGTAACAGTAACATAACAATAGTACATACAGTAGCTTGCCATGCAAGTATGCAGCCCTAAAGTGAGATTGCGGCATTAGCCAATGCATACTACCTCATACTCCGTTGAGCATTAAACCAGAAGCGCTGGCGGCCACAGGGACCGGCCGTTAGTGTTTGACCAGGAACAAGTGAGGGGAACAGGGTCTCGATCGGGACAAGGTATCTTTTCTAAGCCCAATGGGGCATTTGGATGCGTTCCAGCGGGTGGTTGACCGCAGTCGATCTTGGTGATCAGACCTCTCGGCTTCAGCATCGCAGACTGTCTGCTTCTCAACAGTTTTGTCCAAACAACTCCAAGTTTCCTCCCCACCACGGATTCCCACCAACGGCTACAAGATACCAATTCAGAGCGACTGGCTAGAATCCCTTCTTTCCTCGCCTTATGTGGGGAACAGGCATCCTCGGTCCGACAGCCTCGGGTCGTAAATCCCTCCTCCATGATATCAGGAATACATGTGCAAGTGCCGCTCGTCCTCACCATGCTTTAGTCTTGAAGTGTGTATATATCACATAACTTCTGTAGCTGTTCAGGTTTTGCCACGGTCTAGCTCACAATCTGCGTCGAGTAGTATACCCAACTAGATAGACGTTGAACTGAGGAAACACGGAGTGTAGCAGAGCAAGGCGGGTGGAATCCCGGACATGGAGCACAACAACCCGAACTCATTCCAAGAAGGCTATATGGGATGAGACATGCGTGCTTAAATAGCCAAAGGCATGCAGGTCGGACTGCCACGCTTCGTGCGGGAGGCGAGACCAGGCGGAGGTGGCAGGAGAAGGATGCTCGACGGAGACAACAATAATCAGAAGGCATGGAAATCCCTTTGATCATTATTGGTTTGAGCTTCTGGCTAGACTGGATCCAGCGGTCATCAGCCAGTGGGGCTATACGTTGGTGCTGCCAATTGACACGCTGGGATGGACTGCGGCATCCAGAGCAACTAGGGAGTTTGTCTATCTCGCTCCTGTCCCCCAGCACTTGATACAGAAGCCGCTGCCAAGACTGAGCTGCTTTAAGCAGTTGCAATCGCCCTTCTACATTCGTCCTGAAGCTCCCACAAAGCCGTCTTCATCTCAGATAGGACTGTGGCGACCCCCCGCATCCGTCCCCCGCAGTCATCTGGTATCCCCGGATTCCCATCATAAGGTTGTTCGGCTGGGAGTGCCAAGGGACTTGTGGTGGTATAAATAGCCATGGTGGTCAGGAGAGTTCTTCGAGAGAGGGCTTGGTCTGTCAATTGTCAACTCCAGGTACTCTCTGTCCTTGCAAAATGGGTGTCCAAGAAGTTGAGAAGCATCCGACTCTATGCTTGAGGATGCCGGGAGCCCTGAGAAGAGTCTCAAGTCGAGCTGCAAGTGTCTGATACTTCATTGGAATACGATGAGGCCACCTTGAAGCGAATCAAATTCAAAGTCGACTGCAGGCTCTGTGTTGTGGTTGCAATTATGTATACTGTCTGCCAGATTGACCGAACCAACCTAGCCAACGCGTATGTGTGATTGGGTTTCCGGTCCATTTCCTATCCCATCAGTTGCAATTGCTTGTACTAACCATGAGTCTGGTGGAACAGAGTCATTGCAGGCATGGGGAAGGATATCGACCTCACTGGTACCAACTACGTATGTTTTGACAAGTCCCCGATTCCGTTGGACCGCCATACTAACAATGCCCCGAAACATCATAGTCCTACCATGGTTGTCGTCTTTTTCCCCTTCTATACCCTCTTTCAGCCCCCCATGACAGTCATTGCTCGCAAGTTTGGGCCCCGGTTGTTCTTGGGAGGGCTCACTGTTGCATGGGGTGTGGTAATGGTTGGATTCGGCTTGGTGAATGGCTGGAAGGATTTGGCTGGACTCCGCTGTGCATTAGGACTGCTAGAGGCTGGCTTCTTCCCAGTTGTGTATTCCTCATCGGGACTTGGTATGTCCGACACGAGACTGCGAAACGGCTGGCGCTTTTCTATCTGCTGGGAAGTGCCCTGAGTGGATTCGGGGGCATTCTTGCCTACGGGGTATGCATCACGAGTGCCTCAACTATCTCGTACGCCGGCTAACAAAATCATCCTAGTTGCAACAAATGCATGGTGTTGGCGGCAAGGAAGGTTGGAGATGGATCTTCATCATGGAGGGGATTCTGACGGTTGTCGTGGGACTGCTTGGGTTTATCTTCATTGTCGACTTCCCCGAGGATGCCCGGCGTACCAAATGGTTTTTGACCGACCGTGAGATTGATATCATGATTGATCGGGTTGAAAAAGACCGGGGAGACGCCCATGTCACTCCGTTCAACATGAAGGAATACTTGCATAATGCCTACGACTGGAAGGATGGATGTTTGCCTTCAATTTTGCCATGACGGCCACTGTGATGTGAGTCCCCTATCGGTCACTAATCACCTTCTGCGCGTGTTGGAGCATGTGAATACTGACCGGCATGATCAGCTATGCTGTTGCCTACTTCATGCCCATCGTGTTACGAGAGGCCTCGGTTTTTCCGTGGCAATGTCGCAGACCCTGATGGCGCCTGTAAGTAGCTGTATCCCGTACCCCGTTTGTGTCCCCATCAGTGAGCTGACCATGGCAGTGCTATGTGTTTGGTGCTATACTTGGGTTTATCCAGAGCTGGCTTTCCGACAAGTACAAGACTCGAGGTTCGATCATCATTATCAACTCTCTCCTCGAGATTGTTGGAGTTACCGTGCTGGGTTTCGCAAAGGACAACTCCGTCCGTTTCTTTGGCGCCTTCATGCTGGCTGGAAGTTGCACGGCGAACTTGCCTGCTTGTCTCACCTACCAGTCCAACAACATCACGGGTCAATGGCGCCGGGCTTTCGGGTCCGCACTCATCGTGGGAGCTGGTGGTGTTGGTGGTGTGATTGGCAGTTTGGTATTTCGGAACCAAGATTCACCACATTATCGGTTAGTCCCTGCCGTTTCCCTTGGACCGCAAAACCCAAGTTTGCTGATGTTTCCCCGCAGACCAGGCCTCTATACCTGCCTCATTGCGGCAGGCTTGACGATCGTATCGGTGATTATCACGACCCTTGCGATGGCGCGGAAGAACGCACAGCAGAAGCGTGGGTTGGTGATCATGGAGACGCCGGGGTTTACGTACACGCTGTAATGAGATAGGAGATGTGAGGAGGGCAGAAGAGCGCAGAAGGAGGAGGAATAAGAGAGAGGAGAGATGCCTTCCCAGAGCCATGGAACGGGGGGCTGAGTCAGCCCCGCCCACGCGACCGGAGTGGCGGAGTTTTGCTGGCTGAGCTGGTGGGTTCGATCGCCGCCGGGGAGTTTTTGTTCGCTCCGCTCGCTGCATCTTCCCTCCCGTACCACCACCCCCCCAATCCGCTCTCCTGCTTCTTTCTTCTCTCTGTTTTATTCTCGCTAGACCGCATGTTATTTTCGTTTGCACATTCTAAACCCCCGGTACATACCTTCTCCCAGGCGTACCGTTCGCCGCCTCGTACCTCTATACTTCTCCGTCCACGCGTTTACTCCATCTTCTTTGTTTGAGGGTGACCCGCACCCTCGTGTGCTGCTCACCGGGCCTTTCTGATGGGTTTTTCTTTGATCACCTCCAGAGTGGAAAGGGAAGCGGTTTCTCACTGCAACCGAAGAAGCCCCAGATCCGCAAAGTCGTCCAGTCCCGTCCGGCTCCTCCGCCCTCTAGATCCGCATCGCAAACCCCGGCCACCTCGTCACGAACCTCCCCGACAGACAGAATCAGGAAGGCGCGGCAAGTCGCAAGCCGGTCAGCCTCCAGCGAACCAGACCGTTCTTCCACGAAGCGTCGTTTGAGGACGCCGTCGCAGAAGCGGCAGACCCCCGAACTCCGGTTATCCAGCGATGACGATGATGGGAGCGATACGGATACCTCCTTTGAAGTGCGCAAACGTGCCCGGACGGAGGATAGCGCTGAGCCGGATCTTGCGAGGCGTGTGCGCTCTTTGAAAGCGTTCGCCGAGGAGGGAAATAAGCAACTTCCTATAATCCACGCTGCCAACATTACGTCGGTCCAGAAAGCCGGAAACTTTAAACCGGCGTTTGACGGCGGCAGGCCAACGGAAATCTACCTGCAGTACCCCAGCGCCTCGCAGAAAGAGAGAGTAAAAGATCTTAGCCGTTCATAAATCTACTGTGACTATGTACTGACGGTTTTGACTTCGATTCTAGATACAACCTAGTGGTACCCCGCGATCATAACGACTTCCGACCAATCGACGATATCTTCCAAGTCATCGACATCGTTTCCCAGAACTACGTGCCCGAAGAACAATCCGACGAGTTCAACAATGAGTCGACAGGAATCAAACGGAGACTTCGTCGAGCCCTAGCCCATTCGTCCGAATCCGAGTTTCGTCAGGTGGTGACTGAATACAACGATGCAATCGAGCGGCTACGGCGTGACGGCAGTATTGCAAAGAAGCTCGACTCGACCCACCGGCTCTCCCTCCCTCTCGTTGAGCGGATCTTGACCCAAATCTACTCGCGCACGGTCTCGCCCCGGGTGGAGTCGCTTCGTCAGTATGAGAATGGGACGGACAATGTCTACGGAGAACTTCTGCCGCGCTCATCAGCACCATATTCAAGGAAACGAAACTGAAGTCCAAAATGGTTTTTGTTGACCTCGGTTCTGGTGTGGGCAATGTCGTTCTACAGGCGGCTCTGGAGATCGGCTGTGAGAGCTGGGGTTGTGAGATGATGCAAAACGCCTGCGAGCTTGCTGATCTTCAGCAGGCGGAGTTCAAGGCCCGGTGCCGACTCTGGGGCATCGCGCCCGGAAGACTCACCTAGTCAACGGTGATTTCCTAAAGGAACAGAGCATCATTGATGTGCTTAAACGTGCGGACGTCATTCTGATCAACAACCAAGCTTTCACTCCTCAGCTCAACACTGAGCTGATCAATCACTTCCTCGATATGAAGGAAGGCTGCCAGATTGTCTCCCTCAAGTCATTCGTTCCGGCTGGTCACAAGATTCAGTCGCGGAATCTGAACTCTCCCATCAACCTCCTGAAGGTCAAGCAAAGAAACTATTGGTCCAATAGCGTCAGCTGGACCGATGTTGGTGGCACATATTTCATTGCGACGAAAGACAGCTCCAGGCTGAAGGCTTTTGCTGACAGCCTGGGGTGAATTGCCTTTACACCCATGGTTTCGCCTCCGCGCGGGCCCTACCGTGAGCTACCATGCTACTCCCTCCATATCCGAACAATTCCCTACCAGTATATATCGCATTGCAATGCGCTTCGCAGATATCGTATCGACCCTTTGAGCTTTTTCTTTTCGTCTCAGAGCATGATACCATTTCACCCCTTGTACAAATATCGACACCCGTTGATGTATTATGATTTTTCTGAGTGGCCTGGCAAATCGTTCAGCAACCCTCAAAACCCCCTCATTCTTGCTTTCTACACCATGCAAGGTGGCTTTGTTCTTTGTTCTTATTCAGGGTAAGAGCTGCGTTATATTTTGCAGCGCTGTGGATAAACCATGGGTATGACTATTCATAGTATGTATAAAGAGAGAATCAATAGACAAGACAAAGTATTGCCTCACGATTGGTAAACAAAAACAGGTTCCTTGGTGTCAGTAGCAGCAAAGCTGGTATCATCGTAAACATCATGAGTATTTGGATGCGTTGTTCATGGCTTCTGCCTCCTCGCCCATTCTCGCCATCCACCGATCAACAAGCTCCTTGTTCTCCCGTTGGAACTTGTTGGACCGCTCTTCGGCCATGTTTAGCTGGAGAGTTAGTGATGCAACTTCATCTTGGAAATCCTGTTTTCGAATTAGCGACTCCTCTCCTTTTGCGCTGAACACTGACAAGGAGAATGCTCATACGTCCAGCAATTTCGCCTTGGCCCTCAGTTCCTCTTCCAGATCTTTCAGGCGCAGCTTGAGGTGTGTGGTCTCATTCTCTAGTATACTGATACGTCGTTTGTCCTGTATGCCCTTCTTCCGCAGCTTTTCCAGCTCGGCTTCTGTGCGAGAGAGCCGGTCCTGGAGCTCCGATCGGGATCGCTGGGCCTCGGATAAGTCTGCCCGAGTGGCAGACAACGCGTCCTGGATCGACAAGCTTGTCTCTCCAGGTGTTTGTTTTTTTGGCCCTGTCGCTGGAGAGCTGGTCACAACCGCAGCAGATAGAGATGAAGGATTCTGGGTTGAGGCTACATTTGGAGCAAGGGCGGTACGATCGGCGAGTTTGGCATCTAGATCACCGGAAACCCGTCAGTCGGAGAACAAATCATTTGATCACCCCAGTTCAAGGATCGTACAGGCGTCGTAGAGAGCGGCGTTTGCTTTCTCCCGTCGGTCTCTTGCCGCCAGCGCGGCGGAGTACTCGTCCCTCCAGTGGGCCATCTAATTAGCAGGTGATCACAGGTCTAAGCGCCGTTTCAGGTGCAATACGACGGCATTGTGGCATGAGTCGGTACGATCGATCAAGAATGCAACACAGTGGGAGAACAAGTGAGCGTCCCGAGTACCCACGGCCGTGTATGTTGCCACATTCAAGGGCGGGCGAAGTAATCAGGCGGTAATTGTGGCCGATGGAGGGGGTTGGAAGATGATCTCACGCTGATTTCAGGTACACCGCCTGCTCCACCGCCTCCCCTCCCTCCGCCGGCGCATGCATCATCGACACCACCCGTGGACCCCGTCTCCGCTAGCTGCGCCCAACACAACTTGCCTTCTCCTCCTCCTCGTCTGCGGTTCACAACTAACTCCTATACGTTTCCTGCCCCGTATTCCTTCCCTCCCCTGTTACTCTCTCGGAGGGATACTCTACCACTCGCTATATAATATCCCGGCTATAATTTTCCTCCCACCCAGCTTCGGCCCGCGTCTATATCTCACCTTATCTCTGCGCATACCACAGCCATGTCGTCACGGAAGAAGGTCTTGCTGAAGGTAAGATCCCCGACCACCGATGCGTCTCCCCTCGGAAGATCCTTCGTTACACCGATACAAAGCCGCTCGCAGGAATGTTCGGGAAACTGGATTAAACTATCTCCTGGGTTCCAACTCTTTAGCTCTCAAACACCACCTCCGCGTTGATTCGTCTGGCCGAGCTAACACACATGTACCCATAGGTGATCATCCTGGGCGATAGCGGCGTCGGAAAAACGAGTTTGATGAACCAATATGTCAACAAGAAGTTCAGTGCAAGCTACAAGGCCACCATCGGCGCCGACTTCCTGACGAAAGAAGTTCTCGTGGACGATCGCTTGGTCACAATGCAGGCAGGTCTCACCTACCACTTCTATAGTCGTGGCCCATCATCCAGGCATGGAGCTAACCTACAACACATAGATCTGGGATACCGCCGGTCAAGAACGATTTCAATCATTGGGAGTTGCATTCTACCGCGGAGCCGACTGCTGTGTCTTGGTATACGACGTCAACAACTCAAAGAGTTTCGAAGCGCTCGACAGCTGGCGGGATGAGTTCCTCATCCAGGCGAGCCCCCGGGACCCCGAGAGCTTCCCATTCGTGCGTCCACTTCCCTTGGCGAGTGGCGTTCCCATGTTGACTGTGTGTGCAGGTTGTGATCGGAAACAAGATTGATGTCGAGGATAGCAAGCGCATGATCTCTTCGAAACGAGCGATGACCTTCTGTCAGTCGAAGGGGAATATTCCTTACTTCGAGACTAGTGCCAAAGAAGCTGTAAACGTTGAGCAGGCCTTTGAAGGTAAGATGTCCCCACGGTTTCTATCTTCTGTCTCATTTTCTAACCAGTCCAACCAGTCATCGCGCGGAGCGCTCTGGCCCAGGAAGAGGCCGAAGAGTTCAGCGGTGAATTCAGCGACCCGATCAACATTCATCTGGACAGCGATCGCGATGGATGCGCCTGTTGATACTCTCCTGGAGGGTATGGATATGCTCCGTTTCACATCTCGCGATTGTGGTCGCTCAGGTTGCAGGTGCTGAGTTTTGTAGACTCTGACCCCCGTGTAACCGGGACTTGGAGGAATGGCTTGTCCCATGAATGTTTATGCCCAGGTCCTGGGAGTTCCTCGTGTACCAAATGACTGATCTCTTCTGTTCTCTTCTGTCCTCTTCTGTTCTCTTCTGTTCTCTTCTGTTTCTTGCTGGGTCGCATGGGGTTATCCTTGTTCGCTTTTGAGACTCTGTTCGTTCTTGAAGACAGCGCGTAATCATACTACCTTAGTTTTACCTTTGAGGAGTTGGGAATATCAATGGCATTTTTTTGTTTCACCCGAGTGCTATCGCGTGCCCGCCCGGAGGGATCTCGTGATGCTTGGCGGTGTGTGTCTTATCGCGCATATCGGCGTTCCATGACCCGCAACCACTTCACCTCCACCCTCCGCCCTCTCCCTTGCTGGAATGCACCATCCAGCGTGCTCGTGTCACCTGCTATGGTCTGCTGCCACTTCATCTCCCCGCCCAACTTCATGACGACCGCCGAGTATCCCTAAATCCTCCTCTATCGGGGAGCGCATCAAGATCAACGAACTGACGTTCCTGATGACCCGTATCCTGAAGGATCATCGCGTTCTGACTACATAGTCCCGTCAAGTGTACATGGTCACCATAAGCGATAGACATTATTGGATGCAATGGATGCTTTTCCCAAGCCCAGTGCCTCGATTTCGATCGGTGTCGCGAGACGTACGCTAGGCATTGGTCTTCTCTTGATCGTGGTGGTACTGTGGACAGCGTCCAACTTTCTGGCCAGTGTATGTTGAACAAATCCCAGTACGCGTGTTCGAGCTTGAGTCTCTGGAAATAACTAGTATCCCTTGACTGCAGACAATATTTGCCGACAACACATACTCGAAACCTTTTTTGTGACCTACATCAACACATCGTTGTTCATCCTCCCTCTCTTCACCATCGTCCTCGGCCGCACCTGGAGATTATGGCGCGCGAACAAGCTCTCCCAAGTCCACACCCTTGCAGACCTATTACAGCATCTTGATGCCGATGGCTCCAACGCTGAGACTCAGAGCATTTTGCGTCATGACGCGGAGGGTCGGAACAGTGACGACGAAAACCCGACCCGCGTGGAATACCGCCCGTATGAGGTCCGCACTGCACGATAAAGGACAGTCAAAATTGGGACTGAAAGCGACTGCGAGATTAAGCTTTGAGTTTTGTCTCCTATGGGTAAGAATTCGCCGAACCCGAGAGTAATCGCTTATCGTGGTAGAATACGCTAACTGAGATGTAACGTAGTTTGCTGTAAGTGATACATAACATAAAGGTTCAGGACTCTGTAACACTAATATGCCACGAACTTGCGTGAAACCAGGCGAACTATTTCGCAATGGCCTGTCTGCAGTACACGACCGTGGGGAGCACCACCATCCTCACCTCAACTAGTGGTACGTATCGAGCTGACCCTCACACATGTGTACAGTACGACTCACCACCATCACTATGTTACCAGGGGTCTGGACCCTCCTCTTTGGTGCTGTCATTGGAGTCGAACGATTCACCTGCGCAAGCTCATCGGTGTTGTCGCCTCCCTCACAGGGATGATCCTCATCTCGCGCGTCGACCTGTCAGGGTCAGGGACTCCCAACGACGGCAGTCCGAGTACTTTCCCATCCAAGACACCCGGGGAAATCGCCTTGGGTGACGCAATGGCTGGGTTCAGTGCGGTTCTATACGGCGTGTACACCATCGTGCTGAAAAAGCAGGTGGGCGATGAGTCGCGCGTGAACATGCAACTGTTCTTTGGACTGGTCGGACTATTCAATGTCTTCCTTCTCTGGCCGGGTTTTTTCATCCTGCATTGGACTGATGTTGAGCCTTTTGCGCTGCCGGACACATCCAGGGTGTGGACTATCATCTTGGTGAGTAACATTGCTTGCTTGTTCTACCCCTCATGCCCATATCCGTCGTCTTAGGGAAAGAAATTCTCTGTGGAAGTATATTAACAAGGCTATGTAGGTCAACTCCTTCTCGTCCTTCTTCTCGGACATCTGCTGGGCCTACGCCATGCTGCTCACCACACCTCTGGTCGTAACCGTCGGACTCAGTCTGACCATCCCCCTCTCCCTCGTGGGACAGATCGTGCTACAAGGCCAGTATGCAAGTCCCTTGTACTGGGTCGGGGCTACGATCGTATTCTTATCCTTTATGGTTGTCAACCACGAGAGTCAGCAAGCAGAAGCAGAGGATACCTCGGCAGGGAGGTACGGCGCTGTGCCATGGGATGACACGGAACGATAGTACATTGTTAGGCTACAATTGACAATATCTTTACCTGTATATGTACCTCTGCCTGGAGTCATTGGTTTGAGCTCCTTTTCTATCTTTATTATTGTTATCGCGGTCGCATTTGATCAACCCGATGGACGGAGGGAATTCAGACCAGAGAATATTAGTCTTAGATCAAAATACAAGTTCGTGTACATATAAGATAGACGACATGGAAGGGGCAAATAGCGTGACGGCCATAAGAGTGGTAAAATACAGTTCGCTCTGCGCGCGTTCCAATGGGACCGTTAGTGTTTGACAGTGCATTATAGTAATATGATTAGATGACTGGGAAGAGGATTCCACCATGATTAAAGCATATTCGGGTTAAGAGAAACGAAATTCTGATGGAACCAATAGGTATGAGGGGGATAATATCTATATCATCAAAGACACTGGGTATGTATGTCATGTTCAAGAATGCAATCACAAAGAGATAGGGGCGGTGGGGGTGAATAGGGTTGGTAAAAGTATAGATGCGAAGAGAAGCAGGAGATGGAGGACTGTTTGCAACATATGAGATGCATAGGACTATGCGAGTGGACCGGGCGTTGATGTGAGATGTAGGTCGAGATTAAGCCGCGGCTGCTGCAGCGCCAGGCGCAGCAGACTCGGTTGCTAGTTTCTTGCGAGCGACAAGGATGCTCTTCAACGACCCTAGCCATTTAGCGAGCGATTCCTCGTCTGGCGTACAGAGTCGATAGGACTTCTCCTCGGCAATGATCTGGAGGCAGAAGAGTTTCGATCGGGACATCGGATCGACTTCGGCGGCGTCGATCACCTGAGCCATGGGAATGTCTTTACAGCGGAGTACTCCTGTTGTGGTTGATCCTGGTTAGAAACTGGAATTTGTGCACGCAAGGCAGCAGGAATACAGTAATTGGAAGAGGAGTCGACCCCAAACCAGCACTAAAGGAGCAAGTGGGGACCGGAGTGTTCAGAAGACAGCATACCTGTTCATCCTTATAGAAGCCAAGGCTTTTCGGACGTAAAACTACCCACAATCGTTTCCATTGGCGCACCCCACCCTTGATTCGTAGACATTGCAGATAACCATTACACACCACCCTTTCTGGATCCCGCAGCACTCCGGCCTCGTTAGGACGGCCGGTGTCGCGTGAAGGGGGCGATTGCCCGCTGGGGCCCGCAGGTAAATGCTGGACAGAAGTTTTTGATCTTAGGTGGATACTGGTATTACTGGCGGGCCCATCCGACCACTCCGAAAAGGAGGTGATGTCGTGCCCTGAGAGGTCGTGATGGTGGCCGAGACGCCTCGGAGACAGCGCCTGCCCGAATTCTGGCGAGCTGGGCCGCCCCCAATGCTCAATGTCTGAATGGTCGGTGGTATCGTCGATGCGCGGTCGGTTTGTCGCCGCGGACTTTCCCTTATTCGACATGGCAAGAAGGGCCTCTTCATCCTCATCCATACGGGTCTCGCCACGGATGCGCTGAATCCAGTCTTCTGCTTCCTTCTCGGTTGATGTTTGAAAACGATAATTTTTCGAGGGCGAAAAGACGCCGAAAACGTGTTGTCGATTCGATCGCGGGGATCTGACTGGAGCGACCGCCGTCACCTCGGACAGGGTGATGGACGCTCGTAGCCTGGTCGCTTCTTCATCTTTGTATACTGACAGGAGGTTCGGTCGGAGAACGAGGTACGCAGGTTTCCAGGAGGCTCGAAAGGCCTGATGTAAACAATAGTATTAGCGGGGATTCGTGGAGAGGGGAAGGGGCAGCTGTTTTGACTGACATGTTTGTGCTTCACGCGACGATGCACTTTCCCAGTCTTCAAGACTCGATCAAATTCGAAGCTCCCATTCTCGTTGACAGGCGAAAAGGTGTCTAAATTGACATGACCGCTGCGGAGGTTTGCAGATGCCGGGTTGGGCGTGGGAGAGAGGTCTGCTGGACGGTCCCATCGGGGAGCTGGATAGCTGGGGTTTTGCCATGGCCTTCGGGGGCCGAAGGACATGATATCGGCTCCGTTGGCTTCATCGCGGCCATGATAGAGTTTTCGGGCAGTTTTGAAATCAGGGGAATTAAGGAAAATCGAGTAAGTTGGGGACGGTGGGTTGTAGTGACAAGAGGGAATCGGCTGCGCGCCTCTCAAGGGAGTGGGAGTCAACGCCGAAGGGTCTATAGAAGGCGATTCGAAGGCGCATATACAGCGAACGCGGGGGGCAGGTTGACCTCCATAAATAGCGAGAGGAAGCCTAGGGAAGCGTGTCGGTAGGTAGAGGCAGGCAGACACAGTCGCAGGTTGGCCGCGTCGAGCTGAGCGTTGGAGAGGCTGTGTCGCAGGAAGCCTCGAAAGGAGCCGGAACGGGAGAGGGGAATGAACGAGATGGGATGGCTCCGTCGTGACCCCAGCAGAGCCCCTTAGAGAGCGCTCATCTGCTTGAGTGTCGCAGATCAACGGCAGTTGCGCACCGGCACCACGAAAGGTGAGAGAGGACGAATGGCGGAGGGGGTTGAGGCTTGGGGTTGGCGGACTAATGCTGCCATGGGACGTTTCAAGCAGATCCTCATCATGTCACCCCCCTTAGTCAGAAGACTTTTACGGCTTGGGACAGTTGGATGGGGCCTCCTGCCCTTTTCCTGTTATTGCGCACCGTCTGCTATCCCACTCTGGTGACTGTGCTTAGTCCGGCATGTGTCGCACTCCCTTCGAGTAACATCCCTCGGGTACATTGTGTGTGCCTGGTGTAGATGCAGGGATATATATCGTTGAAGTAGATGGACACTACCGAGGTATTTATTTCCGGAACACCAAAAACAGCCAAACAGCACCCTCGACCAACCAGTCCTTATCCATTTCGGAGTCTCCTATGTTCAACACCAAGATACTCGACGTACGGACTATGCATCAAGTAGTCCACCACAGGTACCGACTTGCCCAAGAGACCCTCCCTCTATGCATGTCTCGCGTACCTACATCAGCTCGGATTGTCCTGGAAGCCACATCAACCCAATCCCAACAGGAACCTTGCGTAGACGTGCATTGTTGTCAACATCTGGGATGTTCTGATTTTATATTCAGTCTTCCCCAGATCGTAGTCACAATGACCTGGATGTCATTTTTTATGCGCCCTAGAGAGCTCCATCGGCCAGTAGAAAGCCAAGCCCAAGTGGGTTCTGCATGGCAATCGCAATGGAAGCGACAAGAGCTGGCTCGGAGATGGGGGCATGCTGGCTGGTCCTCTGATACGGAGGATCCTATACACCAATCCAGCCCAAAGACCAGGCCTACACTGACATCCTCCGTCGGCACTCGAAAAAGAACAAAAGGCCACCTTACAGATCCCTGAGCAGGGTCACGTGTGGGCCGGGGTCAGGGTTCTCGATGCATCTTGACCGAAAATTACCGGTCGGTATTGTACCCTGACGGGGGGTCTCACCCGTGCTTTCCCCCGTGCCGCCCCAGGGGTACGGTATCGTACCGTATGCAGGGCTTGTCGGCCCGAGTCTGCTCCAGACTCCTACGCGATTGGGGCACAGAATCTCGAAAGAGATGCAGCCAGACGTCGGCTCATCTCCAGACAACTTGGAAGTTACCCACATTCCATGGAGAATATCGAAGTTAATCCCGAGGAAGATGCATTGATTGCTGTAGGTCCTCCATGCATAGTACCTCATTGGGGAGGCTTCATTATTCATTATTAATCTGCCCCGAATCAATCTATCTGCCTGTTGATATCCCATCGCCGACCATGGATGGCTGGTCACTTGCAACTGCCGGGGGGGAAAAAAACTCGTCGACATCATGAAGACCATTGCTGGGTGCCCCTTTCGCCAGTCTGGGGACGAATGCGTCCACTGAGAGTATCATGGTTACGTGGTTGTCGGCTTGATGCATAGTGTCTCTTGGCTGCTTTATCTCGACCCTGGTCCCTGCTTCGCTCGGGGTAAGGACTGGTACATTATTTACCTCGTCCGTAATGTGCTGTTTGTTTGGGTTGGGAAATGATAACAATCCACAGCTACCGTTGCATTGAGTCGAGTTAGGTGATTTCATCCTGTCGGGCGACTAATTGTGAACAATGTGTTAGGATTCCCGTTATTTCGAACTTGGTCCAGCCCGGGAAACAGGACATAGATCATTATTAATGTCCAGGATCCAGAGCGCCGTGGCTCTTGTCCTGTCTTGAGACCTGGTGTGGTGATGGCTGCACCCCCGGCGAATCGAGCAATAAATACCTCCTCCCTCACGCCCTCGATCTCACCTCCCGAGTTCCAGTCTTGCTCTATCGACTCATTTGGGTCAGATCAACACGTTGATCATGAACTCAAAACAGCCTGTATCCATCACATAAGCCAACTGACAGCTCTGCCAACCGTCCGCTCCAGCCTGCAGACGCGTCTTGCATATTAAGTCTCACATCCAAGTCCTCGTCATTACGTAGATATAATACCATCCTTATAGAGCCCATGGAAGGTACGAGGGACCTCTCCTGATTTCAGAATTGCTCCCAGAGACTGGCAAAATAGACGATTAGCTCACAGACATCCCACGGCCTGGAAATTGGCTGCTAGGGTATTTTTAGCCCAGGATACCCAATGAAAACATGCTAAAGTAAGCATTATTCTAGTATTACTAGTGATTTCCCGGAGCAGACTGTTGGTTTCCAGAATCTATCCGGACAGCCTCCTGTGGACAGGCCAGCAAAGGGATTTCGTGGTGGAAAAAAAGTTCGAAAAGGGAAAGATACGATACACAATACCATACAATACCGATACACCAGACCGCGGGACCCGATTTGGGGTGTATGGTACGGATACCGCTTTGTGACCATGGCCGCTTGCGCCTCCCTGTGCTTGGCGGAACTTCCACCCATCCCCATCCCCAAAATATCCTTTCGAGCCTTCACCTCATCGATTGCCTCCCGCCAACCTCGACCGTTTCACCCGTCCCTTCACCCCCCCAACTCATCTTGATTGATGACCTCGTCGACAGTATTGGCGCTTTCGACCTCCCTTCTTCGGACATCGGTCGCCTGCCTTGCTGTCTGCGTTTCTTTCGCCCAGCTGTCCCAGGTGACTGAGAGGTAACCCGCTGGCGAGAAAGGAGGTTTTCCTCCAGGCCACTCGTTCAATTTATTCTCTTCTTCTATTACTCGTTTCTTTACCACCCATTTGGTTCTGAAATATTTACTCTTATAATACTTGTTTCGTTCGCCCCCGGTTCATAGTATCGGAGCGATCTGTGGCTGGCACCCGCACAGCAGTCGTGCCTCATCGTTACTCGCGTGCCGACTGTGATTCTGTCTTTCGAACTCCTCCCCCGGATACGGTGGCCCCCAACTGAAGCACCCCCGTCTTCGGGACCCTCTATTCGTGTTGATTGGATCGTGATCAAGGTGCTCTGTCCCGTCCGCGTTGCAACGACAGCGTGGACACACTGCACCCATGGGCTTGAAGCAGCGGATCTCAAAATGGCTGCCCTCCACGCCGAGTCTCCCCCTAGATGACTCTTCGCGCGAGAAGGGCCGCAATTTCTCTCGATTCGCTTTCTTCCGACGCAGAATACGCCTCAAGGGCAACTCATCGATCTCCATACCCCTGGGCTTTGTTTTACTATTTCCATGCATTGTAATAGTCCTTGTTCTACTTCTTTTCGTCCGACACCCTTCGTCGCCCGGGGGTATTCTAATTCCGGCGGGTACGCCGCCCTATAAGGTTCGCTCCATCCTTGACAGCCAATATCCCCATACACCAGTTCTTGCTACTAATATTGTCGCCCTCTTTGCAGAAAAATCAGCGAACAATACGATAAGGTCTTCGCGCCGGGATGTCGTCCCGTTGAGAAGGAAGTGGATGGTCCGCGCGCGAATGCCGCCTTCGTTGTCCTTGCACGAAACAAGGAAATCGACGGAGTGGTGCAGTCTTTGAAATCGATTGAGCGTCACTTCAACCGCTGGTTCCACTACCCCTATGTGTTCCTCAACGATGGCGACTTCGATGATGAATTTAAGGAAACCGTCAAGAACTACACGAGCGCTCCTGTTGAGTTCGGCAAGATCGACGACACTATGTGGGGTTATCCCAAGTGGGTTGACCACGAGGTCGCCCGGGAGGGAATCCGTAAGCAGGGAGACGCCGCTATCATGTACGGAGGCATGGAGAGCTACCATCACATGTGCAGATTCTACTCTGGGTGAGTACAGATCCTGACCATTCGCCGCTCATCTGCTAACATCTCGTCAGGTTCTTCTACAAGCACCCCTCCTGATGAAATACGAATGGTACTGGCGTTTGGAGCCGAGATCAAGTACTTCTGTGATATCACCTAGTAAGGCTCTCTGGCCTGTTTTGTTGATTCTAGTATACTTACATGGCGTACAGTGATCCTTTCATCGAGATGGCCAACGCCAACAAGACATATGGTTTCACAATTGCGGTCAAGGAACTTCGCGAGACCGTCCCAACATTTTCCGGTATGCCGCTGCGTACAAACGAAAGCACAGCCTCAAGTCGAAGGGTCTCTGGGAGATGTTCCTCGAGCGTCCTGAAGAGGAAGAGGAGCCCAAGCCAGAGGAAGAGAACAAGGACAAACTCCCAGAAGAGATTCTGCAGAACGAACCCGGCGAAAACACGGTTCCCGATATCGACCCCGAAGCCATGGAAGGCGAAAAGTACAACATGTGCCACTTCTGGAGTAACTTCGAAATCGCTCGTTTGGACTGGTTCCGCAGTAAGGAGTAAAGAATTCTTCGAGATGATGGATAGAAGCGGTGGATTCTGGACAGAGAGAGTGCGTACAGCCTGTCTATTCATTTGAAAGTGACGTCACTAACAGTGGTTCCAGTGGGGTGATGCACCTATCCATTCGCTTGCTGCCGGTGTTCTGTTGTCTCCTGCTGATATCCACTATTTCCGTGACTTTGGTTACCGGCACACGACCATCCAGCATTGTCCGGCCAACGCCCCCGCCCGCCAGCTGCCTCGCATTCCCTATCTCGAAATGACCACCGACGACGAGAAAGCGCGCATCGAAGAGGACGAGTACTGGGCCAACCCCGACCCCGTCAAAGAAAACGGTGTTGGCTGCCGTTGCCGGTGTGATACAGATATTGTGGATGTCGAGGGCAAGCAAGGCAGCTGTCTCGCCGAGTGGGTAGAGGTTGCTGGAGGTTGGGCATCCCCATAGATTGGGGTTACTATTCTTAATTGTTCGCTGTATAATCTTTCCTCCTCATTCCCGTACCTACTCTGTTCGACTATGAGCATTACTCGGATCGCCCTTGGAGTTTGTCTGCTTACGCCTGCATGTTCTTGTTGGCTGTGGGGTTCTGGATGGCGTTTCACGGTTTTGACGGCTTCGTCCCTAGACGATGATTGTGCACCACTCATCTATATTTGACCAATTCATCTAGCGTGCTTTGTATGTTTCATTTGGATTCCTGCATTCTCGTTGAAGCCAGTCATCCGGAAGGGGGCGAAGACCTGACAACCAGAACATTAGGGTCGCGCCATGAGATTTGGTTGCCTTCATCGGATCCATGTGAGGATCTCATGCTGTTGTTGATCGCGACTCCTTTCTTTTTCTTTCGCCTTCGCAGGAGCCGATTTCGTCGCGTACCTGTTCCTCGACACGTTTGGGACGGATCACAGCGTCATGCTCGCCACAGCTGCAATACCCCCAGGGCTTATTCCGCATCAGCCCTCCCTGTGTCTCCTGATTGGTATGATGGAAGACCTGATGTCTCAGCTTTTCTAGTCAATGGTCTCGCCAGTCTACGATTACCCCCCCCTGGTCACTATGGATATAAGAAATGGAGGAACGAAGCTACAGTGACTGGATATCTAGTACTGGCTTACGGAAGAGGACGATGAGTTCTCTTGTCCCGCCCTGGTGCTTCATATCGTGTCTTTCCGATCTCTGCATTGTTTAAATCTTCTGTCCCTTTGCATCCCCATATCCCCACAAATTACTCTACTATATGTCATTATGAACTGTACATAGGCTTTTATCTTCTTTTTCTCATTACATCTTCCTGCGAAATCCCAGTGCAGCTGTTGGAGTGTACAAGCCAGGTGATCTTATTTATGTATAAGGAATGCGTTGGTCCTCTTATGTACCATGGTCGAAAGATGTCTAGACCAGCGATCAAACAGTTCAGCGTGTCAGATGCGTTGGGGGGGCGGCTAGTCTGATTCAGGCTAGTGGGTGCCTGATAGCGTGCCTTATCAGTGACGACGTCAGAGCACATGATGAACCCAGATGAAAGGAACATAATCCCCTCGTATCGATGGCGGTGGATTCGTTCCCCTGGGGACCTGGGTGGACGGCAGCTGGATGTTCTCGGAGGGGAACTGGTGCCTAGGGAGATAGATACTATTCACTGATGCCCGGAACTTTCCTGTAGTGGTGGGAGTGAAGACGACGTGGGAGAGGCACGGAGTAACATCGCGTTTCAAGCCATCCCGCATGTCATGTGCTATCTGCGACTCCCAGGAAGTCACTGCAGTCGTTGCTTGCCTAAGGGAACCAAAAGTACATCATTCCCATCAACCCCTCTCCCCCCCCCCCCCCCTCCCCCTCCTCTCTTCTCCGCCCATCTATTTCAGCCTCGCTCCTCGTGGTTTCCGTGCGACGGATCGTGCCCCTCTATTGCATCAGAGTGAGCAACTTCTAACATACTTCTCGACCGCCCTACTGACAGCAACGGGCCCAGAGAGGCACCTGACTTCCACACATTCCGCCCGAGCCCGGGGCCATCCCCCACACAACCTACCTTACTTGAGTTCCCTCCGCTGGGGACCGTTTTCTGCCCGTCATCGGGCACTCTCCAGGCTGAGACCATCCCAGTCGGTTGACACACTGCTCTCTGCATCGTTGACCACAGGACCTCGCCCTCCAGACAGGCTTCTTCTTCCTTTCGAGAAGTTAAACGTATTCTCCCGCTGACTTCCGTTTACTCTGTTCCTGCGTCTGTCCGATCGACACCTCCGCTCTGCTTCTTTAGAACATCCTCACCTAACACGTCCATGATATTTCCGCTCCTCGCTCTGCTGGCGAAATGGCTGACTCTCAGAGCCTCCCCTCAGCGTATACCTGCCGCCTCAAGCCACCTCGCATCTTCGATATCCGACCCACACCTCCTCTAAGCGGCTCAGTCGAGGAGTGGTTATCTCGCTCTCGGCCGATCACGATGACGTCAACTCCGGATCATGGCCCCAAGAGCTTGAGCGAAAGCTGGGCGACGTTGAGTGCATCAGATATACATTCAGAGGATGGAACTCGTTCTGAGCAGACCGATACGGGGTCGTTGATCGACCAGGTCGGCCCGGACGACGTTGCTAGTCGGATGAGCGGTATAGCAGCAGTGAAATCGACGTGACTGAGGATGAGACGCCTTACGGATGACCCCTACGACTCCCAAGAGCAACATCTCCGAGTCTCAGGAATTGCCCTCGCTGTTTCCTCATATTCGACGATCCATCGATGACAGCAAATCTCACGACTCAGACCGCTTTTCGCCAATCATCTGAGTCGATCGAATTCGTTGTGAGCCGGAGAATTGGCCAGAAGCCGAACGAGTCGAATCTAAACGCACTATCAAGGTGTTCGAAGGCATGGAAGCTTCAGAAATCAAACACAGATCCCTACCAACTTGACAGTAGCATGTTGATGGCTACGGTTCAGCAAAACGATGACCAGGAAGAGTCTCGACACCGACAAGCCCTTCCGTGTGCTATATGTTGGAAGCCGGAATTCCGAAACATCATCCTCGACAAGATTGGGGATGTTCTGGTATCCAGCACTGGTAGCGGTTTCGAGAGCAGCTCCACGGAGTCTTCTAGATACCATGTTGTTCCGACTTCGTTTGGTGCTGGGGCGGTTCCCAACTTCGCAGAGCTTCTCCCAATCCATGTCCAGCTCATTGTGGACGAGTGTCCGCAGGCTTGCTCCGAGGACCAGACCAGTGACCCCAGCAAGATCAGCCTCAACTCAAAAATCGGGCACTTGCACATCTTACTGGACCGGAAATGAATATGCTCTCTCGTCCACGTCTGACTGGACCTTGCCTGACGTGGTCATAATATTCCTATCCAGCACAGATACAGTAGCGGCGGTCCGAACTCAGGGGCTAGTACGCACTTTCATGGAGCGACATGGGGTTCCATCCATGTTCATCTCTGAGAAACCGCTGTGGGAAATGGCAAGAGAATTTATCCCTCTCAACCTCATAGCCTCCACATGTGCTTGGAATCCCGTAATTCTATTACTGGAAAGACCTCTGTACTGCGCCGATTATCCGATTGACTTGAAGACGTTCGAGAGCATCCTCCAGGCAGCTCAACAGAAATCTTGCATCTTTGGCAAGATTTACCCCAAGATAGATATGCAAAATCTCGTCCGAAACCCCTGAAATTGCACGAAAGCCGTCCAACGTTGATGTCGAGAAATACAGCCCAAATTCTCCCTATCTCTTACTTTCACAGTGATCAAGAGCTGGGGTCTGTACTACGGCTGCTTGTTTTCACTATGATCTCAGTTGTACTTCTTTCTCTGGGATATTTCAGGTATCCAAATGCCTTGTCCTATCGTCCAGTTTTTCACTCAAATGCTGTTTCCAACATGACTGCTTGCCCGGCCATCACTACGCCTACAACCAGTCTCTTGTCAGAGAGGACGAATCCAAGCCCGCTTTCAATCCTGTCCACATCAGCTGGCCAAGTTCTGTTCTGGGCAACAGAGCCTACGGAGGCTCTTCGCTCGAAGACTTGATGGGCGTTCCGTTTCCCGCTTGAGAAAAACGAAATAGTCGAACAACTTCGAGATACAGGTGGTAGGAGATTGCCACCTTGCAATCCAGTCGCCCACAAATCTTCGGGTGGAAAGAAGCATCCAGTTTAGCGTTCAAGTTAGCAGACGGGGTATACCTCTTCCCTACGAGCTGTCTCAATTATTCGACGGAGTTTATACGCTTAAGCTAGACCGTGGGGACGCCTATGGCGTTGTCAATGTCACTATTACCACCAGCTCCAAGCCATTTATTGAGCAGACCACGTCCGTGGACTTTGGAACGCCATGGCTGAAAATCGCAAACTGGAAACGAGCTGCGCAGGCCATTAGCTCTCAGCTCTTGAAGGATTTCAACACTGCGCAGACAGGATTATCAGAGGTATACGGTCGTCTGTGCACCGATCTGCAGGTGGTGATGGGAGATGTTGTCAAACGAGCACATTTACTGCGCCAAGAAGCAGAATATCTTCGGCAAGATTCTGTCCACATGTCACTTGGAACAAGAGAGCGTGTTCTATCTCGATCAAAGCAGCTGTCAGAGGTTGTTCGTCGTACCGCTGTGCAGCCGTTCCTGGCCGCCTCATCTGTTCTGCAAGGCCATACAAACAAAGTCAACCGGAAGCGAGGGAGCTGATGAGTGACACGTGGACCCGACTGAGTACACGAGCCCAAGGCTTCGATCTTAACTCCATGGTAGAGCATGTGCGTAATGCAAGGAAGTGCAAAGCTTTAGATACGGCGCAGAAGCGAGCAAGGGGTCTCATACGACAGAAGCAAGGCCGTGGGAAATATACTCAATCGGAGGCGTGACGGTGCTGGGTATCATGAGTTGGTGATGTCATGTAATGACAGCATGTGCTAGATGGTCTCTTTATATTCTCTTGCTTTCGTTTTGATTGTTTTCTAAGCCCCCTGTTTGCTGTTTTCACACTTGGCTTTGGGGTTGGGGTTGGGCTAGTATTAGTATCAGGCGCACACAGTATGGGAGGACTCAGGCATTACTTATCGTGAAATTGGGTTTGTCAGATTGGGGGAGTTTCTAATGTTTTATTTTATTTGGCTCTTTCCTCCTCTTTAGTTCTTGACCCCTTTGTTTCTATTCCTGTGGTGTCGTCCATCCCCTGAATCCACGGGGTTCGTCGTAAAGGAACTGGATTGTTGTGCCGTAGAGCGTAGTTTGGTGCCCTAGGCAGACCCGGCCGTAGACCCAAGAAGGCAACGAACCTCCTCCCCACCAGAAAAACAGACCCGTCCATATTTTCCCCCCTCCTCCCCCCCAATCTTGATACCCTCCCATCTCCATCCACATACTCCCTCCCGTCCCGTTGATTGAACCCAGAACAGGTCCGTGACCGCCCCATCTCCCCTTCCGCCTTCTTCTGTGCATCGAACAGCTCTCCTGACTCCCATTTTTTTTCTTCAGACCCCGCCTCCTTAATCACAATGTCTGACACCACCAAGCCCGACCCCACCACCGCTCCTGAGGCTGAGAAGCCCCAGGAGACCACTCCCGCCACCACCGACGCTCCCAAGGCGGAGGAGGAGAAGCCTGCGACTGAGACTGCGGCTCCCAAGACCACCGATAATGTTTTCTCCATGTTCGGCGGCGGTCCCAAGAAGGAGAAGAAGGAGGAGCCTGAGGACGACAAGACGGAGCCCTCTGGCTCTTCCAAGGCCCAGAAGGCTGCTGAGGAGGATGTGTTTTTTTTTTTTTCTTCTCCACCATCCAGATGGATCAGACATGAAGTTTGCCGGGTTCTCTACCTTGCAACTTCGTCTCCATGCGCTTGGATTCTTTCCCGCCGGCATCGATGGAATCGAATCCGTTATACTCCTTTGCTGTGCTGCGTGTTTGATCCACTTGTATCCTCAGATGACTGACCATGTACTTTTTCTCACTAGGATGAGGCCCCGAGTCCCCTGATGTTCACTTCGAGCCCGTCATCCGCCTGACGGAGCAGGTCGAGACCAAGACCAACGAAGAGCTTGAGGAGCAGACCTTCAAGATGCGTGCTAAGCTCTTCCGGTTCGACCGTGACAGCAAGGAGTGGAAGGAGCGTGGCACTGGTGATGTGCGTCTGTTGAAGCACAAGGAGAACGGCAAGACCCGCCTGGTGATGCGCCGAGACAAGACCCTCAAGGTCTGCGCTAACCACTACAGTAAGCTCACCTAACCCCGTTTTCTCCTTGATATCTCTCGTGGTAGAGGGAGGGTAGGTTTGTATATATGCTAATGACTGTCCAGTCGTCCCCGACATGAAGTTGAGCCCCAACGTTGGCAGTGACCGCAGCTGGGTGTGGAACGCTGCCGCCGATGTCAGCGAGGGTGAGCCCGAGGCTGCGACTCTGGCTATCCGCTTTGCCAACAGCGAGAGTAAGTACCTAGCTATATCATAACCATGGAAGTGAATCCGTCTGGCTAACTCAATGTAATCAGACGCCAACCTGTTCAAGGAAGCTTTCGACAAGGCCAAGGAGGAGAACGAGAAGCTCCTCTCCCAGCAGTAAGCGAAGCAAGAACCAAGAAAGAAAAAAGACTTGATGAATTGGATCAATGAAACCAAAATTTGCTCTAAAGGGTTCTCTTGATCAACCCAAGAATGAATTTGCTATGTGACTACTCGTGAACATCGTTACCACCCTGATCCTACCTACCCAATCCATCCCCTACAACACCTATCTATTCTTTCCCCCCATGTACCGAACACCTACACACAATATCCCCTAGTCACTGTCCCCCCATCCTACCCAAACGAGCGAGAGCACACAGATTCGATATATCAGTCGTGATGTGGCCATGAGTCAACGCCCGGGCCAACCTATTGTGGGTCGCAGGAACCCAGTCGTGGTGGTCTGGGGTCGGGTTGGCAGTAGATAGACGTATGAATCCTTCGACTTATGTTGAAATGTCATGAATACTTTTGACACGTCCTGGTTTTGTTCTCTTTTTGTTTCTCTTTGGGGGAAGAGTGCTGGTAATGTCGGTCAGTCATCGTAGTGAGCAGGAAGAATCGTCTGTGGAAAATATGGAGCGTAGACCATGTGTGAGGATGGATCTAATTTCTATACAAATATTTCCCCTGTTTTCGAGACGATTTGGTGATAATGGCGTAAAGTTGGCGGAGCAGCAGAATGCGCGAGAAGGCAGAGAACCTTCGACAACATCAACATCGGCATCCTCCACCAATCCACCTGCACTGCCGCCGTGCCTTTCCACCTCAACCCTTTCTCTGCAATCCCTCTCGCTCGTGCCATCTCCTCCCCGCGAGATTCCTCCCACCTTTCTTGCCCCCTGTCTGCTCCCATCGGATTCGCCTCAGCCGACAGACAGCCCCCGAGCCCCGTCACCTTGAGTCGCGCGCGACCCTCGAACCCCGAAAGCTCTTCGTTCCTCCCACCCCTTCCCAGTCACTACCGGGAACGACCCTGCGCCCTCAGTCGCCATCGCTTGATTCTGATTTCTTCCAATTCATCCGTGAAGCGAAGCCGCCAACAAAATGCCTGACGTGAGCAACGATTCCCCTCCACCACCGCCGGTGGTCCCCAATTCAAACTACCTTCCTACCCCATTGCGATCGCATGGCGCTGACACGCTCTCTGTTGCTTCCTTCGCACAGGTTAAAAGGAATGTCCGGCTAGTCACCGAGCAGCATGTTGTGTACGTTCTGCCTGAATCCTGTTTCTTCTCCCCCTCTACGCCACCACCGCTTGCGTCTGAATCCGTCTTCCTGCCTCCTCGCCGACTCCGCCTCCACCGTCGTCTGCTACATTTTATCCTTTGCTGTCGTCGCATGGAGCCCCCTCCATTGCGCGACATCTTTCAGTGCGACACGATAATCCACGGCACGGATGGATTGGATGTTGAGAAGCTCCTGTGCTGATTCCTCTCGTGGCGTTACAGGAACAAAGACTCGGTGTAGTGGGCTTCCCCCTCCGATCGTGGTCCATCGAGGTTTACCTCGTCAACGAGCATGGCGAACAGATTCCCGCGAACGTCTTCGACAAGGTGACATACACGTTGCACCCTAGTTTCGGAGACCGGGCTGTCCAGGGTAGGTCTACCACCACCACCGTCCTCATCATCGCCATGGTGTTCCCGCCCTTTCGTCACCCCACCCACCACAACCAGGCCTCATTCACACGGCTTCCGGGATGACAGAACAGCGATGAGAACATGAACTCCGATCGAACACGGAACACACGGCTAACATGCACGCTGAACTCTAGTCTTCAAGAATCCCCCTTCCGTATCTCGGAGGAAGGATGGGGTGAATTCGACATGACGATTGGCATGACCGCCGCCGACAAGGAACACGTCGTGACGCATGATCTGAACTTTGCGCAGCCGCGTTACGAGTCCAAGCATGTCATTGTGAGTTCACAGGTTCACCCTGCGTCGTGTTGTCGCTGCGCTCTTGCTGATCAACACCTTCCCTATAGACATTCAAGAACCCCAAGCCTGCTTTGCTGGCTGCCCTGCGTGAATCGGGCCCTGTCCCCGGCGACGAGAACGGAGTGAAGTCCAAACGCTCCGCGGCCGGTGAGGAGGGCTCCAAGAAGAAGAAGAAGACGGAGAAGAACGTAAGGACTATCCCGCTTGAAACATCCCTATCGAACATCTGAATCTAACAATGTGTGTGAAGGTCGACATGGACAAGTTGGCCGACGGCCTCCAGAAGCTCGGAGAGGATGACCTCCTCCAAGTCGTGCAGATGGTCCACGACAACAAGGCCCCCGACTCGTACACAAAGAATGACGTTGATCGTAAGCAGCCACCCATCCTCAAGCCTCTCAGCACTTTTGCCAAGATAAAGCAGATGGGAGGAAAGAATGAAGGGAATAAAACAAGCTAACAACCCAACAGAAGGAGAATTCCACGTCGACCTGTATACTCTTCCGGATACGCTAATCAAAATGCTGTGGGACTTCACGCAGGAGAAGGGGGCGCTGTGATGGGCATGCTAATTTGATTTTATGCTAGCATTATGGTCTATCTAACGCTTTTCTGATAATATTGATATGCATTTTCTGCCTTCCCTCCCTGCCCTCTTTCTTCCTCTCTCTCCTCTTCTCTCTCTCTCTTAGTTGCCCCTACCGCTTTCCCCCACTGTTCCCTTGATTTGCAGTTCTTTTTTTCTTCGACTTTATCAATATTTCACTATTGATTGCTAAATCCCTTGTGACCTACCCTACTTAACCTGGACTTGTATCTCTGATTCACTGGCTTACTTGCTTCTTGCTGCTTCTGACAATGTTCGGAGGGAGAAAGCAGTCCAGAGGACCCAAAAGAAACATATTGTATCTTGCTTTGCTTTGCTGTGATTTGCCCTGCTTTGCTCTGATTTGATTTCCTTGATTCTCCTTATATCTCGTTGGGAAGAACGGCGATGAAAAAAAAAAAAAAAAAAAAAAAAAAAAAGGATTTCGAAAACGAACCGCGCGGGAAGGCAACGACGTCTCCTGTCAATATCACATACGGGCATGGACTGGGGAAGCTAGCTAGTCGGCTACCTACCTAGTCGGCTAACCAGTCAGCCCAGTGACTTGCTGTATTGATCGATTGCGGGATATACTTAATGGATAGTGGTTAAACAGGATAGCTTACGATAGGACTCGGGTAGTTTATAAATGCTATATGACCTGGTGATACATTAGCAATATATCTCGCCCTATTCCTGAACATGGTTACGTTAATATTTACGTTCCTTTGTATCTATGAGTTATGGATGGAAATTGTAGTCAGCTTGTGGGAGAAAATGTTCAGCTCGCGAAATGCCTAAACGATAGGCAGGAACCATTCATAGAAAGCGATATATGCACATGCACAAATGACTAATTGTATTGGATATCTCAAGCCCAGGAAAAAAGAGTCACAGTCAACCAATCAATCTATATCACCCAACCCAAACGCCTGCAGGACGAGGAACGAGGAATTTGAATACGTCCGAAACGAAGATCGGGAAGATCCTGCCAGAAATGTCGGGAACAATCAATATGAAACGATGGAGACGCCCGCTGCGCTCTTGCTTCAATCATCTGAGAACGCTGAATTGTTTGTCGGAAAGAAATGATGTACAAGGGGAGAAGGGACAAGTAGGTTTACAGCACGCGATGACTGGAAGTTTCTTGTTAGCACTGATACATATACAGAGGGAGATCAATAGAGGTGGCAGAGGAACATACAATTTCAAGAGATCTTCCAACGTGTCGGCAGTGCAGTCGCGACCCTTGGGGATCTGGTGGGCGATCTCGACGATCGTCGCAAACACATCGCCGCCCTTGTAGGCCAGCAAAGCGGGGGCTTCAATATGATCCATCTCGGCAATCTCATGGTGGAGTTTCACAAAATGTACGAGGGGTTGTCGGCGAGCGATGACGTCTAGGCAGTCTTCCACTTGTGCACTGGCAGCGGACTGGTGATTGTTAGCTATGTGGTGTTCAATTGGGAATTGATCGGACGAGAAGGCTTACCTCTGGGTCATTGACACACACGACAACCACTACATCGGACGGAACCTTCTCAATGGCATCTAGGTACCCCACTGCATCCACTGAATCGACAGATCCGTAGTTCTTCCGGCGGGGACTCGGCCGCCGAAGGTTTCGGCTCTGAAGCTCTTGCATGCGCGACTCCCGCCAATGGCGCAAGAAGCGTTCCTCATCGTCGTCGCTACCAGACCCATCTGCGGGCGGGGAGTTATTCAAGAGTGTGGCATTGTCGGTGACGGACTTGGACGTGGAGCGGCCGTGGCCTGAGCCGAACAGGGTCTTGCGGAACGAGCTCTTGCGGGCTCGCTCGAAGGCCTGGGCATCGGCGATTACGCCCTTGGGGCCGGTGTTTGCGTCGAAGACGGTGTTGGGGACATGGTAGGTGGCTGTGCGGGAACCCATGGCCGAGGGATGATCTTCCGAGTCGGAGAACTGGGCGTGGTCGTCGTCGAGGTCGTCGGAGGGGATGGAGTCACGATCCGAGTTGTCGCGATCTTCGGGGTGGGTTGAGGCGTGCTCACGATTACTTTGCACAAGGCGATTGAATTCGTCTTGGGCAGCAGACATGGTGAAAGAAGGGAAAGAAAGAGACTCGAGATGAGTGGGAATGGGGTAGATTTAAGAGGGCGACGAACAATGGCGATGATGGGGGGAGAGAGAAAGAACGATAATGATATTATTAGCAGTGATTGGTGTGGGCTGTTGCTGCGCTTGGATCTGCGTCAGTTGACAGGGATTGTTCTTCTCAGCCCTTCCGTAATCGTTCGCGACCAGGATTATTAGGTTTTCTGATTTCGCAGGAATAAACCTTTTCGCTTTTACTTTTCCTCGTCTGGTTTCTTTCTTTTGTTTGTTTCCAGAATTCAGAATGGACACCTCTTGACAAAGAGCTGAAAGAAGCACCGGCCGTTGGGTGGAGGGTCCGGACCGAACGTTACGAGAACGACGAGCGAATGACGAGTGCAGACGGGCACAGTTTCAGGTGCAAAGATGGACGCCGGATTCTTCTCTGGCTGGCACGCGGGCCCCCTGAGGAAGCAGGAATCGGAGATGGGGAGGCACTGATCGACTTGGATCGGGCTGAAAGGTGGCGGCAGATGAAACAATCGAGGGCCCGAGGACGAAGATGATCGCGTGGGTGTCAGCGGGCAGGCGTCTCCGAGGGATCTGATTTGATGGCGGTGTGGTCTTGTCGAGCGATGATCCCCATTGCCTTCCCCTCTCTGCAGTCTCCTTTTTGGCTGTGGAAAAGAGGAGAAAGGCGGTGTTTCAGGAAGTGGAGATCGTCTCAGCCACGGTGTGGTGGGGCGGAAGGAACGAAGAAGCTTCCATTCAGCAGCGTGTTGCATGGGAGGTCCATTTCCTGCATCAACATGGGTTGCTGGCGGACAGGAAGCGAGGCAGACGAGGTGAAAGAGAGGATGAAAAGAGAGAGCAGGTGATGGACGAAAAGAGAAAGAGCCGCACACCACATGGACAAGCGCCATGTCTTCCGTTCTTGCCTTCCCTCCCTCCCCTCCCTCTCTCTCTCTCTCTCTCTCTCTCTCTTTCTTCCAGTGGTCTTTGTCATGAAACCCTTCCTCGGCCCTTCTAGAAGACCCAGTCAAGAATCACCAGCATGGACAGCCGCAGCATTCCCAGCCATGCTCCTCATTCAACGGTCACGTAGTGGATCTCCAGCCGCCATGACATGTTTCATGCCCCCACGCTGAGGCCGCCGATCCAGTATCGAAACGACCCGTCACAGATGCGCTTCGTACAACATCTGCGTGGAACAACGCGTGGGCATCCGCTCCCCGGTGGGACACGATCTTTAAATGCCAGCCAGCCGTCAGCCAAACAGTGACCGTGCTGGTCGCCTGCCTGACTGCTCACGCACCACACACTCCGACATGGAACGAGTCTCTATGCATGCTGGGCCCACATGCAGGCGGAAGTAGTCGAAGCTACCTCTTGCGTCTGCTCCCAATCCAGGCAACACGTTCACTAATCTGGTCTGTGGGTGGGCGCTCTTGGTGTCTGGCACATACGACAACGCATCTACAACTTACTTGGCCCATCCAAACAGATATCCCATGTCCAAAAGTACAGCGTATGCCATTTGTGCTAATCACCACCTATTACTCGGCCCACCAAGTCTGAGCTAAGGGAGAATCACAGGCTATCAAATACCAAGAGACAAAAGGAAGAACAGAAAAGAAGTCGCTGAAAGGTAACAAGCCCAACACCAGGTCGAGAGAATTCCTCATGATATCAATCAAATGGCATATGCAACACTTTCAGAGACAGGAAACATGTATTAAAGAGGAAAGGAAATTAGTCAAGGAAAACGGAAGATCAAGTCACGCAAAGGAAAACATCATGGCCTATCCAGAAACATCCCTCCCTGTCCATCACCAACAAAATATATGAGATCAATGCATAAGAGAGGCGGCTCAAAACAACATTCAATGGGGTAAAAAAAAAAAAAAAAAAAAAAAGAAAAAAGGAAAACGATGAAAGGTAAAAAAGTGACGATGGTAAGAAGCGAAGAAAAAGGTCTCCCAAATCGGAGCATGAAGAGAAGCGAGGGGGGAAATAATTGGACAGGAACGGTATAAAGAGAAAAGGAAAGAGAAGACACAAAGGAAAACGATTGCAGATCGTCGAAGCACGCGAGGACCCAGAGGGGACCGTCCTCATTGACCCAGCAACCATCCGGGACGCTCCGCCGATATAGCAACATCATGAGATCACCAAGTCAGTCATCCTGTATTGTCGCTGCCTTGCTGTTGGGGCATTCATTCGTCCGACTTCGCGCGCAATCAGCGGGGGTGAGGCAAGAACCTCTCGGATCGCGTGTTGTCGAGGTCTTGGTTCGTTCGCCGGCGCTCCCCAATAGTACATATTATAGACGAAAAACGCGACCAACTGCTCCACCGGAAATAAGATTATCGTACAATCGCAGACATTCGACCTATAGGTGCAAAAAGAGAAGAAACTGCGGATAAGGACTTGCGAGACTGAGACAGGGTATCTTTGCTTTTTTGGGGTTTTTTATCATTTGCTTTACCAGGCCCAGACCTTGAGCTATTGGACGAAAGAGGATTAGTATACGTGCGTGGAGCGTGGAGCGAGGACCGAGGATTGGAATGGATGAGAGCTTACCAGAGAATCCCAAGACCCAGTGCACAAGCTGATGCCGTCGTTGCTGACTCCGAGACAGCTTACGCGGTTCTCGTGACCGCTCAGGGATCCCACCTTGTCTCCTCGGAGCACATCCCACACCTGGCGAATATGTCAATTGGCCGATTCGGCGTTTCAGGGCGGAACATGAAGATCACATACCTTGCACTCAAAGTCATCATAGCCCGCAAACAGCAATCTTCCGGATACCGAGAAGGCAACCGACGTGATACCACAGAGAATTGGTCGCTCTGGAAAGACTCATTAGTATTTGTTCGACTTGAGGAGGAAGAGCAGTATTACCTGGTAGATGTTGAGCTCCCGATCCGCGCGGATATCGAACAGGCGGCAAGTGGTGTCGTCGGAACCGGTGCCAAAGGCGTTTCCGTCGGGGAAGAACTGGATGGCGTTGATATCTGACTCGTGTCCCGCAAAGGTCTGCACGGCCTTGCCGGTACGGATATCCCACAGCTTGGCAAACGCATCGCATGCGCCCGACACAAAGATGTTCTGATTGGTCGGGTTGATGCTGATAGACATCACGTCACCGAGGTGATCGGCGAACTCGGTGACCTTGGAGCCGGACTCGATATCCCACAGCATGCAGGTCATATCTCCGGAGGACGTCAGGATGCGGCGATCGTTGATGAAACGGCAGCAGGACAGATAGCCCGAGTGTCCGGAGAGCTCGCGCGCGACGCGAGTGGGGCCTTCGCGGGAGGAGAGGTTGTAGATGGAACAGATGTTGTCCAAACCACCGCATGCGACGTAGTTTCCACTGGGGGCGTAGGCGCAGGTCATGACCCATGAGGAGCGCAATGGGATGGCGTGGACCTTGTTCGTGGTGTAGGCATCCCAGATGATGAGCTTGCCGTCTTGCGAGGCGGAGACGAGATGACGACGGTCGGTCGACCAGTGCATGGCGTAGATCTTGGCCAAGTGACCCTTGAGCGTCCGTCGGGGTTTCATTCCAATTCGAGGCAGAGTGTCGGTATGGTTCTGCGCGACTTGACGGACTGTGACACGGAGGAGAGAGTCAGCATGGTCGAACGAGATCCAGGGCGACCAGGGAGACTCGGAGCGCGACTGGCGCGGGAAGGGGAAGGGGGAGTAGCATACGGGTGGTATCGGCCAGCTCATCCTTTCTGCGCTTGATCTTGTCCTTGAGACCTTCAGCCTCGCGCCGGCTGCGGTGATCTTGGCTTGCATCTGCTCGCCGCTCATATCGGCCATTGTGATGGAGCGAGCCCCTGGAGGAGGAGGTCAATTGGGGGGAGGGCGTGTGAGGGGGAGGAATTGGGTCGACCGAGGCGGCGTGGTGAGATCCAGGGGACTGGGGAGGGCGACCGAGCGAGGGGGTGGCGGGAAGAGGGCGGTAGGCTTGGGGGGGGAGAGCACAAAGAGAGGGAAGGGAAGGGAAGAGAGAGGGAGAGGGTGAGCGGGAGGAGAACGAGAGCGAGAGAGCGAGCACAGCACAAGAGGGGGGCGGATGATTGGGTGTGGAGCGAGCACGGCGGAAGCGACCGAGCGAGCGAAGGAAAGTTTCGACCCGGGGCAGCGGTGGTGGTCGTGGAGCCAGCAGGGGATTGGCGGGTTGGTGAACGAGTCTGAATAATTGGGGAGACAGTAGGTACCGTAGGCAGTCGTGGTGGACGAGGACGACAGTCTGAGAGCGGCAGTCGAGAGGGGAGGGAAAAGGGGAAAATTCGGAAGCGCAGGGAAAGATGACAACAACAATAGCAGTGTTGTTAGTGTTGGTGACGGTCGTTCCTTGTGTGCAGTATCTAGTCGCTCCCACTAGCAATGGAACCCGTCTTTCAGCAGACGCGCAAATGCACCAATGAGGACGCGTGGGAGGAACTGAATCCTCCTATTATTTATCCCAATTCCAGCCTTCATTCCCTGGAGCTACTACTCCGAAGTACGACTCTACCTGGGTATCTACCTACAGACGAGTACGCCGTGCACCTTCACTCAGGGTGATCAATGCTCCTGATGGAAGGGACCATAACACATCACCAACACATGCGTCGGAGTACATCACTCGAGTGATCGATCACCCTGCCCATGGGTGTGACCTGACCACACCATCCCATCGGAAGTATCCATCGTGAGGATGCTGAGGAAATGCGGATGACGATGAAGCCACCCGAGCCTCCTGGCGTAATTACCCGTACGCCGGTCCCATCAGCTCCTGTCTAGCCGGCCGCTCATTGGCGGGTGGGCGTTCTTCTCCGGTAATGGACGGTACCGTACACGGTTCAATACGGTACATCCAGATCCCCATCCACTGTGCTTGCTTCTTCGGTACCCTCCACCGTGCTCCTCCCTGGGCACGGAGTCCACCCAGACGATCCTATTCATGGTCAGGACATTATTGCCTCTGCTCGCCCCCTTCATTGGCACCCCCGAACTCTCCGAATGGCCTCCCTCCCAGGTCCCACCGAACTCGGACACATACGACGGGGCACCGCTTTAGGGGTAACTTTAAGGGGGCCAGAAACACTACCCAGTACAGCAGCAGAAACCAGGTACCATACCATTTCTCCTGCTGGTGGAGCATCCAGGTCCTGCGGGTTGCCTGGTTGGCCCTCGCCACGGTCCCAAGTGGAGGAGATCAAAGACATTAGTCGGACGATGTGGGGGGAGCCGGCTGTGGGCAAGGGAAATCGACGTTAGGAAAAGGGGGAGGATCAGAGGGAAGAAGAAGCCTACTTCCGAGAGTCTTGTCCCTGGCCTGTCCGGCCTCTGTCACGGCGACCACACTCTGCCGGCAGGATGGTGCTTGTACGGTGTATCAAAACCATCGCGCATCCTGGTCCAGGAACGGTCGAGTCTTGCACCGGCTGCTCGCCGTCGCAATCAATCAGTCGGCTCCACCAATAATCCCCCGATGCACGCCTGCCGGTCTCATATCCACAGGACAATCATCATAAGAACCCAGTTGATACATCTCGGCACTTCCAAGTCCTTCCTAGGCTGGTAAGCCTTGGTGTTCTCTTTCGAGGTACGCCGTAAGACCGGGGTCAGTCGTCCTTTTGGGGAGAGGTTTCCGATGGATCCAGGCATCGATTCCTGGATAGATCGGCTCGATCGAGCAGAAAAAGTAAGAACACGGTGTGAAGAAGCAAAAGATGTAGAAAAGTCACACGCATACTAATTACAGAATCCTCACGACCTTAAATTGAAACACCCTGGGATGGCTCGGTATTGGTAATTCCTGCGTGGTTCCAGGTTTCCTTCGGAGAGGAGTCTCCCTGAGAGCGCCAAGTGTGTTTCAGGGGCACATTTCCACAACTTCAGACGCCTCAATTCAACTGTAGACGCCTTGCACTCAATTATCCAGAGCTCCCATGTCAGCAAGCTAGTGAAAAGCACCTTGGGCCAGAGGGTCGTCGGTACTGGAAATGTTTCGTACCCCGTACTGGAGGCGGCGAAATTGAACGGGCGCGGCACTGTGTCATGTTGGACTATCACAATTAACAGGTATCCTTTCTCCCCGGGCTGTCCAATCGCTCCACCTGTGTCCGTCAGACTGACAGCAGCCATGCACGGATCTCCTGCTCAACATCATCATGCTTGACATCATCGTCCTGCTTCATCATCTGAACCCAGGTTGCAGACGTAGGCACCTAGTTTCAACGCGGTAGTCCGGAGACGTAGGACCGTCTCCAATCCGGAATCATCTTATCACCTTGGCATGAGGGGTCGCAGTCAATGACAGCTGCGGCAGAATTATCTCGAAACGCTCGGTGAGAAGGTACCCGAATCTGGCAATATGCGACTGTTTCAAGTACCGATCCCGTCTTTCTTCACATGTTTGGCACCTACCGTAGGTATGTTGTAGTTTCGTTACGACATATCTTAGGACAGCAACTTCAAGTACCGACAGGGACGCTGCACAGTTGAGATGTATTTGTTGGCTAATTTGTCAGGTTGAGACTGACTGGCATTCAATTCAGCCATGGAATGGTGAATCTTACCAATGACTTGCAAAGTGCCCAGAAACTGATAAGAGTGTTGATATCGAGCTCTCGCATCTGCACAGATCAGGACTTTTGCATTTCCGACTTGTCGACATATCCTCGCGGTTTTAAATAGTAGTAAAACAGCAGCTCCGTGACTTAGGCCTCATTCGCTGGCGACCCGACCATCTTAGACCTCCCATGGTGAAAGAAAAGTCTTCAAGACATAGAGGATTTAATTTTATACCACGGCTAGCGGCAATCGGATCAAGAGTAAACAACTGCACCGGGCCGGTCACTCTGGGTAGCTGACAATACTGATGCGATGGTACCTTAGGTTGAGCGTGTGGTTATCCAAAAGCATTAGATGTAGTTGAGTGGGCGTGAGTTCCAGCGCATGCCCATGGGACCATCCGGTAAAGACGTATTCTTATTAAATCCTGTAAGGCATCTCCTAGATCAGAGTATCGGGTTGATGGTGATATCCTCCTCCGTACTCCGTCAGTACTCCGGAGTATCGGTATCCAATTTACACAGCGGGTCCGGCTGTAATGCTCACGATTTGCGGATAACGGTGGTCAATGTGCCCTTGAGCGGGTCTCAGTTCTCGTGTGCCTCAAATTGACCACTCTGCCCATCCACTCTCTGCAGTGATCGGGTGAATTGCGATGGAAATGTTTCCCCACTGCTGAGCCGATCGTCTGAAACCGTGCCTGGCTAGTCTGCTGAGGGGGCCCCTCCCAACTGACGGTCATCATTCGCCTTGATTAATAATGGTGGTTTGTCCCAAGGCTTGGATTATGAAAGCAGCAGGATGGGACCCGGTTTTCCGTTCCGCCACGAGTCAGGGTTTAACGGTGGGTTTTTTGTCGTCGGTGGCGTGGCTGTTGTGGATTTTTGGCGGACAGCCACACCTTACCCTCAGTCATTTGCCTGATTAGGTTGAGCATCTACTATGTACTTGGAGTGCCGTTTATCCGGACGCTTTTTGAAGATGTTTTCAATTGATTCACGGTGCATCAAGATCCTTACTAGATCTTCTCTGATAGGCAATGATTACCGTTTAGGGCAGCGCCCACCCGTAAAACCCCTCGCAGCAACGATAACCAACGTGTAAATCACTGGGGTACATACAACCCATGCGAGATATGCTGAAAGGCGGAGATCTATACATATCCAACCCGATCGCTTATGCACGAGCCCTAGACCCTTGCCGACCACTTCAAGACTGACCTACCTAAGCGCTGCTTCTATATATACACTCCCAAAACTCCGTGTCATGCACCCCAGACAGCAGGATGGAACACCCAACCCACATGAAACAAACCAACCCCCAACGCGCAGAATTCGCAGCGGGGAGGGGTTAGTTGCATGGATAATAGACTACACACAAGCAACCCTGGGACACCGAAGGTCGACATGCATATGCATCTGTCCATCTGGGGACCCCTCCTCAATGTCTGGGCGGACATTGGCCCTCCCCAGGCGCCTAGACGGCTGAACTGACCCTGTCAGCTGTTCTCCGCGCTTAACCATTGGTGCTAAACATAGAACAGGACGGATGTGTCCGTGCGCTTTATGGTGCGGTATATTTGCTCTGCTTATTATTGTGGTTGATCTTGAGGTCCTGATTCATGGGATGGAGATGGGTGCGTCATTTTCGTGTGGTGGGATGGTTGTCCATGGGTGGTGGATGAATGACGGTGTGGTCGTGTACCTGTGCCGGTACCATGTGGCTGCGAAATGGGTAAGACTATTTGCAGCAAAGCTGACTGGTTCTTTGTGCGTCTGATAGACATAATTCATGGGTGTCGCGATTTGATACCACCCTACGAAGATGTTTCTTCAATGTCGCGTTGTGTCTCTGCAAAGTATGAAGGTTTTGAGACCCGTCGGTTTGAGCGCCACGGATTAAGACATCAAAACCTGGGCCGAAACAGGAACGAGGGGATAGAGTTTGATACCCAGCGTGTCACTATGGATTTCTCACATTCTACACGGCAGAATGCAGAGTGTTTCGGCTGCTCTCTCTCCCTTGCCCCGATGGTCCCCCGGTCGCTCCATCCGAGGATGAGTATTCGAGCTGGATGCCTAGATAGAATAGCCTTGATACTACGGGTAAGTCGAGACCGACCTCAAGGCACCGGACGGAAAGTGGGTTCGCTCGGCATGGTCCTTGCACTCCGATCGACTCTCCAGTGTCAGTAGTTCGTGAACCATGGACGATAATCAGAGAGGGAGGATGGAGGGAACGGAGGAGGGTATCCACCCCCATGTGCGAGTGAACCTTGGTGGTACAACGATCCCGGAAATGTGGTCGCAAACCGACAAAGAAAGGGGGCGGAATGTGTCGATCGACCGGTAACATGATGGGAGGGTCTTCCGATCAGGTGTTGGGGTTGGTGGCAACATACTTCAAAATAGAAATAAATCATGAATGAGGGAAAACAAGCATGTCCGCGGAGGGGTCCCATCCCTTAATACTACCGAAATGGCGGGTCATGATGAGTACCTTGAAGTACGACGGGGACAGGGGATGAGCCTTCGTAGAATCCTCTGGCCAACTGAGAAAAGAGCAGGAAAAGAATAGGTATATCGGAAGAAGAACTTAATCCCAACAAAGTTCTTTCGAGAAGGCATGAGGCAACAGGTGGCGGCCGCAGACAAGAACCCCAAGTCCGAGAGGCGCCTCAGGCGCCTGACGAGGAAGACTCCGCTTTCGCTCTCAGCCGCGAGACTCGCTTTTGCCCCCGTCGGTCGTCCCCCTCAGAACTCCTCGCTCCGCTCTCTGCCTGTCTGGTCATCTGGCTGTTGCTTTCCTGGTCTTCGTCATCTTGCTCGAGTCCCTTCTTGTCATCTCCGTCTCCTTTGTCTGTCGTGTCCCCCGGCTGAATCATCGGTGGCCAGAGTCCCCCGACGCTGACTACGGACGGAAGGTCTTGGCTCGGTCAAACCTCCCTTCAACGCCTCCTCATCCTTCTCCTACAAACAACCTTCCTTCCTCCATCCCCATTCAACCAGCCGCCCGCCTGGACTGTTCTCCTTCCTGCAACCCCTACTCTCCATCTCCATCTCCATCTCAACCATCGCTTCATGACTGAGAGATAAAACCCTCACCCGCGCCCCCCTCCCCCTTCCCTCTCCTCGTCGTTTCCCACCCGTGGGTCACGTTTCTGCCGACGGGGTTTTCCATCTCGCTTTAGGGGTTGAAGCGCATCAACCCCCTTCTCGTCGAGCCCTTCTCGACCACCCTCGATCCTCATCCGACTCGAATCTGATCCCCAGGGACGCTTCGACGCTCCCTCCCGTCGCCCATCATGCGTGAGGTCAATTTCAGCATCCCCAACGTCAACAAGGCCTCTGTCAATATCACGACCACCCTCTATGACAGACGTGCCCTCGACTGCACATCCACTCTCCCCCTCATCAACTCCCTCAACCATCTCGCCTATCTCACCACCTCCTCCGCTCGCATTCGCGATATTCTCACCGTCGATGGCGGCATTGAACGCCTGGTATGCATCCTGAAGGAGGGCCGCAGCCGAGACCTCATGGAAATGTGGAAATGGAGTCTCGCCTTCCAGTGTGTTGTCAACATCGGTGTGCGGGGCTCCGAAAGCGTGAGAACTCGAGTTGTCGAGGCGGATATGGTTCCAGTGATTGCCACCATCCTGGACAACTACATTAAGGTCGTCGACAAGGCTCGCGCCCGGGCCGACCCCGATACCCAGAGACACTCATCCAGACATCACTCCAAGCCCACCCCTTCATCCGGTGAACCCTCCTCTCGCCAGTCCTTCTTGACCCGGCTGCTCAGGCGGAGCAGCGGGCGTCCCGTCGCCAGGCCCCTCCTCCCAGCATCGAAATCCCCCCGTACTTCCAAGACAACCATGCCCCTGATGCCAACGCCATGGACATCAGTTCCTCTCCTCGCATGCCGATGACCTCTCCGCCCGAGCGAAGCACATTTGGGCAGGAGGCCCAGCCGCATCGGACCCATGACACTCGTTATCTGCGTCCCGGACATCGTCATCGGGCCATGCAGCCTCTCGCCACCGCCCTGCCCCCGATGGATGCAGCAGATGGATTTGGTCTGCGCCCGGTCCGTGACACGGAACGACTCCCCAGCATGCTACCCGGATTACAGAACGGCCTCACCTCCCAGCCCGATTCTCCCACGACCCCCAGCGGCCCACTGCAAGCTCGAAACAACGCTCAGACGAGTGCCCCGGTGCCACGCCCGACGCTGAGACAACAGCAGTCCGCTTCTGGTGACTCTGATGATGGAACCGCTGAAGCTTTTGCTATTGCCGATAGTGCCCGGTCGGAAGAGGCCACGGAGCCGATCGTCCAGAATCAGATGGAAATCGATGAAGTTGGCGACCGACAGGCCATGCTGAATGGTGTCTCCGATGCACACGATCTCACGGTCACCGATCCTTCAAAGGACAGGAAGCCGAGACCTTCAACATCACTCATCGCTCCACGGTCGATGGTAGTACCATCAACAACGGCAACACGCAGACCAATACTGCGCTCGGGTTGTCGCCCGCCCAGGCCGCTAACACCACCAACTCCCCCAACATCGTGCCCAGCCCTTACTCTCTCTACTTCCGCGACCGGTCGACCACAGCATCACAGAACGTTCTGACGACGATGCCTCGTGATGAGGATGTGCTCATGTCCCTCCAGCTTCTTGCCTATGTCTCGAAATACTGCAACCTTCGGTCCTACTTCCAAAACTCGCACCTCGTCCCCAAGCTCAAGGTGGATCGTGAACTTCAAATGTTCGAGGATGGGACTGCCCCTGTCGAGTCTCCTGAGGACGAGGACGAGTATCTGCTCGCGGACGATGTCAATATCTTCCCCCTGGTGGAGAAGTTCACCGTGCGGCACCACACCAAAGACATGCAGTATTGGGCCTGTGTGGTCATGAGAAACCTCTGCCGGAAAGATGAATCGCGAGGTGGCATCCGACAGTGTGCGTACTACAAGTGCGGCAAGTGGGAAGAATTCCAGCGCCAGTTCGCCAAGTGTCGTCGCTGCCGCCGCACCAAGTACTGCAGTAAGGACTGCCAGAAAGCCGCGTGGGTTTACCACCGCCACTGGTGTCACACCTCGCCATGATATGAACGCATGAAGTTGTTTAATATCTCTAATGCATCCTGCCTTGCATAGCGTCATATACGCCATCTCCTTCTGTTCTTTTTGTTTATGTTGTCTCGGGGTTTCCCGTCTACCCGTGCATGGCATTTCAGAACCTGGCGGCGTTCCTATTCATCACCAAGATACCTTTTGTATGGATTGTTTCTTTTTTGTTTACTTCTGGGACAAATATCTTCCATTTACCACCCATACCTGTCTAAACCTGTTTCATTAACGTTGGGCATGAAGCCTGTTGATTGTTCACATGAGTCACCTCTAGCGGTCATGATTTGCACATTCCATCCCATCATCTTGCAAACTACCCAACATCTGTGCCTGTTCTTGTCTCTCACTTTCGACTTTCCTGCGTCCTTTTTGGTTCCCTGTTGTTTATCACTCACCCTTTGCACCGACCTCATTTTGTTTGATGCCAGACGAGTTTCCTTTGTCAGTAATTGCCTCGCATATTTGATTTTAACTCCCTTCCCCCTTCAATTCCCTTGGAGCGTTTCTTTGGCAAGTGTTGCAGTGTGTTGTTTCCCGTGCTGTTGGCTGGCACCGTTGGCTACCTATCTACCTGTTGGCTGTCAATCTCATGGATGTATGTATTGCATCAGTGCATGTATATGCATAGTACATTTTGACCCGTTTCTTACGAATTGAATAGTCTTTTGACCGGACCATCTCATTGCTGTTTGGCTTTTTGAACATACATCGAACGTAGCCATCGTATAGTAGTCATAGTAACACCAGGCAAAATAACTCAACTCCTACTGCTTGAAACTATACGTCGCCGCAAGCCGCGAATGCAGGTGCTCCTCGGCCGTGAGAGCCCGTTTCCCCGGCTCCAGACTGCCCGCACCACCCCCAAAGCCGATCTGCTCGTCCGTCTTCGTCCGACCCTGTCGATACGCCGAAACGACCTCACTAGGCACCGGGATCAACTCGGTCTTATCGAGCGGGTGGCAGAAGTACGCGATACTGTACCGATCCTGGGGATTGGGGCTCCGCTGCTCGGACAGCGGGAAGACCACGCGGTGCACGGTGGACTTGAGCAAGCCGTCCGTCCAGTAGCTGAGGAGGTCACCGATGTTGACGAGGATGGGGGGAAAGACGTAGCCGTCTGGGCCGGTGTGAACGGCCTCGGCGGAGGTGGGCGGCTGCACGGGGACCGGGGCCCAGGTGCCCTCTGGCGTGCGGATCTCGAGACCGGGCTGTCCGGGCCGCTGGAAGAGGAGGGTGATGCTGCCGTAGTCGGAGTGGGCGCCGGCGCGGACGTCGGTGTCGTGCTTGTAGGATGAGGTTGACGGGGAGAAGATGGAGGGGTAGTAGAGGTAGCGGAGGATGCAGCCGGTTGAACCCTTTGTGGGGTCGTGGCGGGTGGTGAAGAAGTCGTTGGGGATCTGGGGGGTGTTAGATATGGGGTATTTGAGTAGGGTTGTGCTTAGGTTCGGAGGGGGGAGGGGGCTTACGCTGAGTCCCAGGGCCAGGAGGGTCAGGATGCGGTTGCAGGTCTTGGAGCAGAGGGTGGTGAAGTTGTTGATTTCGGGCTCGTGGGGGGCCAGAGAGGCGGGCAGAGGCTGCTGGGCTTTGCCGTCTTTGAATTCGCCAAAGTTGAAGGCTCTATACGGCTGGTTAGCATGTAGATATGCGATGGTCGTGGATGAGTGGACATACTCTTTGAAATCACCTGTCTGTAGAGTAAAGAGATCCAGTTAGTCGCTGTATTCTCCCTAAGTGGAGGGATAGAGGTATGCATGACATCGGGATGTATGGCATGCAGGAGGATCGTACCCGTTGATGCTCCGGATCCAGAGTTTCGACATGCATACCAGACCAGCCGCGGTTCTAGACAAGCATGTTAGCTCTGCTATGATCATACCTAGGTACACGGGGGAAGTATGATAATACGCACGTTAGGCTCAATGCGACAGGTAGATTTCTCTTCCACCGGAGACATGAAGAAGCTCTTGGACTGTAGATGAGTCAGTATCAATTCGGTCTCTATACGTCATGCATGATGGACATGTATGCAGCAACCAGGAGATAGATAGATCATACCAGTCCAAAAGCATTCTTAACATCCTCCACGGAAAAATCAGAGCCACGGCTGTTCACGTAGAAGAAGCCGTACTTGGTGGCGGCCTCGAGCATTTCCTTCCCACGGCGGGGTCATTGGGGTTGGAGATGTCGATGACAGGGAGTTGGATGGGAGGACCCACGACGGCGGTGTCGTCTGCCATGGTGATTGAGGTTTCTAGAGATGTAGAAGCTCAAGAATAATAGAACAGAGAGAATGAAGCGAGGCAAAGGAGGGAGAGGGTCGGGGAAATGGAGAAATGGTTATCTATCGATCTCGGCCGACGACTTTTCTACGATGGAATGCCAATGGGAGTGCCTGCGATTGTGATTCGGCGACTTCCGGCGGCGCTTTCGGTTCCCCCCACTTGAGGTCTTCTGCGACGATTCCTTTGTATGCCTACGACTATAGTCATTTGAGGTTATCGCGAGAATGACTTTTAGCGCATACTTTTCTGTAGTTCGCCTAGTACGGTCATGTACCATGCTATGGGGTAGCGATTCTCTAGTATACCTAGGTATGGTTCGACTATACTTGCCACTTGCCACGACGAATGCTGACCTTTTGACTGTATCTTCCACTGAAAATCTCTCTACTCCTCATGTAACTTCTGACACATTCTCTACATCTACTTCAGGGTGGTCGGTTTCAATTGGCCCGATAGGCTGCATCCTTGACAAGATGCGGTGGTTCAGATGACATTACTTGCATTCTACGAGAAATAGACCTCACGCCCGATATTCATCTTTCATTATAATGTGAGCAATTATAGCGAGTCTATCATACTGTAGTTGTAGCCAGCGAGCCACTGCAACCCGATCACACTGCATGGCCAGGTCAGGCTGTCCGAGCAGGGCATAACATCGCTCCGACAGAACGGACCACCAGAAGGACACCTGGGTCTATTTATGTGTTGAATATAGTATTCTGGGTTGTAAAGAAAAAAAGAACATTTGGAATAATCGAAAGGCAGCTCATGCAGAAGTCGATGGGAGGTGATATATATCTGCCCGGCCGATCAACGGAATCAGCCACCGCCCCGTGACTGCATCTCTGCCATCGCAAACTGACGGACAACCTCAACTCTGCTCGCGTCTCACTCTCTCCGCGACAACTCCCCTCCCCTCCCTCTTTCCTCTTTCTCGCCCCCTCTACCCTTCGACCCCTCTATTCTCTCCGTTCCCTCCTTTCCTCCATACCTTTAACTCCCCCTCCCCCCCGCAGCGGACTCTCCATGCTTGGCTCCGCTACCTGAATCCCTCTCAACCACCTACCCCCCCTCCAAGCTTGGAAATCATGCCGAGTAAGCTTTTCTCTCCCAGACACCCCCCGAAAGCTGCAATTGCCACCGAACACAGCTAATCAGGATCCGTTTCCTTCGCCAACAGTCCGACTGCTGGATGACTGGCTCCTAAGCCGCACCAATTCCCTTCCGCTCTCCGCCCTCAAAGGCGCGGTCGTCGGAATCGATGCGTCCCACTACATCACTCACCACCTTACCCACCCCTCCACCCGCGAGCCTCTCCTAGTCGCCCTGGGTGGGTTCCCGTTCGCCCTGAAAAGCAACATCGAAAAGGAGCTGCAGCTGTTCAAGGACCTAGGCATCGCATGTGTCTTTGTCTTCGACGGTCTGGACTGGGGCACTCAGCACCAGCGGCCCCATGCTTCCCCGGAAGCCGTCCGTGCGTTTGAACAGGCCTGGGAACTCTATGACCAACAACAGGCCGACCAGGTGGTTGATGCATTCAGCGGTGCTGGTAGGTTTCCTCCGAGATGCTCGTGGTGGTAGGCGCTGACAGAATTCGATGATGCAAGGCACCCCCGGCCCGGAAACGCTCTATCGCTTCCTCCAGCGGATTCTTCGCCAACATGGCGTCGACTACATGGTGGCTCCTTACAGTGCTGCGGCCCAGGTATGACAGTGTCATCGTTCCTGAGAATGTATCCTCTCCTAACCGCTTCGACTTAGCTCTCCTACCTTGCCAAAGGCTCGAACCCGCTGGTCGACGCTGTCTGTGGATCGACCGACCTTCTCCTGTTTGATATCGAGAAGTTGATCACTCGCATTGACATGGATCCGGCTCAATTCTCATGGATCTCCAAGCAGACATGCCAAGAGGAGCTGGGCCGTCTGACTAACGAGCAGTTCCTCGATTACTGCCTGCTTCTGGGCTCCCGGTTCCTCCCTAGATTCCCAGTCTTCGATAACCCGGCCTTCCCCGCGAAAACACCCACTGTGAGGGACACATTGGCGATGTTCAATGTTGCGCAGCGCAGTGCGCTCGCTCTATGCGCCCAGTTTGAGGAAGACCGTCGCGTGCAGGACGCCCAATACACAGATCGCTATAAGCGCGCCCTGATAACAGTGAAGCACCACGTATACATGGACGAGGAGGGCCGGGTTGGCCCTATGGACCCAGAAAACGCACCAAACGACATGCATGTCCTGATTGGCCAGCGCCTGCCGGAAGAGCTCTACTTCTATGTCTCCAAGGGCATTGTCGGCCCCGCTGTCCTCAATTATCTGACATCGGGGGAGATCTTGATCTCTCTGCGCCTGGGCGCGGAGGATACGGAGATCTACCGTCAGGTCGTAGGCCGTACTCTCACTCCGGTCCGCTCACAGGCCATCTGCCTCCTAGCGGACTATCTCCATCGATTCTACCACACTAAAGTAATCAACGTTCGTACCTGGTATGATGAAAAATCAAGTACGTCGATTCACATCAAAGACAATCTGCAGGTCAAGGACAGCGTCCAGGCCTGGAAGATCCGAACCGACCAGCTCCCGGAGGGGCTGAAGAAGCTGCAGGTTGGTCATGTTTCTCGCCGTTTGCTCAGTATATTGCTTACACTTTACCAGGGATCTACTGGATTCTTCAAGTTTGCTACTCAGAGTTTGAAGGACTCGGAATTTGCCTCTAAGTCACTGAAGGCTAGAGAATCTAAGGTATGATCTATCTTATCCAGGAGGCGAACGAAAGCTAATTTTTTCCAGCCGTTGTCCTCACAAGATGAGATCCTTGCCAATGTCTTCTGGCGGTTCTTACAACTGCGAGGGTACATTGACGAGAAGACTCACCAACTTACGCCGTGGGGTGTTGGCCTTGAGCAAGCCCTTTCGGTGCTCGATCCTTCAGACGCCCTCGAGGAGGCGACGTTCCTCGGGATGGAGATGCTTCGATTTGGACTTCTCAACTCTAAGGAGTGGTTCTCCCATGTTTCGGGGGACCCATGCGGGGATCAGGTATGTGATTGAGACGGGGGATTAGAGGGACCGCTCTGACTTTGACTTTTGCTTGTCTAGATGATGATAAGAGCTTCAATATGCTGGTCTCCCGCGTGGCTTGCATTGCCAAGTTGCAGCATAAGAGCATCGGCTACTCGGGACCTCTGAGCCGGCAGCTGCTCTGCTACCGCTCCTTGATCTCGGAGGTTCGTGATGCGCTACGAACTCTGATTGAAAGCGTTCTAGCTGGACTTCTTATCAGCGGTGATGTTGATCGGGAGCGGACTGATTGGCATGACTTTGGCTCTCGGTAAGTGGCTGCGCCTGGTAGAGCATGGGGGACGACGCGTACTGACGATGTGTCTGTAGACTGCCATTCATTGATAACAACGACTGTGGCATGGGCATTGCTGTGCGTACGTACCTGGATGACCTGCCTTTGCAAGCCGATCCGACCTCGGCGGATGCGAGGGCAGAGGCGAAGTCGAAGGGCAAGGATTGGTTCCAGCACAGTGACAGCTTTACGGGCAATCTGGACACGGCATTCAAGCTGTGGGATGCAGTAAGTTTATCTGCTTTGTTACGATTTGCAGATGCGTCGAAAGTTCGAGCTAATGGGGGTTGTTTGTATAGGTCTACAAGGGAACGCAGAGTGTGGGCAAGGAGTTCAAGGACGCGAAGAGGTTTGAGGATGCGAATGGGTGGCTGGCGGACAGACGGTGATGGCTATGAGGGATTAAGCAGATACCAAATAAACGCGGAAAACCATCTCTCTATTATTCATGACGGTGCATACCTAATCCTTTTGTCATGTAGGAGGCATTGGTAAGGCTGAGCTGAGCGCCGGGTTAGTAATGACGGTACCAACCAAGTGTCCTTTGGCTCCGCCGCGGAGCCGCTGTCATCACCGCCGGAGCTAAGCTACCTCCATATCTCATCCCATATCTCTTCCTCTTTTCCTTCCCCCCTCATTCTCTTGAACTGGTTCGGTTCACCGGGGAATAGCGAATTTATACACAACAACAAACACCCCGACCTCACCATGGCTCGTCTGAGCTTCCTGCTCGTGGGCTGCCTCACCCTCCTGGTGGGCATTGCCACTGCCGGCTCCGCCGTCATCGACCTGATCCCCAAGAACTTCGACAAAGTCGTGCTCAAGTCCGGCAAGCCGGCGCTGGTCGAATTCTTCGCCCCGTGGTGCGGCCACTGCAAGAACCTCGCCCCCGTGTACGAGGAGCTGGCCGTTGCTTTCTCCCACGCCGAGGACAAGGTCACCGTCGGCAAGGTCGATGCGGACGAACACCGCGACCTGGGCAAGCGCTTCGGTATCCAGGGCTTCCCGACGCTGAAGTGGTTCGATGGCAAGAGCGATACCCCTGAGGATTACAAGGGTGGTCGGGATCTCGAGAGCTTGTCGAACTTCATCGCCGAGAAGACGGGCATTAAGCCGCGCGGACCGAAGAAGGAGCCCAGCAATGTTGAGATGTTGACCGATTCCACCTTCAAGACGACCATCGGTGGCGAGAAGGATGTGTTGGTTGCATTTACTGCGCCGTGGTGTGGACGTACGTTCTTCACCCATCCCTCTCCCGATTCATACACCTACCCAGTGGCTATTTTCCATCCCCGCTAACGCAATTCATCATGGACAGACTGCAAGAACCTGGCCCCCACCTGGGAAACCCTCGCCAACGACTTCTCCCTCGAGCCCAACGTCGTGATCGCCAAGGTCGACGCCGAAGCCGAGAACGCCCGCTCCCTCGCCAAATCCCAAGGCGTGACCGGCTACCCCACCATCAAGTTCTTCCCCAAGGGCTCGACCGAGGGCGAGGTGTACTCGGGCGCCCGCTCGGAGGAGGCCTTTGTGACCTTTGTGAACGAGAAGGCCGGCACCAACCGCGCCGTCGGCGGCAGCCTCAACGAGAAGGCCGGCACGATCCCCACCCTGGACGACCTGGTTGCGCGGTACACCTCGGCGGAGAACTTTGCTGCGCTGGTGGAGGAGATCTCCAAGGCCGCCAAGGGACTGCAGGACCGCTATGCGCAGTACTATGTCAAGGTGTCGCAGAAGCTGGCCGATAACCATGAGTATGCGCGGAAGGAGTTTGCGCGCGTGCGCAAGCTCCTGGAGAAGGGCGGCTCGGCGCCGGAGAAGATTGATGATCTGATTGCCCGGAGTAATGTGCTGCGTCGGTTTGTGGGAGAGTCGAAGGAGGCGAAGAAGGATGAGTTGTAGATGGATTGGTATATAAAGGGTGTGGTATGGGCCTGAGCCTGGATGGAGATTGGTTGTACGATTGGGGATTTTTACTGGGTTAAGCTTAGATTGAACGAGGAAGAAATGCAGATGATTTACTATGACCGATCGCTTTCATGTCCCGGATAAACGCGAATATACACATGTTGTGAGTTAGGTGGTCTGTATGTCATTCGGGTATCTAGGATTATGTGCAAGTCTCTCGCGAAAGAAAATGCACATGATTGAATAGACCATGGTAACGAGAGACGGAAGAGAAAGAAAAGGGATGCATCGCTTCATAAATACAAAATATACAGCAACTCATACCCCGACAGCGTCGGCCTTATTTTTCCGAGCCGCCTGCCGCTGTTGAATCGGTGACGAGCGTCAGGGACGCCTCGAGCTCGTCCAGTCGCTGGGCCATATCATCCACTGGAGGAGCAAGATCGGTTAGTACTTTACCTACCACATACAACACGACCGCATCCATGGGAAACACGACAGAATGCCGTGGTGAGGCAAGACAGAGGCAGAGGCACAGGCATAGGAAGTCAGTGACGTACGTTTTCCGAACATATCGCGCGACACCGTGTCAAACTTATGTTGCAATTGGTCTAGGAGCTCATCGACGGCCGCTGTGAATTGCTCCTGCGCATCGTTGGACTACACCAGTAGACGGGGTTAGATGCAAGCTGCGACAGGGATGAGGCAGGTTGCGTAACATACCGGCTGGTCGGTGGAGGGGGAGACAGCGTCGGAGGGGGATTTCGCGTTGTCAGCCATGGCGATATGTTCAGATTGGGCTAACTGTACAAAGTGACAAAACGACTGCGAAAGCGTCGAGGGGTTTAAACGACAGAAGTAAGGGAGTAGTGGGGACAAGAGTATAGTCCTGACCACCGCAAGCACCATACTTCGACCCATCGGGAGACAGAAGATAAGCGCCGGATCAATAGTTTTCCCGCGCCCCGTATGCTCCGAGTCCCGAACAGGACTAGTGTGCAGCGATAACCCACGCTAACCCCAACGGGGGATAGGGCGATCCCAAAAAAATTGCCAGCCTTTGCTCTCCGACACCCCATCTCCGTTGCAGAACTGCCCAGCACACTCTCCTCCTTCTCCCATACCCCCTCCCGGCGAAGGATCAGTCAAAATGCCCAAGCGCAGTCAGCTGCTCCAGGCCCTGGACCATTACAAGGGCCGCGATTACGACGCCGAGAAGCAGAAGAAGCAGGTGAAGGCGGCGAGTAAGAAGAAGGCTGCGAAGAAGGCCGAGGCTGGAGAGCAAGATGTTGTATGTCTTCCCCTTGCCATTGCTGTGGTCATCTGTGCCTACTTTGCATTGGGGAGAGTCATTCTAACCGTATGTCTAGGTTGAGCCGAAAAAGCTGAAGAAGGCCGAGGAAGAGACGGTAGAGGACGACGAGGAAGAAGAAAGCGACGAGGAAGTCGAGGACCAAGACGAAGCTGAGGAAGATGGAGGAAGACGAGGACGAAGACGAAGACGAGGACGAAGAAGAAGACATCCCCCTCTCCGACCTCTCCGAAGACGAAAGAGAGGACGTGATCCCCACCAACGTCTCACCATCAATATCTCCGCCGCCATCAACACCTCCCTCAAGCGCATCTCCTTCATCAGCCCGCACACCGCCTTCTCCGAGCACAACTCGCTCGTCTCGCAAGAGCCGATCGAGGTCCCCGACGCCAACGACGACCTGAACCGCGAACTCGCCTTCTACAAGGTCTGCCAGGCCGCCGCATCGACCGCGCGCGGCCTGCTCAAGAAGGAGGGCGTGCCCTTCACCCGGCCGCGCGACTACTTCGCCGAGATGGTCAAGACGGACGAGCACATGGGCCGGATCAAGAAGAAGCTGTATGACGAGGCGGCGGGCAAGAAGGGCCGCTGAGGCGCGTAAGCAGCGCGATCTGAAGAAGTTTGGAAAGCAGGTGCAGGTCGCCAAGTTGCAGCAGCGGGCCAGGAGAAGCGCGAGACGTTGGAGAAGATCAACGATCTGAAGAAGAGTGCGCCCCTCCCGACTCTTATTCAAAACCTTATGCGGAAACCCATGCTAATTGACAATGACAGAGCGCAAGGCCGACACCTCCGGCCCCACCGAAGGACGGCGGCAACCTCTTCGACGTGACCATCGACGACGCCGATCAATCGGGCAGCCGCAAGCGCAGCCGCACAGAGGCGGCGCCCCTCGCAGAAGCGCCAGAAGAAGAACCAGAAGTACGGCTTTGGCGGCAAGAAACGACACGCAAAGAGCGGCGATGCCATGTCCAGCGGCGATTTGCGCAATTTCTCCGCGAAGAAGATGAAGGGCGGTGCGAAACGACCCGGGAAGAGCAAGCGAGCTGCTGCCAAGGGACGGTTCATGAATGATTTGATGTCTTTTCCCGATTCGATTCGATTCCCGTGTGCTTTCATTTCATATTTTGCATGTGATCTTTTTTTTTTTTTACAAGTATTCTGTTCTGCTTTGCTTGCTCGGGCATGGGTTGTGAAAGCAGGTCGTTTGGGGGTTCCAACAAAAGAATTCGTGATTTGTGATTGTTATCGCTTAGACTCCTGAACCGCAGTGGTTCGTGTATATTGAATTAAGATAATATGGACATGTCCTAGGTCTTCCTTTATGTACTACCCTGTTTTATCCTTTGGGTCATTGCCCGTACGAAGGTCGCAATTGGAGTGTATTCTCATTATCAACGTCTCATCCGAGTAGGTATCATAAAGCAAAAATTCAAGCCAGTCCCTTGTATCTCACCAACGCCGCTCATGTCTCACCAATTGACGCCTGGCTGATTGCTGTACGCTCATGCCGTCCCTCACCCATTGCAAAAGCCCATTCCATACGATTAGAAACACAATCTCTCCGCCTGCGCCATTCGCCCTGCCTGCCTATACTGTCCTGCACCGCATATCCATCATAGGTGTTTGAGGGATGGGTTGTGTTACATCCCCGGTGTAGGTGGCCTGCTCATGTCTCTATCGAGCTGCTCCCGTTTGTGCCTCCGGCTAGGGCCGCAAGCATGGCTCCGTCCACAGTCCCAGTCCCGGTCCCCATTTCGCGGATCCTGCTCAGAAGATTGTCGACCGGAAGGCCGATGTTGAGTCGTTGTTCTGCGAAGACTAGATCGAGCTTGGCCTTGGTGTCATCCGCATGACCCAGGGAATGGTCTCGGATCATCTCCTGTCCACGTTTGGTGTTGCTCTTCTGGATGATCTTCCCGCAGTCCCGCACTTGGCAGACCCAGGTATCGGACGGGAGACCGTCGCCGTGGATGTCACGATCAGACGGATCCTGGTCTGCGACTGAGACGGACGTGTTGCGGCTTTGAAGGGTCTCCTGGAGAGGGGTTTTGGTGAATGATTCGACCCTGAATCGGAGGTATCGACCGGGTTCTGCGTTTCGCTCGAGTGGAGAGAGGGTCACGGACGAGGTCGTGGCACGGACTTTACTGGGGGTCTCGAATTCGTCCATTGCGTTTGCATTGTTATCATCGTCGGACATATCGTCTTCATCTGCTGCTGCCGTGCTGCGCGTGCGTTTGCCCGTTTGTTTCGTGGCCACGGAGCTCTTCGGACGCAAGACGGACTTGCGGACGCGGCGTCTGCGCGCGCGAGGATCGTCCTCATCTTCCTCGTCCTGGTCGCTATCTTCCGTGGACGATTCTTGGTTCGCGGACATGCGCGGTCGTAATGGCGTGAGGGCTACCTGCTTGGCCTGGTTCTTCTTTGCCGCGGCCTTCAACTCCCGGTATATGACCTTGCGGGACCAGTCAAACGCGTTCGTCTTGGCTTCGTCCATCAGTGCGAGGACGGCATCTCCCCGTGAGGCTAGCAGGTCCTGCGCATACTCTTCGGTGTCGATCTCGAAACGTCCCACGAGGGTGGAAGCAACCAGATCGAGGGTTAATTGGCGCTTTGCTAGGTGTCCCGCCTCTTTCAAATCCATGATAACCTGGTAGATGGTCTCGGCTTGAGTTTTAGAAACCGCCAAGGGGTCCGCGGAGTGCGTTTGCTCTGGTTCTTCTTCGTTCTCCTCTTCCTGGTCTTCGTCGACGTTTTCTTCTGCGACGGAACCCGGAACCTTCGATTCTTGCTGAGCTTTGATCTCCTCGAATTCCTCCTAGCTCGAGTCAGCATTGACCTGTATTTCGCACCTCTGCCGAAGTAGCAACGACATGAAAACGAAGTGCACATACCGGGAATTTCTCACAGAGATGCTCAAAGATATTTGTACTAGTCCATTCGACATTCTCCTCGCCCTTCAGCATGCGCGAAAGCAGGAAGTTATGATGTTTGTGAAACACTTCCAAAGAGTCATCGGCATCCTCGCAGATTCCATGCGTGTGACTAACATACTATTCCCGCACCAACTCATCAGCAATTGACCGAACCAAGACCCCGGAAATCGGCCGAGAGACAAGCATTGGGGGGAAGAGAACGGATGAGGGATCTCTTACCTCCTCGCACAGGTATTCGACGCTCGGATTCCAGTTCCGCCGTTTCCTCCGTTTGGACTGATGCCGGTCCGCCAGGAAGTATAAAGATCAATGGCCTCCGTCACCTCGAGGAAGATCTTATTGTAGCCCTTGGCGGGGTCGATGGAGAACCAGCCGGCCTGACCGGCCACCCAGAAGCCGACTTCGCCGTCCTTGTGCTGACCGTAGGCATAGTGGGTAACGTTGTTGAGGACGATTCGTTTGGAGCGGTACTCGGGTCGAGGACTAGGTCAGGGAGGTTAGTGTGCTCGTCTACCATGGCCCTCTCCGACCTCATCAGGCGGGAGGGAGGGACAGGACAGGGAGGAAGAGAGGGGACGTACCGAGGGACTCCTGCTCCTCTTCGACCTCCTCCAGACACCCGGTTACTTGGACGGGATGGTCCTCGGAGGCGGCGAGGAGGTTCGCATAGCGGGATTTGCCGGGACCAGGACTCGGACGTCGCGCAGACTGAACTCTTCCCAGTCGTTCTCGTCCGTGAGAGACGGGTCTCTGGGGGCCAAGACACTCTCTTCGCGCGAGGTCATGTCTCCGGGGGGAGCATGGTTGTGCGGAGGAGATCAGGGGAGAAGGTCAGCCCGTGGGGGAGGAAGTAAGAGGGGAGAAGAAGCGGTAGTGAGAGGGACTGAGAGGATTGAGAAGGAAGTGAGCAGCGAAGGGACGAGAGAGCGAAGATGACGACGAGGATGGATGATTGAATGTTGATCGAGGGGTTACGTAAATACGGGCGGCCACCGCGCGGGACGGCCGGTAAGAATGGTAATGACGGTACAGGCTGATAGCAGATAACCAACGGCCGCTCCCGTGCATTTTTCTCAACTTCACTCACTCACTCCCTCTTCTCCTCTCAATTGCTCCTTTTCACCCTTTCTTAATCTTCTCTCCCGCAACTAATGGGCCTCCGTCACGGCCTGCGCCTCTTTCGAACCACCATGTCTGGAGAAAAGATCTACGAGGGCGTCTTCGGTGCGTGCTCCCCAATCCCTCTACCCATCCCCCATAGCTAACAGAATGCGAAAGCCGTCCACAAACCCCAAGGAATCAGCTCCGCCGAAGTCATCCGCAACCTGCAACACCACTTCAACCCTCCAAGACCTTCGAACCCTGGCTGGAAACCGAGCGTCTCCGCCGCAAACGCGAGAGCAAGAACCAGCGCAACCGCCGGCGCACGCAACGCCTGGACGTGAAAATCGGCCACGGCGGCACCCTCGATCCGCTCGCCACCGGCGTCCTCGTCACCGGCATCGGCAAAGGCACCAAGCAACTCAACGATTTCCTCGGCTGCACCAAGTCATACGAGACCGTGGTGCTCTTCGGCGCTGAGACCGACACCTACGACCGCGTGGGCAAGATCGTCCGTCGCGCGCCGTATGAGCATATCACCCGTGAGGCGGTGGAGGCTGCGCTGGACAAGTTCCGGGGCAAGATTATGCAGCGGCCGCCGATTTTCTCGGCGCTCAAGGTGAATGGGAAGAAGCTGTATGAGTATGCGCGGGGGGGAAGATGCCGCCGATTGAGATTCAGGAGAGGCCTGTCGAGGTGTCGGATTTGAGGATCGTCGAGTGGTATGAGCCTGGTACCCATGAGTATACCTGGCCTGAGGAGGAGGCGGCTGCGGAGGAGAAGGCGGTTGCGGAGAAGTTGCTGGAGCAGAATGATCAGGTTGCCGGGACGGGGGCGGCGCCGGCTGAGGGACAGGCGGAGGGGAAGACCGAGGAGGCATCGACTGCGACGAAACGCAAGACCCCCCCGCCGGCGGAGGCTGAAGAGACTCCCAGGGAAGGTGGTGAGTCTGCCGCTGTGGAGGACTCTGCTTCCGCGGCGAAGAAGCAGAAGGTGGCAGCGGAGGGCGATGCTGCTGCTGCGCAAGAGACAGAGACGCCGGCTGCCCCATCGGCTGAGGCTGACGCGCCGAAGCCCCAGCCCGCGGCCGTGAAGATCGTCATGACCGTGTCGTCGGGATTCTACGTGCGGTCTCTGGCGCATGATCTGGGCAAGGCCGTCGGTAGCTGCGGCCTCATGAGCTCCTTGATTCGGACGCGCCAGGCGCATTTCGAACTCGACCCCGAGAAGGTCCTCGAGTACAAGGATCTGGAGGCGGGTGAGGAAGTCTGGGGTCCCAAGGTGAAGCGGTTCTTGGATGAATGGGAGAAGAAGCGCGAGGCTGAGCAGGCGAGCAGCGATCCTATCAAAGCGAGCGATCCTGTTCAAGAGGCGTAGTTGGATCTTGGGGGACGTGTGTATCTACTCCGTATATAATTACGCGCACATGTTAGTCTACGTGCGTGCTATAAAATCACCACTGCAAATGATCCAGCATCTAGTGCGAGTTTGTAGAGTATATGTCCACACGAGGGCAATTGGTTCATGGCAATTCTTGAGATCTCGGGGATACCCGTGCGTCATCAGTCCAAGCACCTCAGCTGCTGTGACCAAACGGTCGCACCAGACCAGGACAGGACTGAGTCTGACTTGAGTCACGTCCACACGACCCTCAAGGCAGATCAAACACCACAACCAGCTACCTTACTTATCCCACACATCCATGCCGAACAAAGAGTATAGCTGTAAGAGAAGGCCTCGGTCTAATCGTAAGATCATACACCTCTTCAAGACAACGACGGAATAGACGGAGATAAGAATCAAGAGAACAGGCTCTGGTTGGCAAAGAAAATGGAGCTACCTGTGAAGACTAGATACCGACAGCAGGTACCAAACAAAGGGAAACCATTTTTGAAGGGGTATACCGCTGGAAACACATAAGGAAAAATAGCAAAAGATGGGTAGGCAGGGAAGTGTGACACAGATAGATAAGGTAAGGAACAATGCAAGCCAAGTTAAGACCGGAGACCGAATGGGAGGAAATCTTCTATGGAATGGAAAGACTAGTGGGTCGGTTCTTGTTTGTGGATGCCGTGAGCATGGATGAGAGCTGCAGATCGTCGTTAGCTGTTGCACCGTCACAGGATAAGAAAAGAGACTCACTTTGGAGTACGAAGCCTTGTCCTTGCCTCGACTCGCAGGCACACTGAAGGTGCTGCCGTTGAGGAAATCCAGCATGATGTATTGGGAAGCTCCTGGCGATTCTTCATCGGGCAGACAGGGAGTCCTAAACTCGGTCATGTGGTAGCGTTTGACCATGTTTCGACCAGTTGAGTCTGCGTTGGCCGGCGTCAGAACCAAGTATCCCTTGTCGTCGACTCGGACGAATCGTCGCTTCCATAGGAGGGTGTCAGGGAATTGGACATTGACCTCGCCAATGTCGACCGCTTGAGGGGCCTCGGCTGTCGTCTCAGAATCATTGAGAGGGGCAGCGATCTCTTCCTTAACGGAGGGGCTCAGGGTTCCCACAGTGTTCTTCCGGGAATGGGAGGTCATCGTTGACATACGGCGGAAGAGTCGAGACGTGCGAGATTCCTTCTTTTCTTCCGGGGATGAGGCGATGTCACCGGTTGGTTTGGAAGGCGGAATGGCCTCTTGCTTCGAAGAGATGGAGAGTCGGCTCTCAGAGCGCGGCGGAGGACCAGAACCGGCAGAAGAGACTGACATGCTACGCTTGTCTGATTTGTTGGTCGCAGATTCCACGGACAGACTCTGCGAGAGCGGGGTCTCCAATGCCGGGGCTTCCAACGTCTCGTGTTCCACGGTCAACGGACTAGCCTGGAGATTTAGCACGCCTGGTTCAGGTGATTCCGGGTTGCCGTCACTGGGAGGGGGTCGCGGATGATTCGAGCGGTGACCGAGACCGATCGAGTGGTGCGCTGAGCACTGGAGCTGGACTGGGAGTCCCGGCGTCGCACGCTGGACGCGCGGGAGAACGCCTCCGGCGTGTATGCGCCATTTCGAGATGGGGGTGTATTGTCGGGACTGGGACCCAATGACACTGAAGCTCGTTTCCGGAGAGCCTCGAAGGAGGATGAAGCCGAAGGGGCCGTCAGGTTCTGCGACGACGGGGGCATGGAATCACGGTTGCCCGAGAACTTCTCCAAGGCCTTGATCCGCTTCGAGATGCCCGACGACACATTGATTTTCTTCGCCACCAGGACGGGGCTCACGGGGTTGGCCATATCGGAGTGTGGTGTCGATACCGATCGACCGATGGCGAGCGCGTGCATGTTGGGCATGTGTTGGCTGGCGGCACTGGGGTTGGAAACGGCGCGGGAGTTTCTCCACGCATCCTGGGCTGCGGTGTCGTTGGCACCGTTCGAATAGCCTGGGGACAGAGGCGACTTCCCCACGGAGATGGGCTTGGCCTCCTCCACGGTGGCACTGGTCAATTCTTCCATGAAGGAGTCGTCGGAGAGGAGATTGTCGTCATCAGAGTATTCCGGGGTCGGGACTTGGATCGGTTTGAGCAGGGGCTTGCGTTTTTCCTTGCGCTGGCTGGGGTCCTTCTCTTCCACGGTCGGGAATTCAGGGGTCACCTCATGCTGGGGCGTCGTCTCGTGCGATTCCAGGGCGTTGGAGGGGTCAGGGACGGAGGTCGGTGGTGGTGTTTCGAGGGGGGGAGCGGTAGGCAGAGGGAGGGACTGTGGGGAGGGGTCGGCGGATTCGAGTGCTTGGTCTGCTCCCCCTGGGTCGACGCGGACAAGAGGCGTCTCTGGCGGTGGGGAAGCTGCAGCAATTTCTTCTGCTGGATCTTGGGGACAAGTCCCCGAGTGGGACGTCGCGAATGGCGCTAGGCGAGTCGGGACCACTTTTCGTTGCGCTGTCGACAGACGCGGCCAAGTCTCCCTGGACGGCGCGTGTTTCAGGCTGGGTAAGGATCGGTGCCGGCGGCAATGGCTCTGGCGTCGAGCTTTCCAGAACGTCGGTCGAAATTTGCGTGGTGTCAGGGGGTGAGCTATCAGAAGCCGGGTCTCCACCCAGATCGGACCCGTCGTCGGAGCCTCGATCGGCCCGGCTTTCGCCAGGGATTCCGTGATTTCTTCGTCCTTGGGCGGATCAACAGGATCAACGGGCTCTGGAGGCACCGATGGTTGGGTTTCAGATAGCGGAAGCTTGCCGGTGTCCGCACTACTCGTCCGTTTGTCGTCGCCGTTGTCTGACCTGGTATGGTCGTGTCCTGACCGAGATTCTCCTTATTCTCACTTACATCGAGCGGGTGGGTTCTGATTCTCGAGAGACGTTTGGTTCTTCTTCCCTCCTTGGGCTCTCTTTTCCATCTGAGTTTTTCTAAGCTGGAGAGCCTTCATTAACCTCTCCTTTTCGTGTGACGTTCGGCCGAAGACAAGGCGCTCAATGACCGAGCCCCGGGTGATAGTTGCGGCCGGGAGATGGGCGTCGACAAGGGGGGAACCAGCAGAGGGGGCACCGGAGGAGCAGCGGTGCTGGAGCGGCTCAAACCAGACATGGATGCCATCGTGCTCCCTTGGGACCGCGGACGAGCGGGGGTGGGATTGCTTTTCCGTAAGGATGACGAACGCATCCCAGCGGGCAGGGAGACGACGGGCCGCTGTTCAACGGTGCGCGAGATATTCCCAGACGTGCGCGGCCGGCCAGTCCCGTCCACTGATGGTCGAGGGCCCAGTTTAACCTTTTGCTTGTACGTACTGGACCGGTCCACGTCGCGCAAGGATGGCCTGGCGGACTGGGTCGACCTGCGCGGTTCGGATGCTGCGTAAGAGACGTCATCTGGAATCGGCTTTGGCGAGGCCGTGTATTCGGAAGCGCGGCCCTCGGCGATGGAGGGGGCACGGCCATTGGGTTGGTGGTTCTCAGTGCTCTGAGGGGGTTCCGCCGTATCATTCCCATTCGACAGTGGTGGTTGTGTATCCGTGGGAGGCGGCACAATCGTTGCTTCAGAGAGCTGGCTAACGACCGTTGACGTAGATCCGGACCTGCTGACGGAGTTTGTGTCACATCCTTGGTCCCTGGCGCTTCTTTTGCCCCTGGAGCTTCTTCTGCGTCCTCGGCAATCTCCATCAGTCGCCGACGACGGAGCGAACTGGACGAGGAGGTAATCGAACCGATGCGGTATGCAGCAGACATGCGGACGACAGGGCGCTCTGTGAGCTCGGATGACTGTGAGAGGGAGAAGACGTATCATGCGGGGCGAATTTATCCAGGATCGATTGGAATTGAACGGTCGTACGGGCTGCACATGGTACCCGATGATGGTCAGTCAGATCGATCGGGTCGATCGGGGGGGATTGATAGCGCAGACGCACCTTGAATGAGACGGGACAAGCCCGGGGGCAGGTAGCTCAGCACGATCTTGCGGCGGCGATACTGGAGGAAGCCGTAGAGCGGAGAGATCTCTTCATAGCCCTCGATCGCGTTCCGTACTTCGGGCACCCGCCCGTTCCTCGATCCAAGAGAGCGACCTCATCTCGAGACCATACCGCAGAAGAAACCTAAACGGCGGTCGCGGTGCTGGTTAGCCGATCTGCTCGGAGAATATCGACGCATCGACGGAATCCTCGGGCATGGAATGTCAGGGAGCGGAGGCAAAGTCAACGTACCATCCACCCGCCTCGGTCAGAACACATTGGTAGGCTTCGAGGACGACGGGATTATCTAGCCATGAGCGACATGGCGGGAGCGCATTGGCGGCGAAGAGCAGATCGGACCGAGAGAGAGGCGTACTTGTCCGCGAGCGTGGGAAAGGGATCGAGGGAGGGGTGCGAGGAGAGCGAGGCGGTATGTAGGAGGGTCTCGTCCGGCGTCAGTCGTGAGGTGGCCGTAAGATAGGTCGCGGTCGGGGTCGCGGTGGATGAGATCCCTCGGACCAAGATCTTCCTCTCCGCAGCACAGCAAATTGACGAGATCGAGGGGACGGCGGAGGAAGTCGAGGGGGGTTTCTGCGACGAACCTCTTTCTCAGGAGTTCAGGGGCCGACTGTGAGTGGTTGCAGCGCCGGTGCCTCCACTTGCTGGCGATAGCGAACTTGGGTCGGTCTCCACGTTTCTTGGCCCGATGGCCCCCAATCGGGCACGAGAGTCGCGCAGTTCGCTGTTTCAAGATTTCCCTTTCTTTTGGCTGGGTGGGGAATGCAGGACGGGGGTCAAGTTGGTTGACTCCAGGGGAAGACGGGGGATGCCCATCGGCAATGGACGGAGACGGACGACGACAGGGACACCGGACACCCACTGGTGAATGGCATTCGGTGAATTGGTATTGTCTGTGGCCCTGGGGGGATTGGGACACGGAGGTGGATCGGAGATGGAGCCCGGACGGGAGATCGCGATGCTGAATCCGTCGTTGCCTCTGGATAGTCCCGACTACTGTGTACTATGTAATACCGGTAGTAAGTGAGAATCGCATAGTGGCTCACCAATGGTCGAATGGATTCTCCGGACCTGCGTGGGACCTGCAGGAGTCCATCTAGATCTGTGTCCTGGTGTTGTACCAGTACCAAGTAGTACCCAGTAGTACCTATAGGGGTAGACCTTCTCCATTGACGATTCAAGAACATCCTCTTCCCCTCCCGTTCCTTCATCGACAAGCGACAAGCCTCCCACTGCAAGGGGCGCGCCTTTACAACCAGCCTGAACAACTACGATCAATTATTCCCTCCCTCTCCCTTGATCGTGCGACTCTGCAAGGTGCCAGTCCCAGCGATCGGGTCCGTCGCACAGACAGTCAATCAAAAGGACCGACTTGCAGCCTTCGCGGAGATGCGATTGCGCTCCTCCCTTCGCATTATTGGGTTCCAGAAGCCGATTGGAGTCGCCTGGTGTTCTAAGTTTGGCCGTCTATAAAATCAGATTCTCCGGTCAATAGTCGGCGGATCCAGCAAGCGCTGCGACTCGCACTCGCCTCATTTGGCTAGGGGTGGAAGGAATCCTCTGAGCGCATTGATGGTTCAGGCAGTACTCTACTCTGTACATCCTCCGGACCAAGTATAGATGCCATCAGCTCCTGACGAGGGACACTGGCTATCACCGCTGGAGGTCGCCGCCCCGCCAGCACACAACGCTCGGAGACTCCCGATGCGGGGACCCAGAATCGGTTCCAGTATATAAGATGAAATCCCACCGACGAACCCAACAATTCCAGACGACAGAACTCTACGTGACGATTAAACTTTCGCCCCGTCCCCGTCAACCTTGAGCCGACATCTCCCCACTACGCGCGACGCCTACGAGCGACCATGCCGAGCCTCCCCCACCATCCGCGATCCCCTCGTCCCAGGAACAGCAATTCAGGTCCTGGACACCCTCTTCGAGCCCTCGCCGGAGCTGCACGCGATGATGGCCCCCGTCCTGGTCCCAGCCTTTCCCCTCCTACGCCAGCCTGATCGATGGGTGGGGCCGGATGTCCGAGCTCTCGTCGCTCGCGTCGCCGAAAGACCGGACCGTGCTGGTGGGTATTCTCGGCTCGCACCCGCGCCTGGGCGACCGAAGGTTGCGCAGCAGCCGGAGCATCTGAGGAGTGAGCAAGAAGGAGCAGGCGCAATTGAACCAGGGGGCGGAGGAACTGGGGGAGAAACTGCGGTTGTTGAACGTGGAGTATGAAGAGAAGTTCCCGGGGCTTCGCTTTGTGTAGGTGACACCTGCGGCGCATGGGGGAGGTTTTCTATGTGTTGCGACTAGATACTGACGGAGTTGCTAGACGTTTGTCAACGGGCGCGGTCGCGACGTGATCATGGTTGAGATGCGGCAGGATTGACCGCGGGGATTATGAGGCGGAGGTGCAGGAAGCCATCCAGGTGGGTACTCTGTTTCCTTCAATTTCGTTCAGGTGGAAATGAGCCGGACTAACGGGGGTGGTGGGACAGGCCATGTGTGATATCGCAAAGGACCGAGCGGGGAAGCTGGAGGTGGAACAGGCGAAGATTTGATGGTCGATACATCCGAGGATATGAATATAGAATAATGAAGTAATGAGGCATATCACCTGCGGAGCCGTTAGAGATTAACGGGGTGGCGATGCAAGCACTGCATGCCAATGTGCATGAACCTGATGCTTGATCAATTAGCCGGAAGGTCACCAGGCGAGATGGGAGATATTAATAGTATGTTTAATGGTTGGGTGTTTATGGACCCTTACTGTCTAGTAAACTCCGTAATAAGGAAGACTCCGATGCGTGATATCATCGTTCCGGCCACGCCAGACCAGCCGCTGACACCGCGATTGGCGACGGTGGGAAGAGTCGTTTGTCGGGAATGTATGTCTTGGAATACTATAAGAAACTCTAGAATCAGATATACATAGATCCTCAATATACAGTAGAACAGATCCGCGGGCGGGAGAATACTCGGGATCGGTCCTGATGTCATGAAGGACCATCCGGATGGTGCCGTTTTTTCTTGCCCGTAAACTACGCCTACTAAAATAGCCCGTTGATATCTTGCCTTCATTTCCCGGCCACCTGAACGCCTCTTCCTTTCCCTTCCCTTCCTTTTCCTTCCTCTCGCTTCTCCCCGTTCCTGTCCGCTCCCACATGCCCTGTCCTGGGCAACCTCAGCATGGCGGAGGGACCGAAGGAGACTGACGGGCGACGAGGCCCATCGCGCACCTCCACGTCCATGCTCCCCACGATTGTCACCAGCAACGTTGTCGCCGACGCGCTCGCCCAGTCCCAGCACCCCGATCAACATCCATGGCAAAAAGGAGGACCTCAGCCCGGGCCTGTTGCACACCTCTCAATCCTTTCCCGTCGGTATGATCTTGCCTCGCCAACCGCTTCTTGTTTCCCTCCCCACCATGCGCGCCATGCTTGGCCGGTGTCGCGACGCTCCTCGCATTGTGATTCGGTCGGCCGCGGTCCTATCGCATGCTGACGGATCGCCTTATGTGGACTTTGACTTTCTGCCCGGTCGACGGCCGCGATGACTGATGAGGATGTTCTCTAACCGCGTGATAGGCTCTGTCGCATCCGATGTCGCGTCCGGCTCCAGCGGAAACCAACAAGATGCGAAGAAGAGTTCGCAGTACTCGCGCCCCACGAATGGTGCCAGCGTCGTCGGTCGGAATTCCACCTCGTCGCCGACCGTCGTCGAGGCCAACGCCGACTCCAGCGCCATCGATCCTTTGTCGCAGGTAAGCACCGCCCATCACCGATGCGTCATCGGCATCGTCCCGGCCAGCCATGGCCTCAGACCACCAGCTGACTCTGTTCGGCGGCACAGCACATCATCAAACGCACCAATACCGAAAAGTCCATCCGTTGAAGCTGCTCGGACGAGCGTCATACGAGGCGGAAGCCGGCGGCGTCGATCATCGTCACTCCGTCGACCAGGGTCCAATCCGGGGGGATGCTGTGCTACATAAGAAGCCTTCCCGGGAGAAAGAAGTGAGTGCCACTTGTTCCTCTGCCATACCCCTTGCCATTCTTCTGTCGCGGTTGCGATAAAGAATTGCCGGTGGCCTCTACCCCGCCACGTCTTTGGCACCAGACGGGTGTATCTCATCGGTGCATTTTGGACCCTTTAAACCTCCCACAGACTGACTGTCTCTTTGAACGCGCACAGAAAGGGCGTCTCCTTCCTGAGTCGCATCATCCCGGGAAAGAAGAAAGACCATATCCTCGACGAAGACGATGTCTCGGAACCCGAAACGACCCGCATGGATGCCGATGCCTCTTCACAGCCGATAGGTTTATTCTTCCCTCGCTTCCCCCGTCCACCCAAGTACATCCGTGTCCGAGCCCAGTACAAGAAGGAAAAGACGTTCAGCCGCACCTTTGTTGCGCAGGAGTTGGAGGGGACCGATGTCCCAGCGAATCCGTCGGATAAGGATGGCTCGGCTTCGACCGCCGACGGACCAGGGAGGAACTCTGGAAAAGCCGTGTGGGCGCTGGTATTCTCCAACGACGGCAAGTATCTTGCGGCTGCGGGTCAGGATGGCAAGGTGCGTGTCTGGGCCGTGATTTCATCGCCGGAAGACCGGAACGAAAGCGAGGGCGAGGGCGAGAATGGCCATGAAGACAATGCGCCGCCGCAACTGAAGGCCCCGGTGTTCAAAAGCAAGCCGATTCAGGTGTATGAAGGCCACACGGGAAGTATCTTGGACCTCAGTTGGAGTAAGGTAGGGATCCGGACCGGCTGTTACATCCTGGTGTGAACCTGGCCTGACTGTGAGCAGAACAACTTCCTTCTATCGTCATCCATGGATAAAACTGTCCGATTATGGCATATCACCCGGCCGGAATGCCTGTGTTGCTTCAAACACAGCGACTTTGTCACGTCGATCCAGTTCCACCCCCGCGACGATCGGTTCTTCCTGGCCGGATCTCTCGACACGAAGCTGCGCCTGTGGAGCATTCCGACAAGAGCGTGGCGTTCCTCGCGACAGTCCCTGACATGGTCACCTCGGTTTGCATTCACCCCCGACGGCCGGCATTCCATTGCCGGGTGTCTCAACGGCATGTGCAACATCTATGAACCGACGGCTTGAAGGCTGTTGCGCAGATCCATGTTCGTTCCGCCCGCGGGCGCAACGCCAAAGGCAGCAAGATCACCGGTATCGATGCGATCTCCTACCCGTGCGGCGACCCCCATGGTGAGGTGAAGCTCCTCATTACCAGCAATGACTCGCGCATTCGCATGTACAATTTCCGAGACCGCACGCTGGAAGCGAAGTTCCGTGGCAATGAGAACAGCTGCAGTCAGATCCGGGCATCCTTCAGCGACGACGGAAAACACATCATCTGCGGCAGTGAGGATCGCAGGACGTACGTCTGGCCTATGGGGCCGGTCGAGAGGGACTCTGACAAACGCGCCGTGGAGATCCTTGATACCCAGTCGGCCATGGTCACCGCCGCGGTCATGGCCCCCTCACGGACGAAACAAACGCTTGGCCTCTCCGAGGATCCGATCTACGATATCTGTAACCCCCGCCGGTCACTCTGACCAGTCAAGCCGATTCAGCGAAGGAAAACGGGCATCGGAAGAGAAACTCAACGACCAGCAAGCTGGCGCGGGAGTCGCCAACCTATCTCGCCCGCTCGGCCCATCCAGATGGAAACATCATCATCATCGCCGACTACTCAGGGCGCATCAAGGTCTTGCGTCAGGACTGCGCCTATCAGAAACGACGCTACGAAGGCTGGGACACGCATTCGACGATCTCGCGAAAGATCTTGCGACGCACGAACTCGGCGCGCCTCTCAGCATCGCCTCGTCCATTGGCCGGGAGTCCTCCCACAAGACTCCATCGGAGCGCATCATCTCCTGGCGCAACTCCGTCATCGGCCACCACCGCGATCACTCCCAACACGGCGGCACGCAGGGCACTCGCACGCGCACACCCTCACCACACCGATTCCACGACCTTTCCCGCTACTCCAGCCCAGCAACCGGCCGAGACGCGCGTTCTGGACTCGCCATGTCGCCTCCGCAGTCCGCCTACAAGAACAGCATGGACTACAAACGGTCTCTCGAAAGCAGACGATCCAGTGCCGACGCCACGGGAGCGGTGACCAACGGAGCGCATCGCGATGACCAGGAGCAAACGCCACAAAAGGCGTCGACATGGTCCGCTACCACTGCCAAGCAACAAGACAACCCGCTGTGGCTCCAGGGCGACCACAGCTACGCCTTTTACAACAAAATCACGCGCGATGCCCTCGCAGCCAAAGCTTCCAGCCTCGCTACCCCAAATCGCCTATCCGTGCCAGCTGGTCCAGAGCGGCAGTTCAGTACCAGTGGTATGAGTGTGCTCAGCAGCGACTATGCCTCGTCGCAAGGTGAAGGTGAGGACGGCGACGTCCTTCGCTGCGAGAAATGCGGCGGGACCAATTTCCAGGCTACCAAAGCTCGGAATGGGAAGCAGAGACTGATTTGTGTGAGATGCCATCAGCCTATTAGCTGAGATGTTTGACTCGTTCGTCCTTTTCTTATTCTTTGATTTCTTTTTCATTTATCATTATCTTTATTCTTCATATTTCTTCATCGCTATTTTGTATGTATTTTCTTTGTTCGTTACATGTGACGATTGACGATTGGGTGGATCCCATGGCATGTATGTATGGATGGATGATGATGGACTGGGCATATACTTTGCATAGTGGATTGATGTACAGTAGTATACCATATGAGACAACGAATAGATGGTCACGATAGCTTGTATTCCCTCATATGGCATGGAACATGAGACCGATGTGGTGGACATGGGAGTCGAGTAGATACTGATGCCAAGCCTCGACTACCATCGCTCACCTCCCGCACCAGAACTTCCCCGACACGACGACCTCATCTCTATTTCTCTCCCAATCCCCCACCACCAACCCGCCAAACCACCCTCACGGGCAAACAACTTCACAATGCCCTACCTCCCACCACTCAGGCCTACCTGGAACAATCCGCCCTCCTCCTTCAAGCCTACCCCGACACCGTACGTCTCTTTCCATCATCCATCTAACCAACCAACCAACCAACCCACACCAACACTCCATCTGAACAACCCCCCAAAAACGAACCCACCAGAGAAGAAAGAAGCAAGACTAACTAATCCCCGATGCCACCAGACCAGAATCACAACAAAATACCACTTCCCCCGACCACAAAAAACCACCTCCAAGCAAGCCCAAAAGCCCACCTCCGATCCCGCCACAACGACAACCACCACCGACACTCAAACGCCACCAGCCGCCCCAATCGCCTCCCTCACATTAAAAACCTACAACCCCACCTCGGGCATCTGTCTCAAATACCGCACCAACAAAGCCGCCGAAGTCGGCCGCCTGATCACCTCGCTTGGGAAACTCGCCGGCGGCGCGGATGTCGCTAGTCTGGGATTATCCGCCTCCGCTCCCGCTGTCGCTGCGTCTGGGGATGTGGAGATGACGGATGCGCCGGAGGAGGGGGCTTCCTGCTGCTGCTGCTGCGCCTACGACGGCGACGACGGGTGCGTCTGGAAAGGGTGGAAAGGGAGGGAAGAAGAAGGGTGGGAAGGGGAAGCGGTAGAGGGAGGGTGGAGATGTGCAGGGATAGATGTTGGTTCTGTGTCTGGCTCTCTATCTGTCTGTCTGTCGGACTTTTGTCGACGTTTGTCTCTTGTCTCCTGTCTCCTGTCTCTGGCGCGAGGGACAGAAGAACTCAGTGACGGACCGTATGTGTGATATCGAGATATTCGGTCCTTCGTCCGGACTATCTATCTACCTATCTGGACATCCGGCGGATATGAACACTAGACGATCCAGTCGGAGACGGACTCACTGTCGTATCGACATGTCCCGGACGTGTGGACAATCCCAGACCACCATGCGCTGACAGCCAACCAGTCAGCAATGGCTTCTTCAGCTAACGGTGTATGCATGTACATAGAAATGGATTCATTGGCTACGTTGCAAACATAAACTCTAGTGTGATCTTTGCATTCAAACCACTAGTCTAGGCTATCCAGCGAAGTCGAAATATCCAACATTCAAATGTACAGTGATATCCTTTTCCTTTAAATACAGTCCGTTGCCGCCCACCCAGGATCGAGGCCGACAGCAACAGACGAACACAAGACAAACAAGAATCCCGCCGTTTCAACGCCAGTCCCATGCGTATACCTCAAATAACCTCATAAATCAATCACAGAACAAGACAAAAGACAAGGGGAGGAGAGAAATTAAGTCGCGTATAGTGACGAGTGCCGGTGGCACCCTGTCGGGTATAATCGTTGAGCGTCAGTGTTTAGAAGTCCTCGTCGAAGTTGAGGCCACCATCGTTGGCACCCTCCTCCTTGGCTTCCTTGTTGGTGCTGGCCATGACACCAGCCTTCTGGTAGTCACCGACCCGCTTCTCGAAGAAGTTGGTCTTGCCAGCCAGGGAGATAGACTCCATGAAGTCGAAGGGGTTGGTGGCATTGAAGTACTTGTTGTTGCCGAGAGCGACCAGGAGACGGTCGGCAACGAACTCAATGTACTGGCACATGAGGTTGGAGTTCATGCCGAGAAGGGCAACGGGCAGGGCGTCCGTGAGGAACTCCTTCTCAATGGCAACTGCCTCGACAATGACGGACTCGACAACCTCCTTGCTGGGACGGTTGTTCAGGTGAGAGAACAACAGACAAGCAAAGTCGGTGTGGAGACCCTCATCACGGGAGATCAGCTCGTTGGAGAAGGTAAGACCGGGCATGAGGCCACGCTTCTTGAGCCAGAAGATGGAAGCGAAGGATCCGGAGAAGAAGATACCCTCGACGGCAGCAAAGGCCACAAGACGCTGACCGAAGGTCGACTCCTGGTCTTGGATCCACTTGATGGCCCAGTCGGCCTTCTTGCGGATGCAGGGAACTGGCAGTACGTTAGTCACCGGTCCACGGCATGTTAGAAGATTCACATACTGTTGTCAATGGCATCGAAGAGGTAGGTGCGCTGCTTAGGCTCCTTGATGTAGGTATCAATGAGGAGGGAGTACGTCTCGGAGTGGATGTTCTCGATCATGATCTGGAAACCGTAGAAACAACGAGCCTCGGGCACCTGCACTTCACCGCTGAAACGCTCAAGCAGATTCTCGTTGACAATGCCGTCGGAAGCGGCGAAGAAAGCCAGGACGTGAGAGATGAAGTAACGCTCATCCTCGTTCAGGCGGTTGTTCCAGTCGTGCAGATCCTTGGAGAGATCAATTTCCTCGGCGGTCCAGAAAGAGGCCTCGGCCTTCTTGTACATCTGCCAGATCTGTAGTTACGGGATGTGTTAGCCATTTGGCAGATTCTCCAAGGCGGTCACTCGTGAAAGTGGGAGACTTTTCCACTTTACGCGTGACGCGTCACCGACGTGTTATCGACTCACTTCGTGGTACTTGATGGGGAAGAGGACGAAACGGTGAGGGTTCTCCTGGAGGAGAGGCTCATTCGCTTCCATCTCCTTGATGGCAGCAATCTTGGAAACTTCAGCAGCGGGCTTCTCGACGATCTTGGTGGGCGCGTCGATGGGGGTGGAGGACGGCGCGTTCTCCTTGCCGACGGCGTCGAAGTTGAGCTTCTTGACAGGCGAGTCGCTCATCTTGAGGTTCTCGAGCGAGGAAGCAGCCTATAGAGGGGGAATGGTGAGCTCTTTTGGTCCCAACGACGCGTCCAGGGTGGGAGGCGAGAGATGACCTCACGTACCTGCTTGGAGGGAGTGAGTTGAGCAGACATTGGGACAGTGTCTGAGAGGATGTGTGCAAGAGATATGACAAGGAATTGATCAAGCAAGCACAGAGGAATGTCCAGAGGAGGGATTTGAGAGAATGGGATGAGGAAGAAAGCTGCTGGGATGGGGAGGCGCGGCGGACAGAATACTTGTGGCGACGAGGAGCGCGATCGTTAGCGCGACGGGCTAAGTCACGTCGCACGTGACTTGGCGTGTCGATGGCTGGCGGAACAACTATTGATCCGGCCCAGCGCGTTCCTCTCACGGGGCATTTTCGCATGTCAACAACCACAAACCAGGGGGAAAAGACGTGACAAAAAAAATAGACCGCCAAATAACTGGGTCAGACCACCCCCCTCCTTGCCATCCGATATGTCCAGCCCTCGGGCTTCTCCACATGCCTGCTGGAGCTAGGCGACGAGCGTCGCGTCGGTGAATTATCTTATCTGATCGATCTCGTCGCGCCTGCTCTTCCCAAACAGGTATCATTGTCGTGTGGCCTCCCACTGTTCATTCCTATGGAATTGGAAGCGGGCGAAGAACTCCCATCCCTCTATCTACGTACCTAAATATTATTGAATCATTGTACAATTGCACGACGGCCAACACCGTGTTCTCTATTCGACTCCTTCCCAGCCAAGGTCGACGCGCTTTGTTCTTTGACCTCGTAACGTCATCTTCAAATAACAAACACGAATGATACCCACACACTCGTCCCCCACAAGCCAATCGACGCGGCTCAGCTGCCTCAGCTTGGCTTTGATAATGATCGAATAAGCCAGCCCCAATCCCGACGGAACAGGGGTTTGCGAGGGGCAGCTGAACCCAAACGCGGGCCTTTTTCGGCATGATTGGCAGCGCCTGCAGCCACCCCTCGGATTAACGGATATCCGGGGCACGAATGGAGTCCTTCCTTACCGTCGGATCAGTCTAGCGAGGCAGATCCATACAGAGTGGACCTTGTTTGGGACCAAGACATGAAATGTCTCTTTCTTTCTAATGATGAACATGAGCCCGACGCGTTCTGGCCCATAAGAAGCCAGGCTGCGACGCGTCTGTCATACCCACCAAACACTGTGCTCATCTAAAATTGAGATCGTGCATATTTCTTTTTGCTTTCTAGAATTTGCCTCTGCTATGGAACCTAGGGTGAAGGCATGCAGTGATTTTTCTATGGAAACGACCGAGGGGCTGGTCGTTCTAGGAATGCTGGGTGACAGATATGTTTCAAAGGGAACCCTGGGATGGAGTCAATTGAGGCCCTCCAGCTAGCGTCTCCCGTTCCTGGCCAAGCCGTTTGCCTCACGCAAGGGACGCGCTCTAATGCCAGGGGCCCCGCAGACCGCGATCTTGTCCTACGTGTCTCCCCAGCCGGTTGGTTCCTTATCGACAGAGCTCATAACTGCAAACGAAGTGAACCAAGATTGGTATCTTCAATGTCTATATCAATTTTCATTGGATCTGCTATGTACAAGAATGATATACGGCATAGTCCCACAGATGAACGCCTCATATTGACCCACGAAGCGCTGGGCTACAGAACGGCCATGCAAATGATCCTTCCAAAACGATTCAAAAACCCGAAATCTCTATCCACCTGAGGTATCACAACCTTTACAGGACCTCCTTGAGCGAGTCAGAGAGCCACCGGTCCTCAAACTGACGCATCAGCTTGTTGGTCTGTTCAGCCAGCGAAAGGGTCAAGATCTGGAGGGAGCATTCGAGTCAGATTTCACATTGGATAACACGTGCATATCATGGAGCACTTACAGTATGAGGCAGAATACGAGCCAAGTGAGCGAAGTAACCCTTATAGATCGCAAGGAGACCTTCCGTCCGAATGGTCTGGAAGAGACAGTCGAACGCGCTCTTGTAGAGGTTACCGGTCTGGTTGTACATGCGGGACATGATAGTATCTGGGGACGCAAGTTAGCCAATCATTGCACCGTTTGTTTAGCGACGTTGCATGACATACCAGGCGGGTGCATGACGCAGCAAACAACGAATCCAGAGGCCGTGCTATGCCAGATGAAGCAGCATGATAGCGCAGGACCTTCCTCCATGCCCAGGTGCTTGACCAGGCGACGCTTGGCGAAGAAGTAAGTGGGCAGCTGGACGGAGCTACCGAAACCAGTCCGGACCATGGCGGCACCGACTCCACGGTAGAGACCACGGACTCCCTCGCCCTTGTAAATCTGCCGCAGGCCATCGAACGAGTTACGGTACTGGTGCTGGGTACCGACGGGAAGGAAGGGCGAATACGACTGGAGACGAGTCTTGACCAGGAAGAAGGGCGAGGCGCAAGCGGCACCGATGATACCGGACGTGGCACCGGAGAAGATTAATTCCGAGCGACTGAACTGTAGGATCGTTGTAGACGGCAGTGGTCATGCCCTTGCGCAGGGGTTCGTAGAAGCCGAGACGGCAGCCATTGAGTAGGATTTGATAGATATACTATGTCGCAATTGTCAGCGCTCGAGTCGACATGGTTGGTGGACGGTTCACGTACGGCGGAATCGATTCCTCGAATAATCCACGAGGACCCTCATTCTGTAGGATCACCTTGACGCCGTGGAGAACGCCGCGGTACTTCTTCACCGCATCGCCCTTTGACTGCAACTCTCCCTGTAACTGCAATCTGAATACCAATCGCGATGAGCATTCGTTCCCGGTTGTGCGCGGAGATGATTATCGTACCTGATCTTGACGGTCTCGAAGCTATGGGTGACAGTGACGGCTCCGCATGCTGCAATGCCTCCTGCGATGAAAGCACTTCAAAGACAATGAAGCATTAGCGCAAATCCCCGTCACATTCCAATTTGGGCCACATGATGGCGGTAACCTACCCTGTCGTTGTGGCCATAATGTCTGAAAAATCGCCTCCGTTAGCGGAGTGGGTATATAACGCTGATGCGCGGAGAAAGGGGTATCAAAAAGAACGAGAGCGTCTGTGCAAAAGAAAGAAAAAAGAGTGGAGAGGTTGCAGGACACCGCGCAAGGAGATATTCGAGAACTCAAGGTCGGATAACTAAGGTTGACAGGAAGATCGGTGTAATGTAAGAGATGTGCGCATGCCGGCCGGCGGCTCTCCTGCTGCCCTCCGCGGCGAACAATTGGTTTTCGGCGGCGGTGATTGGGCAGCTGTGCGGCGGCTCTCCGACCATCGGGCCAGATGAGTCAGCACGGCCCCGATGGTAGCCGCCGGATCGGAAAAACATCCGGGTCTCCAACGCGCGTGTCGAATTTCCTGGGGAACATCGCGTGCAGCATCGCATCTCGCAGGGGAGCTCAATCGCAAACGAGACTCTATCTGGTTCTTTGCAATCCCCACGGAGGAATCTGTTCTGTCAACCCATTGAACCACACCGGTCTCAACCCTCCATCAATCCGAGCAACATGGCGGACGTTCAGCAACCACCTCCACCGGCAGCGCCGCAACAGCAGCAGCCGACTCCCCCTCCAACCCAGAAAGTCTCAGATATCATTCGCAGCTTTCGCCCCACCAAGGTTTGTGCCAAATCCTCCCTCAGAGAGCTATCTCCAGCTAAGACTGTTCTCTCCTCCCAGGCTTTCAAGTCCTCCAAGCAAGATAGCTCCAACTATGTGACCTCATTGGATTTCGATGACCAGGCGATTACTTGGTGTCAGCCGGCGATGACGATACAATTCAAATCTATGATATCAAAGAGGGTAAATCGACCAAGTCTGTGCCCAGCAAAAAATACGGCGCCCATCTTGCAAGATTCACACACCACTCACGCCAGGTCCTCCACGCCAGTACAAAGGTTGACGTACGTCTGATGATCAACTTAGACTCTCCAGCTCCCGTCTAACTCTCCCCAGACTCATTGCGACTCCTGGACCTTCACAACGAAGGGTATATCCGTTATTTCTCTGGACATACTGATAAAGTGACGTGTTTGGCTTTGTCCCCCGGTACAGACTCATTCATATCCTGCTCCAAGGATGATACAGTTGCGCTCTGGGACCTGGGTCAAGAAATGCGCAGGGAAAGTTAAATGTGTCGACCCCATACCTGGTTGCATTCGACCCTTCTAGTTCAGTCATCGCCATCGCATCACAGTCGACATCGTCTATCCTTCTTTTATGATTCCGAAACTACGATAAAGCCCCGTTTTCCTCATTTGACATCGCGCAATACGAAGAAAGATATACCCCTTCAACTAGAGGAAGAGCTTGGACTCGCTTAGAATTTTCCAATGACGGCAAACACCTGCTCGTGGGGACGGATTATCATGGTCACTTCCTGCTTGATGCATTTGAAGGACACTTGAAGGCATTCTTGCTTGGCCGAAATGGATCCCCTGGTCGCGCAGCGCCGGTTTCAACGACCGGGAAGCCGCTCGGTCAAGGTGACGCTTGCTTCTCCCAGACGGACGATATGTCATCGGCGGGGCTGGTGACCACCCGGATGTTCTTGTTTGGGATACACACAAAACCCCAGAGTCTAACGGTACTCTTCAGCCCATGTGCAAATTACCGTATCGTGGTCGGACGGCTCTTGTGGACTACAACCCCAGATACAACATGTTCGCTACTGCCGATAAAGACACCATCTTTTGGCTTCCGAAGACGGCGCAAAGTCCTCTGAGAAACAAGGCTAGATTGAGGTTCAGGATACACACCCGAGACTTCATGCATGGACTCTGCCAGGTGGGGTATATTGGAATGCTAATGAAATCATGCCACCTTGATATACCATTCATGTATGCTTGGTCAACCCGATGGAAGAACCCTAGTCTTTGCGACCCTTTTCTTTGCCAATCAAACTCCTGGCTGTGTCGCAAACCCATATCAGAGGGCCTTCCAGGTTTTCATCGCCATCCCTATGCCTTTCAACTTTGGCCTCGATCTGCTTCACCACAGTCCGGTTGCTCGATATCGTCATGATTTTGCTGGCCCATCCATACATAAACACACTATGATTGATGTCGGAGAGAACCTCCGTCACGGTTTGATACTGGAGGAATAGCACCGTGTTCCTTCGCGGCTTCAATCACATCTCCGGCCTCGACGATCTTTATCGGGATCTTCCATTGGGACGGGATTTGGTAATCAGAGAGTTCCTGGAACTTGTGCATGATGGATTCCTATCCATTCCATCGAACGGGTGGTCACCCATCAATATCTTTGTTCGTTCTTTCTCGACATCGGTGCCGATGACATTCACGATCTCCCGCATTCGCCTTGCCGCCTCTGCAGTACAGACCAGCTCGTGATCTGCCATTGCAGGCCAGAGCTCCTTCGTGAGCAAAGGCCGCTCTTTTTCCACCTCCATCTGTCGCACAATGGCCCTGTGCAACTCAGGTGTTGGCGTGATATTTTTGAAATGGGACAGGTCAGACACCATAGCGAGCAGCAAGGTACAGTCCACATTGAGCGTCGAGGTGAATCGTTTGAACGGCTTAGGTAGCAGTCGGCGCAATTCCTCCTGCAGGCGTTGCCATCCGGCGTCGCAGGTCTAGAAGAATCAAATACGGCCTCTCCACAATCAACCGTGATCCCATAGCCTCGTATTACTTTCAAGAGATCGTCGATTTCCGAACTCGTGCCCTCCGTGATCTTCGTAATCACAAACCGTAGCCGGGGATGTCTATATCTGACCCTGTTCCTGTCGGCGGCCTTCCTCATCTCCATCGCCAACTTGATCAGCTCCACCTCATCATCGTCGTCATCATCCGAGTCCAAACTACGATCATCATCGTAATTCCGCAGCACTGTGCGCTCCTCCCCGTCGGACCCAGTATCCGAACCGCCCTCCCACCCCTTCTTCGCCATCTCAAACAGCAACCGCGTCTCCGAAATCGTAGACACCTTCACCCACTCCTCGCCGTCATCCGCAACAATATCCACGAACGCACTCTTCCGCTTATCCTTATTCGGCCGCTTCTTGCCCGTGTCATCCCACGCGCCCGGCTCCCCATCCCAGTAGAAGCGCTTCCCGAACGCAACAAGCCCCGTGCACGTCCGCTTCGCAATCGCCCAGACGGCCTCGTAGAGGGCAGATTGGACGACCGCAGCGCATGCGACAGTCGCAGCTGCGTGTCGTCGTCGTCGGCTTCGGTCCCCGCCGAGACGGATGCATTGACCTTGTCTGCGAGCTTTTCCAGCATCCGCAGCTCGGATACGGCATTTGAGCGGAGGGAGCGCACTTCGACGACTTGGGGGTTGCGCTGGGTTTCGGCGAGGAGGGCTTGGAAGGAGTCGATTTCGCCGATGAGGGTTTGGCAGCGGGTCACGAGGGCGGTGGCTATTTGTTGCGTGGAGGGGGCGTGGTTGGGGTCGGAAGGGTCATGATGGTGACTCGTGGTGGCGGTCGTTGTCGCCATGGTGGAATTGAGGTGGAGGAGTGTGGGAGAATGGAGTGTTGTGCTGGTTGAAATGGTGGGTGTATAAACATTGTTAAGGTTGGCTGTTGAGCCTCCGGAGATCTGGATGAGTCAGCGGTGTTCCCCGCAGGACTATTTAGGAGGTGTACTGAGGGTTGACTCATAGATTAGAGAAGATCTGAGAATGTTCAGGAAGTATACATAGAAATTGAACTGAGAAATGGTGAGTGCTGACCTGTAAGGCTAGTGGTCCCCTATTACTTTCCATCACCACAACTCTGTTCGCATAGATGCCCCCACACAACGACTACCTGGGTCGATCCATAGGACTCAAGAGCTTGCTGTGCCATCTGGATGCACCGAAGACACAATACGAAACATAGGAAGTCGATGAAGTTATCTCATCACTTGTTGTTTATGCTCTCAAAGGTACACGTGTAACCAGAACTACTCAGGCTTGTTGCGGGTGTACCAATATCCGAAAGGCTTGCAGAGAAGGGCAAGTGCGAAGCAATGGTGCCCTAGAAAATCACCAAAAACCCGATAGCCAGTACCTGAGTACGCTATTGCATGATTCAGTATGGATGGTTTGGGCATTCATACCGGTACACGCAGCTGGGAAGGAGAATAGCTGGGACAATGTTTATCCGTACGACAACTCGGCTGAGACCCAATAATGGATTGATGCTAGGCCTTAGCCTTTGTTCAATGCCCCTTGATGAGGTTTGAAAATACAGCACACTTCAGTCTTAGTCGGAGTTGCATACCAAACTTGTCGGCGCATCTCTTTTGTTGCCTAGACCAAGAGAACAAGGCTTCTCATGCCATCTTACGGTCCACCGAGCAGCATGTCGGTGACTATATATTCAGAGGTTGTTGGTCTTGATGAAATGATCCCCCGTATTGTAGATCCTGAGTATGAAGGTACGAAGACGAAAAGAACCCTTTGTCCAAGACGAATGCAAACTTTGGGGGCCCTGTATTAATACCACTACACGACAGAAAAAGTCGTGGAAGGGCTTACCCCCTGGGCATATCGGCATGCAGATGTCGCTAGCCCAACTTGCACAGATGAATGGCCAAGAGAAGAGGACCAATTCAAAGATTTCTTTTATCAGCTCAGTACCCACCACTACCAAATAGGTGATTGTAGTGAAATTGAGATCACACACGCAGTTCAAGAAAGTGACCGAATCACATTACCAAGGAAGAACTGGAGAGTCCCAACGAAGAGTACTTCACGCACTTCATGAGATCGCAAGGCATGATGCTCAGGGTATTGATGCAAACCGCGTATCTCAATATTGAAGGTATGAGGCACCAAATGCCTTCTATCCAGTAAGTAGTTGTTGTCTGATGTCCATGTGTTGGCCTTGAGTGACTTTCAAGATTTCGGCTTTCGAGTTTAGACATCAGTATGTGGTGGGTGGGAAAAGATATGCTGCTATGCCAGAAGGTGCAGCCGTGGTTAGCCTGCACGACAAGCTGGTACCAATCATTTCTTACATAGGTGTAGTATAATGGTCATACCTTTTCCCCTTCCGAACCCATCTGACAAGTTCCAGTGGTTCCAAGGGCAGATATGGACCGAGTTTGTAGCAGAAGTTCTCAGCATAATGCTGGGGCAGCTTGCAAAAAACATCGCGATGGGCATTCGGGACCAGGAGGTCTTTGTAATTGGCTTTTTTGGATTCTATGTCTATGTTGCTCGCGGAGACTTCACGGCTGGGTCAATCACCAGATTGCACTCTAGCGGATTTGCTGACGACGAGATGTTCCAGTTGAAATTCACTCGTGGGTATGATCTCTGCCTTAAGAACGACTGGGTTGAAGCCATGCGCCTGTTGACAAGATTGTTCCGCCACTTCTTAAGTGGAAATGCCAATATTGGTTCTCTCCAGGCCACTCTGGATGGGACGGCCGACTCGAGCTCAATAGGTGAGTCTAGGGAGTCAATTTCACTGTAAAGGAAGGTGTCTAGCATGGTTTAGGACCCAATCAAAGAGCTCACCTTTCTGTATCGAGGTGCCTCGTACTCAGTGGCTTGCCCGCCTCGGATGTTCCGACATTCGAGTCTTGATCTACGAATGGCTTGTGGAAAAGGCTTTGTTCATCGCATGACTCGATCCGACTTGGGTGGGTTATCAACTGTAAACCTGGGCAATCTGTAAGGTTCGACAGAGTGTGGGAGCCATGTTGATTGCGTTCCTTGGTTGCGATAGTGGGTAAATCTCGGACTGCCAACCCACAGGGCTGAGGGTCTTATGCTACTACTCGAAGATTGTATGCCATATGCCACTATGGGTTGATGTATGGAGAGCCGTGCCATCGAAATGCTCTAGCACGCCGTTGGAAGAATGTCAATCTTCTCTCCATCTGGTTAAAGCAATCGAGAACGCAGGTTTCTGGCCACGGCCAAGACGCTGACGGAGATGTCCGGCGTGTCATCACCACAGACTCGGCGGCATGAATACCACAACCAAAGTGACGGAGACCATCCATGTTCCTCTTTTAAGGCTTCTCCTGGTCATTGTGATCTTCACGACACTACTACTGGGTACTCGCTCTCCCCCGGTTTAACCGGGCTAGTGTGACGGTGGAGCAAGCCCGAAATCCACACTCCAATTAGCCCATGCTTAGCCCCATGGCCGATATGAATAAATAGGCAACGTCGCAAGCTCGTCTCCTGCCGAATCCTGCTAAAAATCAGCCCCCAACACGTTGTGGAGGCCTGACGCTAGATACGACCACTTGGCAGCACAACCGCCATCGGAAGATTTCTTGTCATCCACGCCAAACACATGATTCTCCAGTAATTTCTGCAGATGGAGCAGAACTAATGCAGACTAGCACTCGGGTTTCTTATCTCTCCGCCGCGGCTCCATCTCGAGCGTTGCACTCCACGGGCTAAAGGCCGCACGAGCTGTCAGGCCAACCCATTTTCTGACTACGGCGCTGGAAAGAAGGTTCACTATTGGAGTGGTGCTGACATGGGTAATCCCATGGCCACATAGCCGAGATGCGCCAGGGGCTGGGCTAAATACTACGGCCTGATGCTGGGCCATACGCCGCAATTAATGAAAAAAAGTGGGATCCCTGATGAACAGCGCATGCCCATAAATATTAGGTCCTCCCAGCCCTGGACCTTTTTCTTCTATTGATTGTTATAGCAACTACTGAGACAGATTGAGCAACCATGTCACGATTATATTGATCGTCTGGCTCAGCCAGCTGAAAAGAAGAAGATGCGACTTGTTGTTGCCTGTTGCAGCAGGTGAGGATCCCTTTCCAGGAGGCCTTTCACCATTGGATTCTGCCAACGCTTTATATCTGGTTGTTATGCATGCTAACGAATCAAGAACTGGCACTCTGGGTCTGCATGAAGCGCTCGAAATCCTGGGGTATACCCCATACCATATGATCGATGTTATGTACAAAGGCGGGGTGCCTCACATGAAATGCTTCGAGGACGGTATTATTGCAAACATGATCACTTCTCAGGCATTAAGCGCTACGAGACGTCGGATCTTGAGAAGTGGGCTAGCGAATATGATGTGAGTGACTGTCCTTCAGAAGATCTTGGGTTCGATTGTTGTGATGCGTGCGCATCGAGACATAGGCACCGGCGCTGACAAGATAAAAGTGCATACTCGAAATTCCAAGCTATCTTGGAGTCCGCTGCCTCGAAGGTTACATCAACGATCCGGACGTCAAGTTCATCTTGACGGAGCGCTCGCCAGAAAAATGGGCCAAGTCGATCAACACACACCATTGGCGCCGCTTTGATGGTCGGCTACTCGTTTCCCATGAACATTCTAAAACCATTCAACTCGGAACTCAAGCATTTCTGGCGCCTTGGAGAGCTGATGTACTTGGCTTATTGTGATGGCAAGTTGCCTCAGGACCAGGACACGAGGTCACCCTTCGCCAGAACTACGTGGAATAGTGAGTGCCTATACCTGAGTTTTCCAACTGTATAGAGTTAAATAGTACTGATTGGTTATCTTTGCGAATGCAGCATCCAACACGTGAAAGATGTCCTCCCAAAAGACAGACTTCTAGTCGTCAAATTGGAGGAAGGTCTCGGCTGGGAGCAAATCTGTCCGTTCCTTGAACTCCCCATCCCAGAGACAAAATACCCGCGGAAATGAGCCGGATAAATTCCAGAAAATCATTGAGCACTGGCTTGAGCCAAGGGTCAAGTCAGCCATGTTGAATCTCGGTGCCATCACTACCGCAACACTCGGCATCGCTGGATTCCTGGGTTGGAAGTATCTTCGCTGATGTGGGCTAATGTAATATGCAATATGGTTAGTTAGAGGCCAGTTGGCCTTGTTTAATTCAAGCAACATATACTATGACTTGTGAGACTTGGAGTAAGATGCGACTAGCAAGTATTGTAGTTCCTCTCCTGGGAAGGCCGTCTTACTTCAAAGTGCTAGCCAGCACCCGGGAGACGAACAAGATACCATGCATTCCGTTTAACCCGATCGTTTTAGTATTATCCATCTATAAGGATTGATGATCAGTTATCAATTTAGTCCCTGGCCAGGCTAATGTCATAGTTAAGTGGCATTAAAGTTAGTGGCATCGATGACGTGATTTTGCTTGTTTTATGCTCATGTGAGACTAACCCCAGATCACCAGGGTGCCACTTTCGTATTGCTTTTTCTATCGTGATAAGCGTAAAGAGTAAGATCGTAGTTCCAGATGGAAATTTCTCTCGTGGAAGCAACCGGTTTTCAAGGAAAACCCTACAGACAACCCGCCACATCTGCTCGCAACGTTGGAGTTTTCAAGTACAACAAGCCCAATCCGATAGTTCCTTCAATTATTGAACTATGTGTTGCAATGTCTAATTTTATCGTATCAATCATGCTTTCCCCGGTGATACATTAACTTTGGGCTGTCTCGTCACGGCATTCCGGAGCGACCATCTTCGACTTCTCAATGCAGATTCTGGCTAACTCTGACATCGATGAGCTGTTGAGGATATCAAACATAGTCAATGATGCGTCCAACTCGCGAGAAATCCACTTGCGGAACCCAATAGCCGATAGGGAGTCCACCCCGCAAGCAGTGATCGGTTTCCTGATATCAATCTCATCCATGGGACACATGACCATCTCAGCAACACGGCACACGAGTGATCTTTCAACGACATCTTGTGCTTCCAGAGAGGATCGCGCTCGCTGGAGAAGGTATCCAGGAGACTTCATGGGAGTGACTGTGGAAATCTGGTCAGTGGTCCCGTCACAGCGTCGAGCTGGGATGCCTCGACAAGTTGAGAGAACCTCGCATCTGTCAACCATTCTATTTGGGCTCGGGCTGTCTCGGTCTGAGGCACAGCTAGTCCGATCATTATATGAACATTTGGTAACTTCCCAGTTCCATCTGTGAAGATGGCTGCGCCAAGAATGCGGTGAAGTTCACTTTCAGTGATACCGTTGATGCCCGTCTGACGTACTCGCTCTTTTGTCTCGGGATTGGACGCCAGATATCCGATATCCCAGACTGGACACAAATCAATCGTGGTCAACGGAACACCACAGGATCGCTGGGCTTTTGCAAATGAATCCATGAATGTACTGGCTGCAGTATACGCTGCTTGCCCTGGATTACCGACAACTCCGAAAATGGAGGAGAGGGCAAAAAGAAATCTAATGTCGATCCGATCTGTTGCAATAATGCGCTCAAATTCTGCAGACCATAGACCTTAGGTGCAATGACAGCTTCGTAATCGTCAAGGCTCATGCGATCGAAGAGTACATCCTATCACGTTAGAACAAATTGAGTCGGCACTATAGGGTAGATTGACTTACTCGAACCACCATGGCACTATGGATGACTCCAGCAAGAGGGGCATGTCTTGCGATAGAATGGTCGTCACTTCACTAACTTGGCTGATATCACATTTCAAGGCTCGTACGTTGATGTCCTTCTCGCCAAGCTGCATCAGCAGGGATTGCATGGCCGGCAAACTGGCTTTACTCCGAGTTACTAGAATTAGATGTCTAGCACCACGCGAGGCCAACCAAGTAGCAATGCTCTGGCCGAGACCACCAGAAGCTCCCACGACCAGGTATGTTGCATCTGGCCGTAAGTATCCTGCCATTCGCGTGACTGGAGTGACCTAGTTGGGTGTTAGAAATGGTATTTAAGATGGGCATACAATGATCCAGGTTACTTGCCTTGACCATAGCGTCATCCTGAAGCGCGACAACAGTCTTTCCTATACTGCGTCCACTCTGCAGTAGCTGGAATGCTGCTTCAACCTCAGATACCGTGAATCGATTGATTGAGTACCTCGAATCCAACCCACGCTCCCGAACATCCCAAATACCTCGGCAAATAGCTTCCTCATCAGCCGGGGACGGTCTCGCGCGAAGACACTCAAATCAACCGATGAGAAGGACAGGTTCTTGTCAAATGCTGACAATTCCAGGTGTGAATTTTTCATCGCATCTGTTTTTCCAATCTCCACAAATCTGCGAATGAAGCAAGGCACTCTACGGATGCTCGCATGGCATCTCCCGCAATCGAGTTCAGGACTACATCGACTCCTCTCCCACGTGTCGCTAGTCGGAGACTCTCAGCAAATGACAAGTCGCGACTGAAGAAGATTCGACTCTCCGGAATACCGTAGGTTTCTATCAAAACTTCTTCTTAGCGATGCTGCCGACCGTTGCGTAAACATTGGCCCCGATCTGCTGGGCCAGGATGATGGCTGCTTGTCCCACACCTCCGGCAGCGGCGTGTATCAAGATGCTTTCATCTCCATCAACCGGGCAACATGATTGAGGCAATAGAACGCCGTGCAGAATGCAACCGGTATACTTGCTGCAATACCCAATGGCATCGTATTGGGCACTTTCCATGCACTCGCAGCGAGACATCGGACCTTGCTGGAAAAACAGCCCTCAGATATGGCGCATATTCGGTCTCCCGCAGAAAACCCTTCGACGTTTTCTCCAACAGCAGTGACAATACCGCTACATTCGATTCCAAACCCATCCAGGTGGATTTGATTATTTGCGTACATGGCGTCCTTGAAGTTCAGACGACAAATTGTACATCCAACTCAAGGTAGCCGCTCTTCACGGTGTCGACGAACTTGTCATTGTCAGTGAAATATAATGAGGAGAGTAACCCATGCTCTCCAATTTCCAGGCGAAGTGGCCGATTTCCTGGTGGAAGCGCTGTAGAGTCGGAGCAGAGTTTCTGGGATCTTGATAAACGGCGCTGTTGGTGATGGTATCCGGGACAATACGCGGCACAGAGACGACGCCATCACGCGAAAGAAACTCCTGATCGGTCTTGCCTGATGCAGTGAAAGCGCACTTGAAAACACCAATTATCTCCTCGACTATTCTGCTTTCCGGTGCGGATTGGCTGAAGTCGGTATCCAGAACAGCAATTGGCTTTCCTGTTTCTAAACGGAGAGTTCTCGCAAGACCGAAGACCATATTTCTAGTAGGATCTTGAGAGTTGAGATATCCGTTTCGAACAATCCAGAGTAGTCCTGCAGCGGACATTAACATCCTCTGGATTGAGCCGAACGTTTTCGTGGTCAGATTGCCAAGTATGGGCTGCTCAACCTCTCCAATAAAAAATACAAAAGTCACCCAGCTCAGAGACTTGGTCCAATGCGGTAACTTGAACTTGGCTTCCGGTAAGCTTTTCGAAGCCATCTTTCAATGCGCCGAGAGGGAACCATTTAGGCTCGCCGTGGTAAACGAGGGACACCCTCTTGCCGTGTAGGCCGCTGCTGGGCTCGCTCAAAATATCATCCAATGGAACAAACTCTGACTGGAAACAAAGTTGCTTTTCTTGAGTAAGGGTTCTCGTTAGAGCATGGTCCCCTATTGGGGCCATGACTAGGCCATCCAGGTGGAGCATTGGAGGAAGATTCTCGTCAGTGACGACCCAGATATTACTCTCTGTCGAACGTCCTTTGCAAGCTTCGTTACCCTGCTCTCCATAGATCATCATTCCTGCACCTGCTGGCGCTCTGTGGTCGTATGAAATTGTAAGTTGTTTGATAAATGATGCAACATACTGCACCTTGAGCTCATTTGCGCCAGCTCCCAGCATCAACCAAGCAACCTGAAGGCATATGTCCAATGTTGCCGGATGAATGAGAATCTCCACCACCGTTGAAGACAATGTATCGGCTGTAGTATCGGGTACTGTGGCTTTGACCACGGCGTTTCCTTTGTGAGCATGACACTCTTGCATCCCTCGGAAAAGACGACCATAGTCAATGCCATGGCCAGAAAGCTCATCGTAGACTGCTTTGGACTGAACATTGTTGCAAGAGAGCTCCCTTATAGAAGATAGCTTTCCAGAAACTGACTCTGAAAGTCTCTGATCAAGTTCTTCGCCGTTGATTGGGTTGGGTTGCATTTTCTGATTTACGGCAATAAGGCCATGGCAATTTTCTTCCCAGCCTTTCTCCTCGGCCCAGGAAGAAACATGAAACTCAGACCACTTGCTAGACACCGACCTTGTGCCTTCTGAATACGGCTGCAGTGAAATCATCAACTCGACCGCAGCTGTGTTCGGCACTATCAATGCCTTCCAGCCGATATCTCTCTCAAGGAGAAAGATTCGATATCTGACTTGTTGCTTTTGGCCTCTTGAAGCACTGCCTCGATAGCCATGGCAACATAGCCAGCCATAGGAAACACGTTATGGCCATTGAACTGATGTTGGCGCAACCATGGGTGGTCATCCGCACGGAGTACCATCCGCCATTGAGGATGGAGGTCATTGCCTTCGGCCGACCACAGTCCTATCAATGGATGGCGTGGAGATTTTGGATGATTGATATTGTTTGAGATCCGACTGGCGTACCAATATTCCCGCTCGTGGTTCCAAGGGTAGGGTGGAAGGTCGTTCAATTGACGTAGCTGTGTTCCGTTCGTCACTGGGAAATTGACTGCATTCAAATCAAGTGAGCTTCCAAGACACACTAGGGTCTCTGCTAGTTGATGCATTGTGTCAACTGCATTTTGTTCTTTCTTCAATGTGGGTATATAATGTATCGAGATGTCGCCATACTGAGCTCGCAGGATATCTTTTATGGGTCCCTCCAGGGTTGGATGAGGGCCAATCTCAACAAGACAGGTAATATCATTCCCTCTACCAGCCTCATCATTCAAGAGCGATGTCAATCCGTCTGAGAAACGTACTGGAGACAGAAGATTCTCTTCCCAGTAAGAGGGCTGTAGTTCAGTGCCATCCAGACCACATGAGCGGGCGGAAGAATATAACGCTATGGAGGAACTTGATGGGCGTATATTCGTAATCATTGAGCGATACTGAGCGGCTGCGGTTTTCATGTGATGAGAATGATAAGCCACGTCGACATTAAGACGTCGACAAAGGATCGACTTTCTATCAGCTACTCTCTGTATCTCAGTAATATGATCAGCATCGCCTGAGATAGTCACACTGCGTGGGCTGTTAACACAGGCGACAACAGCACGATTCTCAGAGATCTGTTCAATCAAAGCTGTAGTCTCTGCATGCGATGCTCGTACCGCCATCATGCCCCTTTTATCGGCAGCCTTCTGACCGTATCCGCAGCTGTTCCACGAGCAAGTGCAAGTGTCATTGCATCTTCCAGACTTAGCATTTTGGCTGCGTATGCTGCAGCTATCTCGCCACTCGAGTGGCCGATAGTAGCCTTTGGTGTGATATTCCACGACCGAAGAAGATCCGTAAGCGCTATTTGAACAGCAGTACATGCTGACTGACTGATTGTAGGCACAGACAATTGCGATTCATCTTTGGGCCTGTTCAATTCCTCTACTCTTATCAGTTCATATAATGTTGTCTCGTAAGAAACTTTTACTTAGTGAATCCATACCTATCAGGGAGAAGCCCGCCTGGAGGCTGGATAGGCGGAGATCGGCTCTCTCGATAGCCTTGGCAAAGACAGGATAGACACTGAAAAGCTCTCTTCCCATAGCATGCCAGTGAGCTCCTTGTCCAGTGAAAACAATGCAATGTTCTGTGTACCGACTACCCTTCGGGGTTTGATATCATGAGCTCCCAGGCGGTCAATCAGTTGTTTTGCAGATTTGGCTGACACAGCTAGTCTCCAGGACAGAAGGGTACGCCTCTCACAAAGGGTATAGGCGAGATTTGAAATCAAGTTACGGTCGAGTATGTCAGGGTGTTGTTGTAGGTAGGCTGCTATGCTCTTGGCCTGAAGAACAGCTGCTTTCTCGGTGTTACCAGACAAGATATAAACATGGGACACCGATGTGTTTCCTGGAGGATTAATTGAGCGTTCTTTGAAAGACTTCATGGGCTGTGGTCGTCTTGGAGTTGCGGCCATTTTCAATACGGCGTGCGCATTGGTTCCTCCGAAGCCGAAATTGTTGATACTCGCATAAGGTCGTCCTTCAGGCCACGGACAAAGCCTCGTGGGTATCTGGCAATACTGTCAGCATTACGACTAGCAAATGTCAGTGAGCATCAAGAACCAACTTGAAGATTCCAGTCTCTAAGAGGTATCTCATCTTTTCCTCGTTCAAAGTTGCAATTTGGCAGTATGAACCCTTTCTCCAGCATTAGAACCGTCTTGACCACCGAGACTAGCCCGCTCGCCCCCTCTGCATGACCAAAGTTGGATTTGACTGATCCAATGAACAATGGGTCCTGTGGAGACCTGGTGGAGCCAAATACTTCGTACAGAGCCCGGGCTTCAAGAGGATCACCGATTTTGGTTCCTGTTCCATGTGCTTCTACATATCCGGTCTCCTCAGGACTGATACTGGCTGCTTTATACACAGCTTGCATCAGGGTTTTCTGAGCTTCTGAACTCGGCACACCAATGCCGGGTGTATGCCCATCTTGGTTCACTCCAGTGTTGACAATGATAGCACGAACTGAGTCACCATCACGGACGGCATCATCTAATCGCTTTAGTACAATACAAGCAGCGCCTTCGCCACGTCCGTATCCGGAATTTCCCCTGTGATCGAACGGGTAGCATTTGCCACTGTCCGAAAATAACCTAAATGGAACGTTAGCAATAATCGTATGCAGCACGGGCCTCTACCCACCTTGTGAGCGAGTATGATATAAAGTAATCGGGAGTCAGATTCAGATGGCAACCCCCAACCAATGCATGTGTGGACTCTCGGGTCCTAAGACTTTGGCATGCAAGATGCAATGCAGTGAGACTTGACGAGCACGCCGTGTCAACCGTCATACTAGGACCCGTGAAGTTAAAGAAATGTGACAATCTGTTAGACAGGAAGGAGGAGGCACAGCCTGGAGCCTGGAATAATGGCGTGTTCTGAAGATCTTTGAAGTGACTTAGCTCATAGTCACTGAATGAGCCGGCAGCAAAGACCCCAACGTGCTGGCCTGAAACGCTTGACTTCGTGATTCCGGCGTTTTCGAGTGCCTCATAGCCACATTCGAGGACTAGCCGTTTGCTGAGGGTCTGTTGCCATAGCCTCCTCGGCTGTCATGTCGAAAAATGCGGCGTCGAATGCGGAGACATTGTCTATGAAATGACCACCTTGAGTATGGGTGGATCCTTGTTGGTCGGGATTGGATGGTAATATGCATCGGCAGAGAACCTTGTTGAGGGGATCTCAGACCAGGCACTCTTTGCTTGACAGCAGAATCTCCAGAACTCTTCGGGGGTCCTTATGTCTCCTGGCAAACGATAAGATAAACCAATGACTGCGATAGGTGTTGGGACCTCCGGCTGGTCCGAGCTACATGAGGGAAACATGGTGTTGTTCTGGCATATTGTTCATTAGCCAGGTTCAAGAGAAGAAATATCGAGCATCCCGACCTCCTTAGGCGACATATGAGCGAGTCGAGCGACGATCCAGGGTCACAGTCGATGTTGAGGTGGGAACAACCTGTTTCCTAAACAGTATTAGAGCAACCCAGAACGTGACACCACAAGCCCTAGACACTCCATACATGGAATAAGTCCTCAGGTCATCAGCACATGTTGCGTAGTATTTTAGAGAGTTCAAAGCGTGTTGAGACCGAATTCCGGCGATCGCCTAATTAAACTCCGTCTAGCGGTCTGCTTCACCCCGCATCTCACAATGGCTGAGGTTGTTGGGGGCCATTCCCATTCCCCGAGGCACACAATCTCACCATGAACGGCAATTTCCATGTTCCTAGCTATAGCTCGGACCAGTTCAACTTCACCAAAGATGTCGTGGATTACTGGGGACGGGATGGCCTGGATCCAGTTGCGATGATTTGGAAGCCTCCAACGAGCAATGACCCGAGCCAACTTCGAACTCTTCATTATAGCCACTTCTCTCATCGTGCACGCCAGATAGCCCGGGGGCTGCGTGAAATAGGAGTTCAGAAGGGAGATGTACTCTTGCTTGTTTCATCTAAGACACCGGAATGGTAAGGTTTCACAAACATAGCAAACTGATTGATGGATGGACAACACTGATGTCGCAGGTATGAAACTGTGTGTGGATGCATTCTCTCTGGAGTTGTGATATGTCTTTGTTCGTTAGTCTTGACCTCGTCGGAGCTTTACATTCGTGCAAAGAAGGTGCAGGCATCGGCCTTCGTCGGTGATGCCCAGACGGTGAAGCGGTTCTTGGATTTCAGCGACACACAAGCTGAGCCTTGTGTACGGCATACAATACAGCTAGATGCCGTGGAAAAGACATTTAGTTCCCGGGTCCGGCTCTATACTTCACTTCTTTCAAATAATGTCCAGCACAATCCGGACGACGAATTCCAAACAGACCCCACAGATGCCTGCCTACTGTACTTCACATCTGGGACAACGGGTCACCCAAAGATTGTTCAGCATACACATGTCTCATATCCGTTTGGTAAGATAAGGTTGGGACTGCACTTGAGATCATGATTCTGATATCTCAACCACATATAGGTCATATAACTACAGGTAAATACTGGTTAGACGTCCGTCCCGGTAGCATTCTTTGGAATCTGTCCGACCAAGGTAAGCAATCTCCATCCATGATTGATGTTGAGATTAGAAATTGGACTGATATTCAGAATCTAGGCTGGGCCAAGGCGATGTGGGCTTTTTTTGGCGCATGGAGTCAAGGAGCGGCCCTTTTCGTCGACGTAGACCCATCCTCATTTGACCCTGAGAGAACAATTGAAATATTGCATAGATACCCCATCACCGCATTTTGCGCAGCTCCTGCTATATATCGCCAATTGGTGTTGGATGAGAGCAAACAGTGCTTTGCAGCTCTACCTCCGAAAGCCCTCGAGCACTGCACCAGTGCCGGGGAAAACCTTGAAAGCCACGTGATGCTCGAATGGTACGAGATGTCAGGTGGATTGGTGATCTGGAACGGGTTTGGACAGACAGAAACTTCAATATTAAGCGGGAATTATCCTGCTATTGCCCCTAAAGTGGGCTCCATGGGAAAGCCATTGCCGGGTGTGCCGCTCTTCATTCTCAACGACCAGCGGGACATTGCCCATCCATATGAAGAGGGGGATATTGCGGTGAAAGTCTCCGGTCTGGATGACAAAATCTTCCAGGGCCTATTTGAGGGATATGTTGATGAGGACGGCTCTATCAATAGACCTATCGTTCATGATTCCAACAAGAACTCGTGGTATTTGACGGGAGACCGGGCACACTGTGACGAAGACGGATATTTCTGGTACAAAGGCCGTGCAGATGATCTTATCATTTCTGCAGGACATAGAATCGGTCAGTCGAGTCACTTCTTTCGCTATGCTGGGTCATCCATATTTAACGAAATTGCAGGTCCGGCGGAGGTGGAATCAGTGCTTCAGGCGCATGTGGCAATAACAGAATCTGCTGTTGTTGCAGCACCACATGAGGAACGAGGAACAATTGTCAAGGCCTTTGTAGTCCTCAGTAATAACTTCCTGGGAGTTCCTGCAGAGCGGCTGAAGCAAGAGATTCGGCAACATTGTCTACAACACAAGCCGGCTCACTATTGCCCTCAGGTGATTGAATTTGTCGAGGCAGGTTTTCTCCCGAAGACCGTGAGCGGAAAGATAATGAGGAGGCAGCTCCGACTAGGAAAGAGTGTCTAAGTGTGCGTTGGCTATCATTGATGTAGATAAGATACCTAGGATAATTATCGTATCTCGTATCATCATGTCCACACAGGGTGGTACATGTTGATGGAATTAGATGTCTACCTCTACTGCTCCACAACAATGACAAATTAGAAATCATATTCTCCTTTGTAATCCTGACTCGCTGAATAGAACCAATAGCTCGAAGATTGAAATGAAACAATGTGCATGATGTACTGTACATGAACCTATCAGCCGCTGCAAATATACTTCCTCGTAGTGATGCACCATACCCAAGTTGCCGTCACTAGATTGCCGGATTCCATAAAGTATCAAGTGAACGGTCATTTAGATGCCGAATCCTTGTGTTGCGTAGCGCCTAATTCCTGGATAGGAACCGTGTGCTGATCCATCTCCACCGGGGGAGCAACATATGCTTGGGGATAGGTATATCCGTAGTGATTCTGGGTCATTCCCATGGCGGAAGCAGCCTTCAGCTGCTCCAGCTCCTTGAGTGAGGCAGTTCGCTTTCTTCTCTCCCATCCACCCAGAGCAGAGCAGAACCAGCAATGATGGCGAGAGGAATGCCCAGACCAAGTCCGATAGCAAGTTGCTTTTTCTGGCTGTCGTCTTCCGAAGTCTCTGGTAGAACCCCACTGTCGTCGCCACTGTTGACTGCGGTCGTGTTCGATGACGCTGTTGATGATGGTTCGCTTGTGCTGGTGCTATAAGCTGCTAATGCCGCGACACCGGGCATCACGGAGCCCGTGGGGACGTAAAAGGCCCTGTCGACGTCGCATTCGATGGATGCATCATCGATCTTGACGACATTTCCGCAACAGTACTGATTGCCGATGGCATTGACAACTCGGTGACCGTTTCCCTGGTTCCATCGCTCTGTCACATTGACGAGACGTTAGCGAGGGTAAAAATCCATGCTGTCTCGCGGTCCTTGACAATGCTCTAAGGATTCGAGACAGTCGAGGTGAGCGTTTCACATACTGCATGGTGCTGCTTTTGCACAATCACCGCCCCAGTTCTGATCCGTGCAGCTTCCTCTGGACATGGCGGGACCATTCGAGCCCTGTAGATAGCAGAGGCCATTGGAGAGGCAGATGTCGTCTTTGCTACAGCAGGTCGTGACATCGGCAGTGACATTGCAAGGCACATCGTTGCCAGCGATGTTGCCGTTCACGAAGTAGCATGTTGCGTCCGAGTCAACCGCCGCTGATGTTGCTATTAACGCCAAGACAGGGAAGACGACTGAAGGGGCAAAGGGCCTCATGGTTGCTTTCGGGGAATTTGCAGTGTACCGACTTCTCGAGAAGAACGTGGAGTCAATCAGGGTCTGGGCATGCTCCGTTCAAGGGAGAAGGGACCTGTCACCCGTGCTGAAGAGAGATGGAGCAGGAGAAAGCAGGACACGCCAGATGTTGGTCCTGTCTGTCGGTCTGACAGGTTTTATTATTATCTAATTTCGACATGACTAGCAAAGGGGGAGCGTGAGGGGGGTCCATCACCAGCAGCTAAACCAGTCAGCATATCTTCGGGTAAAGATCGCTGCAGGATGGTCGACAAAAAAGCTCCAGCAGATCCTTCCCAAGACCCTGTTTTTTCCACGCCAGTCTGAGCTTCTCCTTCGTATCCTACCACACGCGTTGAAGACTGGGCCACACTGCTGGAAGAACGTTAATCAAGGGGATACCAGGCTGAATTGCGATCGACGCACTCTCCCCCATCACAGCCTCAAACCACGCGATGCTGCGCCCTCCATTGTGAGATATTAGGCTTCTGGTCCAGCCGCAGTGGAGCAGACTGTTCAACCAGACTGATTAGGGTTTACTGGACCCCTTGGCAGTGGGTCAAACGGGTGTGGCCGCTGGCATCCAGGGTTCGGCGCCGTTTAAGAGGACGATGGGTTCTGGAGAATATTTCCTGGGAAAACTGATCCTCCGTCTCGGCCAGGGCAAGTGGGTGTCAAGGACGTCCAATCATTACCGGCACAATGGCTAAAGCCAGCTGCATGCGAATCAAGCGCCATATTTTCCTGAATCAGTTTGGTGGGAGGCCTTATCCTGCGGCCCCCAGTCTGAACCCTCCAGGCGCTGTGAGGGACAGGTCAGACACGAAGGTTGATTGGGCCTGGCCTCTGCGTTTGTTCTTCCTGTTGACGAAAGGGTTTGCGTCTGAGATTCCGTCATCAAGGCCCTGAATGAGCATGGCGATGGGGCGAAGAGCCCAACATGACTCGCTCTGTAGTACTTGACTGGCTGATGTCAGTCGATTCGTTGCCCTGTAAAACTTCGGGGCTACTTAAAGAGTGGTCTACTCCCTTTATCTTGTGTTTCTGGGCTGACTGTCCTGGGGAGGGCTGGTCCATGCTTCATACTGCGGACTGATCTGCTCGCCAACATACCGCGTACCATGGTATCCTCCCCCGAGTCCCACTCATGATGTACTGGGTGTGGAGAGAAACCATTCGAGATTCGTCATTTAGTCAAAAGGGGATTAGTGAGCTCGGAAACCTAAGTTTACATGCTTGTTCCGAATAAAAGTTCCCTACATGTCAGTATAAACTCGCTGGTGTAGAAGCTCAACAGCCACTGGACCAAGGAACATCGTAGGGTTGTAGCCTCACATACATAGCTTCTTCATGTATGAAGGAAGAAATACCTGATCAATCATGAGTCAGTACAAACACACAAGGTTGGCTCGGAGGTTGTGGCTGAAGCGCCACACTTCATTAAACTGCCAGATAAGATGTATGTACATCGAGCCCTAATTGTACCTCGCAAATGTCTGCCAACACAAGACATCGCATGAAGAGTGCCAATCGACTGGGCGAACAATGTATTGCTGAAACACCTATCCCTTCAAGTCCAGCCAAAACCAATCGTTCGAGCCGTTCGAAACCCCAACACCAAGCCACACCACTCACTGGTCTACTATCCCAGGGTTGCGTGCTTGCGGCACAATCAACTTGCAGCAGCAACCTCCATAGGCGCTTGAAATCTAATTATGGAATCACCCCTCTTCTTGAATATCATGGGCTGCAATGGAAATAAATACCCCTCTTTTGGCTGTCCTTCGAACACAGGATATCGATACCAGGCACACTACAGGAGTCGCCATGCCTCGCCCCGGACTCAACACTGAGAGAGAAAGTCCGGAGTTTGTGCCTGAATCTCACGATAGGGGTTATTTTGTGCCTTCAGTGGAGTTCACCTTCTCGTGTGGGTCTCCTTCATCGGGGAGATCTACTCCAACCTCATCGCAGGACGAAACCTTCGATTCGAGTCCGGATGAGCCAGATCGACAGTCAACGGTGCCGATCACACGGCCTCCCTTTGAAAGCTTACGCCTTGATGATAGCATGGAGAGGGATGTTGGCCAGACCAACAGAACCGCGACGGATAATGCTAATATCACGGTAGGATCTGGCATTGATCGTCGGCGCAAGCAGGCTATGTACGACCATGAGCGGGGTCAAGCATGTTCACAGACTATGCATCCAAGATCAAGGCGGACTACCGTGGCATGACACAAGAGGTTTTTTTTCTTCTCAAACAGGGCATCCAGGCCGAAGTGGCGAATATGACCCGAGATATGCGAGTTTCAGTCGTCATTGAAGGTGAAGTTACTGAGGCTGACAGAAGCCCAGCACTCACTGATAGACTAGGGAACGGTGTCATTGGCCTTCAGGATTATTTGCTTGGCGCACAGACTGCTGTTAGACAAGCGAGACAGGAGATTGCAGTCTAGGGGTTGTATTGGAACAGGTTGACTGTTTTTATGAGGTGCTCCACATATCGTATATGGAATTGTTTAGCGCTGGAAGCGCATTGGAAAACTATCTTGGAAAAGGGTAAAGCGATAAGATTGGCAGATACGGCAATTAAGAAATTTATACATTCCGAGCACTCTCAATTTCATCCTTCATCATTGGGTAATAATTGCATGAAAAGAAATCGAGAAGAAAACGTTACCAACAGGCCCAACGCCGGAATATGCCAGGGACGGATGCCCCAAAGATCTGATTTTCGAGATCAGAAGACACAATATGAGCTCACGTTCGAGTTCAAATGGATTGATTCTCCTGCGCACTTCGCAGGATCTTGTCGTTTCATCTTACAACCCCCAAGTGTCATCAGTCGTCTAGTCCGAATCCTTGCCGGTGAGTCGCTTCCTCTCGCTGGAGTTTCGTGGTGACTCGTCATCATCTGACCATCTGTCACCATCTTCCCCAACTGCGAAGATGGTCTCCCCATCAAGAGAGTCGCGGTGACGAGGAGCGGAAGGAACAGGCTTGGGAGGGACCGGGGACAAATCCCGACGGTTATCCGCCGCGGAATATCCCTCGGGGCCACCTAGGGCATCCTCTTCGTCCAATGCACTGCCAAAGGACCGGATTTCAAACCCGTCATCATCTTGCGCAAGCTAGAGAGTGTGTCAGTATTCTGTCCGTTATTGAGCTTGCAGCAGAAAATGCTTACCTCGTCGCTCATGGCGAATCGTCGGTTGTTGGTGGGTCGCCACAGATAGGCAACGAATCCAATATCGAACAAGTACACAAGATTGAGCCAACCGTCCAAGACGAACCACCGGCTCTTCCAATGGTCCGGTACGAAGCTCGCCTCGCTGCGGCCAGCGAAAGCAAGAGAGTTGATGAAGAAGAAGCCGAAGATCACGATGATGCTTCCCAAGATGCACCACCACAGCTTCTTGTACATCAGCGCCTTCACCTTCTGCTTCCTGTCCACCAGGTCCTTCATCGTCGCATTCAGAGAGTTCAACGTCCAGACATAGAAAGCAGTCAATGTAGCAGCCAGAGGAAGCACGATCAGGAGCACAAGTGGCCCGGCGCTATCCGGGGTGATCGATAAACTGGCGACGGCATAGATCACAGCGAAGACGAAGTGCGTAATGGCCAGAACGCGAACGTAGATCATGGTCCGACCGAGAGAGGGCTTCACCACACCGTATCCCATGCAGACAATGAGAAGAAGGAAGAACGAGAATGAATTGCGCCCGGCGTTTAAGACTGCAACGATGACCATGATGCTTTCGCACCGACGTTTAATCCATTGCGGTTTTGGTAGTCTGTAATTGTCAGGAAACGCACACCAGTAGCTTCCAATGCGGTACGTACCATAGAAACCCCAGGTCATCAACTGTTCCACAATCAGGAAGACCAGGATGGCAGTGATATAGTTTTGCACGGGTACTGTCAAAGTCAATAATTATCCTCGCAAGGGTGGATGGGAACTTACGGATGTCGTGGCGGTTCTGCACATATAGGAAGGCCCAAAAGCTAGAACTGGTCAGTATAGCTCGAATAGACATGTCGTCTCGAAAGACACTTACATTCCGACCACAGCATAGACAATGGTCAGCGCCCCATAGAAAGGCAGCTTGGCAATCTGTGCGGCCGGCAGTTCACCGTACGCGTTGCGGAATTCCACAACCGCCTTGTAGTCCCGCCCAGAGTACCCATAGGTGCTCACACAGTAGAATCCAGTCTTCTTCACAGGGTAGTTGATGGCGATGGGGGTCGTTGAGATGGACGGCCTTGGTGATAATCGGGAATTTGGCGGCGTCGGTCGCGTTGCCTGCAAGAATGAAAGAACCGATCTGATCCTCCTCACACAGCTTCGCGTTGACGCTGGCTTCGTCGCAAATCGTCTCTTTGTTCTAAGGGAAGAATAGATGTCAGTATACATCGGTCCGTGGCGGGGAGACGGAGGGGCATACTTCGGCATCGTCGGATACCAGTCTACCGATAAGAGGCTCATCGGTCCATTCAAAGATCACCAGACTGACGAGGGGATCGCTATCGCCAACTTCGGGATCTTGGGAGAACTTGGTCAGGATGAATGGGTCGACATCGCCGCCCCATGCCTTGCGACTGTACATCCCCGAACACCGTTGCCGATGAGCTTCATCTTGTGTCTAGAAACGAGGCGCGAATATTAGGCTGAGTTCTGCGGTAGGCGATGTGACTGAAGATTGACACGCACCAATTCGACTTCATTCGCGAGCGTACGGCCAGCCAACAAGGCCGCCAGCACAGGGTCTGTAGCCAGCCCTTCATAGTGACCACGGAACAGGAGCTCCAGGAGGTGGGAGACGGGTGAGCTAGGCTCCCGAGAAACGGTGACAGCCGAGTGCGGTTATAAGAGGCAGGTCATAGAAAGACCAGTATAGAAAACGACGACTCGGCGCAGGGTATATCGACTCGACTCTTCCCCGAGATGGAGCACCAAGGAGACAGGACGAAAGGTTGTCGATGGCAGGCCGACGGGACCGGAGTAGGAATGGAGTCGTGGCTGCTTGGGGACTAGCACGGCCAGGTACAGACCGGGGGTCCCGTGCTTATCTAAGCCCGAGCTGTCTGAGAAATTTCTCCGGCGATCAGTTATTGTTCCTCCGCCCCGCCTCACCACTTCCTTGAGAACGTCGCATTTCTGGCTTCGAGTCTAGCCTCAAGAGCTTCTCATACAAGATGCCTGCAAAGGAGCTCTCTGATATGTGCATGGACTGCCGTGAGGTCCAGTACACCCGTGCAAATCCGGCAGCGCAAATTATGCCAGTATGTGATTGCAAAATATATACCCCACCCCGCCTTATCGATGAAGTCGCAATTTCTGACCGGGTCTCCTTATACAGGACTTGTTATCGTAACTTCGTCAGCCTCAAGCCATTTAAAAACATGGAGAAATACCGCCTCCTTCATGGACTGCCCCGAGATCAACGCTGCAAGCTTCTTCTCCCGCTCTCATACGGCCTCTCCTCTTCCGTCCTGCTGCACATGCTACATCGTCAAATCGAGGTCCAGCGATCTAATCCACATGCCCCCGCCGGGTTCGGTATCCATGTCCTGGTGATAGAACCATCAACAATTGTGCCTTCGGCTGCTCCTCACGACGAGCGATTCGAGCTTGTACAGCGATCTTTCCCGCTGTGCACCTTTACCCGATTGCCGTTCGAGAGCATCTACGACCTAGTCCCCGATCCAGGATGTCATGTCGGAGTACGCAGGAGAAGGTTTCACCGATAACCCCTCCCTCTCGAACAAGGATCGCCTGGCTGCCTTTCGCTCATCAATCACCACAGCGACTTCCAAGGCCGACGTCGATAATACCTTAATGACGCGGCTGATTGTCGCATTTGGAAAGAGTCTAGACTGCCTGGGGATTGTGTGGGGGACACTAATGGCAAACTCGCTGCGAAGGCACTCGCAGGTGTCTCAAAAGGACGTGGGGCTTCCGTAACATGGCAGGTTGCCAACGGCAAGTCCCCTTGGGGGCTGGAATTCATTTTCCCGCTCCGAGACCTGTTCAAGACGGAAATCCAGACATACGCGAATATCTTCCCCGAACTCACGGCGTCCATAATACCCGATGAATCGCTCTCGGAGAACACGTTGACCAAAAACCTGTCTATTGACGAGCTGATGATGCGCTACGTTGAAACACAGGATGAAATACCCCGGTATAATAGCGAATGTCACGAAGACCGCGAACAAACTGCAGTCTCCCCAAAACACCGCCGATCTACCTCAGTGTGCACTATGCGAGACTTTCCTATTTAGACCGGATAGTTCCATGGACGGAAATGCGAGTTCCAATGTGGCCGATCCGCGCTCGCCTCAGTTCTGCTATGCGTGCGAGCGATCCCGTCCGGGTTTGGGTTGTTAATCGGCCCTTTACCAGGACTCAGATGGAAGTGGATCTCAAATGGTCTTCATTAAATAAACTAGGTACCCGGACATACACTAAGTCCCCGAGCGCTTCAACAACCAGCGCTTAATCGAATATACCACTTTAGATGTCATCTGGGATGCTCAGAAGCCTCCGCAGCGCCGGCTTCCAGATCGTGATGTGGCTGGGCCGACCCGCCAAACCATCTCTTGTGCTCCCGATTCTTGTGTCGGCGCGAATGCGAGTGTCTCCGAGTACGGGAGTTGTTTCGAGTTCGGGAGCTGTTTCGACTTCTGTGGCCATGTGTGGTGTCGGCGTCGTGTTTATGGTATCGGTCATATTCATCTGGAAGACTGATGTCCTCGACTGGACTTCCCTGCCTCTCTCTCCTCGCAATCGCCTTCGCGCCCTTTTCTCTCAGATGCCGTTCAAGGATAATGGCGTTTCTCGTGTTGCATTTATAGATGGCGTCTGCAAGGTCGCCGACGAACGGCACCAGTCCGATGACGAAGTCAATCATGACATTGATGATCATCTTCATGCGGAGACTGGCAGGGAGACCCCCGTCGATGTCCTCGCAGTTGTTCACTACCATCATCGCCAACCCACCATCTGCGGCATCGCCGATACTGGAAACATTCCATGTCAGTTCTGTGAACGTCGTGTATGGTAGATGGGGATGAGAACCTACAATGGAATCAAGCCAATCACACTCCCCAACCAAACCTGATACCACACAAACTGAACAGGGCATAGTCTAGTCTGTATGCTCGTCGTTTGACTCGGGTTAGAACCTGGGTGTCATTTTCAGACAGGCCGGGAGGGATGGCTTTTGCGCCGCTTCTGGGTTTTTTTTGCCAAAAGCACGACCCAGACGGGAGGCAGGGACTTCTTCAAAGTAGGGGTCCTATGCAATGCATAGCGGTTAGACAAGTCTAATGAGATATCCAAATTGAACGCGACGTGACAACTTACCTCCTGTCCAAAATGATTTCTTGCCGATTCGGCGAGAATACGCTTCCCGACCAAGGACGCGAGTAGACCTGACATGGTGTCCACGAAAAATTGCGTGGTGCGTTTAGTGCGTGGTCTTTTCTGTAGATCCAAAGTGCAGCTGAGACTCCGAGAGCGTAAGCGCCAAGGCCACTGAGTCGGGGTGCGTGTGGAGATCAGACGATATATAGACCGGAAGAGGACGTAGACTAGATACTTGACGTAGTGCAGAGGGAGCGCTCAGCCGAATTTGGGGATGAAAGGTGCTGTTTGCTGTTCAAATAGGCGAAGGAGCGAGGAATTGCAAGGAACGGGGACCCTTCTTTCGCAGCCCGTGCCAGGGCGAGGACGTCATGGCACATGGGCGATCCGTGACGATCTAAACACACCAGCCACTGCGCCACACCTGTGGCGCGCGCCCCGGCAGCGGCGGTGGCGCAGTCGGCGCTCATTGGCTGCGTGGCAGCTGCCCATTCGGGAGGTCACTGCCCGATCTCCGGCCCCAAGTCAGAGCTTCTGGCGCGCTCTTCCATTGTCCTCTCCGACCTTCTCCTCCGCTGATTGTTGACGCACCTCCGCTTCACTTCATTCTTAGATCCGACTCCCCACTGTCGGCCTCATCATTCGATCTGTGGTGCTCACGCCCATTCTATCGTTTATCCTTCAGTTCCAGCTCCCCCAGTACGCTTCAGGGCTGGCGCTTGTGCCAAGCACCCTTCCTTGAAGCTGCATCGTGTCGCTGTGCCGTCTCCTTCGACGACCTCTTCCCATTCCGTGCCTCTGGTTTCGGAAGCCGTTTCGCCTGCCTGTAGGCTGTGTTGAGATGCTAGAGTACAGTGCACAAGATGTCCGAAACAAAAATGCGATTAGAAGACTGTACGTCGTTGCCTGGGCAGCCCCTCCCCGGGGTCGCCGCAAAGGACTCTTGCTAATCCGATGGTGTCTCTACAGGGCTGGATGACTTATGCGTCCGCTTCGTCATAAACCTGCCGCGCGAGGAATTGGAGTCGGTTGAACGGATTTGCTTTCAGGTTGAGGAGGCACAATGGTTTTACGAGGATTTCATTCGCCCGCTGGACCCGAGTCTCCCGTCCCTCTCACTGAAGGCGTTCTCCCTGCGCATCTTTCAGCATTGCCCTCTTATGTCGCAATGGTCCCACTACCATCATATGACTGCCTTCTCCGAGTTCCTCGCCTACAAGACCCGTGTGCCCGTCCGAGGCGCCATCTTGCTCAACGAGGATATGGATGAGGTGGTGCTTGTCAAGGGCTGGAAGAAAGGCGCGAACTGGAGTTTCCCAAGAGGGAAAATCAATAAAGATGAGAAGGATCTGGACTGCGCCATCCGAGAGGTCTACGAGGAAACCGGTTATGATGTCCGCGAGGCCGGCCTGGTCGAGAACGAAAGTGAGATCAAGGCCATCGACGTGACCATGCGAGAGCAACACATGAAGTTGTTTGTCATTCGCGGCGTGCCTCGGGACACCCACTTCGAACCGCGTACTCGAAAGGAGATCAGCAAGATTGAATGGTACAAGCTGTCCGACCTCCCGACGTTGAAGAGCAGTAAACAACAAGACCAGGGCTTCGCGATTGCCAATGCCAATAAATTCTACATGGTTGCGCCGTTCCTGAATCCATTGAAGAAATGGATCTCTCAGCAGAAGAGGGCCGACGCAAAGACCCAGCCAGCTCTGAAGCCGCGGGTGCAACGTGAAGAAGGTTACGCAGAGAAATTGGCCGATGCTACGAACACTTGGCCTTCGCAGGCCACCCCCGCTGAAGTCGCTACTGCCAGTACTCTACCTGAGGTTGTCGCCGGGCAGGATGCCACCTCGCATCTCAAGCGACTCCTCAATATTAACAATCCTGCCGCTTCACTGAACGCATCGCCGTCACCTCAACCCGCCGGAACCCCTGGTGCAGAATCTTCGAAATCCAATGCTCTCCTGGAGCTTCTGAGGAGTGGCTCTGCAGGTGGATCTGCCACCCAAACCCCAGGACACACACAAACAACTCTACCACCAGATCACCCTGGCGTCATCCCTCCCCAGCCTCCCAACTGGCCAAATTCCCATTTCCCAGGCTTTCCTCCGCAAGGCCCCTTCCCGGGACAGCTCAACCACCCACCCCATATGCCTCCTCCCCCGCATGGCCCAATGGCGTAGCTAGCTCCTGGACCTCTTCCGCCTTTCATGCACCCTATGAGACCGCCGCCCGTATCACCACCTTCAGGGCCGCCTGGAGCTCCACCATATCGCGGTCTGCCAACATATCCTCAAAGGTCTGCAGCTGAAGGACACGAGAGCCGTCTGCCCCCGGGAATACCAACTATGCCCATGATCCAGGCTCCTGCCCCAGCTCCCTACCAGCGCACCGGGGATCCCGAATTTTCGCAGCCTGGCCGGCCCATACAGCCTCACGGCCCTACCATCCCTCCTGCCAGCAATCTCCCACCACCCAAGCTTACTAGCCATCGTTAGCTTTTGAACGTTTTCAAGGATGATTCGGCCAAAACACCGAAGACCTCACATGCCGGTTTAGCGCCACCACCCACCAAGGAGGCTGTGACTCAACGTAAACCATCGCACCACCAGGACCAGCTACTAAGCCTTTTGAAAGGTTCCCCTGGCGCTTCTCGTGATGCACCGGCCGAGTTAGCCGGAGCAGCCGTCTCACAATCTCCGAAACAAATCCTTCAACGGCCCGGGAGCCCAATGCCCCGAGTTGGCCTAAGCCGGCGGCAAGGCCTGATGCGTTGACATCGGCTACGGTGTCCGGGCCTTTGAACATGCCGCAATTTGAAGCAAACCCAAGGCAGATGGCGAAGAGGAGCCCACACACCTCCAACCGTAAGGCGAGCCGTGAGCAAGGGCCCGGCCTGTCTTCCCCTATCACGATATTGCCTCGTCCGCAGACTGCCAAGAAGGATCATCCTTCGGTTCAAGAATCACCATCTTCGCGTACGCCGTCTAACCTCGTGGAGGACACAAGCCCATTCAACCAGAGCCTACGAAACCATTCCAGCCACAGATTCTCCGCCGTTCAGAGCAAATTGAAGGCGTTATCCCCGTGCGCCCAAAGGAAGTTGGTGTTCAGGATCGGCTGGGTGACCAGCCACTATCGACGGGTGCGCCGGAGCCCATCCCGCAGGCGAAATTTGATCGTCGGCCGAGCCAAACAGCTGCTCAGAGAGAGACTCTACTGTCGCTTTTTGGTAAAACCGGCTGTTTCGCCGGGAGCTTCCCCTGCTGCCGCTCAGGCCAATTTCATACGTCTGTGTCGAAGCCTTCTGCCGCGTCATCTATTGTGAGCCCACTATCACCCGGCAACATTCCTCCTGGAGCTTCAACATCCAGTGTGTCGCCGCCACAGGAGGAGACTGGGCATACAGGTGTGAATCGGGTCGCATCGCCGGATAACAAGGCGTTTTTGCTTGGGTTCCTCCAAGGGGTTGCGAAGGGAAACAAATAAGGAACACATATTACCAGTGAACGTCCAAGGATAATGAGCGGACAGTAGCATAGTTTGATACATACAATGACACGCTTACAATGAACATTCCGTCACTACCTAACCTAGGTAGGTACTTCGTAGCTATCCAATAGGAAACGTTGAGTTGAAGCTGGTGATGGATTATGTCATACAAGTATTTTGCCGGTCCCCACCGCCGTGATATACCGATGTCATCCGCGAGTATTTTGTCCTGATGTGTAAACCCTCCGACATCACAGTACAACGCAGACTGCAGTCGAAATGATGCGCCAGAGTTCCTCGGCGCGCGCCGTCTGCGCCCAGTGTCTCAAGTCCTCCCACTCATTCTCAACGACCGCCACACGAAAGAGTGATGCCCTTCCTCAGCCTCCCCCACGAGCGGGCTACACCCGCCTCACCAACCGAGGCTTGATCTCGGTCACCGGAGTCGACAGCACGACCTTCCTGCAAGGCCTAATGACACAGAACATGCTGGTGACTAACGACCCAAACCGGGGGACCCGCCGCACCGGCTCCTACACCGCATTCCTGAACTCCCACGGCCGAATCCTCAATGACGCATTCCTCTACCCGGCGCCCATCGGCCTCGCCCGAGGAGCCCGCGTGGCTCGTAGAGGTCGACAAATCCGAAGTGGCCACGCTACTCAAGCACCTCAAGAAACACAAGCTCCGCGCGAAGCTGAAGCTGCGCGCCCTGGACGAGGGCGAACGCACCGTCTGGGCTGCATGGAAGGATCACGACGAACCCCGCTGGGCGGCGTATAACCTCGAATCGACCTCTGCGCCGATGTCCCGGAGTCGGACGTAGCCGGATGCATTGATACCCGCGCACCAGGGTTTGGATCTCGTCTGATTACCCCCGGGGCGGATGATCTGCGCACACATCTGCCGGAAGAGAACGAGGTTGCCGGGTCGGAGGTCGATCTGGGCGGGTACACGGTGCGGCGGATGCTGCACGGGATTGCGGAAGGGCAGGCGGAGATCATCCGGGAGTCGGCGCTGCCGCTGGAGTCGAACATGGACATGATGCGGGCTATTGATTTCCGCAAGGGCTGTTATGTCGGCCAGGAGCTGACGATCCGTACGCACCACACGGGTGTTGTCCGGAAGCGGATCGTGCCGGTGCAGCTGTATACGGGCGAATTGGGCGAGCTGGCGTCGGCGGAGATGCCGACGTATGATCCTTCGGTGGAATTGAGTCTTCCGCCGTCGCTGTCGAATATCTCCAAGGCGGGGGCGCGCAGGGGCCGCAGCACGGGCAAGTTCCTCAATGGAGTTGGGAACATCGGGTTGGCGTTGTGTCGGCTGGAGATGATGACCGATATCACGCTGACGGATGAGGCGACTCCGTTCACTCCGGAGCAGGAGTTCAAGGTCTCGTGGGCGGCGGAGGAGGGCGCCGAGCCGACGGAGGTGAAGATGAAGGCTATCGTGCCACCTTGGACGCGGGAGTTTATTCTCAACGGGGAGGCGAAGAACCATGCCCGGAACCGTGCGGATTACGGTCAGCGCGCGAAGGAATTCCTGGAGCAGTTGGAGGAGGAAGAGGCGCAGCGACGGAATGAGTAAGGTGGTTCTGTATGATGTCGTGTATATACTGAAATGACCCTGTATAATAACATCGCAATGCACATGTAACATCTCAATCAAGTCATGTTGGAATAAACTGCAAGGGTATCTTTTATAGTAACATTCTATACAAACAGGGTATATTCTAATTCGTCGCCTGAGCTGCCTCCGCCGCATCGGCCTCTTCGTCTTCCTTTCGCAGCTGCTCTTCCATCGCGCGTCTTTCCTTCTCGCGCTGTGCGTTCTTCAACCGCATTAATGTCGCCTCCCGGAAGCTCATCGTGCTGGGTCCGTCAGACGAGGTACCTGGCGCAGGTTTCGACGAGCCCGCGGCGGCGGCGGCAGAGAACGAGCCGAATGACGGGGCTTTTCCTGGTTTGCTGGCCCCGTTCGACGCCGACTTGAGACCAGCGAAATTGAACGACGGTTTGGGTGGCGGTGCAGCAGACGACGGTTCAGCGGTGGTTGATGGCTCAGCCGGCGATGCAGATCCGTTCTGGTCGAGATCCGGTTTGTTCCCAGAAGCCCAAAAGACACTCTCGACGACACTCCAGTCGCCCTCGCCCAGGCGTCGCTTCTCGCTGTCCAAGACCGCCGCATGCGCAGCAACGATCGAGGCAAACACCACCACCCCCGTCGCAACCGTCTTCTTCTCCTTCTGCTCGCCAATCCGCTGCCGCTTGTCCTTCAACAGCACCACACTCTCGATCTTGCCGAACGGCGCAAACAAGGCCGTCAACCGTTCCTTGTCCAGCTCAAGCCCTCGTCCCTCACGCACCCAGCGCGCTTTCACCGCGCGCTCAAACTCCGGCACGCTGGCACCGCCGCCCTCCCTCGTCCGGTCGACCCGCTGACTGCTCCGGTCCGCCGCGCGTTCTTCTCCTCTTCCTCCTCCTGCGCGCGCCGCTCTTCCTCCTCCAGCTCCTGTCGCTGCTTATCCGCCTCCTGCTGTCTGCGCCGTCGTCCATCCTCCGCGATCCGCTCAATCTCGCGCTGCAACTTCGCCTCCGCATCGGTGTCATCCGTCGTCGCCATCCACGGCCGCTTCACCCCGCGCGCCGCAGACGGCGTCGACACACCCGCCGCCCCCGCGCGTTCTCTCGCCTCCAAGTCCTCACGCATCTGCCGTTTCGCCGCGTCCATGAGATCGCGTTCGCGCTGCTTGCGCTGCCGTGCCTCGCGCGCATTGTCGTAGAGCTGGCGGACGTCGGGGTCCGAGAGCACATCGTAGGCGATCTGGAGGAGGTGGAACTTGTCGATGTCGGGGGTGTGGGGTTGGAGATCTTGTCGGGGTGGTATTTGAGGGCGGTGCGGCGGTAGGCGCGGCGGATTTCGTTCTCGCCGGCGGCCTGGGGGATGTCGAGGAGGGCGTAGAAGTCCTCTTGCGAGGCGGCGTGGGTTTTGAGGTCGTCGGATGGCATGGTGTCTTTCTTTCTTCTTTTATTCTTTTCTTGTTTTAGGTCGGTTGCGGGTTTGAGAGGGTTCGGGTGGTAGGAGAGTGCCTGGATCGTTGGCTGATCCGGGGGTGGTGGTGTTGAAGTTGAGATTTAGGATTTAGAGTGGAGAGGATGGAAGGCGTTTGGAGGGCGGTGGCGCCGCATTCTTAGTTCTTCCCGATCTACATTCTAACTTTCCATCGTTCTACTCTGTCTTGTCTGTCACTAATACTATTTCTGTTCTAACGACTACTTAATTCTAGAATCACCACTCCGACTCATCCGTCTCAACTTCTTGCTCGGTGTAAATCTCCCGCATCCTGGTCAACGCCTCTCGGGCATCGCGAATCTCAGCACACTCCGGACCAACCCACTTGCGCAACGCTTTGATCACCACCGGCATAAACTGCTCCACTAGATCGATATACCCAAGAGTTAACATTCGATCATCCTCCACACATATCCGCCACAGTTCCCGCATCCCGCTTTGGTATGGCTGATCCAACGCCCAGACCAGGCGTATGTCCTCCGCGGGGCCAACTCGCAACCGGGCCTTGACCTCAGAGACCGCTCGCGTTGCGTCCTTGTAAGCTGTCAGCTTCGCATATATAGTACACAGCCGAATCCAGCATTCCGTCTCGCGCTTCTGACTCGCACTCTCATGCACGCGTAGCTTCTCCTCCAACTTGTGCAGCTTCGGGAGCAGAGACGCGCAGTCTTTACCGGACCAATCCCCAGAAGGAAAATAGAGAAATAAAGCTCTCGGGTTCCCGTCATCCGAGAAGAAATCCTCCCGCGCATTGGCTGCGTCAAGCGCCTGGACGAGACAGTCATCCGCCTCCTCATACAGACCCATGTCCTCCTCGGCATAGAACACAGAGAGCTCGAACCACTCGAAGTAGCTCTCCGAAAACCGACCCGTACACTCCATGAACGTCATATAGTCCGCCATAAGGGTCTTGTACTCCTTGAGCGATATCTGTCTATCACGGAGATACACCCTTGCCGTCGACATGACCTGCATATCTGGCGTGGTGCTATCGGTCTGGAAGAGCCGTGCCGTCGCTTTTCGAAAGAGGTGCAGATACTCGGATGACTGGCCCGTGCAGGAGGCCAGGGTGCAGCAGTGCAGCGTCAGCTCCCAGTATTCGGTGCACTCGGTGTCGAAGAGAAAATGGTAGCCTGCGCGGATGCGTTCGAGGGCTTGGAGCTCTTCCTTGAAGTTGTCCTGCATCAGATTTGTTCGATGGGCGGTTAGGAGACCGTTCAGGGCGGTAGTGATGGAGATGCCGTCGGCAGGGGGCCTTGAGGGCATCGTGGAAATGGCGCAGGGCTCGGCTGGTTGGAGCATTGCCTTCTTCGCTGAGGAGGTCGTTTCCAATGGCGATCTGTTCTTTGACCGATTGATCCTGCGGCTGGTCGAGCTTCTGGGATAGGTGGGAGAGATAGGGTGTGTAGATGTGGTATGTTCGAAGTACTCCGTTGATGCGGCGCTTGGTGAGGAGGGTGTGATGATGCTGTTCTCCTCGTTGGACGAAGAAGTCTCGATCGACTGGGAGTCTGACATTTTAGATATTTGCTCTGTGAGGTGTTGAATCGGGATATCGATACCTTGTCAGCAGATGGGATGAAGTCCGAATGCGGGGAGCCTCGTATTGGGAGAAACACCAATGCCGTTGCTCTAAGGCTTGGCTTGCTTTCTCCTTTCTGAATAGTTAATTGAGTAAGAATACGACAATAATCAGCCAATTGGTGTTAGGGTGGTTGTTGGCTAAATGGGAAGAATCAGCTTTGCAGGTAATATTATACATCAGGTACTCTTGGCCCAACATTCACATAATATAGAATTTCCCAATTATAGACATCGTCGGCTAGCAAATTGTATACTTCCGGAGAAACTCCTACTCCGCCCCTCAGCAACTGCGCCTTTGTGACACGACCCAAGCCATTGGGACCCAACCAACAGGTAACCAGCGGCCTGAGTGGCAGCAAGCCCAATTTTGTGTTGGTTTGGATCAGCGACGGTGTCCAGCCTGACGCCGCCGATAGTCAGCTTATGTGTCGTCCTCCCGCCGTGATTGTGTTACACTTGGGCTCATAGTCTGCCAGCCACAGACGATCCGACAACCTTGAGGACTACGAATATAAAAGTGTTGAATTTTCACATTTGGGTATTTCTGGGGGATTTCTGGGGGTATAAGAGGGATGAGGAGGTCTGATGCGGATGACCGAATGGGACTGACGAGGTCAGGTGAGACAACTCAACGTGAACTTTGACGGAACCTTCTTCTATATACATCCCACTTCTTCTTCCTCCTTCCCAAACACTTTTCCTTCACAGACACCTGCAATATACAGAAACACAACACATGACAGGAGATAGAACAACAGAAATGATCAACGCCACCAACCAGGGATATATATAAACACACCGCAGAAACATACAACAACGCCAAAACGACAAACTCCGATCTACGACTCCAATACAGACACCCCAACGAGACAATCACGAATCGAAAATCGGTCCAAACGCAGCAATACCCGTCGACTCCAACTCATGCACCACCTTCTTTGTCACAAACGGATTGCTGATCACACAGACAGCCTCGGCGTTATGCTCCTTCGCCAGCTGTCGGATAATGGGCACCATGTCGATGCGTCCCGACTGATTCGTGTCGAGAATCACCGGGTTCGGGTCCATCTGGGACACCAGGTCAAGGACCTTCTGTCCGTACGTCCTCTTCGGGGCCCGGGTCTGCCATACAACGCGCAGATCCGGGCGATTCTCATCACCCAGGAATGAGAGACACGGCCCGATGCCGGAGCCGGTCGTGACAACAACAACGCGCTTGAAGACTCGCATCACATACGCGAAGCCATAGATAAGCACCCCGCGCTCCACAGATGGGTCGGCTGGTCTTTGATACAGGCGGAGGTCCAGTCTCCTGCGCGGGACACCAGAGCGGAGAAAGACTTGCCCTCGGGGTCGGGGAAGGTGGCGAACCCGTGCCAGTCCTGCAGAGGGTGTTTGGCGAGCTGAATGCCCTTGCCAAAGGTGGTGGTGGTGTGGTCCATGTGAAGACGCACGGCATGCGGGAGAGATACTCCGGGGTGACTTTGACTTTCCGGAGGAAGACCCATGGGTGGATAATGGCTACCACGGTAACCATCAGGAACCAGAAGGCCGGCAGCTCGATGAGGAACCGGCCGAACGACTGGTGCGAGGCCTGGCTGAGTTCGTCGACAAACACGAAAAGCAGGATCACGAACAGAGCCACGACGATCCAGCCGAAGAAACGGTGGGTGAGCTCGAAAATGTCATGCATTTTGAAGCGGATGGTCGGGTAGGCCACGATGATCATGGTAACAAGCAGCGCCAGAATGAGATATGCGACGATAACGGGTGTCATGGAGATGATCGACGTGCCCGTCGGAGGCGCAAAGTATTCCTTGGACATCAACCCCACAAAGCCGGCATACCACACTAGTGAGGCGATCCCACAGCCGCTGTGGACGCCTCCATAGTGGTACACCTTTGCGGCAATGCGGCGAAGTCTGAGCGGTGCCCACCTGGGATGGAGCACACGGTGACAAAGATGGCGTTCACAACAAGAGGCTGACGGGCTAGTCCACAGGCAAGCAGGTTCGCAGCAGTAGCGTTCACCAAGGCCAGCAGCTTTCGGTCCGCGACCATGACATAAATGAAGACTCCAACGTTGGCCAGGAACACCAGCGAGAAGAGACGGCGGTAGATATTCAAGATGATATACCGGAGGGAAGCGAACTTGCGCTTCTTGTACACTTGAGCCTCGAGGTCAAACACTTCTTGCTCCCGGGAGAAGGCGGTTGCTTCTCAGACAGGCTCTGTGGAATGCCCTTCTCGATGTCTGCCAGCGTGCTGCCACTCGGGCTCATCGTGCCCGTGGCACATCTGGCAGCAGGAGGGATCGAGATGACACTCTCAGTCTTTTCGGATAATGACATGATGGAGGTGGATTGCGGAAAAGTGGAGAGGAAAGAGGTAAGACAGGGAAGAACCCAGCAATGATGCCAATGGTCAGGTGTCTAGATCAGGTACAAGGGTAGGTACAAAGTGTTTGACAGACAATGCAGCATGATACCCCGAGACAAGCAAGCAAAGATGGTTGGATGGCCTTGTACTTCCACAAGTAACGCACCAGCGGGCCGCGGGCACATGCGTCTTATGAGTCTGACGCACGATGACATTCCGAACCAGAGATACTTCCCGAAATGTGGGCATACAGGGCCGACTGAGGTACGTTCATGCGCCAATCGATGGGGATCCTTCGCCTTGCAGCACATGTTCCTCAGCCATGCGGTCTGATTCGGGTTCCTGCCTTGTTCGCCTGGCCCATCCATCCCACCCTCCATCACAGATTAGTCGAATGTGACTATCTGGCGGACCCGGTTCCGCCGTCCTCGGCTGTGGCCTGTTGCCAATGAGCAACCGACGATGGCATCATGACCGCCTCACCTCAGCTCCTCAATATCCGAATCAGGCATATACAAGAACCAATGAGTGCGGCCTTTGCGCCGGACATCCCGTCCCAACCTCAGGTCCCCGACTCTAGCGATAGTACGAGGTGGATCGAATGGTCCAGAGAACTGGAGCCCGGAATGCTACTTCCCATTCGAGCAGGCAATGCAGCCTGGCCAGGGTTCGACGATTGGCGCTAGCAGAGCATCACTCGAGTGAGACGACCCCTCGCCACATGCCGCTCCACCGGGCAGTGACCCAATGCCTCGAAAACCAGTGCGCAGGATCGATAATCGGATTCACAGGTGGAGGCACCTCGGATCTATGGGGTGGCTTGACAGGCTCGGCAGGTATAGTCGTCCAGTTCGTGCGGGACGCACAGATTTCTTGCTTTTTCTCTACGATCTATGGCTGAACGAGCCGATCCTTTCAGCAGCGCAAAGAGGGGTCCATGGGGAGGTACTTTTTCGTCCCCATCGGAACGGGAAGCGAGCCCGCATACACCACGGCTGGCACGAGGCGACGGCGGCCATGAATCATCGATGTGGTCTACCCACTCGCTCTGCCTGCGCGTTAGTGAGCGGGGTACTGGTCACCGCAATCCTCCAGGGAAGACCATCCCACGAGGAGGGCCCTCCGGCGCCAGGTTCTGGGACCCGAATCAGTGGACGTCAGCTAGACATGGGTCGGCCGGTGGGTACGGTGCGTTCGCACTGGAACGGGATTGACACTTGCGCATCGAGAACCGGGACCAGGGCAGGGATTGGGCGTCCCAAGACCACAACTGCGTGCAGCGGCCCTGCGCGCTAGCTCGACTTCCAAGACGGCGTTCCAGGCTCGTGCTGAGCAGCGGACGAGCAGCGGACGAGCACCCGGAGGCGCAGCTGCAAAAACCGGACCATGAAGAACTACCAGGGCACTACCGACAACGGACATTGTCGATGCATGACAGCCGATAGCCCAATGACAGGCGGCTGGAACGCACAGGCGAGATCGAATCGGGCTGAACTCTGCCCAATATTGGATTAAGTTATGGGGACAGGTGATCATGAACCTAGTTCGTGGGCATGACGGGACCTGTTCGCCCGCGGGTTTGCTTTTTCGACTTGGCCTGATAGCCGACCCACCGGCTGCGATCTGAGAAGGCCACTGCGCATTGCCATTCGCCCAGCTAGGCGCAAGCGTCGGCGCGATCAGCAGCCCGATCTGAGCGGAGTCGCGGCGAGTGACGATGTGTCGGGTGTGCGCCACGCCCTGAGCAATTCCAAATCACCCTCCCAGCAAACTGGAATTGGGTGCCCCCGATGCCCCCAGCACAACGTCTCCAGCATGACAAAAACCGATGGCCCTCCATCGCGACATCTATTTATCATGGGAGATGCCCACGCACCAGGGGATTTTTCCCTTCACCTCGCTCACCACTCACCAGCCTCACGCCTGCCCACTCCCTGGCCCAATCCCCGGCCTCTCCCTCGTCTGTTTCCCTGATTGAACCCACCCCCGTTCCTATTACGACACAATGGGTCTCTGGGAGTCGTCCTTGGCGCCCCCAAAGCCGGGCAACCACACATACACCGACTTGTTGAGCTTTGCCTTTGACGGGCCCGTCCAATATGACCCGACGCGACCGATCCTCATCGACGCCGAAGACCCGTCGCGGTCGCTGAGCGCTCAGCAGTTCCGTCTGCTGGTGCGCACCCTGATTGCCGGTCTCAAGGCCCATCATGTGCAGCGCGGTGACTGTGTGCTGGTCCACTTGGGGAAAATGTAAGCCGCACCGCCATCTACACGAATCTCTGTGCCGTGTCCACCTCTCCCCCTCTTTCCCACTTTTTCTTACCCTACTTGACCCGCCTCTTTTTTCTTTTATTCTTTTTCCTTCTTTTTCTTAGGGTTACTAACGCACTATCCCTTGCAGATCGTGTACCCCGCACTCTTTTTCAGCATTATCGGTGCTGGCGGTGTGTTCATGGGCTCCAACCCGCGCAGCCAACCTCAGGAATTGGAACATATTCTGCAATTGGCAGATCCCAAGCTGATCATTACGTCCCGCGATGCCCTCCCCACCGTGCTCAATGTCTCTGCCGACCGAGGCATGCTTCCCAGCCAGGTGGTTCTGCTGGACGAATCCGCCACGGACCACATCACGCAGCTGGTCCTCGCGGGCTCCCTGGGTTACGCTGCAGCTAATGCACCGTATCTGCCGGCGAGTGGAGACCCGGGTTTCTCTCACTTCGGCCATCTCCTCGGCTACGGCGAGAACGACTGGGTTTTCGTTCAACAATGAGCTGATTGCGAAGTCGACGCCGCCGCCATGTTCTCCACCAGCGGTACGGAGGCTTGCCCAAGGCCGCCAATTCTGTCCCACCATGCCATTATCTCCACCACCTCAGCATCGACTACGATGTGCCCTATGATGTCAGCCGGCTGATGTCGCTGCCCATGTTCCATCTCTTCGGGCCCTCTGGACCTTCATCCAGCCCATCCGCTATGGGGAGCCGCTCTATGTGCTCTCGCGGTTTGATATCACCCAGTATGTGGCGGCCATCTTCCAGTACCAGATCACGGAGACCTACATGGTCCCGGCCATGATCCACGCCTTCAACCGCTGCAACATGCCTGTCTCGGACTACATGCTGTCGCTGCGCTACGTCGGCGTGGCGGGCGCCCCCATCGATGGCGCCTCGATGCAACACTTCGCAGAGCTTCTCCACCCCTCCGCCGTCGCCGGCCAGCTCTGGGGTATGACGGAGGTGGGAGTGATCTTCCAAAACCGTTACGGCGAGCCTGGCCACGCCGCCAGCATTGGACGGGTGCTGCCCGGCTACGAGGTGCGATTGGTGGGACAAGATGGCCACCTGGTTCTCGAGCAGAACAAGCCGGGCGAGCTGTACGTGCGCGGCGACGGCGTGCTGACGGGCTACAAGGGCCGCAGCGACGCGAAGGACTCGCAGGGATGGTTCCGCACCGGCGATGTCGCGTACGTCAACAACGGGCTCTACTATATTGTCGGCCGCACGAAAGAGCTGATCAAGGTTCGAGGGTGAGTTGTTTCCTGCCCCACCCCCTCCCCAGACCCCGTGGGAATCACCGTTATGCTCGGACTAAACTAACCCCTGTCGGTGCAGATGGCAAGTTGCGCCGGCGGAGCTGGAATCCGTTCTCCTCCGACACCCCGGCATCGAAGACGCGGCCGTGACTGGCGTGACGTCGAAGGATGGCAGCACAGAGGTGCCTCGGGCGTTCATCGTGCGGGCGAAAGGCGCGCTTGGGGGCCGGCTGACGGCGGAAGAGGTCTACATGTTCTCGCGGCGACAATTGGCCAGCTACAAGGCGCTGGACGGCGGGATCGTCTTCGTGGAGGAGATCCCGCGCACGGCCAGTGGCAAGATTCAACGGTTCAAGCTGACGCAGATGAACACCTACCGGGAGCTGGTCTCCTCGCTCCTGGCTCGGTTCAAGGGCGCGGCCAGCCTCCAGCGGTGGGCTTGATGCATGGCGGCCGGATTGCCGTGTGACTAGCCGTTTTTTGCTCGTGGTTGTTTCTCTTGTAGCCTCTTTCTTTTTCTTGTCTCTATGTTGGATTACTTTTTTCGGCTTTGGTTGGCGTTGCGGACCTCGGAGATACGGTGTTGAGTGAACCGGATGAGGAGAACTGGGTGGGAGCACTTGTATGGCCGCATCATGCATTGATGACCAGGATGTATTTTCTTTTTGGCTTTTTTCACCTTGACTTTTGGCTTTAGTTGATTATATTTTTGACTTTCGAATCAAGCACCTCAACACAATGCATTCACTTTCTATTCCCAAGGACCGATCCTTTCCCCTTCGAGACGAACCTGCATCGAGCGCCTCAGCACTAACGGACGAACTACAGCCTGTCCAGCGCGGTGCGTTGCCTGGATAGGTTAAGGTTCGCTATGATTTCCCTTGCATCCTGGTCGACTCCTGTCCCTCAGCCATGCCATGTCATGCCATGCCCATGCACTTTCTCTTTCCGTCGGGGTTGCGTCGTTTAGTGCTGTGCGGGCGACGTTGCCATCCAGCGTGACGGTGTCCATGTCCGGCCATGGTGTCCAGGTGTCTCTCCCTCCGCTATTCCCCCGGTCCCCTGCTCTACTACCCCCAGCCTTTGTGATCTGGCTTCTTTCTTGCTCGACCCCTGTCATCCGTTGGGCACACATCATCCCTGTTCCCTGTCTCGTCCCCTGTTGCGGTCCTGCTCATCTACGGATCTATCGTTGGATCGTCGGATGTTCTGGAATGCACGCTTAGGTATGGCGACATACGCTTCGACCTATGGAATCGAGGGGGAGAGATTCGATGAAGGGGAGGAACTATGAGAGACTATGAGAGGGGGTGTGGCACTAAACCTCGCCGTCTCACACTACACTTACACACACTTACAGACAAGACTCAGTCTAGAATATTATTACTAATCGCACTGCTCCACCACACATTCTCCTCATTATTCCTACCACCCAAGCCACCGTACTATTATGTAGAGGGAGACAAAAGTCCCAGTCTAAGAATTGGTACTGGTATCCTCGGCTAAAAATCCCTCGTTGGGTGCGTATGCGTATGCGTATGTGCGAGTGAGTGAGTGCCCCCACTCTAACTACGGCGTAAAACCCCCCACTCGACCTCGCCCGCACCTTGCATTGCATCCCCCATGCCCCAAGAAAAAGCTGCATCCCGACTGCCTTGGCATGAACCTGTGGTTCGAGCCTGCGACGCAGGCCGGTGGATGTCGGGCGGGACAGGGCAGGACAGTGCATTCTCGGCGGTTGCCGGCTGCCACCCAGTCAATTGGGGACGGTGAGGATGGTCGGGGGCGATTTCCTTCGCGCGGGAGGTGCATGGACGGTGCGTCTAGCTGGTCTTGCTACTGTCTTAGTCTTTGTGTGGGCTTGCTTATGCTTCTCTGCGATATCTTAGGCGCCTGAGGCAGGTGGATCACATGATCGGTCGCTCGGTTGATGGTCTCATGTAGGTAGTACATCGGTAGTAGATGATTATCATTACTATGATATGATTGTCCTCGGGTAATAGACGTATCCGTCGCTGGTTATTGCGACATGAATGTGGAGGCCCTCAAACCTCCAAAGTTAGAACCCGGAGGATTCCACGACATCGTCGCTGACCGCCGACATGACGATGGAGACAGAAACTCTTCCCTGATTAGGGAAGAGAAGACCCGATCGGAGTGACAGCGCGTTTCCCGCATCTCAGACTCAATATCGTGACCTCAACAACAATAGTCAATAGTCCCAAATACAAACCCACTGTGACAGGCAGCCGGGGGATCGACCAATAGCCGCCGCTGGGTCAAGGGCAAGAACCAAGGTACGATCATGACGGATCGCAGATCCCGCTGCGTCCATGGATCGTGTCGTGGTGTGCCAGGTTTGGCAGATGGTCAGGGCTGAAAACTTGGGTCGAATTGCTTTCTGTCGGGGGCAGCGCCTAGTGGGCAAATAGTTCGTCGAGCTTTGGTCGATAGTTCGTATGTTGCTGTGGCGTCGCGCACACAAACCCTGGGCACAGACGCATAACACAGCCACGCACAGCCACATATCATTTTGGCTGGCTGAACAGGTGGATCGAAGGACACCCACGATGGACCTGAAGATTAATCTATTTGATTTTCTTCTAATGTCCGCCCGGGCCCAATCAGTCCTGTCGATGGCATCTTTTTCCCAGCTGTCTGTCACGGAGGGTCCGTCCGGCCCCACGGCCAGGAGACCCAGATCAAGATCTGGGTACATGCCATCATCGACACCACATCGTAGACTATATCCGCTCGAGGCACGGTCTAACGGACCCTCTCCTGCCCCATGCAGTAGGTGGCTCGCATCTCACATCCTCAGCTGTCGCCCGATCTCTGTCGCTTGATCTCGGGGCTGCCCCTCGGAGGGGGGAGGGTCGTATCCTTGGGTCACTCGTCGGTGATGGTGCTTTTGGATGGATCGAATCGTGATCTGCGATTCCTCACGCCGAGAACATGGCTCCGACTGGCTGGCATTCAACCTGCCCAGTCGTATCCACGATCATCAGCCAGCTTCTTGCCACCCGCTTGGTGGCCCCTCCATCCTTCCCCTCCTTCCAGCGCTATCGATCCGGACTATCGCCGACGACTTTCCATCTGAAGACTGTTGGTTATCGTCGTGGTGGGTACCGGGATCTGGTCCCAGATCCCCGCTGCCTGGATCATCCAGCTGATGATATCCTAGCGCGGGGCCTTTGAAATCGCGAGGACAGACGTAGTCATGATCACATCCCTTGCCGATCCCACCGACCCACGGTGATGGAGGGGAGGAAACTCGTGCCGACGGTGACCTGATGGGCTTATGGTATCTCGGGGCAAGGACCGGCCTTCCGCGAGAGACCAGAGAGTATGGGTAGATCGCTGCATGAAAGGATGTCTCACATGCGACAGACTGGTCGATAGCTGAAAGATGCAATGCACATGCGCTCTATCACGCCGTCGCCCGGAACCCATGGATAACCGCCGGTTCGCAGGTACAGGCCGTCGCCCTTGCTTTAGTTGCGTATGCATGCGTCTAACTACAGCGATCCTGTGGCGTGGGGGTCGCGATGAAGGGGTGGATAAGGGCCATCGTGGAGGGATAGCAGACAGCCTGCGTGAGGCGGCGCCGCCAACGATTTGGGTCCATGCCAATGAAGGCACAGAATTTTGGGACCAGGCCTGGGCATTCGTGCTGCTTTTCGGCTCTGGGCATAGAGGTCGACATGCCAAGGCAGCCAGACTGCATACCGGATCTGAAGCAGACCTTAACGCATGGCATCTCGAGGTAAGACAAAGGAAATTGGTCCGAGTCACCCAAGTAGTTCATTGAAGTCTTGATAGCAGTCCTGAAGCAAAGGGGCGGTAGGCTTTCTTTTCTCGTGTCCATTTCTTGTCCTGTAACCGACGACCGAGTCAAGCCGCATCTGGCTGTTGGCGCCTTGGTGTAACCGAGTCCTGCCGTGAGAAGACTCGAATGTCCCTCTGTACTGATCAATTTCCCATTGACATACGAGCCCTGTCATGACGCAATCAGTACAACGTCGCCTGCACCGAAATCAGACTGAATCCCCGATGTCGTCCAAGTCGTGTCAATGGTGCATATTACAATCGACATTGTGAGTCCACAGCTTCCACCTGTGAGTCCAGAGCTCGTATACCCCAGCCGCCATCTCACCGACTTCGACACATTCGACTGCACAGCATGACGTGCATGGTTTGGTTGAAAAGTCGGTGAAGGTCCAACATCGTGCAGTCGAATTGGCAACATGAGCGCCTGCGTCTGCGGAGCTTTTAACGAAGCAGGTGCTGGTTGTACACTGCATAAATTGCATATATCACACGGAGTCAGGTCACGAGGGCCAGAATTGCCAGCATATCCTGACTTCAAAATATGCCATATCCCTACCACCACACCCCATACCAATGGGCCGAGGGCACCTAGCATCGCTGCGCCTACTGGAATTTCCAGATGGACCATACCCACAGGGTACCGATTGCAGGAGCGCGTTTCATGACTGCATAGTATGGTTCCTCGTTCGTGATGGTCATCAGCTTGGTTCCGAGGAAAACAGCCAGCGAGAGAAAGAATGATGTCTTGAAAGTGGGTGGAAATATGAGCCGTCGCAAAAATTCCAATGACAGTTTCTCTCGGCTCCAAGGGAAAAGGGATATCGTCTCCGATTGTTTCGTGCCTCCGCGGTTAAAAGATATGATGTGGCCGTGAGCAAGATGGATGATCAAGCTTAGAACCGGGAAACGAAACAAAGAACGACTCGCAGGAGTTTGTCCAAGTTGATCGTTTCAGCGTATTGATGAGCGGCAAGGTAGGCCAGCGTCAGATGGAGGGTCGTCAACGGCATGGAGAGCAGGACCGTGTCAATCAACGGCGGGATAGACCCGTCAGAATCGTCCTCTTGATCCTCCTCCGAGTCTGCTTGTCCATTGCTCTGACCATCCACAGTCGAGTTTGCACCGGCGTCGCTTCAAGACCCGAGCCCTCGAACCAGAAATCTCGCCCGTCGCCGGATCGATCGTCACGAACTGAGTCTCGCCGCACCCGGGCCAGCAGCCCCTTCGGCCTGTTTCATAAGGTCGCCTTGTCTTTCGGAGATTATATCGACGAGTGTCCTGCCTTTTGCGTCCGTCTTTGGGGTGGATTTCGGGGCGGATGGGCCATCGGGATGGAGGCTGGATCGAAGGTGTTGGCGTCTTTCTGCGCGGCGGCAGCGGCTCGTCGTTGCTTGCGGTTCCTGGCAGGTTCCATTATAGCTATTGTGGTTGTGGAGCGCGATAGACGGGGAAAGGCGATGGTGTGGTTGGTGTGGGATGGGGAAGAATTGGTTTGTTGACAGTGAGAAGAAGAAAGTTGGAGATGATCTGGCCCGGTCGGACTTTGCCGGAGTTAACAGCATATGACGGGCAGCAGCCTCAACACGCGAGAAATCGAGAATGAGTAGTAATTCAACGAAAAGAATAGACATTGTTGGTGGGAGAGACGTAAAATACAACTCACACTCGATGATCTAATTTCTGTATGTAATTATTTTTCTCTAAAGACGTGTTGAGTTGAGTCATTTGGGTCTAAAACTACTTCAATTCACGCAAGACATGGGCGCCAACCAATCAAACAATGACATACTATGTACTCGTGGGGAGAAATATATGGTTACTACTATGTTAATGATAGTCTGCTGTACATCGGTACATAAAGCGTTATTCATTGTAAATGAGCGAAGCCATGCGCATTAGGTTGTTCGCGATTATCCAAAACAAATAGGAAGCAACAGTTTCCCAAAGCAAGGTGAAAAGATACCCTTTCATAAACGAGAGAAAGCATTAGATATTATGTTCCACCTGTCCCATACCAATCCAATTACTCCATTGATCTGGATGCCACAGCGTTACCCTATCCAGCCTGGTACATAGCCGGTCCAGCAACAACATGAGAATTGATCATGCTCAAGTTGAACGGAGTCAAGTATGGATCCGAGTCAGTAATGGCAACAAAGATCGTACCATTGATCGCTGGATCGCCCTCATAAGTCGACAAATCAGGCTGGACAGTCGTACCTCTCGTCCATTGCCGGTCGTAGTCAACGGAGAGTACGTCACATTCAACTGCGACACCCACGCAACGAATCTCGGCGCTCCAGCTGTAGTCGACGTGGTGTAGCTGTTATTAGGTCCAATGGGGTTACCTGGTGGATCCCAACTCAGCTGCACCTGTCGACCTGGGTAGGAGAGAGGCTGCGTTCGGTTGCGGGTGATAGCAGGTTTGCAACTGACGCCAACTTCGTCCGAGTTGTAGCAGAGGTCTGACGTAGGAATATTCGAACTATTCAATGCGTTCGTACCCCTCCGAGAATCTCAGCCTGCGCGGAAGCAGCGTTGACGCGAATTGGGTTAGGCTGATTTATGATGAACAGCGCTGGGAAGTTCTGCCAGACCAAGCCGGTCTGGTCAGGGGGACAGGAACTGATGTAGGGAGCCAACAAGGTCCATGCCCAGGACTGAGGATGCCGACTTCAAACCATTCCGGCATCGGAAGAGGCCTTCGAACTGGCGGAAGATCTGCTGTTGGCGGGCCTCGGTTGTGATGGACTGTAGGAGAAGCCCGGCGGATTCGCGCGAGTTCAGATGGGTCAAGAAGCCATAAACACCAGCTTCACCGAAGCGGGTCAGCTTCTGGCAGAAGTCGATGAATTCCTGCACCGTGGTGTAGGGGTAGTTATAGGTGCATTGCTTTGGGGCATTGGGACCCAGGATGTTGGTCAGCATGGTAGCATGGCCGACTTCCTGCTCTGCCATGAACTGGATCAAGTATCGATCTTCTGCGGTGAGCCCGGCAGCTTCGAACTCTTCCTCGGAAAACCGGGCTAGACCGTCGTGAAAGAGGTCTAATTCGATGTACTCTTGATACAGTGCAAGGGCCTGATCCGAATCAGTAGTGTTGGCACTCTACGAGGGGTGACAAACCAATGATTCAAAGTCAAAGTCACTTTGAGGCCGATAAACAGGGACTTCTCCACTGGTACCGACACCACCGGCCGGGATGTAAGGTCCCGGCTGGGGGCTATGCAATTGGCCATCACTTGGATAGGTTGTCGCCGTTGGAGCAACTTGTCCACTTGTTGGCACGCCTCCGCCGACGGCAGGACCAGTGACCGGACCACCAGGCACAGGTCCCGAAGTGCTCTGCGAACCATTATAGGGTCCATGCGGCAACGAGCTTGGGTGAGGTACCACGGGTGGTCCGCCTGTCGGGATCAGACGTGATGAAGTCCCGGTGCCACCAGGATATACACCTGACGAAGGTACACCAGGTGACGGAACCACGGAGGATGGGAAAGTTCCATTCTGTCTAGGGAGCACCCGAACGGCGCTTTGGGGACTGCCAGCGCAAGAGGCAGACAGCCCAGGAGGCTGAGCTCATAAAGTGGATTCAACAACATCGCAAGTTCCGTCTGCTCTCTCCCACTGAATGACCGAGCTGAGAAGGAAAGCTCATGCCAATTTCAGTCCGAGTGAGCAGCACGGCCATAAATATGTTGAGTATGCCCGAAGATTTGCCATCATGATAGACGCTTTCGGTAAGAAATGGCGCCTAGGAGAGTCGCCATGAGTCGCAAGTACCAGTAAGATCCCTTTCTCGATCACATTTCACCATTCAAGCCGTCAATCTCAGCATTTGAACGTAATGAACACTGTCATAGCCCTTCGGTTGGAAGCGGACGGGTAGAATATCGACGGATGCGTCCATCTCAGTATTCTCCTGTCCCTTACTGTTGCAGGTGACCCTGGGGGATGCAGGGGAGAGCATCGCGTCCAATCTATTTGATAGGCTGACAGATGAAAAAGTTTCCACTGGGCTAGGGGAACTTGTGGAGATGTTTTGGATGGTATATGGTGCGTGTGTACGGCCTGACAACGATCAACGTCATGCACGAGGGCGGACAGAATTTTCAGTAACGCAATATTATCCACGGGTGTCAGTATTCAGGATCAGGTGGGAAGTGTCCCTGTGGAATCGGAACTTTCCAGGTTCAAGTTCCCCAAGAGGATAGTTGTATAGCCTCTGGGGGTTTTCAGCTTCGGCGTCAGTCACATTCCATGTTGACACTTATACAAGGCTCATCAATGAATAACGACATTGCAAATAACAATGTGACTATGACCATAATGGCTGTATTGTAGCAGCCTGGTGCGAGCTGTCTGGCGGGTCAACGGAAAGTGGTGACGTGAAGGATCGCTTTAGCGTCTTCCCACCTATTCAGTGATCAGGATACGCGGGAATTGAACCTAATGGAAGTGGACTGCGACCAACCTGGGCATACGATATCCTCGGAACTCTCGGAGGACGTGATGGCGGGTCGTGAGGGGATGTGGAAGAAGTCTGGAACTGATGAAGTCTAAACATGCTCGGATGTCCCGTGACGGGGGAAGCCCTACAATGACAACCCATTTCCCCATGCGGCAGAATGTGCATAAACAAGATGCCGGAAAAGGGTTATTGTTATCATAGGGTGAGATTCCTGTACTTATACTCTTTGCAGGGTATGAGCAAGTAGATGCAGCATTGCGAGCTGTACGATCACCATAGTAGAAGTGGTCACGTCATCGTGCATTATACCATGATATCGCCGTCAGCGCAGAAACCTTGTCGAGAAGTCACCTTCCACTCTTGGCCCTCCATGCAGAAATTGCTACATTGGCACAAGAATGTGCGAATAACCGGGCACAAAGTAGTTCGGTGGGGGAGAAGAATGGGATGAGACTCTGAGGACTCCGATAAGGAATGTCCGCTGCCCCGCAGTTCAATTCCACGAGACGTGGGGGGCACAATCACCCATAGTACTGGGTACATAAGGAAATGATGCCATCCAGACCCATCCCTTGATTAATCTCGTCTCCCCTTTGTTTTCCCCTTTCTTCGTCCCCTCGAACCTTCTCATCACTCAATTGCCTTCATCATGGCCCACCTGCAAGCCTCCAACCTCTTCTCCGTCAAGGACCGTGTCGCCATCGTCACCGGCGGCGGCAGCGGTGAGTCTCTCACAATCATACTCTTTCTCTCTCGCCTACTGACCAGCCCAGGCCTCGGCCGGACAATGGCCCAAGCCCTGGCCACCAACGGCGCCTCGAAAGTCTTCGTCCTCGGACGGCGTGAAGATGCCTTGAAGGAAACCGCCGCCGCAAATCCCGACATCATCATCCCGTCCCACGGACGTCTCCTCCAAGCCGTCCCTCGAAGCTGCGTACAACACAATCTCTGCACAGACAGGTCACGTCGATGTCCTTATCGTCAACCATGGGATTTTGGGTCCCGCCGCAAACAAGCCCCCGCAAATGCCGACGGGTCGCCCCCGACCCTCATGCAGATCCGCGACCATCTCTGGGCCATCCCGACAGAAGACTTCACGCAGACTTTCGATGTGAACGTCACAGGCGCGTACTACGCCGTTCTGGCTTTCTTGCCGTTGTTAGACGCCGCGAACAAGCGTCGCGTGGTACCGAAAGACGGCAGCATGTCCCCGCCCCTCGCGCAGGTGATCGTCACCACCTCCATTGCGGCGTGGAACCGGACCGTGCCGATGGGAATCAATTATAATCTGTCCAAGGCCGCGTCGACGCAGATGGTCAAGCTGTTGTCGAGCTTCTTTGCCACGTATGGCATTCGTTTCAATGGAATCGCGCCGGGACTGTATTACTCTGATATGTCGGTGACGGCCTATCCGGAGAACAGCAAGGGTGTTTCGGACGACTCGTTCCCGGGCAGTGTGATCCCTGCGACGCGAGGTGGCAGTGACGAGGATATTGCTGGATTGGTGGTGTGGATGGCGAGTAACTCTGGCGGGTATCTCAATGGCAATGTCACTGTGACGGACGGCGGACGACTGTCAGTGCTGCCATCGTCGTACTAGAACGATCAGTACGGACTAGAGGGTATAGAAAAACATTAGAGGGATGCACGACACACGTGGGACGATAGGATATCCACGCATACATGAACAATCAGATATCGTATATTGAATGAAAGCTTGCTAGCGCTCAAATACATGCTCAACATGGCATAGACATTACGGATACCTTGCCCTGCAAGAAACCAGAAAGAGATGCATCGCAGTACGCAGTCACACGAAAAGCCAACATCAGTCCACGTTCAGATGGTTGCAGTAAGTCGTTGGACCAGATAGTCGCCGGCGGTGATTCCGGGGTATTTCGCCTTGCTTAGATCCTCTCCATAGGTGCCGGGGATGGCTTCGATGAACCGGTTAAAGTTAGGGTTACAGAAATAGGCGATGCTATACCGGTCGGGATAAACTTCCAGTTCGTCCTCATCGCCGACGACCCGGGGCGGCTCGACGACACGATGTCGCGTGCTCTTGATCAGATCATTCGACCATCGCGCAATAGGTCGCCCGCATTGACGACGACCGTATCGGCGATGGGCGTCGCATCGACAAAAGTACCCTTGGGACTGCACACCTGCAAGCCCCCGCGACGATCTTGGAATGCAACGTGATGGAGCCGTAATCACTGTGCTCGCCCGCGCGAACCTGGGACGGATTCTTCTGGAACACCTCCTTCGCAACGGCCGGGTAGTGCAACAGCCGCAGGTTATTATCACCCTCGTCGACGTAAGTATCGAAGAAGTGCTCGGGGAGATTCAATCCAATAGCAATGGCACGCATGACTTCTGTATGCAAGGTCTTGCACGTCGCAAAGAACGAAAGCATCGTCCTTGAAATCCTTCCCCTCGTCATCGATCTCATCGGCCAGCGGTTCGGCTGTCCTTCACCCCCTCGCGACCAATCTCCATCGTCTCTTTGATATCGGGGATGGCGCGAAGTGTCTCGACATCGTCCACCTGATCGGGCCGACTCAGCTTCTCTTTCCCCGTCTTCACGTAACCACGGTTCGCCTGTGGGGTCGTCCAGCAAAGGCTATCTTTCTGATCCTGGGGTCGGCCAAAGAAGCGTGCTGAGGAGCCAAACACCCCGGAAACCAGGAAGGGGGGATGCCATGCTCCTTGAGGTAGAGGAAGCCGGAGGTTTTGAAGGCGTGGATGACGGACATGGCGACAGCGTGCTTATCGGCGGGGGGTGCCGTTCAGGAAGGGACCGAAGTCGATGATCTGGTTACCGTTAGAGGGTGTTCGCAACATGTGAATCTTATGTCCCATGAACCGGTTAGAGCAAGGAGATATTATACGTACTGGAATGACGAGGTCATCCTTCTCGATGGCGCTGGTGACGGGCTGGCATTGTTGCTGGGGCAGGTTGCCTTCAGCCATGATCGCAGTCTGGGCTCGACGGGACAACAAGGAAGACAATGTAACACGAGTCCACTGACGAGCGATCCGAGTTAAAATGGACGCAGGGAACGAACTAGTGGGTGGCGTGGAGGGAGGGCGTGAGATCACAGCATGCCCGCAAGCGGATGGACGATGTATGAAGCAAACGCAGGCCGACACCACGGGAGGGACCGAAAGAGAATCTGGAGATGGAGGGGCCAGCGAACGAGAGGCGGGGTCAGGGCCGTACTATATAACGGTACCTCGATTGGAGGTAAGGGGAGAGTCGCTATCTGCAGGTATCACGTATCAGGCCTCTGGGTATCAGATAGGCTATCGCCCTGCAGATAAACCCCGCAAAGATAGACCCTGATAGCCTCCGCGATAAGCCGTGCTCTTGGCTGCATCGTTCCTTTTTGACTTATGTTACATCTCTCCTCTTCTTCTTTCCTTGCCCTCTGCCCCCCTCGTACTCCCAATTGCCCATACTCTCAACCTATACCCAATCTATACCCTCTAGACCCTCCCCATCATGCCTCACGTCCGTCGACATCCACACCCACGTCTACCCCCGGCCTACATGGCCATGCTTCGGCCCGCAAAACTGTCCCCTACGTGCACGATCCCAGCGACAACGCCGACCCCGCCTGATCATCCTCTCCTCCGATGAGGACCCCTCCATCCCGCTCGACCAGCGCGGCCGCCCCGTCGACGCCTCCTACTATGACATCAACGTGAAACTCGACTTCATGCGCCGCCACGCCATTCACTCCAGTGTCATCTCCCTCGCAAACCCTGGCTTGACTTCCTCGAGCCCGAGGAAGCCCAGACCTGGGCAGAGCGCATCAACGACGACCTCGAAACCACCTGCGCAAACGTCAACCACGCCGCAGACCCAGACAACACCCTCGCACTGCACGAGAAAGAGACACTCTTCGCCTTCGGTACGTTACCGCTCAGCGCCCCATCCCCCGACATCGTCGTCAACGAGGTCACCGGCTCAAGACCCTTCCGCACCTGCGCGGGGTCATCATGGGGACGACCGGTCTGGGGAAGGGCCTCGACGACCCGCGATTGGACCCCATCTGGGCGGCGCTGGAATCCACCGAGTCGCTCATGTTCCTGCATCCGCACTACGGACTCCCCGACGCAGCGTTCGGCGGTCCCGAGGCCATGAACCGCTACGGCCATGTGCTGCCGCTGGCGCTGGGATTCCCGCTCGAGACCACCATCGCGGTCACCCGTATGTATCTCGCGGGTGTGTTTGATCGGTTCCCCCGGCTGAAGATCTTGCTCGCCCATTCTGGGGGTACGTTGCCGTTCCTGGCGGGGCGCATCGAGAGTTGCATCCATCATGAGCGACTGTTCGTTGCCAATGGCGGGGAAGTTCCCGGTCCGCAGCGGAGTGTCTGGGATGTGTTGAAGACGAATATCTATCTCGATGCGGTGGTGTATGGGACGGCGGGGTTGAAGGCGGCGATGCTCGCCTCGGGATCGGATCGGTTGCTTTTCGGTGGGTTTATCCTCTGTCGCTGAGACTAAGAGTTGTGTACTGACTGAGAATACCTAGGACTGACCATCCGTTCTTCCTCCGCTGGACGGAAAGGAAAGCGACTGGCCGAGTGTGACGACTAATTACACGGCAATTGACGCAGCTTCAGTGCGGAAGATGGAGAGATTGCTGCTGTGCTGGGAGGGAATGCAGCTCGGATTCTGAATCTGAAATAAAATACATAGCATTATGAGCGGTCGATGTGTTTTTGCCTGATCATTGTGATTGGCGGTTGTCCGCACCAGCTTGCATGATCAAAAGCGCTGTACCTGACATACTAGTGTAAATACATATCTGCATGACAGGGGAATCGAGCATAAATTATATCATATAAAACAATACCTCGACTGGCTGAAGGTAGAAATAGTGGTGAGCTATTTCCCGAGGGGATGGTCTTCGTCAATAAGTCCCACCCCAGTAGTCGCCAGACTTCCTGCAGGAACCAATCGTCTTGATCAGACTTTTGACAATCCTCTTGTACATGAGGAGTCATGTAATCCGGGGGCTGAACAGGAGGACGTAACACCTCGCCCCACGCAGTCTCATCTTCGAAAACCGCATGCAGGAGCGTGGTCTGCAGTTTCTCCTTGACGTTGGAAGCAAATGATCTGTGAGTATGTTCTGCACCCGAAGCATTTGGCGATCCTCGCTCTAGCATCACGAGAAGCCTCTCTAGCAGCCAGATTAGTTGTTTGCCTTCCATTTGCACGGCTAATAGAGACTGTTCGGTTATCTCAGCGTCCAATCCCTTCGGCAAAGGAAGCTTCGCTGAATCAACGTATAAATCAGGTCGTAGTTTTAGATCTCGAAAGGTCAAAATGGACAGCACCCTGCCCACGCGACTGAGTAGAAGGAACAGAAAGCCCTCCAATATATTGTAATGAGCGGCAGAGGAAAAGTCCGATGCCAGTGCCATTGTGTACAGCGTCCGTGAGAATTGAATTGCAGTTCCATCCGCCGGCAACGAGTGCTTGTCGAGAGTAACGGTAGTCGGGGCCTTTTTCCGCTGTTTTTGTTTCGAGGATTTTGCTTTCGATCCGGCAGCTGACAGGATCTGCTGGGACTTGGTTTTGCAGTATTCCTCGAGCGCTTTCATCACTGACTCGTAGAGTGATATCATATGGTATACAATGTTTCCGACGTGCGATTGGGGGTTCTCTAATGCCGAGAGCTTCTTTACTGCTTGCATGATAAGTCGAACGGCCGCCTCCCCCCCACTGAGGACTGCGGTGATATCCGGCTGCCGAGATTGTAGGGGCTTTTTCTTCGATGGACCGGTGGATGAATTGCTCACACTAACTGCCTGGAGGATCTCATTGCCTGTCGACTTGCACAAGATAGTTGATGCATGAACTATATCTGTACATGTTGGTCTTCTGAGGATCACTTTTTGAAGCGTGTAGAAATGTCTCATAAAGATCGCAGATTCTAGTTCATGCTTTAGTAGCGTCAATTCAAGAGAAGGCACGAAACATACGTTCTTCCATATACTCATCTGGACCTGTCCCATCCCGAACGGCAATTCCAAGTCTGGATGGACCACGGCCCGCAGGATCGGCCTGTGTTTTGGCTCGCTTGGTGGTAGCTTTCTGAGTCGGTGTCTTTCGCTTTAACTGACTGCTCTTTTCTGGGACAATACTCTGCGATTGAGCTTTTGCGACCAGCGCCTCGTTTCGTCGTTCGAGGTCGTAGATCCGGTCTAGTAGTTTGCTCTGCTCGGCCTCGGAGGTTTCATATGCCCGCTTCCAGAATGAGACACTATCGAAGTATTGATCGTCAGAGTACGGCACTCTGATAGGGTTGACGGGTTGGATACATTGACGTAGCTGTCGGATATAATCTGCCGACTGTTGTCAGGATGAGATCATGCAGACAGGAGTGTGGGTGGGGCACCTTTGATGTCAATTCCTGTTGGTTTGTTTTTGACTATGGCGAGGGCGAGGGCCAGCTGGGCGGGGGAGGGGAGAGGATTCCCGTTGATCTCGTTCATCTTTGTCTGAGAGCTGGGTATGTGAGGTGAGCGTGAGAAGAGAGAGATATAGATGAAGCGAAGAGAACCATGGATGCCCCGTGTTGGGGACTAGCCCGAACGAGCCTAGGCCTCGACCCTCTTGGAAATTCCTTTTCGGCCCCCTTTTCCTCTTCCTCGACAACACTGCAATTACCAGCTACTACGACTTACGGTGACCAAATGACCATGAACTACCGCTCCCTCTTGGCTTTCGCTATGGCCGGCTTGGCCGCGGCCCAGCAGTCGTCCGTGACCACCATGTTGATGTACGGCGCTGACCCACAGCCGCTGGCTGCCTCCATCGTCGGCAACGTAAGTCCCACAACAGATTATTCCTCTGTCGATCGATCCACAATGCTTTCTGGGCTGGAGATCTAACGCCTGTCACATAGGATGCTACGGCCACGACGTATAGCATCAATTGTCCCCCTGGTACCCCTAGCGACGAATGTGGGATGGGCCCAGGCTTGACGCTGATTGCTGGTGCGAAGACCACCACCTATCAGATCAGCTATGATACCTTGTAAGTCTCTCCCAGATCCATGTCACATACTCATGAACCTCCCTACACCCTACACAAGGAATGCGAGGAAAAGAGAAGACAATGCTAACCATCCGCCCAGCAAATGGTCCGTCACCTGCGCCGTCGCAGGCACCACCTCCGCCTCCTGCGCGGACTACCACTCTGGCGGAAATGACCCGGAAGGCACGGTGACGACCACCTTGACCAGTGACCTTCCTTTCTACCCCGTCACCATCACGGCTGGCTCGATCACTGATGCCGACAGCTCGGCCACTACGGCCACGCCTACTAGCTCCGGAGCGAGTGCTACTACCTCCGCCGCCGCTGGAGAGAGTACCGCCGATTCCACTGCCACTACTGGGGCCGCGTCGCAGAGCACCGGTGGTGTGGCACAGGTGACGGCCGATGCCAGAGGCATTCTGGGCGGCGCTGCAGTGGCTTTGGTGGCGGCTGTTCTGTAAATAAGTTTATATTTCCACGTTCGGTCAGGTCAGTTAGTTGGCTAGATTGTATAAAACAGGCATGAGATAAGATTGTATGGTATGCCATCTAAAATGGAAATAAGTTTTTTTTATGTTGAAGTTGTCTATCGCTTTGTCCTGTATTCCACTCAGGCTTCAGTCGGGTCTTGCTGATCGTCTTCAGTAACGTCGTCAACTTCTGCAGCAAGTTCCCCAGCATCATCAGTAGCTGCGTCCTCCTCAGTCTCAGCCTCAGCCTGGCTCTCAGAGCCGTGTACTTCCTCCTCCTCATCATCACCATTGCACTGAATACTCCCAGTGACGATGAGAGGCGGATATTTGTCCGACCCTTGGAAGATAGGAGTAGGAACCCCCAGACAATCCACCATGCTATTCATCGCCAGTCCCATCAGCACAGTCCAGTCTCCCATATATGGACATGACTAGTCAGCGACAAGAGGCACTTACCTGTACAAGATGCAGTCGGCCGAGGCCTCAAAAGAGGTCACGCCCCTGGATCCAATTAGCATGATTCATAGCCCTCCCCACATACAGACACTCAACTAGACATACCTCAGGCCATTCACGTTGGTACATTCATCCGCGGCGATGGTCTTCACTTTCGCATGTCCTGCAACTTCGTATTTCAACTGTTCATCCATCGATCCATCTCGTCAGCTGCTTCGTTCGGGTGACCTATGAAACCCGCACAGTAACAACAACGATCCGGAAGGGGGAGGGGAGCGCACATCAACCGAGCCCGCAAGGCAAGGGGTAACGACCACCAGCGCGGCGACAAGCGCACTTCGAATCGACATTATGACGCGTGGCTGAAGGTGTTCTCGGGGGCCGAAGAAAGGAGACAGAAGTGTGTTGGTGAGTGAGACCGCACGTACCTGCGCGCAAGGGAAGTAGGGCGAGTTTATACGCGCCTGCGATGAAGCAAGGGCGGTGTTCTGGGTTCCAAAGCCTCACAGCTATTCATCCCTATTTGCGTCATAGGCAGTGTTTGACATTGCTCTTTGGCAGGAATGAAGAAGTGACCTTGTGGCTTGGAGATTGGCTCATTCTTCGAGGATCTACATGCATACCGTGCCGGACTGACTCGTCAAAGGGCAACTGGAGAGCTCTTCACCTCTTGGCTGCTCATTCTCATGGTACTCTGATTGTTACTGGTTTTCGGGTGAATTTAGGACGATAGTCTAACTTTAATCTTCGGGTGGACACATGTGTATGCATTGATCACAGAATCGATATTCACTACTATCTATGGATAGATATGTTATTGAATAATCACCGAAATTGACAGAAAACAAACTCGAATCAAAGGACCAAGGAGGCAAATTAATTTGAGTCAACTGGATTCCTTTGACTCAGTTGGCATTTGAAGTTGAGAGTGACCATAAACCAAGGGAGGGTATACATACACAGTGGATTTGTTATGCACAGCTACATAATTATCGAGCATGGTTGTCTGTAACAATTTCACCTCCCACAATCAAGTAGATTGTGCTCGGTTTCTAGGCTATCTATACATGCATTTGATTGGCCCACGCAGCATCACAGCCCCCAAGATGATGGCTGAACTGCTCCGCCTCGTAGAAGAAAGCCTGACGACGTCTCCCGTCGGACTGTCTCGACTTGGAACTCGGAGCGCAACAAAATTATCTTGTCGGCCCCCAGATCCAGTGGACCAAGTCTACAGTCATGGATAGTTGCAAGATCCCAAGCTCATCACTCCTCCGGGTCCTGGAGGGAGTTTCCGTGGCGGCAAAACTACGCGCACAGCGCACCGAGCCACTCGCCCGTTGCTTTTCCTCGCAAGACGCCACAGACCATCCCGATGGAAATCTGTCGCCAAAAGAATGGCTGGTCAAGGTTTCGACCATGCTCGACGATGAACCCGAGACAGTGGGGCTGAAAAATGTGGGCAACCTCACCATTGCGATAGCATTCCTGCGGGAACACGGCCGACAGGCACAAGATGATACCCACGCAGCCGTCGATGAACGTGATCAGAGCATCATATGGGACTTAGTCCGCGATGCACTCACCAATGCGCAGGTATTCGGGGGCCAGTTTCAAGCGTCCCGCAGTGCTCAGGGGTTCCTGTCCGTTGCACTCTGCAGCCTAGTGGAGGACGGGAATATCATCGAACTCTTCCGATTCCATGTGTGGCTCCCCGATGGCCAGCGAGGGGTTGCAGAGTTTGCCGTGCACTCTCATCAACCCTTTGCGCAGAGCTGGATCCTCGCCGGCAGAGGAACCGATTATTCCTTCGACGTTGAGCCCGCCGCGGATCTCGCGACTGCGACTCACGCAGAGTACAAGCTGGGCTGGAACGATGGAAAGACCACCGGGACAGCATACAAGACGCACCAACTATCATCCAAAGTCATCAACACGGGGAAGCTCGTGGGCGTGACGGAAACAGGGTGCAGAGCACATACTCGAAACGTGAGCTACACAATCCCGGCGGCCACTTTCCATCGGACAGAAGTACCACCTGATAGCCTGCATGCTACACTCTTCTTTTTCGACGCGTCGCGTGGGTTCGTCAAGGATGCGCCAGTCCTGGGACCCAAGGATATCGTGTCGTCGACACAGCTACGCGATCCCGCGGGGATGACTCCCTCGGCGCTGGTGGCCATTGTGGACGCAGTGAGATTGTGGGAACAGTTTATGGAGGAAGGAGAGCAGCATGCCCAGCTTTCCGAGTGGGAGCATGCACTGCGCTCGTTCAGTCACGCCCTGGGTCTATGTGGATCAGATAGCAGGATACCAAATGCGGACAGCTACAGACACATCGTTCTTGCAAAGCTGGGAAATACGAACAGACGATTTGGCAGATATGAGAAAGCCGAGGAATACTTGGGCAGGGCGCTCAAAGGCCTAACATCGACCGCTCTACACGTTGAAGTGAGTGGTGAGCTGGGCGTGGTGTATCGCCATATGAACCGCATCAGCGATGCAAAGCGACAGTTTGAGATCCAGTACGAACTAGCGAAGCAACTTGACCTGAAACATGCTATGTGTCGATCGATCGGAAATCTTGGTATGGTCAATTACCAACTCTCCATGCTGGATCAGGCCATCGAACAGTTGACTGAGCGCGTTCACATTGCGCAGCAAATCAAAAATCCGCGCCTCCGAACCAAAGACACGATCCTACTGTCTGGGAGACCATCGGGCTGTCCCGACTGTCTCTGTGCTATATGGCGCGTGGCCAGATGCAAGAGGCAATCGACTCGGCTTCGGCTTCCCTTGAAGCTTCACTGAGTATCAGGGACCCGACTGTGACAGCAATGTCACGTCTGTTTTACGGGCGGGCTTTGCTCCTTTCCGGGAAAAACGAGGCGCTGCTGCACTTTAACCCGCCTGGGACGTGTACTCCAGCTATGGCGTTGTGTAAGGAGCCTTCCGACGAGCACCTGATATCTACAGGAGTTAGTCGATGCCGGAGCTTCGATGGACGCCGTAGACGAGCAAGGATACAGCGCTTTGGATTATGCAGTATTCTGCGGCAACAAGGAAGCCGAAGAGATCATACTTGATGGGCTTCGCCGACAGTCCTTTGGGCCGTCCGAGATCCTACATCGACAGAAGGAAGCCAGAGTCCGTCGGTGCTACCGTGAGCTTTTCCAGGAGCATCTTCGACCCGTTCTGCTCGAGAAAAGCAGCGGGGTCGGCCACTTGCAGCGTTTGCGACAGGTTTATACGGTGACGCTGGCTGCGGACGAAGAGAAGAGCCGGATGTTAGACGGGTTCAAGTTTGTGTGGTATTCAGATTTTGTTCGCAATGGTCATCTTCCACGATCGAGTCACGGTCTCACACAGAATTTGAACGACACGATAGCAAGCCACGCGCCCGATGGTGTGGTCTTCATATCCTACCGCTGGTATGAATGGTAGCTTGGACGGGATACCGTCTCCCGATGATAGCGACAACACCCAATATCGACGGATGATTCGAGCTGTTGAAGCGTTCCTCGATCAGAACCCGTCGATGAACCGTGAGAAGATGGGAATCTGGCTTGTGAGTATTCAAATTTGAGGTTTCCCACGTCTCGTTAACTGACTTGACGTCCAGGATTGGGCTTGCGTTGACCAAGATGACCCCTTGCCTGGGGTGTCCGCGCTCCCTTGATTCTCGCGCAATGCGATGCTGTGATCAGCCTCTGTGACAGCAATTACCACAGTCGTGCCTGGTGTTCCGTCGAGGTCATGATGATCCAGACGCTGCGAAAGTCCTACGGGTTGCACTCGTGGTATGTGCATAACGAAGTCAGTGGAGCCGAGGAGTGGTCTCTGGAGGAAGGGCCCTTGGAATTCGAGACCTCGGTCATGGACAAGGCGTTGACAGTGGAAGAGGACCGGCCCAGGATTTTGTTTTTGGAACGGCAAACCAAATTATTTGGGCTCAGTTGATGTACCCAGTCGCGCACGTAGGACGGAAAGGTGTTGATATGCGGTACGCTGCCTTGCATCAAGGGGCTGCCTGAACCTGTCACCTCCTCTTATGATATGTAACGTGCTCACAGACAAGGCAAGTAGGCAACACGGCTGACAGCAGATTCTTAATCTCTGTATCACCAGGTCGTTGTCTGGGCTTGATCTATACTCGCTCCATGTTCCATAATTGTCCGCATAAGCAACGCCAACAAGAGAGTCTGGTCTCTTTTGTAAAGCACTCTGAGCCGGAATTATGTAGACAAGACGGTAGCTCATTTCTGGGAATAACTCCGCAAATCTACACACCTTACGTTTAGCTTCATATATACGTCACAGGATGCAAGGGATAAAGCTCCATTTACGCCGTGTAGCCTGCCACAACCGCAGATAGAAAGTCCCTGGCGATCTATATCATCTCCCTTGCGATCGACAACCGGTTTGGCTTGAGATCCCGGATATCACATCAATACTACGTCCGAAGCAAGCGTACATGATATGTCACTTTAGCCCGTCCCGTGCCATTCCCCTTTTTCATACACAGAAGTCTCCTTATATACCGTATGCCTTGGCTTACCTCTTGTCTACCGCGCCGTCAACCACTCATTCATTCAGTCACTCACTCATTCATTCATTCCTTCCTTCGAATTGGCGTGCTTACATTGACGAAACTCCACCCACTCGACCACTCCACCCAGCTGAGCCGACGACAACCATAACCATCCCATCAGCAATATGAAGTGGCTTACTCTCCTTTCCGCATTCCTTTTCTCAACATCAGCGATAGCCGCCCCGATCAAGGCCCGCAACAACGACCCAGTCAGCCACATCGGCGATCCCGCCGCCCACGTAGAGGGCAAGAATGGCGCCACACACAAGCAGGGGAACGATTCCTCGCATTGGGAGGGTAACGGATCCCCCAGTATGGACGGCGCCGCCTCTCCCCATCTGGAGGGCGTGATGTCTCCTGATTTGGAGGGTCTGGGGAAGGGCCTCGGCGGAGGGGCGTTGTCGCCCGACACCGACACCCATATGGAGGGGATGGGTAAGGGGATGGGTGCTGGGGCGTTGGCTCCTGAGTCGCATATGGAGGGGATGGGTAAGGGCATCGGTGCTGGGGCGTTGTCGCCTGAGACCAACACTCAGATGAACGGTAATGGCTCGCCCAAGACGGATATTTCGCCTCAGATGGGAGGAAATCAGGTAAGATTGGTCCCTGGGGTGATTTGTAGTGGGTGATGGTGTGGAGCTGACTGGTGACTGTCTACAGCTTGTAAGTGATTGACCTATACTTCGAGACGTCGCAGTTACGATGAGAGAATGGATGGAGTTGTGTAGAAGGTATGCCGTGTTATATATCGGTGTTTCAATCTGAGCCTGGGAGAAAGTACTGACAGATCTTATATTAGGCTAACGACTATACTTACCATGAACAGCTGTCCGTAAGTTATCTCTCTCCCTGCATCCAGAAGCACTGCTAACTCTCCACAGGGCAACAGCATCTTCGGCAACGGCCTGTTCGGAGGAGGCAGCAAGAGCTCCAGCGCTCAAGCCACGAATGGCGATTACAGCAACGTAAGTACTCGAATGAACCACATGCGCGAGACTTTCACGACTATACTAATTCACTGTTTGACCGCCAGGAACAGGAACAGGAACACAAGACGACCCTGGCAGGGTGAGTGCCCCAAGTCCCTCGTGGAATGCATCTAACAGTCTCTGTCTAGCTTGCTGTAAGCAACGACAGACGATATTATACCCGTGAGAACGTGAGCGTATTGCGAAATGGTGGGTTTTGTCTTGGGTGATCGTTAGCCTTGGTACCGGTTTTCCCTGTCTAAGACCCAGGTTTCCCTGTACCGTGATGCGAATGCAGAGGCACATACTGGTCGAATTGATTCTTTACTCTTTACCTGGGCTGTCTTGTACCTTGTACTGTCTTCTGGCGTAGTCTGGATTGGTTGCTTAGGGGGTCCGTCTAATGTTCATATTAGGCGTACATCAAGTCCGACATTATTATCAATGGGCAAGAGTAAATTATTTTACTTGAAAGAACTATATAATGTCTATCCAAGCAATGGTATGACCTCATGATATGACATATGTACCGCATCACGGGATAAAACGTAGATATTCCGACCAAGAAACCTTTTCAGAACGCCCTCGTCCAACCCCTCCAGTCCAAACGAGAACTGTGTCCACTTCCCCGGCCTTCCCGCCTAACACGAAGAACGCGCTGCTGGACAGTCTTCGCGTCCTGCACGGCTTGTCGGAATTGCTCTATCTCCTTCTGGCGTCTATACTTTATACGTTCCACCTCGACGTCCCATGGGAGGTCTGTGTCTCCGACGGGGGCGGCTCGATCGGTCGACCCCATCGCGAGGGAGGTGCATGTATGGAAGTCGCCAAAGAACGTGACGGCGAAGATGACCCCGTAGCGACGGACGGACTGCCTCGTACACCCTGACCGGCCACCTGACCGGCCACATGCCCGGGTACAAGCAACTCGCTGTCATCAACATGGGGAAGCCAGCCCGGACCCAGACGAACAAACTCGATATCCCGCCACGAGCCGTTCCACTCCGGCCCGGCAGCATAGGGTTCGCCATCAGGGCCGACCCCATCCCAGTTCAGTGCGGGGATCCAGTCACTGCACCCTTCGAGATCGAGCCATTTGAGACAGTAGCTGACGCGGGATAACCTGCGTAGGATTCCCGCCGCTTCGGCCAGTTGTTCTCGCTCGCGGCGTAACTGTCTGTCCCGCCAAAGGCAAACGTCAGGGATCGCTGGTTTGGATGTCGAATCCGAGCGTTCGCGGCGTTCGGGGTGACGGTAGGAACTGGCCAGTGGGCTAACGATAGGTGTGTGATGGTCGGGAGGTGCGAGAGGAGGGTGATGAGTGAGTTCCAATTCGCAGAGTTCGGCTTCGGATGCGCAAGCGACAAGAAACGGAGGTTCTCGAACCGTAGCCCCCGGCCAATAGGTACAGGCACGGAAGCAGTAGATGGGATTGGCGCATCCTCGTCGTACTCATCTTCCCAAGAGGTCGGGACAGGGGCTTTGGCCTTGTTTCGAGTTGTGGGGGTTTTCTTGGAGACCAAGAGCTCCCCGGACAACTGCTTGAAACTCATCCAACGACCCATCGCATTGCTCAAGTCCAGTCGGGTAACTTCCGAATCCACATCGTGGGCATCGACATCGCCATTGTCATCCTCCGGGCGAAACTTCTCGAACAGCGGTCGAAGTCCCTGCATGACCTGCCCAATGGGTTGGTCTTTCGCATAGATAGCCACATAGCTAAGCAACAACGTCTTGACATGCGTGGGCAACAGTCCAAGGAACTGTCCATCATACTCTACATGCCAGAGCCAATGCGACGCCATAGACTTCAACACAACATGCAGCAGCGCATCTTTGCGCGGGTGTGTCGTTCCAGGAAGACGCTCCAAACGGTAGATCACTCGTTCCGTTTCCGCCGCATGGGGGTCAAATTCCGACTCATCCTCGTCATCTTGCCCATGGTTTCCGGACAGCCAACTCTCCGGCGCAGGAGGCCCAGCGACCCGTCTCACTCGTCCTCCAACCCCGACGCGCCGACCCCCCGGCCGCGGGCGAGGCGGCGGGGTTTCCGGGAGCTCCAACACATTGCGTAAGGAGGGATGTACAGACCGAGGGGCGATAGCTGTTGCCGAGCTCCTCGAGGCATGGTCCGATGGCGAACCGGACACTTGTGTGCGTCGGAGGTGGTCAATCAAGGCGTTGACGGACGGTTGGTCAGTGCTGGAAGATGCCGCCGGAGAGGATCGGAAGCGGTCATTGTGATCGCGTCGTGGACTCGAGGTGAGGGAGTGGTGGACGGTGCTGGCTGGCTTTGAAAAAGGGGTCTTCTGATGCTTTTTGGGCATCGAGAAAGGTGTGTCGCAGGTGAAGGCGAGGGAAGGTGAAGTTGAATGACGTGTTATGGAGTCCCCGCTCAGGCTTATCGGGCTATCGTTTGCCCGCCACACTAAAATGGAGTAGACGCATTAGCCACAGAGAGAGTAATGATATGGTTTGATGCTTCGATGATATACAGGACGTCTATGATCTCTATAATTTTACACAATATCGCACACGGGTATCAGGCCGGGATCATATATCCCGAACCCACGAATCATCCTCCATCTTCCCTTCTCGCTTCGGTCCCTCCTGGATCCAAGTCTCGACGAGACCCTCCTTGGGATCCTCGTCAGGTAGACCTCGAGTTCGTCGGACGTCCAGCACCAACTCCCTCACCTTCTTTGTAACCTCAATGCGCAGCGCAACGGCTTCCTGTCCATACAGGAGCTCATCATTCAACACACCAACCGGCAGGTCCCTCGTCTCCGGGGCCTTCCTTTCAGCCTGGGCCCGAATCTCCTGCCAGCGCTTCCGCATGTCTCCAAAGACCGCCTCGGTATCCACCTTCTTGCCGAAGGTGACGCTGACCTCCTTCCCGACCCGAGGGAGGAAGCGTGGGAACTCTCGGCTCTCATGCATGACCTGATCGAAGCCTTCCAGCCAGATCGGCACCACATCCGGGCACTCGCTCGTCTCGAGGATGAGGCGCGCAACGCCCCATTTGAAATAGCGCATGGTCTTGTTCGGCGCCTGATGGATCTTTCCTTCCGGGAAGATATGCATCCACGCGTAAGAGTTGCAGGCGTATGAGGACGGAGCGAGGGGGAGTCTCCCCGTTGGTCGTGTATGCGTTTTCGATCTCGGAGAACGGGTCCACGCAGACGTTGAATCGGGTCCAGTACTGTCGTTCCGGTCGGGCTCTATGCGCGTCGACGGGGAAGGGTCCCTTCGATAGTAGTCGAATTGCCTGGGTTACGGCGGGCTGTGCGAGTCCGCCGTGGGTGAATGGGCGAGTCGGTGCGTGGGGAGGACTTGTCCCAGGGTGAAGAACAGGGAGAGAGGTCTTTGGTTCGATCATAACAACAGTCAGCCAACATGGTCGCATTGTTGTGGGCTCGTGAAGAGACGGTAGAATACCGGTTCTGAAAGCAGATATCGTGGCTACCGAATCCCCATCGCTTGTTCCAGTTCGACAGGCCGGAGTTGTATCGCATTGGGAGGAACCCCACATGATCGGATCATCCATACTGTTCGGGTCAGTATTCTTTCATGCTGTCGAATCGAGTGTCGCCTCCGTCGGATTGGAGACGCCCGGTACGTACGTACACGCTGGTGTGGTTGGAGACTGCAGGGTACGGAGTAAGAATTAGCCCGTGTAGATGCGACAGCGACAGACTCAATTGAAGGAGCGTACCTGTCAAGAGACCTCTCGTTCTCGTCGACGGATCCTGTCTCGAGTCGAGCACCTCCAGGAACGAGTCCAGACCATGTACCTCAGGCCGACTGCACAAGTACAAGAACGAGCGACACAGCGCCGAAACGCCAAAGATGGTCGTGGCGGACATGGCCCTCCAGCCCAGCGAGGGCGAGTCCGCCGTTGATGCGCCAGAATCGACAGAGCCGGACATGATGCAGTGGATCTACAGAAACTCCATGAAAGCGAAGGAAAAGAGACACCCGCCGAGGAGAGAAGAAGGAGAGGAGAAGGAGAGAGAGAGTCGACCCCGGATCAGCGGCGTGAAGAGGGCGCGCAAATTCATTGGCGAATGTCTGGGCCGCGGAGGTCATCCCGTGCACGGACCAGCTCGACTTCCGACGGGATTTTCTGGCGGCCACCACCGCATCTCCATCCTCACCTCCTCTCCCTCGCCCCTCACCCTCTCACCGCAAGGATGATGTTCAAGCCGTCGTCACCACTCTTCAGTGGTCTCCTGTGGTACGTTCCTCTTTCCCCCAATTACGCGTTCTTACCCAGAACCCCCGACGATTCCCGACAGACCCATCACCCGACCCTCCATCGCAAGCTCCATCACAACATCCCTCTAACTGACATCTCCGAACAGGAAGATCCCATGGCGCATCTCACAGCCCCAGAAGGCCCGCCAAAGAAAGCGTCTCCGCTCCGTCGACCGAGTCGTCGATACCCTCAGCGCCCCCTGACCGCCGAGCCAACGGACAGTCCACCAAGGCCGTGGAGCGGTGGTACCGGGAAATGCCCCGTGAGGAGGAGATGCTGCCCAAGGACAAATACACCCTATTCGACAAGAAGGAGAAGACGTACCGCAAGGGAATTCACAGTAAGCTGTTCTCCGCCCTCTTCCAGCTGTATCCCGGCTGCACCCGCACGGCAGATTTATGGAGACAAACCCCGGGAACGGACTGTATAATCAGATTCTGACCGTTTCCTTTCACAGAGTTGCCCAAGTGGACGCGAGTCAGCCAACGTGTCAACCCTCCCGGTTTCTAAACGCGTTGTTTCATCCCATTTCGAAGCGATGCGATACCCGCTTCAACACTTACCCCGACCATCACAAGTTCTCGTTCGGATATTTACTGTACAATACACTACTGCGCATGTTGGCCATACTTTTACTTGGAGTATCCAGAATCTACAAGACGGATACAAAAGGCTTACCGGAGTTCTCGGCAATGGAAATCACACCATGACTATGCTGGATTGTTTTATTATTTATAGTGATCAATACCATGGCCTTGCGGTCTACAGAAACTGCACTCCGTCCCTCCTACCGACCGAATAGCACATCCATAAGAACGTCATAAGGGAAGGATGGGGCGCGATGGAAGGTATAAGGGTAATAATGAGGAAAGGAATGTCGCAATGGAACCGTGCGTGGATCCAATAAGGGAAACAAGATTCCCCAACATGCAGTTCGTCTGAGCACGTGGGCTAACACCCAGATGCCATTTCATCGTTTCTTGTGTTTTCATCATGTTCTCTTGGCCTTCGCACATGTCGAGTCACCCCCCGCACGACTTGCTTCGCTCTTGTTCGATTGACCCGTCCTTCGTAGACTGCTTTGCGGATGCGATAACCGCGACGGACTTTCTGCCAATCACCTAGGGTCTCCTGCCATCCCGCGCCCCCTTCGTAGTACGCAGTTTGTTGCTTGGTCGACAGGCTGACGCCCTGCGGTGGCTTACGGAGTATCCAACATGCTGGATCGGTTTGTCCGTCTGGTGGCTCATCAGCGAGCTCTCAAACAGCTCAATGGCTTTGACCACTTCCTGTAAGCCCATAGCGCGTCTTCTGCGATTGACCGCCCTCCTCCAAGAGTCCAGTGGCGTGTGAATCACCTTGTGAGTGTGTATGGGTACTTTGGCTTCGGACCGTGATCGGGCATTGGGTAGGGGATGTTGAAACGGGGGTTCCCAGTCGCCTCCTTGCTTCAAGAGGGACCCGGGATGGCGGATCATAAACTATCCATGTCTGTCTATTTAGCCAATGATTGGGAAGCATCGCGAAATGGAACGGCCTTTGGCCTGGAGTGAGTTGGTTGGCATTCCACTCCAGCCGACGGATCAATGAGTCGACCATTCTTATCTCCGAATCGTTGAGGGTCTTGGTTGAACAATAATACTGGATATATCCTTAAAAGAGCTTCTCTTCTGATGGTCACTTCTTTGGCCCACGCTCGGCGGGAATCGTACAGGTGCTCTCGACAGCCTTTGTGGAGTTTTGTTCTTGTCACTCTGCGTTGAAGTCCCTGCTAGCTCGTCGTCTGCTCTTGAGCTTGAAAGCAATAGAGGGCCACTGCATCTTGAAGTACTCGTCCAGTTCCCAGTCAAGCTTTGTCTGTTTCGGTGCAAAATATCGCCATCAGCCAGTGCATCGCGGGAGAATGAAGTGCGAGGTTGGTCGCTTCTCGCCAATCTCAGCCTCAATAAGTCCAGCAATGACGATTGGTGAGATGAGAAACTGAAAGGAAGCTCGGATCCAGGGCTTCCAGGAGGCGCGAATGACCCGAACACACCGGTCCTTTCAGACATACACCGTCCAAGTTGCATACGGGCAGACCATATTTGGTACTTGCGAGAGCATCTTAGCGTTTGAAAGGGGCTTTGCAAACTTTGATGTCGCTTTTGAGACGTCACTTGGGCGGCCAGCAAGCATGGGAGAGAGAAATGTCGGTCCACAGGCCTGTCCCATTGGGCGTGAGATAGACTGTAGCGACTTGCCTTCCAGATCTGGGATGATCGGCTTCTCCACGTAAGTTTTTCTCCAAGACGAGAGATAAGCGTCGTCAGCCGAGAATCTGCTTCCTCTCGCGAGTTTGTCACTGTAGATAGACCTAAGCCCCTGCACCATGGTTTCGCGGGTATACATTCCAGAGCTCCTGAACGCACGAGTCATTCTTCCGTATCCCTCTGCCTGACTTAAAGAGGTCAACAATGCCTGATCGCGAATCAAGGCAGGGTCACAAGGATTCAGCATCTCATCTCGAGAGGTAGACTGATGTGGCATGCAGAAGTGCACTTTCCCCCGCTTGGTTTTGGGGGTTTGCTGCATCTCAGTCCGGCTAGGATCCCACCAAATTCGACGAAAGTCATTCTTGCTAGGCCATTCCGCCCACGTAAAGAACCCCTTCAGTCTTTTTCCAAATGCATTCTCATTTCGTTCCTGGCGCTGCCGAGGAATCCACCCATACCAGGTTTTCGCATAGCGGGTCGTGGGAGCGTTGCCTTGTTGCAGGACTCGTTTCCGAGTGAATGAGCGTATGAACTTTCCGATCTTCCAGGCAAACACGCCGAGGAAGAATATAGCAACTGTGCCGGCTAAGAGCTCCAGCACCACCTTCAGACTGATATACTTTGTCCCCGGAACGGGTTCCGACGAGCCTATCGATGGCCGGGGCACTCCGGGAGTAGACGGGCCTTCGGGAGAAGGAATCGGCGCCATGTTCACAAAGACAGAGTAAACGGCGATTTAGTCTCCCGGATAAAGATGCATCGCTGAGGAGGCTGTGTTGACAGTTCGGAGAGAGCATGGAGAGTGGGAGGTGAAGGAGTGAGGTGAGGTGGTGGAAGAGGCTGCCTGGATGCAGACCAAGAAGGTACCTCCATACCTCCATACCTCACTCTGGAAGCCGCGTGTTGCACAATCCATGATGTATATATTCTCGAGTCAAGCACAACCTCCAACAATCCCTCAACAATCGGGAAATACGCATCTAGCCGGACTGAGATGCAGCAAAATCCCGAAACCAAGCAGTGGAAAGTACACTTCGCATGCCGCGTCGGTTTACCTCTCGAGATGAGATGTTGAATCCTTATGACCCTGCCTTGATCCGCGATCAGGCGTTGTTGCCCTTTTATGTCAGGTATAATTCATAGAAGATGAAATGAATCACCAGGAATTTTATCCCATACTCCCCAGAGAAGAAGGGAAGCAACACATTGCTTGGTTTCTCTCATAGGACATGATCTAGAAGTTAGTATCCGAGACCGTCTACAGTCTTGCATAACGTATCGAACTTCACCATAACACTCGAGACAACACACAACCAAATCAAAAAGTACCCTTCATATTCTACAAATGGATCCCGCAATAGTGAAGCGCCAGCAAGGGCAAATAGTGAGGCGATGGGTGGTTGCACGAACACGGAAAGCCCAAATAGTCCGATCAATAAACCGCTTTGCGTGAGATTAATTAAAGGGATCGTTAGGGATTCCTATTCCATACCTACTACTTTAATCTTACTATCTTAGTCATACCAACTCCAATGTTCCGGAGGAATGCCCCCCTCGTCAGAAATAAGCAATCCTCCAGTAGGTACCTTACCTACGGTACAGCTCGTTTTGTCCAGGTATTCTTGCAGGATCAGTGTCCACCTGCGCTTGTGCTGGAGCAAAGTCTTGCATCTCGATGCCGGGAGAAGGTATTTCCATGTTATGTTACTCTATCAGATTTTTTTCTCTCGCCCGCGTGCGCCATCAGGATCCAAGCACCCCACAATGAGATCGTTCTAGCGCCGCATTTATTCTCGCCATAGTCCCACACTCTGTAGGGCACCCGACAGGAGGCGATTAAGAAAAGCAATAATCGCAAACTAGCGGTTTAACCCTTCGCAATGGATACTGGAACGGTAGGGAGGAGGGAGCATGCATAGAAAGGCATCAGCAGTAATCAACCACCGGAGATATGCAAACGATGGAAGCTGAAAAAGAAAAACCACAGAAGGCGGTGGCGAGCACATGCCAAACCGCTCGATTGTAATACTGCTAAGGCAGTAATAATAATCAGGAATATTATAGTAATACTAACAGTAATCACAATTATAATCAAGAGCGGATGACTCCCCCACTTTTTCTTCCTCCGTCGGCCATTCTCCGGATCCCCCAAGATCGACACAGCAACAGTCCATGTGGTCTGCTGAGCGGAGCTGCGAGACCCATCGGTATCTACATAGTACATGGCTAGGAGCGCTAGACGCCACGGTATCATTTCCCTGTTTCTTCTGACACCGTGCGGTACTCATCCATGGATGAACGACACGGAGTGTCTTACAACTCGGGCCTCGTTGTCCCGACTGGTTCATGGCAATCGGCAGGACTGCTGACAGGATTGCATCATTCGCCTTGTTCCTAAGTCGATTCGATTCCCGATAGATGGCAATCACGTCAAGACCCTCCCATCTACCACGTAGTAGAGAAAGAATCAGACCCACAACCACGGAGTTCCTCCTCCATTGAGGAAACCATATCCGATGACGGTTTTGTTTTCCCGAGCACCGAGGGCCTCTGTCAAAGTGCCGAGCGGATACTGAATCCGTGACGCATTCACCGAGTGAAGACCGGTCTCCGTGTCGGTCTGGTCTGATTCTGGCAGTATGGGGACCACATATCGTCCCCAGTGACGGGGCTCTAGCTGAAGAATAAGCCTGAAGCTACGGTTAAACGCGGCTAGAGTAATATCTGTAAGCACACGGGGCTACTGATTGGCCTTGGCTCCATTGTCTTCCTTCTGTATTGACTCGCAACTCGTTTCTGTTGCGTCGCGATGGGACCAGCGTGGCGACGTGACAATGGGCCTTTGGTGGGTAAAAGTCGTGCTCGCAGTGGGGTGCTATAGGCCGTGCGATGTGCCAGTCTCACTTTGACAGACAGTGGAAAGGGGGAGCCGTACATACGCTGGTCACATTGGATGAAAACTTTGGCAATTGCGCCCGTCCAACCAGACATGTTGCAGATACTTCAGACCCCAAAGAGTGATGGAATAAAGGAGACCATGGAAAAGACAGTACACATGTGTCGCTAGTGTCTCAATTGGGTGTTCACCGAAAGAGCGCCACATCCAGTGATAGTGTAGCCCGAAGGTGATAGGCAAGCGCAAAAGTACTACACGTCCATCTGCTGGCCCGTACACTCGTGCAACCATTCAGGTCGTTGCGAGGGCCGAGCGGCTAGATCCGCGTTGCACTGTCGTCGTCGCTCATGAGATCTCCTCCTTACCGCGAGCGCAATTGGAGGTGGTGAGGTTTTTTTGTTTGCCACATTCTCGGTGTCGATGGATGTGTAGTGGGAGGGATGCGAGGGGGCGATCTGGTAAGATTGGTAGCGGCAACCTGCAGCAAGCTAGTGCAGCAGTACGATCTGGTTCCTCAGGGAGAGTGCATACTTCGTGGGTGTGCCCAATGTTGGTGTCGCTAGAATCCAATCCCACATTCCACACGGAAATGGTGAGCATCGCGAGTCGAGACCAGCATGATGGATCAGACAGGAACTGTCATCATCTCCTTCCTCCATAGGTATGTCCTTCCACCATGGGTAAGGTGCGAAAATTTCAGCGAATTTTTCTCTGGCTCTTCACCACCGAGAATGCTCCATACGTCCCAATTGCCGGTTTCACGGGTGGACCCTGTAGAGTCATGGGAGGGCCGGGATGATGTTTCGCCCGAGAATGGAAGAAGGGGCGAAAAAATAATCGAAATGCAACGACCAATCCCTCGAAAAAATACTGCAGCCTGGGGTAATCTGTCGAGAATTCCTTGAGAGATGAACTTTTCTGCCTCAGATGGGGATTTACGGAGCTATCGAGGAACCACCCCCATCAATGGGGACACGAACGAGTCCATGGCCGAGATCGACACGCTCTTCGGATCCGGTACGGCTCACGTCGACATGCATGAGGACGCCGATCTAGCAAAGGGCAACCGCTGCGTCACCGTTCCTTTTGCGCATCTGGGTTGGGGTTGAGGTCGAGAGCGCCGAAGTAAGGACAGTGGAACAGAGAGAGTTCGTCCACGGTGAGGTGACGGTTCACCGCCACAGCACCAGCCGTTGATCATGCGTCTCAGCCACCTGTGGCTGGTACGTAATCGGGAAGGGCCTGTCGTCATGTCGCACATAATTCCACCGTGGTGTCGATCGATCTTGCATTGTACGTGCAGGCAGACACAATTGACGTTGCCCACTAGTGACTGGGACCGAAAAAGCAAAGGTCCCAGCGGATGTGCGCTGTCAATTTACGATAGGGACGGCGGAGGTCCGCATTCCAGGTAGTCCGATCTGACCCACCGGGATCGCATTCCCTGTGATTTGCATACTGTCATATAGGAAGACAATCGGTGAGGGAGAAGCGAGGACGTCCAGCATTGCGATACAGTTGCAGCTGGTTGTAGCGGGGGTTCCACGGAGGGCATTGGTGGACGGATGGTGCGTTCGTCTTCGGAGACCATCGACTGCAGATTCATCACCGCCGCGTGGACAGAGAATGCCAGGCCGGGGACCATGGACTGGTGAGAAGAGAGACCCCGACCCCGAACGGCGGGATTTGGACCCTATCTGGTGGACTCCATCGAGACACTCCCTAGATCAGGAGTACGGAGTACGAAGAGTCTAATAGACGGACCCTCGGACGGAAAAGCGCCGCGGGGGACTCTGATTGGCCCGCGGGACAAAAGGCCATGCGTCGGATGGATCTGGCCGCTAACCGGATCGGGCACGTCCTCGTGGGGAGATCCAGGGGGAGACACCGAGAACGGCTGGAGAGAAGACCAGAGGGGTTCGTAGCCGGGGCCTATCGTTCATTGGAGACAGGCAGCAGCGTTCACATTCCAGTTTGCCTTGTTTTATGTCTGTGCCAGAGGGAACCCCCATCCAGCCGATTAAGGTTCGTCTCCCGGTTTCCTGGTTCACAGAGGGCTTCCCTGTTGCTGATGAGGCTGAGGTGGAGCCACACCCCTCTGTGTGGCTGAACGGCCGCCGTGCTGCCCGCTTTAGGCAATCGATGTGGCGAAGCAGCCCACTAGCGTCGCCCCTACTGCCGCTTTGGGCCGGCTTGCCTGGACTTCATCCTGTACCACCGCTGGTACGTGCCACCCTTAGTCGTATTTTTGCTCCTCCTCGTCTCCCTGGAAATGCGCTCTATCACTTAGAACTCGCGTTGCGGTGTTGCGCCAGGTCGTCCACCGACAAGCGATAAGGTCCCGCGTGAAGCGGTGCAGCAGGATCATAAGCATGATTGGGTCCGTTGACCACCCCCTAACGGAGGACGTCCAGTCGTCCCAGGCCCATTTCCCCCTTCCCGTACCTGGGAGGTATTATACTTTCCCTCCTACCTTCCCACACGTTCCTGTGGCGACTTCTATCTCCTAGAACATCCTCACCGACACACTCCTCCCTCCCCTCCCAGCCCGTGCCACATGTAATTTTCCCTCCCCGTCCAAGGGCGGGACGGGCTAGGCCTGTGCTCCTTAGGGTTCCGGGGTTTCCAGTAGCGTACGGAGTACACGATAATACCAGGCTCTGGCCCGGTGGTCATTGCTTCATCCTCGGTAAGAGCTGAAGGGGTCCCTGCTCCCGGCACCCAGAGATCATGGAGCTCGGTTATCCGGGCGTATATCGGACAATGCAAGGAGACGAAAGCAGTGGTGGATGGGCCCTGCGCTGGCACGTCCGCTGCAGAGGGTATTGTCCTCTTTGCTCCTCCCTTGGTCATTCCCGTATCCTGCACTAGATGAGGCATATCCCTCTCTCCACTTCCTCATCCGGCAAGCAGCCCGAGCTGAAGAAACCTGGGATTCCACCGAATAGATGGATAGAGGGGGCACTAGAAAGTCAAAATTGAATAAACTATTATGGGGGGGATCACTGTATAGTACTTCTGCCATCCAGAGCTCTACAGCCCTCCCCTCTGGAGCCAAGAGCACTCGAATCTCGACCCTCTGACCTCACTCGCGTCACAATTTCTCATTGCGCATGGATTAGCGCGGTTAAGCTTCAAGGTGTGATCCTCTTCCGGTATGCAGTTCGCCGTAGGGGATCTGACGTCTCATTTTAGTTTCCGGTATTTCAAACGCAATCTGGCTGAATGTCACAGCTAGCGTTATCTCCACACTAAGGCTTTTGGGTTGACGCGTCCCAATGAGAAACCAGGAGAAAGGGAAAAAAAGGAACGGCCAATGGCAAACGGGGGTTGAGCAGGAAAAATAAAACAACAAAAAAGCAATTTTGCTTAAAATATGGGACTCCCCGTACCGTATTACCTTTTACCAGAAACCCATGCCAGATTTCTTTTTCTCCTGGTGCGGGTTTCTGTTTCGATTTGTTTTTCCTGTCCTGTCTGGCCTGGTGTCCACTGCAGGATCGTGCATGATCAATCTGTATCCAACGTCTGGAACACCACTGGATGACCGACATCTCCATTGCAGATCTGCAATACTTGGCCGTTAAGATCTATTGAGATTAAATTTCGCGGTGGCAAACTGACCCCCTCCGTGTCCCTGACTCGGGTGTTACCTTCACTGGCTGGGTCTCTATGTCGAGCATCGTCCCAACAACATGGTAGGCCCCTAGCTGGTGGAAAGGTATATGAAGACGTTGAAGGTCTGATCACTTTGATCTTCCATTCAGCCTTTGTATCATCGTGCGAACTATTCGGAATTCCTCCTAGCCTAGCAGTCGATCACGCTTAGGTAAATCCAATCGTGCTGGATATTTAGCCCGGCTTGTTGCTGATGTGCGCAGGGATCCCTGTATACTTACTTGCACATACTCTACCGCTCGTCGATTACCACCCAGCCGCACCCCAAACCTCAGCTAGCAACATGGTCCTCAGCGGCGCAAGCAACACCTCCGGCTCGAGCCGTGAGTACGGCATCACATTCGAGGTAGCACCCCCGGCCGCAGCTCGTCCGGGTGCTCCTTTCACCCTCCAGTGATCGTTGCAGTGCGTCCCGTCGGGAGCACAGGGCCAGTGCAGCAATTGGTGATGAACGCCTCCCTCCGAAACGAGGCGGGTGCCGCCGTCGCCGGTCTCTCAGGGACTCTCACGTCGAGTGTACGCAGTCGCAATGGGAACACCACGAGCGGGTATGCTCGCTTCAGCCCGTTGAAGATTGCTGCTCCAGGACGATACAAGCTTCGAATTATGCTGGGAGCAGCCTCGGCTGGGGGGAGTGACAACAAGGGCGTTTGTCGATTCGCCTGTAATTCATGTCCATGCCGCTGCTGCGCCGTCTCAACGTCCGAGTATGTTCCGTCTCTGTTTCCTGTCAGTCATTTGCGCTGGGAGACTCTTGTGGCTGACCAGCTCTAGCTCCTCTCCAGGTCACGAAACTCCAAACCCTCGTATCGGAAAACATAGACATCACTGCGGCGGATATCGCAGCATGGCAGCGCGCATAATCTTTCGTCCTCTTTCTCTCTCTCTCCCCCCCTGACACACACACACACACACACACACACACACACACATTCGCTTGATTTTCGTTTCGTTTACAATGTTTTCGTTCGTTCGTTTGTCGTTTCTTGTTCTGTTTTCTCTCGTCAGAGAGACGTTGCATCGAGCCTTGCATTTGTTTCGGGAGTTGAGAGGTCACGATTTAACGATATAGAAGTTGGCTTTGCGGCCGGAGTCCGGAGATCGGTCATTCATTAGCGAAGGTGAAGGGTGTTGGCCTGTCTTTTCCGTCTAGTCATTTAATGATAGTTTTCTTCGTATCGTCTTTGATTGTCGTCTTATCTGGTTTAGCTCGCTTGTCCCTTCGTTTCTCTTTCTTGGACGGAGCAATGGGGTGGATGAAAGTGGATGAAAGTGATCGGGATGGGTGCCCAGGTTGGCTGGGTGATGTGAGAAATTTCGGAGTAACAGTCAGTTTCGTTGGGAGTGGTCACATGTTTGCCAACGTCGGCTCGTTTAACCTAGGTTCTATGATCATTTTGTTTCAGTATCCTTGCTCATGCCAAGTAATTCATACATGGGTGACAGATTATTCTTGTTTGGGGAATCTTATACATCTACAAGACAGAACATTTCAGTACAAAATCCAATTGACATTGTTCCATGGTACGGAACAGACATAGATGAGGTGTATATACATCGGCCTGATATGAGCCAAATAATCCGAGAGAACACAACGGGAATGATCCTCTTATATGACTCCGCACGTGCAGTTCAGATTAGGATCATGGTCCCATCACTCATATAATCCCTTGGCGACATCAACTAGTATAGTTCTCAAGAATTGAGAGACATTGAAACCCAGAGACTAGTAGTCTCGGCCAAAATCCAGAAATTCTCTTACCCAAGCCATTCACGCTGTGGTATAGATTCTGTTGACACGAGCAACATTCAGCCCCATTTCCATCAGACCACCTCGAAATCGGCACGATCAATTGATCGGCAAACAGACAGACAGAAAGGTCGATTGATAAGGTTGCCCAGGTTTGAACACAGGCGTCCCATGAGGTACTGGTAACCCAAGAGGGGGAAAGGCGATATCAGCCATGTGGTGGCTTCATCATTTGTTCCTCAGAACATGTGGATGTGGATATTGTAGTAGTAGTATAAGCCCACTGCTTCAATCAAGCAGGCACACCGAGCCGATAATTCAGTTCTTCTCGCGCTGCTGGCGCAGACGGTCGACTCCCCCACGGACAGTATCGCGGAAGCTGAAGCCGCCAAAGAGCCAGTCGTTGGAGTGACGGCCGCAGTGGCTGATGGTGCCACGGTAGCGACGGTGGTCATCGCTGGTCTGACGGGTGTGAGAGCTGCGAGAGGAGGGTCGAGGGGAGCCGTCGAGGCTGGTAGAGCGGCGGGAGTAGGTCGAGGCGGGCATGTTGTTGGGATAGTAGGATGAAGGATGCTATTGATCAACTTGGACTGGGGTTTGATAGGTTTTCTCGATCAAGGAGGCAAGAATAGATTGATTGTAACTGAGAGAGAGAGAGAGAGCAGCATGGAGCACAAATAGAGGGGTGATGCTCTATTTATGCCCATGCTGCTCACTCCCCATCCCTCCGCACACCAGCCCTAAGAGACCCCGTGGAACCCCTCGAGCCTATCAGGGCCCGCCGAGATGCCCCAGAAGTGGTAGGGCATGAACCCCTGTCGGGGGCAGCGAATAGACGCATGCCACACGCGGTGGGCAACCACTGGAATTGAGTCAGTCGGTGAGTAACCGGGCGGGTGCCCCACTCTTGTCGTGCTTCGAGGGGCATTCGCCAATCAGGCGCTGCTGTCTCCCGACCGCCCACCAAGAGCCTCCAAATTCACCGCTTCTGCCTGGAGGCCTGAATCACCGTGTCTATCCACATGCCGTGTTCCGTGCAGAGTTGCTATACGATCTACTTAGCCCGGGCTTCCAAGCTCATGGCCGACATGCCTGACCGGTTCAACCAGATAGATTCTACCACGCGTTCAGAAGAAGGTCACCTCCTAACTGCGATGAGATAATACCCAACAGCCAAGACAAGACAGCTGAACCCCAGGATCCCCATCTACGACGCCCGAGTCTTCTAGCGTGCTTCTGGAAGGGGCTTGCATTCCTCAGACCACTCGCATCCCCGCCCGAGAATTGGCCCCCACCCACAACGCCCGAACTGATTGGACTATGCCACTGGCACAAGCGAGACGGAATGATGATAGCGTCACGGCGGCGGCCGCTTAGGGCTGATCAGTTGGTCGGAATGTTCAGCTGACTTCTCTCCCTACGGAGAAGTCCGGGGAGGTCAGTCATTGGGCCGCAATCGCCTGTCGACTTGATAGCGATAACGGATTGTACGATGATGATAGGATGAGTGGTTGCGAGAGCTGTCGAGGGTCAATTTGCGGCCGCACTTTCGGCTGACATAGGTATGGTTCGAATATGATCGAGTCCCTCACGGAGCCTACCCCAGCATAAGTTCGGGTGTCACTGAGACCTGCAATCTACGCTTAGCGTGCCTCTGTGTACATCCATGAGCCCTTATCACGAGTCAATTTGAATACACAAGAACGTTACAGCTCTGAGGTTGTATAATGGAACAATTATGCAAAACTGTTATTCCGGATATGGTTTATATTGGAATAACCCCGTTGAACCCAAAGACCTTGAATTCGTTGCAGACGCCCATCCTCTGTTTACGGAGTAGAGACGGTCTCCACTTGTCCCCCACATCGAGGCTCCAGTTGCCCGGTGACATCATGTCTCATGCCAAGACATCCTGATGCGTCGCGTCTCGGCACGTTTCCGTCTATCTGTACTGGTAGAAGATGGATTAGCTTCTGTCCCTGGCTTATGCATTTTGCAGGGTAGCTCTTGAACTCATTTGACTGACCTTGGGTAATGAACAGATACGTTAGACAGAAAAGATTGCCCGCATCCTCAAGGATCTGAACCAGATATATCCACGCCAATGTATATATTCTCATTTTATATACATCCAAACAACATCTCCAACGCCAAATGCATCATCTATCCATCTTTATAATAAACAAGACACCGAACGCCACACAACCCATAGACAACAACCAAACCCTAACCAATATAGGCAAGCGTAATCACTCCTCCCTCAACGTCCACAAACTCGCACTCGGCTCCCTCCACGCCCGCGCTGCTCCGAATGACACCGTCGATGATTCCTCTGCACCGCCAGCACCGCACTCCTCCCCCGTCGTCGATCCCTCACCGTACCCCCCCACGCCCCCGTCGCCGCTCGAACCGAAACCAACCACCGAATTCGCCCGCTTTGACTCCTCCTGCTGCATCTGCATCTGCTTCTGCGTCTCCTGTCGCGGGAAATCGCCCACCACGTAGGGGACAAACACCCGTTCGCCGGTGGGGGTGGTGGTCGGCACCGCGAACAACGACCGCGCCTTGTCGAGACGCGGACGGATGATGCGTCGGAGGGTATTCCCTGAACCTGACTTGGTGTTTTCCTCGCTGCCGCTGAGATGGTATTCTTCTGCTATTTCTTTTTCCTCCTCCGAGTCCGGTTGTGTTGTCCTTTCGAGCCAGATGTAGGTGCATGGAAGTGGGCCCATAGATGGTGGCCGTGTGAGGTGGAAGTCGACTGTGGTGAGCGTACGATCCCCGCGGAGATGTCGTCATCGAAGAGGTCCTCTGGTGAGAGGGCCGTGAGGAAATGCTCTTCGAGACCGGACTCTTCTTCGTCTTCTTCTGGGGCGGATACTTTGATGATGGGGAGGGGACGTTTCTCGGGACCGGTGTAGGGCCAGGAGTGCCGGCGGCGGTGGTTGTAGAGGAAGGGCATTTCTCCTCACTCTTCCAGGTTCGTTTTGTTCAGATTTGTGGGTGGGTATGGGTGGTGTGTTGGAGTGTTTATAGTATGCAGGTAGGTAGGTAGGTAATATAGACAAGATCCAAGTCAAGAATAGACAAAGAACAGAAGAAAGGACAGCTTATATATGTATAAACCAGACCAATAAGTCCGCAAGGCAGAACGATAGTAATCAATATACACAATCGTCAAAGCCACAATCAAACGAACACCGTATCCTGTTCATACATCATAGACAATCAGTCAAAGAATGGTGCCCGAGCCCCAAACCAAGACACAGACACAGACACGACACAACACAGTCCCCAAGACAGGCAGAAGGAAAAAAGCCCGAATCCAAGATCGAAACAACCAGAACCCAAGATTATAAACGCCTCATCGCCCTGTCATCCCGTCGCGGTCATGGTCACTGCACGTGCGAGCCGCACGCGCAATACATCACCACACCACACACCGGGAGACAGTTGCACCCGCACAAAAACAGCCATACCAAAACCTGCTGCAGCTGCTGCATCTGCAAGTAAGGCGACAGAATGCAGCCCTATGACCCTGGTTTACGTACATCGGACGCCCGATGCCAGTGCCCTGAGTCACCGACCGCAAACAGGCAGGCAGTGCAGGTACAAACGTTGTACTGGCGACGAATGATGCCGGGGTACGTGGCAGGGGCTGGCTACCTACCTAGCTATCTATCCACCTCAACTAAGGTAGCTTGACATTCCCGTCAACTAAATGCATGCATGCTGCAGAAGCGGGACTGGAGCTCTGAGGCCCGAGGATCGACTTAGTTCCGGCTTGGTGATAGACGGGTGGATAGACTAATGCGCCCCTCATTTCTCTTCACCCTCACCCCGGACTCGCGATCGAGTTGATGACTCGTACAAGGCAGCGAGGGCATCAGATGAGATGACTCAGTGTGGGTCGGGCTCATCACAAGCCTTCGTTACCTTCTTGCCTTGTTTGGGGTTCTTGGCTCGGCTTGACTCGGTAGTCGGTACTCATGACAGGCGCCCCCAGCTCTCTAGGTCGTAGGACCTGACGAGCAAAAATATAGAAGGACCGAATGCCTGTCTGTCCTGCTCTAGCAATATCCCCAGGGACATGGGTCATATGTACACGTTCCCTCCTTGGACATGAAGCGATATTTCGATCTGTTTCGTGACAATTCGTGCTCATCCATCCTCGTGGACGGTGTGTTTTGTCCGAGCCGGAGGGATTGTCCTGACACCCCCACTCTATACCTAGGTAAGTTCTACTTTAATTCCATAAGAAGTGCTCATAGTGATCAATCAATTCATTCGTATGATACATGCAATCATAGAAACATCGCTACCTAGCCGCCCAAGCAAAAAACCTCCTCTGAGTTGGTATCACGTATTATAGGTAAGCAACAAGAAGCGTAATAAGGCCGTAACAAGAACAACATGTAGAAGAGTACGAGTACCGCCCAGCATCAGCAGAAACAAAGAAATGGAATGTGTGATCACTCCAACAAGGCGATCATCAACCGTTGGTAGTCCCCACTGGTCTCTCCGCGAACGCGATGGATCAGATCCTTATTATACTTATGCCGATATGCAGCCTTCACCTGCTCTTTGTGTTGACGATTCCAGTGCACGCGCACCATGCGGACTACCAGCTTCTCGTCCTTGGTGCCCATGCCCTTCATGCACTCCTCCAACAGGACTGCATCGCGCATTGCAGCGTCAAGCGCGGTTCGCAACATGTGCAGCAGAGCATCCCGCATGTGACCGGAGAACTCCTTCTCGATGTGCCTCTCCAGGGAAGAGTGGTATCTGTTGTTGAACTCCTGGTTGATGGCGCGCAGCTCGTTATCCGACGACCGGGCAAAGATGCTGCACACCTCCTCCACATTGCGCGTACCAGATGTGGCCGAGTGGATAGCACGGGTTTCGGTCTCGATGGTGCGAGGGTCGATGGGGAAGGACTCCTCGTGACGGTTGGCGCGGAGAACAAGACCAAAGAGACTGAGGGTCTTGAAGGAGAGGTCACCCTCGACATCCTTCTGCAGCGAGCGACGGTAGGTCTTCTCGTACGCCGTCTTGATGGCATTCAAGTCCGCATTTGACCGACCCAGCAGCACATCGTTGAGGAGCCACTCCTTGGTGCCCAGGCCTTCGACGGCATCGCGGGCACACGCCACATCGTGCATCAGTGGTCCATCGATAACGGCGACCAGACCCTGTTTGAAGTAGGAGCTGGTTTCGGATTTGACATCCTTGGCGAGATCGCGTTTGATGTGGGTGGTATAGGTCGAGCGAACGGCAGCCATCTGCAGTGGGTCAAGAGGGGCCAGAACCCCGATCAACGCCTTCTCATCGGTACCGAAGCCTTTCATGGCTTTCCGGAGGGCGTCGGCCTGCGAACGGAAATCACCCGGGGCCATCTGACCGACCGCATAGCCGGGCGAGGGCTGAGCGGGGGGCCCACTGGGAGGTCCTCCCTGCTGGAAGCCTTGTTGGAAGCCCTGCTGCGGGGGATATTGCGGGGCTCCATGGCTAGGACCCGGCCCCCAGCCCGCTCCCTGGGGCGGACCCTGGGGCGGACCTTGGTGGAAACCAGGGCCACCTTGTTGAGGGGGATAGGGCGAGTGCTGGGGAGCGCCATGTTGAGGAGGAGGATAGGGAGAGTGCCCCTGCGGGTGCTGGGGGTAGCCGGGGTTCGCGGGAGGGTATCCGTGAGGCGAGGGCGGCGGGTGAGGGGGAGGGGCAAAGCCACCGGTGGCGGTTGTTGATACGGGCCCGGGGGAGGTGCACCGTAGGGGAGTTGTTGCGGAGGATAGGGCTGTTGGGGGTAACCCTGGGGAGGGCCACCCTGCGGAGGACCACCGTAGGGAGGATACGGGGAATCTGCAGGCAAGAGATGGTCAGTTTCTGGCATCTTGGCAATTCGATCGGTCGATCCAGCAGCACTAGCTCCTGCAGAGTGGTGGGGACATACGGTTTGGCGGGGGGTACTGATTGTATGACATGTTGATGAGAAGTGAGGTGTAGCGGGGGTGAGTGAGTGTGGTGGAGGAAGGCCGGGAGAACCAGGAGGCTATATAGCCATGAGCGTCCTACGCCAATATGACGGAGTGGGCAGGAGGTGCCTCCAAGACCGGGGGTCCATGGTTGACGAGCAGGAAAAGTGTGGCGCAGGGCTGAGGGGACCACACGATTGGCGGGGAGGGAAGGCAGCCGCCAAGGCGGACACTCGTCATGGCCGTAGGGCTGTGCCAGTAGCACGAACCATGGCTCAGTCATCCTCTATTTTTGTTCCGATTCTATTCCATCCGATATGGATGAATGATAGGCACCTGCAGAGAGACTTCCAGATGCCTTCTAGAATAGGTAGAAGAGTTCCAGACCGAAACAAGCAACATAGATAAGCACCTAACCACTTTGGGATATACACTGCGACATTCCGTCTACCTACCTATCTACTTAGCTACCTACTATACAGTAGGTAGACGAGACAGCCAACATACTGTAGGACAGTCCCCTCTTAACAAACCTCCGAAATACGACGAGAGAAAGCCTCCCAGAAAGCCTACATCTATCAGTCTGTGTGATTGATCCTGTTCACCCGAGATGCCCTCAGTGGTGGAACCGCTCCATGTGGCTGTGCACGGATCCAAGGCATTCCCCCATAGTCCGGAGCTTCCTCTGAAATATGCCTGGGGCGCCAACATCCATCTAGAACGTCTGAACATGGCGCAGATATCCGTCAAGAAGCTTCACATGCATGTGGCCGAATCTGGACACAGACCATCAATGGTAGATTAACCGACTTCAATAGTCTGAAGCAAGCAAGAACCCGAGCTTATCCAATCCATCATTCATATCCATACCCAAATCGCTAAGACATTCATTCCCCCACAAAACACCACAGCTCAGTCCATCTCTCCATAGGTACAGCCAACAGACAAGACAATTCAAAACCAGCCTCCTTATTTCTTCTTCTCGAGAGCAACCCCCTCCGCCGCAACAAACGCCCCTCTCACCTCCTTCCCCGCCTCCCACAGCACCCACAGCGGCATCCACACCCACAACGTATTAAAGAACACCAAATAAAACCACAAATAAACCGGATTACTGGTATCCAACTGCGCCGAGCCGGTCAACCACTCCGGCGCAAACGTCATAAACCCACCATACAGCTCCGCCGTCGCCAACGCCGTCGCAACAAGCCAGAGTGTCGCGCGCGCCGTCCCCCGAGCCTTCACGCTCGTGCTCGCCCGTGACGCCTTCCACACCAGATAACACACGTACAGCGCCGCCGGACCGCCCAGGAACACCGTCAGGATCTCGAGCGAGATCACGGTCGGGTCGGCGGTGGCCCAGCGGAAGTCTGCCTTTGCGTATTCCTGCCACAGGCGGGCGGAGGCCCGGTCCCGTATGCGGCACCGTAGACGCGGTCGGTGACGTTGAGGAAGTAGGGCGGGCGCGCGAAGCCGGTGGGGAGGGGCGCGTAGCTGAAGAAGCATTCGTAAAGGAAGGAGCCTTCGATGAAGAGGTGGGTGAGGGCGTCGTAGGCGTGCCAGTAGAAGAGGATGCGGTTGCGCGTTTGCGTGGAGGGGATCAGGGCCTGGCCGAGGAAGTAGGCGGTGGGCATGAAGGAGAGGGCGAAGGCGATGCACAGGCAGGTGGCCGTGTCTAGGGTGAAGGGGGTGGTTTCGGTCATGGTGATGGGAGGCCAGCTGCCCGTGGACCTGGGTACTTGGGAGAGGTGTGTTGGCGAAGAAAGTGAAGTGTCAGAGGAACCCCTGAAGCTTAAATGCGGGAAGAAGAGCAAAACAATGCGGGCCTGAGGTATCCACTCAGGGCCTGAGTTGGGAAGGATCGGCGGCCTTTGTCATGAAAGTATGGAATTGGACGAACGACACTGCTTGTGATTGTAGTCTTTATACACTACTTTCGGCCATCTATAATTAGCTGTTTGGCATAGAATGGGTTCCTGGAACAGCGTATAAAGAAATAGCATTCATAACAGCATCAGGCATAATCCATCATCATGAATCTCATGCAAGTCATATCCGTACACCATCAATCATGAGCCATGCCCGTAACAATGCAATACAAAATAAGAACCTATATAACCAGCCTCCAAGACTCAGCACCCTAAGTAATCTCCCCCAACACTCGCCCATGTCCACCGGGGAACAGCCCCGTCGACCCAGCATAGCACCCCCAATACCAATCATCATTGATATTCTCAGCCTCGGTAATCTCGGCTCCACGCGGGAACATCAGCTCATCGGTGACTTCATTCTCGGGGTAGTACGACCACATGGCATGCACAAGCAGCCCGACGCCCCCGTCAGGAGGATACCGCCGGGACGTAGAAGGGAAGATGGTAGCAACAGGTGTCGATGGCTCAGAATCGGGAGATGCAGGATTCCGCAGGCGAGATGCCTTCTTCCTACGTTCGGACCCTTCCTTCCAGCTCCAGTCACCTTTACCAGCTTCAGGGGACGCGACGGTCGCGCGACAACCGGATGCCGTCGCAGGGGAGGAAGTCGATGGGGTTGAAGGTTGGACATGTTCATCTTTCAGTGCGCGCCCGCCGACCAAGTCCCGTACAATGGTTCGGCGTTGGCCATCCTCGTGGTCTTCAAACCCGATGACAACCATGCGATGGCCTTTCAAACACCGACGCCAGCCATGATGTCCATTTTCTTTGTGGATCTTGGAGGTGGCAACCAGCTTGAGGTAGCAGTTTGCGCAGATGTCGTAGTCGCCGTTGTTACACTGGAGACAATGGAACCGGAGGGTCGATGCCGGGATCGGGTGGGTGCAGATATCACATCTTGTCGAGAAGGACAGTATCTTCACTGTTTCGCTTGTCATATTGGCGGGGGACTATTCTGTGCGTTGTCTGTCGCTGTGGGAGTACCGTTTGGACGGTTGGCTGCAAGTCGACAAATGGGCAGAAGAGCATGGGTGCAGCATTTCCCTTGATTGACGCAGCGGTTGCAAAATCCCCAGTCGCCTTCGTTGCACTGGTCGCATTTCCAGAAACAGTCATTCGCCTGAGATTGGCATATATCGCAGAAAAGTCCTGTCTGGAGCCGACGGGACGGGTCGTCGCTGGTCATCTCCCTCCCGTTTCTCCTAATTCGAGACAGCAGTGTCCGCCGGACGAGAGTACATTGAATACAAAAGGACGTGCTGGGTCTCCCGCGGTTGATTTGGCTGTCCGTTAGCAAACGCCCGTGCTTGTTCATACAGGGCATTAGCCGATACGCCGAAACCAGCCCGTTCAGACACCCAGCTCCAAGACGATAGCATCGTAAGCATAGATGGTAGCTTCCACCGTTACACTGGCCACACTTTTTATGAAGTTCATACTGGATATTCTGTTTCCCGCAGCGGTCACAAGAAATGAATGGTTCTGGGTAAGTGGCTGAGTTTTGAGCCGCAGCTGACCGAGACGACGACGGCCTGGAAGAGCGGCCCTGTCCGTTTGGACTGCCCACTTCGGCTGCCAGTGAGCTGGTCGTGATCGGACTGCTGACAACGTGTTCCGAGCGGCTCGAGAAAGAACCGTTCTGCCCGCTTTGCACGGGCGATGCAACAATTGTCGGTGAATCGACCGACGGTCGACCAGTCCGTTGAACTTCCCTCCCAATGGAAATATTCGGAACCACTGGCTCCGACTCCGTTGCGCGTCGTGCTCGTGGAGCTCTCGATCCTGAGGTCTGGACCCGCGACGCATGAGACTGTCTCGGCCGATCAGAAACCATATCACTCGAAGACCTCGCCGCAGGCGTAGGGTCATATCTGATGTGGACGCTGGATGAAGCGGGACCGGCGATGTCCTCCTCCGACTGCTCCCCTGATCCGACAATCGTCTCTGATGCCCAGACTGACCCGACCGCGGCATAAGCGGTCCAGCAAATACGGTCGCGAGACAGGCGGATTCCGCGAATCCTCTCGCGAGCTCTGGACAGTGGGCGGCTGTTGTCTCTGCACCGATTGAGACCTAGCACGTGGGCGAGCTGGGGCGCTCGATGAGGTGCTGCTGTCTTGATTTTCCCGTCTCTGCTGGGAGCGTGAGCGCATCCGATGGCGTCGACGGTAAGCATCCGCAATCCGTTCGCTAAGTTCTTCCTCCTGCGCGGGGCCAAGATTATCCAAATCTATATCATCCAGCAGCCCTTCCTCAAGAATCTGTCGTAGAATCTCCTCCTCCATCGTTTCCGTATCAGACAGGCTCAATAACGACCGCAAGCTCGACTGATGCTCCACCCGCCGGGTCCGCTCCGACGCATCTGTGGGTTGAGCACTACTCCGCGGAGCCTGTCGACGCTCCTCTCGCCGACGAGAGCGACGGTCGCCCCGTCTACGCTCTCCGCGCGACGAGTCCGCGACGGCCGTCGCCGGGACCGCGCCCCGACATCCTGTAGACTCATCTCGCGCACTTCCTCAATCAACCGACGGTCTTCCTCATCAGAGCCTCGTGTACTCGTAGCCGGCGAAGTTGCTGATGGGAAGATCGAGTCTCCATGTTTGTATCGCTGGGCGATCTCTTCCTTCTCCGCGGCGGACTTGTTGCGTTCTGGGTTGGCGGCTAGCACCATATCCAGCAGGGTTGTGACGGTGGCATTGGGACGGGTCTCGCGCACGATGGCTCGACAGGCCGGACAGGTATATCGGACGGAGGAGGAGGAGCGATGACGGGAGGCCTGCGCCAGGAACCATTCTTTCAAGCAAGAGCCGCAGTAGGTGTGGAGGCAGTCGAGGAGCGTCAGCGGTTGGTATAGGAGTTCAGTGCAGATCTGTAAGACAACTGAGGCGTTAGTGAGGGCTTCTGAAGCGTATTTGCTTTGTTCTTCTTATTGTTCGGGTGGCCAAAGAAGTAAACGCAAGGGACGATCGATGACACCGTCGGAGATGGGCAGTTCCCCGCCTTTTTCCAAGGATGAGGCAGATTTCGGGAATATCAGACGTACCGAACATGTGAGCTCTTTCTCGAGGTCCCCTAGACCCGGACCCGTGGGCGATTCAGCCGACATGAGGGCGCTGGTCGACGCGGGAGGGAGAGGAGAGGGGAGTTGTTGGGGAGAAGAAGACGGGGCAGTGGTTCAGCTGCGAGAGTCCCACGGATCCCTCCCGCGATCTCGGCTCGATCAGCTCCACTTCTGCATCCATCATCTATGCTACACAAGTGAGTGACCTCGACACCGGTATCCTCCAAGACCTTTAGAAGACGTCGTCCGGCACTGTCGTAATACCTGGTCAGTCTTTGCTACCTGATACGAAGTCAGCAAAGTACCCTACATTTGACCTCTGCCAGAAGAATAGAATAATATAACAAATATAGAGTGACACGTAGAATTTGCTAGGATCAAAAATTACTTTACATCGTGACAATCTTGTTTTGGATTTAAATATATCACCAAAAATATACCACTCACACTGAAAGTATAAAAATATAGCTCTTGTTTATGTGATCCAGAAACAGATCTATCATAACTTCCAATTATAACAGATGTGGCTTCGGGGATAAACATTCCAGATAATCTCGCCGGACGAATGCTACTGTCAACCCGGTAGAGGCTGATAATATACTAGTTTGTATCACTGCTCTACCTGAAATTGACGATGGCAACTGCTCCATGGAACCCTTGGTGAGGAAAGTCAGCATACAAACCACAGTAAACTAGACTATACGGCACAATAATTGAATGAAGACTTGCACACTTATCGAAGAGTAGGGGGCTCTGGTGGGCCGACTGGGCAGCCCACAGGAGGTTATCTACCCATATATCGACAAGATGCGCTGTTGATACCACTTCCTCTGGACATAGATAGTGGTTCAAGGCGTACTGTGCATCAGGGTGGTGTTGTGTCTTGGGAAAATGCTCCAAATACTACGATATCTCTACCAAGTTACTACTTTCAATCGGTAGGCAAGCACCTGGAGGACTGGGCTTGACTACAGGGGAGCAATAAAATTGGCAATAGTGATGACTATTTGTTATATCTTCATATAACGTGCATGGCAGATTTGGGGACCACATTACGTCCCAACTGCCGAGGAATCTACCGCGGAGTGTGTCTGGCGAACAAGATCCTTCTGACCAAACACCCCTCTTGAACCAAGTCCAAACCTATTGAGGCTGAGAAAACCATAATTGCGAGCTTCCCAAAATACATACCGGGGGCAAAGCCTCAAGACCTTCCAGGATGGGTCAACATGAGAATGAAATGTGTAAGCTATCTGGGGTCCTGTAGGGCCGTTTGGCCAGTGAGGAACATATCTCCAACCCCTTCAGATTATACACTGACCATTGTGAACAAATGATTCATTAACGCATGATATTTATCAAGATACGAGCATGAATTTCTCTTGAACCTGGGCGATACTTTCAGAGGTGATTTACCTGCGAGCATGAAGCGAGTGCCAGCCTGACATTTGTCTTGTATCATCTGTGCGCTGGCTCCCAGCACCTCGTCAAAAACTTAGCTTCATGCTTTGTGGTTTCTTCACTTCCGCACTCTTGTGCAGAGGCGTATTTGTTCATGAAATGTTTAAATGACTGGTTTGGTTGCCATTGTGTGGAGGTCCTGCTAGGCCCATGACCAAGTGTCTGTTCCAGCAAGCGAATCCGCCCCTTGACCTCGAGAAGACCCTCCCTGTTGATCGTACTGATTACCCTTGTATGTCTGACCTTATCGAAGCGGTGTCTCATGACCAGGATGGTGATATCAAGTTGGGCGGCATGCACAGTAGCCAACCTGTCGCTCCAGATTGGCGTACTGAGTCTGGTGGCCCACGGGCTGGAAGGGCGTTCGCAGTGTTGGGATCATTTCCTTGCAGGTTGAGTTTGGCTGGTCGACAGCTTTAGAGTGTATCATGCGTGAGCGAGTACACATTGAATAGGGGTTTGCATGGTTCTGGTTGGATGCCACGTACCTGGTCGGTGTAATGTGTCATGGCTTCATTATATTGACTCTCTGGTTGCTATCGATTCATGTGTAGTTTCAACTCACATGAGTGCGGTTCATTAGATCTCTCCATAAGAGTGACTGTTGGACATTGTATTATGCCTGTAAGGGGGGTCTTGAGGCCAGGCAAGGCTTCGTCTCAATGATAGGTTGTCGGAAGTGTCCAAGGAAGAATCCCTAGAATCGATACTACGATGTACCAGTTGTGACACTTTCCATACCATAGGATAATGGCGCAGTACGATGTCATATGGGAGTGTCCTTGACGTAGACTGCACTCATCGTCAGCAAACGAGAGACCGAGTCCAAGCACTGCTATATACAAGGAAAGTCTGAATATCAAATGTACCCAAGACATGCAACTTGGACATAATCGACACATACATTGGTGTTCAATCCAAGTGGCAATGAATTGCACAGCGCAAGTCGCCCCTGACCATTATGGATGATGTATCAGCCCATGTCGGGGTTAAACAAATGGCTCGACAATCGGCCGATGGAAGTGTACATATCGCTGTGACACAACCACCACACTGCTACCACGATGACATCTCAACAGTGGCGAATCCCACTGATTACAATAACATAGTAGGTGGCAATCGACGGAGAATAAACCTGATGGACAGTCACCTCACCACTACACCCGACACCACCACACAGGGAGGAAGAGAAGGTGTGGTGGTGGTGGCCAATTCAACTCACCATTGATAGATCGACATGAGTCTCACAGCCACCACCGACACACATACCCACTCATCCAACATGCAGTGTCCACTCCACGCTGTGTAGCCATGACAATGGGCAAAGCGACAGGGAACGTCTCCGCCCCTCGCATCGGCGATATCCACGACCGACCACAGACCTGTCAATCACTCGACTCAGGGGCAACGGTCTCGAATCGGGGTAGGGTAGCTATGGAAAGCACATCATCTGCAAGGATACTCCCATGTTGCCCTTCGAGTTATCATTGAATGGACCCCGACGCCTCCCTCCTACCCCGCATGCACCTCCACGCGTCAATGCGGAGGATAGACAACGTGCATGCATGCATTGCCGCCGATGATAATGCCCATGGCGTTCTAGCTGTGTGTTTGTCGGGGATCGGTCGGTCGGACGTCGGTCTGGTAAGTACGTAGGTAAGGAAGCAGTAGGTAAGTAAGTAAGCCTGGTAAATCAGCCCACGAGGGTAAGTAAGTAGGTAAGGTAAGAAAGTCAGTCAGTTCAGCAACGCTCAGGCCATGGTGAGTCACGACACCGACACCACCATCGACTGGGAAGGATGCAATGCACCCCGCAGATAATCATCCGTGCTGTCGTCATCAAAGGATCAGGAAGAATACATGCATGCAGCGAGGTCACATCCGAGCTTAGCAGATTGACCGCCTACAGAAAGATGAGATAATATAGGAGACAGATAGACAGGCAAACAGCCACCCCGGACACTTCACTTCGACTATCTGCCCTAGCTAGCCAGCTGGCGAGCTAGTGAGCTCCTAACCCGGGGGTGAAACTCACAGCTCAGCCATCCGCCGCGTGAAAGAGGGGAAGACGTGCTGTGTTGGTAGGAGAGAAACCTTGGGGTGGCTTATCGGCGCTCGGATCGGTGTTGTCTAAGCTACCTCCATCCCCACCTGGCCAAGCCAGTGCCTCGAATGGTCTGATTGTCGTCTTTCTGCCTTTCTATCTGTCTGCCTGATTGATTGACTCATGGATATCATCCCAGTCGAGGTAAGCCATTGTGACCGTGGGATCTCCAGGATGGGCGGCAATGGCCTCATCCGGACTAATAGAAGAGCGTACATGCTCTATCATAGTAGCCCGGTGGGAGCGGGGCGCATTTCCCTAGGGTAGGTATGGGTAGGGATGAAGAGAAAGGAAGGGATTGCGACAGTGAAGCTCGGACGGTGGAGATGTCATGTGCATGTCCTCCACCCGTATCGACGAGATATAACAGTCGGAGGTATACATGTCTCGGCGACGGATGGCGTTCTGGGCAGGATGGCGGGCATCTGGCCTCCAGCTTCTGACTGGTAGGGGTTGTTTCTGGGGGGTCAGCTATTTTCGACAACGAGACACTGACTGGTGCTGATTCCGGCTGATCCACAAGCCTTGTCTCTATCTGCGCGTGTTTAGTGTGGCGCCGCAATATGACAGCCCTCCATCCATGTGCGCCGTAATCCGAGGGGAAGGTTGTTGACGCCCTGAACATCCTTCTCCTCTCTCCTCATTTCCGCAGTCCTCAATCCTCAGTCGTCCCCTCCAGGGGCGGGCTGGATGCCCCTCCCGAATCCACCAGAGCTTTGGCCCTCCTGCATATCAACGGCGCTAATATAGGGTGCAGCAAGTAAGCTCCGACGCCGGTGGTTCTGGCCGTCGCACGCACATACGGAGTAACAGGAGGCACAATCATACCCACCCTATTCCAACATTGCGACCTGGTGCGGTCCGAGTGGAGCCCACAGCCCAAACACTCGATCAGGCGTCCGTCCGGGTTGCCAATCTGCTTGCCGTCGGTTGGGAGATGGCGATGGGCGATCCGTCCCCATGCGCTGCGATACCCGTCTCACCATCCGCCCCATGAATTGCTCTGGCGCGGTGGTGGCGGCGGTGGTCTGTGTGTCGGTGGACGTCCGTGTACATCTCAGGGACTCTGTGTATGGATGTGTGGTGGTCGGATCCTGCCCGTCATCCCGTCGAGAATGCAGCCTCGATGCATGCGTCCACAGCCCCATCAATCTCGCTGGTCGTCCTCGTGGTCTAGTGTCTAGTGTCTAATGTCTACGTGCTGTGAGGTGCGCTGTAGGGATGATCGGATCGCTCCTCGTCAGGGTCAGCTGTCATATGCGATACTGCAGATACCCATGTTCACGGAGAAGGTTAGGCGGTGGCTTTTGTTGGCAACTGAATGCGGTCGGTCAGTGGAAGCCGTTTTCCATATTCTTCGTCGCTGGTCGCTTTATCGCTCCTCGATCGCTTTCGTGGCTGCTCTCGTACTAGTCTTGGCCCAGGCCAGCAGAGCTACCTAGGTAAGCTCCTTCCCGTATACGAACAAGCCCATTCATAGTAGCTCTGGGTAGATACTACACACAGACAACGCCGTGCAGAGGAAGGATCAGAATCTCCATCCATTGCGTGGCCTGGCGGTGACCTAGGCCCTGAACGTCTGTTTTAGGGATGTAGTCGTCTGTTTGTCTGTAAGCAGCCCAGCTCAGCTCCACCGACGGCATCCTCATTCCATCCCACGGGGAACCAACATGAACTACGGGGATGCGTACGGGATCCATACGGGGAACCGTGGGAGGATTGAATCCTCGGTGGTGTATTCCGTTCTATGCCCGATGCGTCTGTCTCTTGGCGAAGTCTATTATCTATACCTACAAACGGAGGATAATGTAATAGAGGGGTAAGTGGGATAGACTGGCGGTGGGATTATGTCCTATCTAGACCGCATCGACCGAGTCTAATTGAGTGTGATAAATGCAATGCAAGATGCGAATCTCGCATCGGAAGGGGATGACGGTCACTTGACTCGGAGGTTATATGGTGCCGGGGTTTCATCTACGCGCCAGATACAACCATACCACAATGCTATAGAGATACACGAATCTGTCAACTATGCAATCAATTGAGTCGCTCAGGGCAGACTGGACCTTCTCTTGGCAGAGAGAAGAGAGAGAGAGAAGAGCGACTCGGGATACAGCTCTCCGGATAGCGGGTCCACTAGTCCGTAGTCCTAGTGCTACTACTGAGTAGAGGCTGACTGACTGACCGCCAGCGGAGAGTTCCAGCTAACGTGGTGGTGGAAACTTACTGGCACGATATAGATGTCGGGTCGACCACTCAGCGACGGGCTGGGGGCTCGAACGTGTCGATCAGGGAGAAGCGAGGCACGGGTCCATGGCTGTTTCTCTTTTCTACGCATATATTCAGGAGTGGTTGTTGTAGTCTAGGTGGATGAACTAAGGATTAGTTCGTAGCTAGGAGTTCAGTCGAGGTACAGTCTGTCCAGGGTCGGTCGGGCAACCACAACACCAAGCGAGTCTCCACCATCCAGCCTCCAGACTCACCCTCAGACCAGACCAGACAGACCCAGACTCCGACGCATCCCCAGCATCCCGACTCCACTTCTCTCCCCTCACTCCACAACCCACTGCAAACAATCCACCCCTATCCTGTCATATCGCCAACCCTTCCCCTAGCCCGCCAGCAAACCGGGAACACTGGTCATTCGGATGCGCGCACGGAGTAAGGATCGGATCATCTCGGCCTCGTTCTCGCCCTCTCGCGCCCGCAGCGCGACCGACCCCGACCGGCAACTGTTCACCTGAACATTCAACAGAGGACCCCAACCCATTTTTTCTCGCTTGCGCGATAGACGAGATGTCAGTGCGCAGTGGTCCTCGACCCTCGACCCTCGACCTGCCATGGCATGGTCGCAATCACAATACAATGCAATAATGGTGTTGTTAAGTAGGATGTACCTATATGCATGTAACAATGGAAATCTCAGAAACAATACAGTGAAGTGAATACAGTGGAGGGGAACGCCTCCTTGCCCCTCCACTCCCACTGTGTCGGTGGAGGCCCGCGACAGGAGGAGAGGAAGCAGAGAGGAGGTCATGGCGGAGGGATGGAGGAGAGGTCGATCCGGCGGACCAGACCAGCCAGACCCAACGCCTTAGGGACATGGTCTTCAATTCACCGAGACAGCTTGAGGCTAGTCGTGGCAAACGGGAAAACTCTGTCGACCCTCCCCCATCCTTCCATCCTGCGATCGGGGAACCTTACTTCCCGCGAGGCCATTCAACGGTTTCTTCTAGATCCAGCGGTGAGGGATGGTACCTGGCGCTGATAAGAGGGGCTGGATGGCAAGTGAGACAAGCGCCCGGGTGTGGTTCTCGTTCGTGAAACACGAGAGCGACATGGACTGGACATTGGTCGTCTGCGGTGGGAACTTAATCTATTTGACTATGCGATTGCTGCACCCATCGCGTCTCATTCTAATTTCAGGAGGGTGTGTAGTATAGTACTCGACTTCAGAGGCAAGGTCCGTCAAGGTACCATCTACATACCTCCTTCAGGCTGTGTTCGTTCAGATCCAATTGTGTGGACGGCGCAATTTCCACCATCTGCAAGCGGCGGGTATCGAGTCTCTCCTAGCTACCGATTAATATGGAGGAGCGGCGACAGGCGACAGGCGCATGCACGATGTATACATGCTGAGGCGATCGATGCCAGGTCCGATATCAGATCGGGTGACCCCGAATGGGTTACTCGAATAGGCAATGAGATAGCCCGGAAGCAGTATCAGCAGTATCAGCAGTATCACACGGCGGTCTGCAAGAACACCGTACGTATCGCCGTGGAGCGGTTCGATCAAACCTACAGACCCCAACAAAGACACAGACCGAACGACAATCGATACCTGGTTCGACCTGCAGAGTCCAGAAGGGATATCGGCAACGGGGCCAAGCCAGTCAGGGATCTCGAGGCAAAGCCAAGAAATGCGTCCGACCAAGGTGTGTCGTGTCGCAGGAGGCAGACAGCTGCAGAGTTTTCAACCGCACCGGTGTCCGTGCGAGATCCCATTCATCGCATGAACATGATGATCAATCATGATGGATTGATCTTAGTCAAGAAAGAGGAATGAATTACACCATTTTCTACCATGAACTACCACGAAAAAAGTGAAAAGAGCATCGCAAGAAAAAAGTATGGATGATGCGCTGATGTCATCGGGGCGCGTTCCAAGGAAACTAGTGGGCACGCACAACGCTAGTGCTCCCGCAGTGGCTGTCAAGGAAACGATGGATGCTTTCCAACCAGCGAGAAGAAGTAAAAATTCTCCGGACTTCCGACAGGGTTCATCGTCGGCGATAACAACATCCATTCGGTGTCGCCCGTCAACCGAAAACATCCCCTGGGACCGAGGCGATAGAGTGACGTTCATATACGAGTAGCATGTCGTCCAGATCAATGCCGTCATGGTCCATCTCGTCATCGGCATGTCATCCGTCGCATCTCCATAAATCCACACCCACACGGTGGGGACATGGAGAACAGAAGCAAGATGCATGAAACCCACTTGTCTGCCTGCCCCTTTCGGTCCGATCAGTGTCAGGTTAGGGTCAGATCATCCAGCAAAGGATTGCACCAGGCCCTTGCCTGGCCTTGCCGCCAGGCGCACGGGGTCGTCCTCGTTGCGTCCGCTCGGATGGCGGAATCGCACGCGAACACTGCCTGGCTATCCTCCCTCCGTACTCCGTCCGTCCCACGCTGGACATTACTGCGCGGATCCGTCAGGCCACTCCCCTCCCGTTACACCCTGGATGGTCCTGTACAGACGGCACCAGGGAACCAGGATGATTCATTCAGGTGATGAACGTGCGCGGAATCTTATCTGCATGAGGGCGTTGGCGGACAGCCACTGAGGTAATCCAACCCGCGCCCGGAGCACTCCCAACATTCTGAAGCAGGCGCTTTCTAGACCGGCGCGAAGGGGTTTGGTTGGGGCTCGACTGACGCTAATGCGGTCTGTATTGGTACAGAGTACATAAGAGTACATCAGAGAGGAGCGACCGGGGGTGGAGCCAGCGTCGTCTCGGTCGGAGGTCCAGTATCCTACGTATACTACCGAGGACAGGAGACTCAGTGTACTCCGTACAGACCGGGAGATAGACGATGGCCACCTAATGCAGCGCATGGGCGTCCTCTCCGCCATCAAACTCTCCTGACATGGCAGGAGGAGCAGACACGCCGCGACGTCATGGATCTGCCATCCACGGGTCCCCTCCTGTCCTCTGCCATTCCTTATCTCCTGCCTCTGCCGATGGATGGGAAAAATCTTCCGGCGATCCAAGGAACGAGGGAACGATGGGATGGTGTTCCCCCCTTCAAAGGCGGAAACCCCCCACAGGGTACTAGGTAGAGTTCGAAAACCAGATATCCCGGATGCATGTCTTCCTTGGTTTTGACATTCTGTCGAAGCGACTAGCGCGGCGCTATGCAGATGGGAACATTCCCATAGTCGGCGACGGACCAGTGAGGAGGGAATCTTCCGAAATGCAGCCTTGAAGATCACCTGGCCTCCACCCGGCCACATGTAAGTGCCTCGCACTATGGACGTTCCGATCCTGACCAAGTATTCTATATCCTTCGTCACAGTAGTGTGCGATCGGAAGAGATTCCGGACATGCAGTTACCTTTACTCAGTACCTCTGGGGACGGTGGCAATCGGAGCGAGCGAAGATAACGATCGGGCTTATCAATGATGATCAATGGCAACTGACTACCTCAGGAGTGACTGTGATGGTCCTCCGGGCACAACCTACGAGAAAAGACCCAGAGTCGTACAGTCATACATCCAGAGGGCCTGGGCTTGCAGGCGCCTCCACCGTCCACTTGGACGGAACGCACTGACTGGCCTGGTTGAGGGATCGTCCCACGGTCCCAAGACCGTTCGATCGCCTATTTTTAAGCCGGGGACATGGTGAGGCCAACGTCCCAGCACTCGTATTGCCCACCCCAGCATCATCTAGTCCTCTTCCGGGTCCGGCGGCAACGCTAGACGAGCTCTTGGCTGGGTTCTCGCCCTCCACTTCCTTGGTGGCCGGATTATTATTCATTATTATTTCATCGTCATGAACCAGGGGTAATCTATGGAGGACGATTTCGGGGGGACGAGAATGGACATTTTCCTCACTGCACGAGAGGGGGACATTCTCGAGGGGGGAAATACCCCGGGGAATAATGGAGAAGAATATAGTCATGATGAGAACAGAATCAAGTGAAGGAGAAACATGATAAAAAAAAAGAAAAGAAAAAAGTTGAATAATTGATAAAATAAAAAAAAAAAAAATTTTAAAAAAAGAGGTGAAAAAAAAAAAAAAAGAATTTCGCCCCCGCCGCTTATCAGCCGGTGGTATCATCTCCATCGGCGCTCTCCTTGTTTACTGCGGCTCCTCTCCCAGGCCTCTCATATATTCCCTTCCCCCTCCATCATCGCCGTGCCCTCGCCGTTTCACCTTCTAGTTTGTTGGCAGCTGTAGTTCCCTTCCTCATCTTGATTTCCCCAAAACTTTAATCCCCCCCTCCTTGCCATTCATTCTTGGGCCTGTCTCCATACAAAGAAAACGTGCTTCCCGGCCTCGTTTTTTTTCCTCTCTCCCTCCCTCCCTCCAGTTCTTTCCTTCCACACTAGATGTCGAGCTATCGAGGTACGTCTCACACCAGCAGCCCACCCAATGTCCCCCGTTGTGTCCCGTCCTGTCCGTCCCGGTCGACTCGGAGAGTGTTACTCGAGTGGGGAATGAGATGTTGTGTGACACCTGCGTTGCCTCTTGTCTCCGACCATGGATCCGCCTCCGACGCTCCTTCTGCTATCAGCCCGCCTTCTGCCTCTCCCGACCCTTCTCTCCTCCATCCATCTGCTCCTCTGCATCCCCCCCCCCATATGAACCTTTTCCCTCGTTTTATCCCGTAACCAATTCATTTGGATCAAGCCACCATCAGAAACACCCCTTCCCGCGGCATCCGAAACCTTCTCACCTCCGCACTCCCCAACTATATCTCGCCCGATAAGATACTGACCCGCCTGGAAAGACTTGCATAGGGGCCACAGTCGACGCCTCACCATTAATTCTTCACTCACCATCGTCGTCTCTCCCGCCATCGGTCTTTCTCCCCATTCAGCCCCCCTACATCCGCTTCTTGTGTTGGAGTACACAAGTCCGGCCGGATGCCCTACACTGCGCCATCGAAGCAGTCGCATTCCGCGCAACACACGCATCTCCCTACTACCGAGCCTGATTCTCGGTCCTGTACATCGTCTCCTCCGTCGGCGCCGAAGCGTCCGCCTCTCTCTCGCCCTTATTCGTCGACTGCGTACGTCCGCAGGCATCGACGAAGCCCGTCCAGCAGCAAAGCGCCCAGCGCCCCCTCCCCGGCCCTGAGCCCCAAATCAAAACACACCGATACCAATGGGAGCATCCGACAGTCCCCACCGCCGATAAGTGAGGGCCACATGCCACCCGGGGCCGTTATCTCTCCGCCCGAGTCTGCACAAAACTCGAGCGATGAGGAGGTATCATATCGAAACCGGGATGGCTTCCAATTGAAGGAGCTCGAGGCGGCGTGCGATCCATTGAACAACGACGCGCTTCGTCGCCAGAGAGACAGCCAGCCGAAGTGAAGCCCTCTTCGAGCCAATCCACGGCCCCTGCTCATCCAGGAAACCACCCCACCTGCCCCTCTCTAGAGAGGCTCGCAAAATATCCCACTCCGATCCGTCACAGAAACTGCCATCTCCCGCAGTCAAGAGGAAGCCTTGACGAGCTCTCCTGAGGGGAGCGACCCGGAAGATGAACCGCAAAGGAAGCAACCGATGGTGCGCAAAAAGTCCGGGGAGCTGGTGAGACCGGCCCTTCGGCCCCCATCAGCCCGCAGACGCCCATCGAGCATGCCCGGGACTCCGACCTACTCCAAGGCGGTCCACTTTGACTCCAAGTTGGAGCATATCCGCCACTTCCTGCAGGTGGACAAGCCACAAGCCGTCAGCGCAAATACCTCCCCTGTAGATGATTATGATGCAGAGGGTGAGTTCCCGTTCACCGAGCATGGATCGCCGGCCCGTTCGTTTGAATGGAACATCCGTCTTCCCAACTTCCCTCGTGAGAGCACCAGCCGAGCGCAGCAGCGAGTGCGTTTGGAACGGCTATTCCTGTCATCCGACAAAACTACCCTCGTGGGCATGGTGGCGGTCGCCAATATCGCATTCCAAAAATTGGTTGCGGCTCGCTTCACTTTTGACCACTGGAAGACCATTTCCGAAGTCACCGCGGAATTCAACGACGATGTCCGACGCAAGAACCTGAACGATGGTATGATCGATTTAGCTTCAGCATCAAGATGGACGAACAGCCAACCTGGAGAAGAAGACCATGCTCATTTGCATTCGCTATACTGTCAATGGTCAGGATTACTGGGACAACAACCACTCGATGAATTACCAGGTCCAGTTCTCCAAGGCCCCGGTCTCGCGGGAGGAACCCATGCGCCCCAGGAACCGACCGACCGTGCCAGCTCGCGCGCCTCTTCCCCGCAGCAGGACCTTCGCCAGCTTTGGGAACCGCCCTCATGCACTGTCGCAGTCCTTTGACGACTTCTCCAGCATGGACGACTACCTCTCTTTCGGACGACCCCCGAAAGGCTCGAAAGACCGATCCCTCTGCGAAGAGGCGTCGCACGATGAGGAGGTGGTTGCCCCGATCCGCCGTGACAAACAGTCTCACCAAGTCTTTGGCAACCGGTTGATTTCGAAACTTCGTTATCGGCCGCCATGCGGAGCCAGCCCACCCAAGATCGCACGACCCTGGCGGCCCGCGCCAAGACTGGGATGGCAAAGAGAGTAAGAAGCAGGTTCCTCTCTATGAGACTGGTTTAACTGTCGGAAAGTCCGCTCCCACCACCGAGATCAGCCCGCCCTCATCGGCTCTCGATAACTCTCGCCTTCGTCGCTGGTCTCCAGCAAGCCTCACCGCGAGTCGTCGGTGTACAAAGAGTTGGTCGATCGGTACTGTTTCTTCGGGTCCCCCGATTTCGTGACCGGTGGAAGTGGCAGCCCGACCAACGAGCCCGATGTTCCTGCGTCTCGCCGAGACTCGTACAGCAGTAGTTCTAGTGGCGTTTCCCCTACCTCCTCTCCTATCGCATCTCCTCGTCTGACGGGACTGTGGTAACAGCTCCCGGAACTCTCCCTCGCCCAATCAATTTGGGTATCCCTATCTCCAACATATGCAGCATCATTTTCTTCAAGATGCACACACTCCGACCGTCATCCGAGGATAGTCCAGACTCCTCGTGCGACTGTGATTAAGATGTTTTAATTCCGGCCCTGGACCCTATTTGTTCGGAAGGTCATTCTATGGTCGAGCACCCTGCTCCATATTTTCGATGTTGATCTTCGTGGATCTGAGGTGTTTGTTTTTCTGTATGAACTCTGTCGACGCGAAACGTTTGTGGGATTACACCTTTGCGATGTAGCATAAACCGCGAAGAGGTTACTTCCTGGTTTCCAGTCCGGAGGTCGGTCATGATGAACTTGCGCATGCTCAGTTTATCCTGTTATGATGATAACGACTTGTTTCTTTAGTATTTTTCTGATGCGCATTGAACCATTACTGAGTCTGAGTGGAAAAGTCCTTCTGCGACGTCCATTGATTGCTTGCATTTACATTTGTTCCCTGGGATGGGCTTCTGCTGGCGTTGGGGTTGCTGTGTTCGTTCTGTTGTTAGTGGTGTGTTGTTTCTGTATGAATGAGCGTTCTGAAGAATATATCTCGGAGAGCTGCGATGCCAGCGATACATTCCATCCCCTCCTCCTGCCTTCTTGTAGATTCCGTGAAAGTGTAAGTGTTCTGCTAAGTGTTCTGTCGAGAGTTGGATGAGTAAGAGAGGTTGTGATATCCGTCGCCAAGCCCATCACGTGATCTACCCGCAGTCCCGCCCGCACGGCCAGCGCTGGAGGGCCGCGCAAATGCGCCCCTCCAAAACACGCGCAGGAAAGCGGTCGTTCATAACGCCCATTTCCTCGCCCGTGCCCCGCCAATCAGCGTCGACAATTCCTTTTGTCCCTTCCAGATCACCCCGGGGGCTTAGTCATGCCACGAAAAAGGCAGCAGCTGCCAAATTTCCGCTTTTCGCTTGCCCCCCGCCCGGCCGACCTATTTAAGCCCACGCCCCTCGCCTCTCGACGCCCGTTCCAGCGCTTTTTGCTCCCTCTTTCTTGCAACTTTCTCACCACCTCTCCGACCCGTAACGTGTCGCGTCTTTTCCATCTCGCGCACCACCATCCACGTGAAATTCATCCCGCACTCTCTCGCTTTACCTTTTAACCTTCTGACACTATGACTGGACGTAAGTATTTTCCTGGTTCTGGTTTTGTCTCCCCGTGGTTGCCGCCTTCCTCCTGGATGGGGATAGATGGGGGTGATGTGGCGATGGCGATGCGGCCCCTGGGCCCACGTGACCCCGCGTCCCAACATCCGTCCACGCGTCTTCACCCACCTCATCTATCTATCACGCTCATATGCACTCCATACCACCATCCATACTCGCAACATGCTAATCGTATTGTATAGGCGGCAAAGGCGGCAAGGGTCTCGGCAAGGGCGGCGCCAAGCGTCACCGTAAGATCTTGCGTGACAACATCCAGGGTATCACCAAGCCCGCTATCCGCCGTCTCGCGCGTCGTGGTGGTGTCAAGCGTATTTCCGCCATGATCTACGAGGAGACCCGTGGTGTCCTCAAGTCCTTCCTCGAGTCTGTCATTCGTGATGCTGTCACCTACACTGAGCACGCCAAGCGCAAGACGGTCACTTCTCTCGATGTCGTCTACGCTCTGAAGCGCCAGGGCCGTACCCTCTACGGTTTCGGTGGTTAAATGTCTCCTCGCCTCAGTCTGGGATGGTGATGATGTTGGCTGCTATGCGCCTGTCGTCTTGTCTTCGGGGACTCGATTCGATCTATCGTCGACTGGGAGTTTGTCCTGGTCGGTCGGTTGATGCTGGTCCGGGAATCGAGGTCTCTGGTGCAGACGTGCGGTGTGATGATTTGTTTCTTTTTCTTATGGGATCATGTTAAGGCGATTTAATCGGGACTCGGGTTTGGGATGGTCGTTTGTCTTTACTGGTTTTTACTACCACTTCAATCTATCAATCTACCAATCGATGATGGACTGGACTAGTTTTCTTTTCTATGGCTTGTAGAGGGAAGTGCCCGTAGATTGTCATGTACAGCTTATTATAGTAAATACAGCCGCATTCCTGAACAAAGTCTGGCATGGTTGGAATGGAGAGAATCACATGTGCGCCCGTTGAGGCCGGCACGGACCACACCCACCGATGACGTTATCAGTCCAGGCCTGCTTGTTCTCCTCCAGAATACCGAGGTAGCGCACCCTCTTCCTATCATAAATCCCTTCCTGTTTCTTCCGTATCATCCTGGTCGCAATCTGGATTCTGATTCTGCTATCTAGCACCATCGTACTTAGGGACGTGGCATCCCTTTTTTTTTATCACTCTCACTATCTGATTGACTATCCTACCCGCCCGTACCACCACCACCTGAGGCAGACACTCCCTCCCTGTCAGCTGCCCTGGAAAACGACACGACAAACAGACGGTCGAGATAGGCTCTTGCATCGAAGCATTGAAGCAAGATGTCAGAATACAAGGTTCTCTACAATTCTGAGCTGGTACGTGTCTTCCCACCCTGTCATTCGAACGGGAGGTATGGTCGTGTCGATCACCCGGATACGACGAACCACTCGAGAGTATCTATCTAACCACCAACGATACATCCACAGGACTCCTACTCCCTCTACAATCGATACGAAAAGAACTCCCAAGGATGACTGGAAAACAGCAGCGCTGAGGGGTCCAGCTCTCCCCGCGCTGGGGAATGCTGCCGCCGGTGCAGTGGGGCCGCTGTCTCCAATCTCGCCACACCCGTTGAGTCTCATCATCGCTCGACTACAAACGCAGAAACAGAGAGGCGAGAAGAAGACCAAATCCAAAGGAGACGACGAGAAGGATGCGGACGACGAAGACGACGAGCAGGAATACACGAGTGTACTTGATGCCGCTCGCAAGATCTACGAGAAGGAAGGCCTGGGAAGTTTCTACACGGGTCTTGCGCAGGACACGGCCAAGACGGTTGCAGACTCGTTTCTCTTTTTCCTCGCGTATGGATTCTTCCGTCAGCAGCGGATTCGGGCGCGCTTTGGTGCGAATCGACAGAATAAGCATCTTGTCTTGCCTGTACTGGACGAGTTAGCCGTTGGCGTCGTGGCGGGTGCGTTTGCGAAGTTGTTCACTACCCCGCTGTCTAATATCGTTGCGCGGAAACAGAACCTCGAAGTCCTCGGTGACTACGAAGGAGATTGCAGCGCGGATCCGCTCTGAGAAGGGTCTCCGTGCTTCTGGTCTGGATACTCTGCTTCGCTGATCCTCACCCTTAACCCGTCGTTGACGTTCTTCCTAAACGGGTTCTTGAAATACGCTCTTCTACCCCGCGAGAAACGCGAGAGCCCCTCTCCTTTTATTACCTTCCTCCTTGCGGCTGTGAGCAAGTCCGCTGCGTCGTCGGTGACATACCCTTCTCGATGGCCAAGACGCGGTCCCAGGTGACCAAGTCGGCATCCACGTCCGCAAAGAATACGACAAACACTGAGGAAGATGACGGGTTTCTCGTTCACCCCAATCATCTCGAACGTCATCTCCATAGCCCGCACGGAGGGTATCTCCGCCCTCTACGCCGGTCTCCCAGGTGAAGTCCTGAAGGGCTTCTTCTCGCATGGATTCACGATGCTCGCCAAGGACGCCGTACGCGGCCATCGTCCGCACTACTACCTTCTCTTGATCATTTTGAAGCGGTACCCTACACCCGACGAGCTGATCGAGCGTGCCCCGAGAGCAAGCCGAGGAGTGGGCCGAGGCGGCAAGGGAAGGCGCTCGTGATCTGGCGGAGAAGGCGAAGAATGAGGCGGGAGAAGTGCTGGAGCATGCGTCGGGTAATGTAGCGGTGGATATGACCTCTGCTGCGCATAATGAGACGGCGGAGATGGTGCATGATTATGTGGAGGATGATTCGACGGAGTGGAGGAGTATGTATCATTGGTTCTGGGAGAAGGATCATGAGTAATTTGCTTTAAGGAGTGGTGGGGTTTTATTCTATGGCATGGCTGCGGTAGCTTGTAATTTATGTGAATTAGCTATGTTGTTGAGCTTCGATTGTATGAACATGAACATATCCACTTTCTTCTCTCATTTTTGTTACTAGATACATCAAATACGTTGTCTCTGCCTTCCCCCGTATCAATGTTCAAGGTAACCCTTCAACAAACAATACCCCAAAGAACCCGCTCCATAACATCAAAAGACTCCAGAACTTGCCATCACAAGACCCCATACAACCTATCAGCAATCATCGTCGTTCAGATCATCATCGTTCAGATCATCATCATTCAGAGGAGCAATGGCAACCTGAATAGAAGCCGCCGCCGGCGCCAACAGCAGCGCCTGCAGTCCCAGAGCGTTGTCAATCGGTAACTTGAACTTCTGCACCCCATCCTCATGAGCCACATAAACAGCCTCTTGCTTTCTGCGGAACCCGCACACGTTGTCTAGAATATCTGTCCATTTTTCATACATGATGAACTCAGGCAGGATAGGCTGGCCGACGGGGAGTTCTCTCACGTCCTGGAGGAGTTGCACGGGGTAGATCTGCGCGATGATGTTGCGGCTGGGCCGGCGGTAGACCTGGATGCCAAGGTCTTCGGGGATGTGGAATCCAGGGCGGAAGGGTCTGGAGGGATGTGGAGTTTCGAGTGGTGTAGGTCCTTGGAACGAAGAACGGTGGAGAGACTGGCTCTGGCTCTGGCTCGGCTCTCTGCGCTGGAGTTCGCATTTGGGTTCGGAGGTGTCAGCCAGGGTGATAGTTTCCGCCGAAGACTTGGTGGGAGATTTTAGAGCTAGGCTCTGATTTCGCCAGATGTGGTAGAGAATCCGATGGGCCCATGTGTCTGAACTGTCGATTATGTCCTCGATTGACCAGGGAGAGCGCGTTTTTATGCTTACGGAGGGGGCAAGGACCTCCCCATCCGCGTTGTCGCGTAGAAGATTGTGCATGATGGTGGGATAATCCTTTGCTAGTTGCAAAAAGACAGCTTGCACTGCCTTGACCTGTGTCTCTCGATTCTCTCGATGCGATCCGAGGAGGTAGTGCCATAACCACTCTTCAAAGTCGGACATATCTCGCCTGGTTGACGTGATGAAGATCGCAAGGTGGGATGTGGAATGAAAGGCAATTGTAGGGTAGTGGTCAGTGGAAAGGTATGACTGAGTCAGGTGGTGAGAAAGGAAGAGTAGAGGGAGGAAGAGTAGAGGGAGGAAGACAAAGGAGAGCAAGAGGGGGGGCAGAAAGTCAGTAGTGAATATGTCGCTGATTCACTCCCCACTGGATTGCTCCCCGGTGATGGGGTGGTGGCCTTTATTCACTCTCTCACGACTGTTGTCGGTTAGACTGGGTAGCAGGTTCGGGCTGGGACTAAGACATTCAAATATGCAGACATCAGTTCCTGAAGTAGCAGAATATGGAGAACAGATTATATAAGGTCAAAAGTAACGATAGTAATAACTACCTAGGTAGCCCGTTCATTAGGTCACATCCATCCATCAAAGTCCGGCTTCATGTAATAGACAAGAAAGTAAACAGAGAAGTAAAAATCAGACAGCCACCAGGACAGTACAACAAGAAAACATGGGTATGTACCGCTAGACAGAACTAAATAAAATCATGCACAATCTGATGCCTCCCCACGCCAAGTAGTAAGCAGTAATGTATCACATGAGATTGCTCTCAATCGTATAGTCTCATCATTAGTATTTAATAAGAAAACAGATGTAAGACGTGACGGCATTTCATTAATCATCATCGTCATCATCATGCAATGAAGTTCATGTCGTTGACGTTAAGTGTGAAGTAGGTATGGGTATAGGTCGTTGGTAATCGTAACAAGTCGACAAGTTTATACACTTGCCGTTCTGCGTTTCTCGCTGGGCTTTTGAGCGTACGCAATGAGTAATCGGAATCCGGTCCCACGTTGTTGGCACTCGCGGATGACTTTTCGATCTGCCCAGATGCTAAGATCAGCGTCCCCGTTCGGTAGCACGGGATCTCGTAGCATCGGGTGTACCACCAGCGACGACCCTTGGCGACTATCTTTCGGATAGACTCGTCGTTGGACGGAGACGGGGACGGGTCCGAGAGGAGATCGCCGAGTGAAAGGTCGGTGTCGTTGGAGGAGACTTCCCGTGTGCCTTTGATATGCATGGAGATGGACGAGGTCGATGCAGCCGAAAAATTCGTCAACGGAGTAGTGCAGTGAGCAGCCAGGGTTGACGGGCGGGTTGGTAGAAACGCCGTTGATGAGGATGAGGCGGACGTTCGCACAATCAACCCAACCGGAATCCGGACCATGCATCTCCGTAGATTGTCAAAGCCGTAGCGGCCCAAGAGACGTTGGAGGTTGTCGCTGGCGGGCTTAAGGCTGATGTTCGGATCAGAAAGAGGTCCTCTCTTTCAGTCTTCGGACGGCTTTCGAGTGCGGATTCCCATGTTGACCATGTCAAGGTCGAGGATACTCATCTCCATGTACCCACCGGTTAAAGTACGCGTTTACACTCAGACACGATATTGTTCTGAACAGCATCTGGAGAAGAAGCTGGGAATCGAAGCACAGCTACAGTGAAGTAGCTTCTCGGAAAAGGAAGCTGGTCTTCCAGGCTGGTGGTGGTGGGTCGTGTGGTGGTTTGATGGCGGCATCCAGGCAGCAGGGTGTTTCGGTCCAGTTTGGGCTAGGACCATCATTGAGAATTGTACACGTCGGCGTTCGGATATGTCAACGAGCAGTAGAAAGACCAGTCATCGTTTCCAAGGCCATCGATGACCAGGATTCGTTCCTGGTCTCCACCACTCTTAACGTGGTTGTGAGCAGGGCTGAAGAGGACTCTTCCAAAAGATAGCCAGCGGCTGGTCATAAGTGATCCAGACCTAATGTTTGTCTGCGCATGGGGCCTTCCCGGTCTCGCTCGGCAATGTCGAAGAGAACAGTATTTCGCTGCCTGCATGTCTCGAAGCTAGGCGATGGGTTCAATGACGGCGAACGGAGGAAGAGGGCTGCGAGTCGGTGAGAGGCTCGGTTGATATATTGCTATGCTCGCCGGCCAGACTTCTTTCATCAATGTCGGTCCTGGTAGCTAGCAATGATATCGCTGTAAGATGGCTGGCTAGAAGGGGCGATTGATGAATGTAGTGCTGACACAATCCTAGATCGTCGAAGATGAATAGACCCATTGCTGGAATGAGGCGATGCGGGGTGAGAGCCACAGTATGTTGTTCCGTCGTCGTGTAAACCACACGCTTATCGACATCGCCACTCAACTCAGCTTGAAGCGCTCGGCTGGCCACCGTGGCTGGTCCAAATTCTCATTCTCATCTGCATCGGGCGGGTCCATAGGCACTGGCTGTTCTGGAGAGAGAACATCATCAATGAAGTCATCAAACTCTCCCCAGACTTCATCTTCATTCAAGGCAGCCCGGGCTTGGGAACGACAGCGGTGACAGCTGCGAGGCTGTCAGATCCACTAGAAGACTGCATTGACTCCTTTCCAGGAGAGAAGGTCAGGAACTCCTTGGTGGCGTAGGATCCAGTGATAATGTCAAGAACGTTCCGGTCCATTGGGTCACCAAATGGCTGCGTGAGATCAAATCGAACACCACACTGCTGTCCAGGAGAGAAGCTCGGTCCTTTGGGTTGGAAGTTGGGAGGGCTTCTGGAGAGAATTGATGTGTAGTACCTTGTGCCGGCGCAGGTGCGGGTACAGCCGGAGAATCCACAACACTGAAAGGCCTAGAAAACGACTGGAATGCCGGGGTATGCTTCCGCTCTCTTCTGGAAACGACACGAGGAATCCGTCCACAGACGCCAATCGAGTTGGGCGCCCATTTCTGTCATATGTTGAGAATGGGGTGGAACCGGATCCCTGTTGAAGTAGACCTTGGGGGAAGGGGGTCCACCGAAGAACTCACCTGAAGCTTTGGGGGTGACGGGAGAAGAACCGAATCGCTCGCCTTTCTTATCTTCAAAGCGGCGGGGACTTCGACCGTTGTTGGGCTGAGGTCTTCGATATCAGTCGGAGGTGAATCCTCAAGGTTGTGAATTATGTCTTCCAACGGGTCAGAATCAGCGTCCACCAAGGCGTAGTGTGCCACAGGACGATGGACGGCAACGGGTGCTACAGTAGCCTGGAGTTGGGGAGCAGGCATGGGAGCCTCCGGCGGGTTGTTCTCGGCGCCAGTATCCCGGTGGAAGAAAGGCCACTTCAGACCCAGTCCCTTCCTGGATGACTTCTTGTGATGCGACTTGCTGTCAGTCGGGTTCTTCTGACTTGGGGATGGTTTGCCATGCGTGTCTCGGCTGGTTTCATTGTGACGCCAGTATCATAATGTTGCGCCGTCCTCGATGCAGCTATCAATGGTGCTTCGCGATTAGGATCGGACACAGCTGGGACGCTGGCAACACTAGGTGCAGAAGAATGGCTGGTCTGTGAAACCTTGTACTGATGGCCTTCTCCACTCCCCCCTGGGGCCCCAGCAGAGGTGGCTAGCGACTCGGTAGAATACCCAGTCGATTGGGACACCCTAGGATAGCTCGATGCAGTACTGAAGCTGCCTGAGCTCTGCTCACTTTGTGTTCGCATCAAGCTGGCTCCATCCATACCGCCACCCTGGATGACAACAGGCTCCAACCTATGGAGAAGAAAGTCATCCAGCTCCGCGTCCTGCCTACCACTGCCACTTCCCTTGCTAGAGACTGACTTTGGCACGCTCCGTGTAGTGCTGGTGGATCTGGCCCTCGTGGTACACACTACTACCGACACTTGCCTTCCGACCACGAGTTGCATATCTCCCATAGCCTTCATGACCGGTACCAGCAGCTGGTCCTTTGCGAGTTGGACGAGTCTCCTCGGGCGATTGTGGGTCGAGGTCGGGCTTCGACTTCTTCGTGAACAGCCCGAACCGTCGTGACTTCGCAGGGCTGCTGGATGGTCGTGGGGACTTTGGTTCTTTTGTCAAGGTCCGCGGGGACTTGCGTTGTAGCTCTGGGGATCCTTGCATTCGGGAAGGTATGCGTGACGAGCTTCTCGAGTGTAACGAGTCGACTGAAGTGGCGGCAGAGAGGTTAGATGCCAGATGCGGTCTGTCACCAGCTAGGGAGCTCCCTGCTGATCCCCGCCGCTTATGGTGAGTCACTGTGCCAGGAGACAGGCTGCTCTTGACTACGACGGGAGAGGGGCCCAGCTCCAGCCGATGTGTCCCTTCGCGACTCGGTCGGGATGGGGGTTGAGCACTTTCGCTACCCGATCTTCCGGAAGGCCTTCCTCTGCTGCTTTCAGATAGAGTGTTGGTCTTTCGGCTATCTTCATTCGTTGCGTTCGAGCTCTTTGCACCGCTGATATTCGTCTTCTGAGGGAGGCTGGACTTGGTAGTGGGCTTAGGCTGGATATTTCTTCCAACACTTGGAATACGCGAGATGCCAGTCTTTGGCTTTGCCTCCTCTGGTTTTCCGATGACTGTCGTAATTGAACCCGTGTCTGAAGGTGGATTGGGCGGAGGTTCTGTTCTGTCCATTCTGTCACTTTGGGGAGATTTTTGCATGAGAGGAGGTGAGAAGACCGGCAGCTTGCTTTGAGAAGGACTTGGTTGTCTCAAACGGGTGCCAGGCTTGACAGGCTGAACGATTCCTGGCGAGTAGGATGATAACGATGTTGGGGTGGATGTCCGACTCCACACACCCGGAGATCCCGAGTACCGTGTTGACGGGCTGCTTGCAGAATGAAAGACCGGTGTAGGCGGGGGGAGGTTGTGGGTATTCACAGTGGTCCGTAGACTCGCCAGCTCTTTTGGGCCCTGGAGTGGAGTGAATTGATGTGAGCCGCTTTCGACCATGTCTGGAGCAATTTCGGGAGAGGTGGTTTGCCTATTCAATTCAGATGAACTTCCCGAGGCATTTGAATACACCATCGGTCTGAACACCGGTGGAGGACTAGCCGGAATGATGACATTTAATCTCTCGGGCCTTGCCGGCTCCATAGTCGGCTTGACAGCACCAGTATGTTGTCCAATCGTCGTGCCTTCCTTCGGAGGACGTTCCTTGGTCGGCGCTGTACAGGACTACGCTGAACGGCACCTCCCAGGATCGGAGATGTCTCCGTATATGGAACTTGCACGTGGCGTTCGGGGCCAGGGCTGGGAATGGAGTAGGGTGGGAGGCCACTGCAGAGGATGTGTCGTGGAGCGTGGGGGCAACTCTGGATGAACCCCGGTGGGGAGGAAACCCGATGGCCTGGATAGAAAGCCAACCGGACGGCTGTTTTCGGCTTCGGAAGGGATGAAGCTCTGCTTGACCGGATAGAAGGGTTGATTGGCCTTGCGATCTGGGACCTGGATGGCTGTGACGCTGCAGACCCGAGTGGCTTCGCTGATTGCTGCTCATAGGCGATGATGATACGTTTCGAGATTGGGATGCAACATCCCTGAACCGGGGTATTCGACCGCCATCAGTCTTGTACGACGACATGGTGTTACCTGACTCCAATCGCCAAGTTTAGTCCGAAGACCAATGAATCAGCGATGGCAAACAGTACCTCGGACGTGGAATCATTCCGTCAGGAGAAACACATCGGTGGATCAAATGGGCTGCCAATGGTCATTGCAATGTTCTCTGGCTCTGGTGGGTATGTTCAAGGGTCCAGCTTACCTTGAGACCATAATATAAGAGCTCGGAGAATTCCTGGGTGATCGACTGTCTGGGGATGGGAGGCAAATTTGTAGCAAAGGACCCGCGTGAGCGGCAGAATAACAGATCTATTGGTGGAGCGAGGTCAAATCATGGACCGAAGCAAATCGACAGACTGGTTCTGTCCGGAGGCTTTTCTCTATTCCTGGGGAAGTAGTGATGTAATAAAGTGGCAGCGAACGATATAATTAAATGTGGCTTTTTTTTATATGTGCGTTGTACTTGGTCCAGCAGGACGGCACGATGCACTGACTCCGCCACAGGATGGAGCCACTGGGCCGAAGTGGCTAAAATGCACAGTGTCGAGCTGGGTCTGCACGACCACGTCAGAGACAGTAACTCAGAACGGATAGAACAAACACGACTAGAGAAAAAAAGGATCTATACGGAGACCAGCTGCGTAAGGACGGAAACGAGAGAAATGAGGAGAAACACAATCCTGTCTCCTGGGAGTCCGTAGTCTTATTGCCTGGACGGGATCGATCTGGACTTTTTCAAGGCCAAGGATAGCCCCAGCGCTAAATCCGACAGTGGGGAGGCGAGATCCTCATTCGCAGGTAGACGACCCATCTTGAGACCGCAGCGAGAAAATCCTGGCGCGCCCTCCATGCGATCGACGTTGAATCCGTATTCGAGGGTTTATGTGACTGGGCAGATCATTGGCGCGAGAACTGCATTTTTGTTTCGCTCGTTATCGACGATATCAAGCCCGTGAGGTCTCCCCGACGGCCAAGGGTTCGTGGGGATGGAGCTACTGTTGGCTGAGCTCGTCGCGAATCCGCTCGTGGACTCCTGTATTCCGATCTAGTTGGATCGTGCACGCCTGTGGATTGAGCACCGGCGCATTCGCCATGGACCGTACAGTCAGCAGCGCGGGCTCCAGGGCTTGGGACGGGTCAACCAGGCCAACTGACAGGTTGAGAGGGCTGTGGGTGGCGTGCGATAGCGGGGAGACCGTCGAGTGCTCAATCGGACCCTGGCGACAAATTGGAGGACAGGGCCGTCTGCCTGAGCGGTCGCGGCATGGTGCTGAGAGGATCCATCATGACAGACGCAGGCAGACGGGACTGGAGCTCTCCGTGGTCTGTGTGTTGGGAGGGATCTGAGCGGACGTGATTTGATGGCCGGCGGGGCGAAAAGTTTGACAGTCGAGGTGAGAGGTCAGGTGGTGGTCACTGGACTCGCTCGCTTCCGTTGGTTCGGCGAGGCCGACTGCGCGTCGATCATCTATCGCTAACGGGCGGTTCGTGACGGACACGAGGCTGCTTCTATATGGAGTTCGACTCCAGGTCATATCATTGCTCCTGCTTGGAGGTGCATCTTCTACGTTGTCATATTACCTCAGTCTCACGCACGTCCTCACGGAGTACGCCGTTCTGTACAGGTTGTTGGATGAAGTACACGAGAACTCTCGTAAGCATCTCGTCGCAGCCCGTATACTCCTCGTGCTGACCACTAGACCCCTCGTACCAAACTTGTCCCTCTCTGGTACACATTCCGTTGGAAGGTTCGACCCGAGCCTTTCATCACATCAGCCAAACCTCCACCTCCTCAGGGGCAGGAGAGAGTGTTGGTGATAGAATGAGGGGGAATACAACAGCGACAGCCACTCAGAAGTCTCCAAAGCCTTTCTGCATTCCAGGACAAGACCCAGAGCCAAAACTGGGACGGGACGTGGGTCTCGCAGACAGCCAAATTCCCCCATTCGGTCACGATCTTGGTTCAGTCTGGTCCGGCAGATGTGGAGTTGCTGAAGCCGTGGGTCTCGGATCCGCCGCTAAAAGACACAAACCAGCGATTGACCCCGATGATTGATCCAAGACAAGTTTGACGGGTAGGCGCGGGGCGTCCAGGGTTCCTCTCCCCGAGACTTAGCACGAGAGGTGAACAGCAGTCTGGGCACGCGGATTCGCTAGACGATGCAGAGGCCTTCGTGATACCAAGACGCCTGGTGGGGACGGCGGTAAATCCAGCGCCTCTACAGGGAACGAGAAAGCCATATCCAAAAGGATGAGACCATGGCCCCTGTCTCCGTGCCGCAGGGGAAACGTCCCTTTTTCCGAGGGGGAGATAGAAAAGAGCGATCTGAACACCTCCCACTGGTGGTTTGACTCATCCGCTATCACACCAATCGACCGGGGACGCGCAAGTGTTGGTGTTGGTGGGTTGGATACCAGCACGCTGGGCCTCTCGAGTCATGCTCAAACTCGGAAAATTGATGCGAGAGCTCGCGTTGCCCGTAGCGGCCTGCAAGAATCGTCCAAGTGTCTCCTGCAATCGCAATCTATCACTGCAGCCAGCGCATGTCGATCAGATCCGATCGAGGCAATGGGAAAATGGGGCGCTGGCTTGCTGCAGGAACCGGCGTGATTTTCAGCTGGCGACGGGCGGCCTTTTCCACCACTGACTCACCCGATCGTCGTCTTGGTCTTTGGCCCGGCCGATCACACGGAGAATTTGTGCTGAAGAACTTAAGAACGCTTAGGCTAATAATACCTCCCCCTGCGATACGTACTTGCATATCTTCGTGCCACGCTCGGTCTTTTGCCTGAATGTAGAAACGGTGAAGACCACATGGTTACGCCGGACAGTGCCATTCACTCCGCCCTCCACGCCCCTTGTGTTACCAACGGACAGAAAACGAACGCCTCCAGAAGGTTCCTGAGGTCATGCAGGGTATGTATCTGATTCCTAACATCTTTTACTACAGTACAAACAAGTCCCGCTCGACAGCTTCCGATAAATGTCTCCCATAGAACGCCCAGCCACACAAAAGAAAGTAAGCAAAAGGTGAAAGAGAGGAAAGAAAAGGAGAGATCATATTGAGAAATTGTAATGAAATGCGAAGAAATGGCGTGGTATCGATGACCCAGAAATAGTTTACGCAGTCCCGAATCGCTTCTTTCTGGCTTCCATCGCAAGACGGTCCTTCTCGCTCATCCCACTTCCAGCATTGCCGTTGCTATTGCCGTTGCTGTTGTTGCTCCGTTGTTGCTGTTGTTGTCCCTGGCGTCCATTGTTGTTCCGATTGCCTCCACGGCCACCACGGTTGCGGCCCTGGTTGCGACCGCCAACATCACGTCGCTTTCCACCGCGCGTTGCCTGCTCCTCGCCACGGCCACGCTTGCGCGACCGTTCCTTCTCGCTAGGAAGGGCCTGGTCGAGTTTGCCCACGCCCGCTTCAGCCTTTTCCTCCACGCCGGCTCCGAATCGCTTCGCGCGCTCGAGCTTCTTCTCAGCTTCCGCGATCGCAGCCTTGGAATCTTCCGTGATACCGAACTTCTCAGCGCGCGCCTTGCGCTTCTTCAACTCCTCCTCCAGCTCGGTGATAGGCAGGCCCATGGAGTAGTCAACGGCAGGCTTCTCTTCGGCCGGGGCGGTCGTCGCCTCCCCAGAGGTCTCCTGTCCAGCAGGCGCATCGCCTTCCGCCTTCGTATCATCCGTGGCAGCAGCGGTAGTGTCGGGTTGCGCCTTCGACTCCTCGGCGCCGGTCGCAGCCGGAGCGGCGGCGGCGGTGGCATCCGTAGAGGGCTTCGCGGCGGCCGTATCAGCGGCAGGGACCTCGTCATCCTCCCAGTCGATCACATCCTCCGCATTGTCGGTCTTTGCGGCCGGTGTAGCTGCAGCAGGCTGAGCCTTGTTGGCGTCGTCTTCCTGAAGACGGGCGACCATGTCGGCCTTCTTGCCCGTGTGCGGGAGCGAACGAGACTTCAGGATCTCAACCAGCTCAGGGTTCGTCTTCTTGCTGTAGTCGGTGGCCATTTTGGAGGGATGTGCGGTGGTCAATGGGTGTCTTTCGTAGTGCTGAATCGGTCGGTCGGTCGGTCGATGGACGGACAGGGAGGCGATGCGATTGCGATGCGATCAAGGACCGAGGTCGAGCGGAAGCGACAGGCACAGCGGTTGAGGCGTGAAAGGTAGATTCGCCTGGTTGAGTCTCTTAAGTGCACACCATGCGAATTTGGTGGACAAAGCGATCTGGATGATAAAGAGATTGGTTGGGGCTTGAAAGGGTTGATGCGCTGACGTCTGACGCGTTTACGCGGAGGACGGCTAGTTTCCTGATTTGGCAGAGTGATCACGTGCGGCACGTGATTGTACTTCCATTCCTATGAGCACTCTGGGTGTTTATCTACATCATGTTTTAGTTGGGGAAGATTAAAAATCATTATTGTTGGTGTCTATCTGGTTGAGTTTACTCTCCATCTCTTAATATTCTGTTCTGTCTTCAAGAAACCATGGTGATGCGCTCATAAGCGTCAGAGATATATATTGCGATCATACTTCCACCAGCCACCCATAGAAAATGAAGATGTAATCAGCAAAAGATCATTTAAAATTCCATAATATAACACCATATTATTTCATCAGGCATTCCATCGATCTCAGGCCCATACCAAGCCCTTTGACGTGTTCACTAAGCCATCCCATCGAAACATCCGATCCCAACCGCCGGATTTCGCCTACATACTCCGTGCACCACACGACGCTACTACATACTAGTAAAGGCAGTAGCAGGGCAAGCTGTATGCACAACGCCATGTGCCCAATCCCCCTCCAAGGCAGACTCGTTTCTGCAGGCTAACGAGCAGCCCTGACGATCTGATCATGACTACTCCGTAGTCGATCGGAGCTTCCGAGCACTTGACAGCTGAGAGACGGGAAGCATGTGGGGAGCTTGATGACATGGCAGTCGGGGTGTGGCTGTGGCGAGGTGGAAGGATTGGCGTTATGCATGCACTGCGGCTGGTGACTTGTGAGTTATGTAGGTAGTTATGTCTGGTTGGGTTGGGGTATGGGTGATGAATCAGCTGTCGCTTGTGTCGAGGGTGAGGTATGTTGGATCTATGAGTTGTTGAGTGAGTTTCTTGTTATTGTTGCAAGTGTGGAGGGAAGTTGTAGTTGTTGTAGGTGTGATTTCGGGGTTGACAGTGTCTTGGCGCTCAAGGAAGAGAATCGCCTGTCTGGTTGTGATTGCAACTGCAAATGGTAGAGTAGATGAAGAAGCTATGTCTATAGAAATTATCGCTGTTTTATCATTCATATGTCTATAGTAGGGTCATCTAGAAATCGCCCTGGTCATCATTGTCCTCGTCATCTACATCCATACCGTCCTCGTCATCGTCGAGTCCCTCGAAGCTCATGAATTGCTCGTTCTTAGCGTCAGTCTCTTCCTCGACCACGACGCCATCTTGTACCTCACAGTCCTACACACGTTGGTCAGTATTCGTCTCTTGTCTGAAGGTATTGAACGCACCTTGAGCACCGACTTGGCCCCGATCTTGCCGTAGCGACCCACGATACATCCACTAAGCACACACTTGGACTCGATGACAGCATTGTCCATAATCACACATCGCGTCCTGGCTCTGTTAGATCAAATCAAGTAAGAGAGAAGGGAGGAACGTACAAACGAGCGCCACTGCAAATCTTCACGTTGGTGCCCAAAACATCTCCTTGATAACACACTTCTCTTCGACGGTGACGTTTGGAGCCAGCAAACAGTCGGCTTTCGTGACTAGTGAACGGGGGTGAATGCCCTCTGGGTCGGAGATTTTTCGCTGGTGGGCGAACGACGAAGCGGCGGCACGGCCAACATCTTCAATAGAATCCAGCTTGGCCAGACGTAGCGACGTAGCCAACAGCACAGCACTGGAATCCACTCGTCGACAGAACTGCGTAGATGGCTTCGTCATGTAGGCCAGTAACGGCGGCACGTCCACCGATGTGCGTTCACCGGCGGTAGCCTTCGTCGGTGCCCCGACTGTAGTTGTCATCTCGCGGAGGTCGATCTCCTCCTCTAGTATATCGCCATCATTACTTCTCTGCTCATCCTGGCCCTCATCTGTCGTGCCCGTGATCTTGTTGATTCCGAGCTTCTCACCCAACCCGCGCTGCCACTCTGACTTCGCCCAGTACCCAATCAGATCCTCACTCACGGACTCGAGCCGTTCCTGGTGTCGCGCGAGGTGCTTCACTCCCAGCGGGAAGATGTACAAGTGGGCATCGCGGTAGCTTGTCAACATCTTGACCGAGGGGTGTTTCTCGACCAAGGCGTGACGGAGCAAAAAGCCCTTGTCTTCCTCCATCCGTTCTTTCAGGGTATCCATAGGCGTCGACATGACGAGCTTCGAGAGCTCATATCGCGAGACAGAAGGAACCTCGTCCTGTTCGAGTGGGGCGATCGCCATAAAATCCGTGGGTTCCTTCTTGACCGCGTCTTCGATGCCCTTGGCCGGGTAGTATACGCACAAGCCTCCGTTGCGGCCCTCGGTCATCGAGACCATCCACGCCTCGAGTAGATGTTCACCGGGAAGATCGCAGAGGAGATCGCAGGGTAGGAGCAAGAAGTTGGTCTTAATAGCGGCTTGGACCTCTGGCAGACGGAGGAGCTCTGCAGTTCCCGTCGTCATTTCAAGGTCCTTCGGCGCGATAACGGTTGGTGAGGGGGCAGGGAGCGACGTGAGGTAAGGGTTCTGTTGGAGGGCGGCCTTAAGAGGAGCCAGGGCGGACGGAGGTGTGACCAGCGTGATGTCTAGGAAATGAGCCATTAGCGACAGCTTCAAGCGCGCAAAGTCAAACTGCGCGGAGTAGTGAATTCGAGAGTGCGCATGACTGAGACTCACCATTGATACCTGCGCGCTTGCACCACTCGATGACCCAGGTCACCATCGGCTTCAAGGCGATCGGAATCAGCGCCTTGGGCTTCTCTTCCGGTTGGAGGAAATAGTATTGAGACTCTCTCCCGGACCACACAGGATGAGAGCCTGGAACCCGCTAGCGGGCACAGGAAGCGTAGAGTGACCATTGAGCCGTCGGTCGTATGAGTCTCGCTCGTTCAGGTGTAAAAGCTATCTGCTATAGGGAATGGCACGCAATAGGTATTTGAACGAGCCCCGCGGGACGATGGTGGGGTGAAGATCGAGATCGGGTCGGCGTTTGCAGCTTCAGAGGGGGTGTGGTGCTGCTTCGGGGATCGAGGGTGAGAAAATTATCTGACCGACCAGAAACCGCAATTCTCCTTGATTCTCTGGGCGCGGAAATAAGAATGTCGCGGTATCAACAAGTGACTTTGCGATTCGGCCGTGATAGACCGCGGAGGTTTTTCTCGGGGAACGGCACGTGACGATAGTGACTCAGACATTCCTGCCTTAGAAAGAAGGCAACAGTTTTTGATATAGTTCATTGCATCATGAAGCACTAGGGTGATGGGTACTTCCTCGAGTATATAAGATATCCACTGAGTTTTATACTGATTTGGAAAAGTTCATTGAGAAGCTCAAATATTAGCATCTAAAGTCCGATGCAGACACAGTGCAACGCCATAGCACACGACTTCAGCCAGCCCGCAAAGTAAGAAATATGGACATGCAAAATAAAATATGTAACAGAGAAGCACCGGTGCGAAAGCCATCCTGACGACCACCTTAACCGTAGATCCAGTATTCCGCAGCATATTCCACTTGGAATTCTTTCTGCTCTCCTCGACAAGTCGCGGGTGGTTGTCCGCCAGCAGTATGAACGCGATACACCTCCTAGGAAACAAAGTCGTCAGTCGCTATCATCACACAGAATATTGAGCAAACCGATTGACTTACCTTCAAGCCCTCTCCGTCAGCGGCTTTGAGTTTCAACCAAGGGACATCCTGTTTTCTTGGGAGCCGGAACGCTGGCATCCTTGCTTGCCGCAATCCAGTTCTTGTGTCCACTAAGTCGGAAATCGAAGAAAGGCGCCCAGAGCTGGTAAAGTAGTGTTCCCCGAGAAAGAGACTCGCTTCAGAGGCTGATGCAACACGGTCTGTAAGAAGCGCAAGGAAATCGATGGTAGTCGAAGAGATATCCACGGCAATAGGTGCAAGGCTGTGCAGGATCTCAGGTGCCTGGCCCGCGAGACAAGACGTATCAAACAGTGTTGCAATAGCCCCTGTCGCATTAGGGGTGGCGGGGTGATTGACTGTCGAGCAAGTGTAGTTCTGTGTCCCACGCCCGACGACTACATACTTGTGCTGCAGGCCATCGGACGGGGGAGGCAGCTGCTGTGGGGTATCGGCGATAGGCAAGACAGCATTGGTGAGGGAACAGTTGGCTAGCTGAAAGGTATCGAGCCCTTTGGCGATGTCAATGAAGGTTCTGATCAGCTGTCCGTTGTTCACGACGGGGGCTGCATCGGAAAAGACGGAGAAGAAGATCAGGAGAATCTGGAGATGCATTGTGGAGAAGAGACGTGGAGAGAGATGGATCGGGGGCGTTGAGTGGATGATGAGAGTAGCAGAAGAAGATGTTGGATGAATTGGTGAGTTGGTGAGGATGAAGTGGGTGAAGTGAAGTCAACTTTTATAACAGAACGACCATGAGTGAACCAAGACAAAGGCATAGTAAGGCTCACTTCTCGACACAACTCACATTGCATTCCTTGGCCTAAGAATCCCATCCAACAGGCCCATAACTTTGGATCCAACATTCTCACAACGTAGCCACAGTTAATATGATTTAGTTCCGTGTGCCTTGGCGGATTTTTGCCCTCAAGACCTGCGGTTCGAAGTCAACTTTAACTGCGCACCTACAGATAACGGCCTCAAGTTGGAAGGATGCTGTCGTTTCAAACACTGCCTCGTTTTCTTTTGAAGTGGACGCCTTTGTCTACAATGTATCTAGAACGGGTACTTGCGGTGCTTAAGAGACATTTCCTTAGGTCATGCGCCTATCCTACTATCTGCAACGAACGGGGCTCTACTCTAGATGGAGCATACGGAACCACACTAACCCAAGACCGCGTGCAATGCACTCACTTTTAGCCTGGAGAGGGAACTATAATAAATTAATGCTGAGGACCGGTTCCTTTTGTTCAGCATGACCTTCTAAATATAGCGAAAATAGCCGCCCTTTCGTTTCGGCGGAAGAAAGCCATTACACCAACAGCCAACAACAGATCACACCGAGACGAATCATGTGTACACACTGCCAATTCGGCAGATGCACCGGATGCCAGTACCAGCTAGTTCATTCTTTGCTATGCAACCCTGTCGCGAGTTGGGTGGGTCTACCGGGGTGCAACCAACGACATCTTGAAGTTACGCGCTGGCTACCGACTGGAGCCAAGAGAATCCGGTCTGCTCCCAAGACAGCGTTTAAGTAGAAAAAACGGTGGGTTCAAGAAAGATGTCTTTGTTGAAGGATTCTTACCGGAACTCGCTTCTACGAGTCTCATTGTGTCATGAGCAGTACAGCGGACCGTGTTGAAATCTCATATAGTGCGCTTTAGATCGATTCACAACACTTGCCTTGGTATATAACGCTATGGAACTACCTGAGCTTCCATAACATATGTTAGTGGTGCAAGCCTAACATGGCCGGGAAATATGTTTATCTGTGCTGGTTGCCATTTGAAAATGCTTCGTCACGAACCCCAGTATGCGAATAAAACCTCTAGAGAACCGCAAGATCTAGAGTAGTTCTAATTATATACATGTCAACAAGTTGTCCGAAACCCATCATGAAGAACCACGCCCAGTTTTAGCCGGTGCCTTTTGCTTCTGAACTTTATTTCGCATCGCTTGTGTTGTCGCTTCTCGCTCTATCTCGTGTACTTCTTTCTGTAGCTGAATATAGCCTTCATCATTCAACACATGCAGTGCCTCTTTGACCCATACACGACAAGTAATTTCTTCCTGAAAGTGAGTGGAGTGTTTAATGGAATAAGCGACAGACGATCCCTCAAGGCAGAATGTAGTTCCGGTTCCAACACGGCCAACTTTAGGCTCAAGAGGATTTTGTTGGCGTGCATGAAACTTTTGCATGTACGGAAGTCGGACTTCCACGTATCCGTGGTATCGCCGTTGACTATATGGAATACATCGCCATCCGAAGGGGTTTTGGCAAGGTATAGTCCCCAATGGAAGGTGAAAGTGTGTCTCCGCGGTCTGACAGGAGCAAGTAAAGGCCATGATTTCGAACTTCAAAGCCATTTTTCGAGAGCCTGACGGTCAAAGCGCGACTATAATCGAGAATTGCAACTCCAGTGCAAAGACGACAAGCGATTCCTATACAAAAGCTGGAAAGCCGAGCTCTCCCCCGGTGACGAAGGATCTGAATCACAGCGGCAGCAAAGAAGGTGTCATTCGTCTTCTATAGTTAGTGTTTGACCCGCTCATAGCAGTGTATACAGAAGTAATACTTGGCGTCTAGGTATCGACGAAAGAAGTTTTCAGGAAGATTGATCCGGAAAGATGCCAAAAACAGAATGGGGGAACTGCGGCCGAGTGACCTTCTGTCCCTGCCCTGTTGTACTCGGTTGCCCAACTTCCCACGACCCCCGTGTAATAATCATTACTTTTATGATTTGTTGAGTGACTAACCCTGGATATTCTCACCAGTATGTTTCTGATCGGAAGGGACTTAAGGATCGAGATGTGCCACGAAACTCAGGATAAGTGTGAGTCTACTTCGGATCTATATGAACTGTCCAATTACCTATGTCCTCACTTGTCCAACAACCCTTTGCTACCAAATGTCGAAACCTTTGTCTTAGAAGCAAGGCGGAACCCATGGCAGCCTCTCAGCAGCCAACAGGACATACGGGAACCCGCGTGGGCGGAATCCTCAGTCAGCGCCTACAATATTGAGAAATTTTATTGAAACATTGTCCTGGCATGTGGACGTTAATCTAAGCCTTGATCCTGAGAGTGCCTTGGTCCCCTCAAGCAAAATGCACGGGCAATGCCAACAATAGTCTAGCTGTGATCTGCTTCTGATTATAGATCACCCTGGGACCCATGGAGACCATCGCAGGTATGGCAGATATCACATATCACAGCTTTGCTAGCAGGTCCTGTGTCCATAATTGACAAAGTGGGCCATCTTTTCCGTACACTGGGTCTCCCTCTGGGAAGGGGACTTGGGAAATTTCCTGTCTCAGTTTCCTTAGGTCAATTGGTCGACTTCCAAATTCGTTCCGCCAGCGAGGACAGGCCTATATAGATTAGCCCCACAACGATAAGTCGCCAACTTCGCCTACATGACATACCGAGGATACACTCCCACATATCTATAGTCACCCTGACTATCAACTGAGCTGTGTGCAGTTCCAGCGGGAAGGACAAGGACATCACCCGAGTGAACAGTAAGCTTCAACCCAGTGTCATTCCCATCTCCACCTGCAGCACCGTAAGTAGTGTTGAGGAGCCTTGGAAGACACCTAATATAGTTAGACGTATTCTTACATCGGATAGGCATCGGAGGTTCACCATAGCATTCATGAGTATTAGGGTGAAAGTGCCGTATATCTATAGCCCCCCACGTTCCCTAGAGTGCCATTAGACTATATAACAGCAGAAGAGCATACTCGACTCGCGTACTCTTTTTTCCCATGTGTGTGCTGTAAGAAACTTAGTCGCAGTTTCTTCTGTCCGTGGATGGGGAAGAACATCCCGATAATGCAGCACAGGCAAGGTACTGTTCGGAGAATACAGAGTATAGGGAAGATAAAACGTGTTTGGGAATGTCATATTGGATCACAAAGGCCTCGGTCTTGAAACTCGAAAGCGATTATGAGGTGTAACACATTGGAGATCGTTGACAAGAGTGAGGGGCGAAGGGCGCTCTCTTTCCCCTCACGGATGCGGACTGACCCGGGGGTGCTTCCTATCTCCAAGTCATTTCTATGAGGGGTCGGAACCCTTGGCAAGGACTACAGGAAGGAAAACAAGATCCTTCGAAGCTATTCATTTGCCTGCAATAGGCGGGTGATAAATACGAAATCTCGCTACAGTCATAGATCAATGATAATCCTGGGAGTATAAAAGCACCCTAGTATGAGCTTTTATGCGGCTTCAAAGAACGATCCACAGTACCATTGCTGCATCAAGCTAGTAGTATAGCCTGCTAACAACCTATGCGAGGGCGTTCTACACTCATTATAAACTAGGAGCGATTCATGTCATGCAATTAAATATTATTTTGTCCCTGACCTTGCTATTGGCTGCGCCGATTCAGATCAATGAACTCGATAGCATGCAACTACGATCGTATAAATGGCTTGGTACGGCTTAAGTGCCCAAAGAAGTTTGAAGACTAACAGGCATATTTCCTTATTCATTAACAAGCTATATAACAAGAGCACGGCTCTGTACGATGTCCGAGATTTTGTAGTAGGGAATAGTCTTGGTTATGAGCCCTTAAAATGATGCGGGAACCTAACTCTAGAGTGGACATTCTGAACGGCCTTTCCACGCGTGTATCAACATCGATTGCTCACAGATTGTAGGGGTTGTAGAGTCTAGAGATGCTCGGCTATGTTATGACCAAACTTTTTCTTGTCTTACACTTAGGAGCCGGAATCTTCGTGTCCTCACCAAGAAAGAAAATTAGCCGGCCCTACAAACACTCATAATGCTGTGTACGTAGCATTTATCACAGGGATCAGCAAGCTTACCTACGAAGGAACCAATCACTTAGGCAAGATGGAGTACGGACTCAGCCTCCGAGTCCGTAGGACATAGCTTTCCGACTCCGTAGGGCTTGTCAGGCGGATCTACATGGGAGCCGAGAACGCACCAGCAATCAGACACAAAGAAGATGAACAATACTCGCTTCACTTTCTACAATAGCACAGTATCGTATCAATTGATCATCGTGAGTCCCACAATGTAGCTAAGCACTACGTAGTAATTCTGACACAAGGCCGATAGGCGAGCGCCGATGGACGAGCTCTGGAACAACATCGACTATGTTGGCTGGACATCCTCTCCGAGTATAGTATGCGATGACGATGATCGTTGAGCCGCTCACTACAAGCGGAAAGTATCTACATGAGACTGATTGCCTGAGCCCCACTTCAATGACGGTAATAGCACACAGGCTGGCTTTAATCTCAACAAGAACCGCTCAAGCGATGAGCCTCAATGAAGAGACTCTACGTCAGACATTATGGCAAGAATAAGCTGGAAAGGTATAAATTCGAGCATCTCCCTCGACTATCTGGATCATTTCCATCAGCATCTTCACTATCATCAAGACAATCACTATCTACTCATCTCTCGTCAATCCCACCACAATGCGCTTCTTCACCATCGTCATCGCTCTTGTTTCTGTGGCATATGCCGCTCCTTCTTTGAAAACTCGGGTAAGTATCTTCATGGAGACAACTGAGAGCAAGAAACTGACCTCGAATATAGAATGACTGCCTGGTATTTCCACAAATCCAAGGATGAACTTTCGAATCATCCTCTTCTAACACAAGAACACGAGCAACAGAGCATTGCGCTTGAAATTGATTGTCCTGCGGAGTAAGTATTTGCTCATAAGAGTCTTGAGACTTCTATGCTAACTATATGTGAAACAGGCGCCCGAATGACTGTGGACAGATTGGAGACACCCACCTCTGCTGCACGGTATGATGACCTGGTGTGGTTACCTTTTTGTCACAAATATTGACTTTTTTTAGTTTTATGCGCCCAGTAAAGGGTGTATTCATGGCTGTGATCTAGAAGGATATGGAAGTGGCTCTCAAGGACCATTCAACTCCTCTCATGGCAGTGTATATAAATCATTCACATGGCAAATTATCTGCCGATTTACCTACTGTCAGCTGTCGTCTATGCTTCACAGCTTCTTGATAAATCAAATTATCTCCTAAATAAGCGATTTTTCAACTCTTCTCCAGATTTGAATTTACCAATTTTAGATTCTTCTCCTAATCACCACCAACTCACCACAAAAACATGTTCGCCATCTCATTCTTCTTTATCGGATGGATAATATGGATCCAAGTACATTAGGCCTGAAATATTATGAACCGAGACCTTTTCAAGTCCATCATGTGATATGTATTGATCATGTCTTCCGTAATCGTGGTGGTTGTGACTTTCCCCTCATCCGGACACGGCCCGGGTCCGTGATGACACTAACCACCACCAGATAGTGGTTAAACAATGATACAATTGACAACTGACTTATCGAGATTGGCTAGTATGGCTCAGTCACAATGTATAAAAGCCCGTGAAGTCCGGTCTTCTAACACAGATCATCAACAACTTTTCAAACAATATCACATTAGTTACAGTTGACATTACCTCAACCACAATGAGCTTCTTCTTCAGAAAGTCCACTACAGAAACTACTACTGCGAATTCCAAGAACAACGAAGCAAATAGAGCCCTTCCAGCAACCTGGTATCACTCTCCAGCGCTCTACAACCTAGAGCGCCGTGCCATTTTCTCGAAGAAATGGCTTTTGACCTCGCATCAACTCCGCTTCCCCGAGCCAGGCGCCTATGTCCAGTTCCACGTTGCGGGTTTCAATTTCTTTATCATCAAGAATAAAGAAGGCACTATCCGTGCATTCCACAATGTGTGTCGTCATCGGGCATATCCTGTTATCGAGGGCGAGTCTGGGACGGCGAAGATCCTGGCTTGCAAGTATCACGGTGCGGACCCTCTTCTCAAACTTCTGCACTTGGATTCCAGTACTAATGTAAACTGTCTTTATACATGTAGGCTGGTCGTATGGCCTAGACGGTAACCCTAGCCAAAGCCCCCAGGTATCAAGATATCCCTGGCTTCGACAAACAGGCTAACGGGCTGTACCCCATCCACGTCCATGTCGACAACATGGGGTTCATCTGGGTCAACCTGGAAGCGGATCCGAAGCCTAGTGTGCCATGGTCTCAGGATTTCGAAGGCGTAGACCTCCAAAGTCGACTTCAGGAGTTCGACTTCTCAAAGTATCACTTTGATCACCACTGGTCCATGACAGGCAATTACAACTGGAAGACCCTGGCAGATAACTACAACGAGGTACGTCACAGTCACCCCTCATGGGCGCTCAAGGCAGGAGGAGAGAGCTAAAGGCAGAGAAATAATAAGTGTTACCACTGTCCCACCGGACATCCAGGAGTAAACGCCATATCGGACCTATCCAAATACTACGTCGAAACGAAAGGAGGTCACATCCAGCACTTCAACACCGACAAGCCCGACGTCCCGGGGATGGGAATATACAGTACCTACTACTTCCCAGGAGCATCGATGACGGTCTCGTGCGTGTTGCCCCTCTACATGCAAACAGTCAGATAACTAAACAATTTTTCCAGGTCCTCGTTCTTCTACATGATGCGAGCCGTCCCCGTCTCTGCTACGGAAACCAAATTCGAGTACGACGTCTACAGACAAAACGATGCATCCGACAAGGACTTCAACTATATGGTTGAGTTCTACAGACAGGTTCTTTCAGAGGACAACGATTTGTGCAATGCTGCGCAGAAGAACTTGAACGCGGGGTGTTCACCAACGGCGAGTTGCATCCTCATGCGGAGAAGGTTGGTTTCCGTCATAAGTTCATGGTGAGTCGTTTATATTGATGATTATAGGGCCCATTGTATTTCCAGCAACAGGTCAAGGAATTGGTCATGGGCCATCGTGCGGAAGAAGAGAAGGCTGGGAAGGAAATTTGGCCTGCTACACCAGCGCCTGTTACAACCGACAAGCTGAAAGAGGAGGTCCGCTTCTGCGAGAGGTTGGATTGTTGTTCGTCGAATGATAAGACCGACTGGTGATGTCCTCGCAGTAACCGTAATGTTGTCAATGCAAGATTGCTCTCAGAATACCGGAGGAATAGAATACCGTCAAGGCTCCAGTCCGAATTCATGCTTCCGAACGATTCCGGAGCACACATTGCATCTGCATACCTCTACCTAAACGAGCGATCCCTCGAGGATATACGAGGTCAGATATGAGGCATGAATAGTCATTGAAAGCCCTAGATAGTCAAGAATCAAGCCATTCGATACCAATTGTCTATACGAGCGAGATTCAAAGCCAAAGCGAGCTTCCGCGAAGTTCGATGGTTATGAGCCCGGGAGGTCACTACTTAGTCACTAAGGCCTCTAGTGACCTCCCGGGCTCATAACTGTGAACCTAAGAATGGCCGCCAGGCCACAAAAAGCATGCGCACGTTCGATGCCTCTAGTATGGTGTATTTCAGGTAGTTCTGAATTCTGACAATTTACCATACATACTCATACAGATCCGTGTTGCATAGCGTACAAGAGAGTAAAGGTTTACAGTCATCTCTAGATCCACCAATCCTCAATAGCCCGCCCATAGCTCTCAGGCGAGGAACAAGTTCTCATCCCACATGCCCTCCACTGAATCACCGACCAGTCCGAACGGCTCAACGGAAGGACCCCCAACCGCAGGGATCAACGAAGGAGGCGGTGTCGATACCGATTCAGGAGGATATAGGGCAGCTTCTTGAGCCACAGTCTTGTGTCCTGATATACCTGCCGAGCCGACAAGGGGAAAGTCAGGATCTGGAGTTATATACCGTTTAGAGTCAGTGCTCTCAGACGGTGGATCAACGAGAGTGGAGCCAAAGAGGGGATCTTGCGAGGAGGGCGATTGACTCGCGCGGTCGTAGATCAGTAATTGCCATAGGAGATGGGCACTGGTAGCCCACGACTGTCGGTCTGTACTTGTCGATACGCTCTCCCGGAGGAGGTGGAGTCTCTCAATCTATGTCTAGTCTTTAGCTCATGTTCATGCAGATGAAGTGCACAGATCAACTAACTATGTTCTTGACATTAGGCCACCTTTTCCCCGGATGCAAGAACCTCAAACATTTACTAAACCCGCTTCTCGCCTTTTCCCTGAACACAGGGTCATCGACGAAGCTGTGCTGCAGGTGGATAGTAGCGACAATCACGACACAGTGGCCCAAGATGGGGTCACAGATATCGAAACCCTTATGCTGGATTAGATCGATCATATGAAGAACCCACCCCGTATGGACGGTAATATTCTCGAAAGACTGGCGGATGAACGCTTGTGGCATGGTGTGTCGGAAGTTACGTAGTCGCATGGAGATGAGAAACGGGTGGTTCAGGACACAGGGTATAGTAAGCCACATGAACTGCACGAACATCCATGGACACCAGAAGTCGCGATTTTTGTTTAGATCCTCCAGGCTGTGCTCGCGGAACTTGTTCGCATGATACCGATACTTGAGCGGCACGCGGCTGTCAAATTCCATGTGTCGATATGTGATGACCGAGTAGTCGGAATGTGGAGACCAGGGAGCCGGCGTGGCAGATTCAACGCGCGAAGCAGCATAGGACATGGCGAGAGACCATACTTCGCTGAGTTGTATCGTGTATGAGACAAGTCCGATGTCCTGTTTGGCTTTGGTGCCAGAAGGTAAGGAATCCGGAATGGAGGGCGGGACGGAGGTTAGGGATAGCCCGGAACCAGTGTCGAATGGAGTTCGGATGCCGGATATGAGTCTAGCTGACTGTATGCCGTCTCCTTGGATGGTTTGGAGTAGGTATATACTCCATTGGCATCGTCGCTTCTCATCGCGATCGTTTCTGGATGTTACTCAGGACTTCGGCTTTGACAGCGATGCTTTGGGCGAGATATGCTGCCATACTGGTCGTCAACCCTGCTTGCGTGATACGGCCGGCTGTCTATTGTAAGAAGTTGTACAGAGAATTATAGTGGATATGGTCCATACCAGTGAACTCATACATCGCTAGCAGACAAAGTGTCTGTAATGTCGACAGCTTCACCGGGCCCCGATTGACTTGCTCCATGACCAACGTGCGAGATTGCCTGGCGCACGCCTCGATAAAATCTATCTCCTCGTCAATAGAAGAGCCTCTAAAGCGGAGGGCAATTGCCTGAATAGCTAGGAGTAGTTCCAAATCCCTGGTAAGAATAGTGTCGACAAACCCCTCTGGATGGAATAACATTAGCGGCTGATGATGGCAGCAGGAGAGGTACAATCGCGCTACAGATAGCAGATCCATCATCTGACTGTCATCTTGGACCTCCGAGCTTCGCGACGGATCAGGATGAATGTCCGGCTGAGCTGTCGCTGGTGTCAACTCTTGCCTCGACCTAATATGTCATGTCAATCGATCCCATTTGAAGCTGTCAACGATATCCAACTCACTCCAGACGATTGAGTAGCTCTTCCAGGCGACCTTCCACGCTTGACAATCTCTTCTCCTGTGGTCATGAGTACGAATTACCCTCATACCCTGATGGAAATCACATACCATCTCATTCGTGACGTGAGGATTGGCCTCTCCGAACTCACTCTGCGAGTACACGCATTGTTGCCCTAATCGCTCGCAGTACGAGCAGATAGGCTTTTCGCCCGGACATCGCGACTTCTTGCGTCTTCATCATACGTATTAGCACGGTTTCATGTTGCTGAGACAGCCACTTACCGGCATGGGTCGCAGGCTTGACGGGCTCGCTTTGGAGGTCGAGGGTCATCTGATGACATAGGTAACGGAGCTTAACGCGGTAAGATAATTACATAGGATATGCTATAGCGACATGGGAGGTGGGGTATGGTTCATTATCAAAGAAGGTGTCGCTGGGTGGTTGATGGGAGTCATCAGAGATGAACGCGCGACCAAATTTTGTGAGCGGGGTCGGATAACGCGGAGAGTACCAAGGACTACTTTATGAGCTACAATCATACTGCTAACACTCTTCTTTCCTGTAGGCCGGAGAAATCCTCTTATATCTATCCACGAAATAGCTTGTCAAGAATTGATAACAACCCTGGCTTTATCCCTCGTTGAATTTACCGACAGACCTGACAATATGCGTCGACGAAGCATATCTCTAAGTATAGCCAAACTCTTCTATACACCTCTTCTTTCAAACACAACAGACAGAACAATCTACAAGTCTAATCACAGTTTACTTTGCTCCTCCACAGAAAGCGTCCGCAAAGGCGCCCAGCCCGACTCCCATCGCCAATCTTCACTCCCTCCCCCTCACCCCGTAAACGCAGTCTCCATTTCACTCTAAGACTCTGCGGTGCACAGCCCTCAAAACAATCAACCGTATACTTCCCCAGCACAGGCAAGAACTTGAACGCACTACACCAAACGCACCACATTAGCAACAACGCCCAATGCCTTATACCAACATACCCATCCACCAAGATCAACAGAGGTAGATAGACAAGGAAGAAAGACTTACTGTCCCGCACCCCCGGTAGCAACAAACAACCCCTTCAGCGAAGGATGATGATCGACCACAAAATCCCCCTCCGGCGTGTCCGTATACCAGCACAGTCTCCGGTTCGACCACGGCTTCTCCGCAAATTCCGGAACAAGCTGACGCAGACCATCACGGAGAGCTCGGTCCGCGTCCTCGGGGAGGAAAGACTTGTCTGCATTGTTCTCATCACGTTTCGGCGCTGATACCACCGTCCGACGAGAAGTCTCATCATCCCGGCCCCCAGTTTTCTCTGTAGGAACGTCGACAGCCATCTCCGTCGCGAAGCCGTAGCTATGTCGCGCTACCTTGAGGATATTTGTTCCTGGTGTGGGTGGAAAGCAGAAGATCCCACTGCTTAGGTTGATCATAACTGGGAACTTCTGTAGACGTTTCGCTTCGTCGGGCGAGAGCTGAATGAAGCCGACTGGTTGGCCAGATGCAGACGCCGTATGCGATAAGTCGAGGAGGAGATTCGACCATGCGCCTGTGCTGAGGATGACTCGTTTCGCCGGGAAACCCTCCCCATTGGCGACGTTTCACGCCCGTCACACGAGAGTCGCTCATCTGGAGCGAGACGACAGTCCCGCGCTTGCCCGTGATAAATGCAACACCAGCATCCACGCATCGCCGGCTAAGCAGGGCAATACTTCCGCAGCATCAGCCCATCCTCCCCGGGTTATGGTATGCTTTGATAGCGCCCAGGTCAGCCGTGATATCAGAGTAAGTACGCTTCAAGTCATTCCCATTAGGATACTCCTCAAGTACACGACCTTCATCCCTGGCAAGTTCTTGAATCTTCCGAATGTACGGATTATCAGGCGTCTCGGAGAGGATCACAAAGCCAGAATGATGGTATTGCTCTGCGTAGTCGGTCTTCCAGCCGCGGAGAGCTTCCTGCGCCATGCGCGAGTATACCGGGTCTGCATAGTCGGTGCGAATGATCCGGGAGATGTCGACGCTGCTTCCGTCTGGGACGGGGGGAGTAAAACGGTCTACAACCGTGATGCTTTCGTAGCCTCTTGATCTTAGCTCGAGGGCTGTCGAGAGGCCGAAGACCCCTGCTCCTATGATCAGGATGGGTCTGTCTGTTGTTGATTGGCGGGTTGGCGGCCATTGTCAGGCTCAATTGAGAGTTAATAGGGAGGTGTCAATGGATAGATGGAGAGGGTTTTTCTGATAAAAACAGCTTCTTTCCGGACGATTAAAGAGAATCATAGGCCGGTCATCTGAGCGGCACAATCATATACTTCCCAACTCGATGCCTGTCGGACCCGGACCGTGTCCCGTGCCCACAGTCAGGTTGATGATGTAAGTGTATGCACGTGACTAGCTTCGTTGCGGAGACAATCTGTGCAAGTCCGAAGGCTTCAGGGAGTTGGTCCCAGGACCACATGATGAAAACCATGAATATGAATGTATCTATACTTAATGTACATACATCAGATCAACTGCTCGGAGACACTTCAAGGACAATAATAGTATTAATAAGTATGTACAAGAATTTACCAAACGCACCAAGTCAATATGTATCAAGCTTTGTATTAGACAATATGGTATAATGGTAGCGACCGTGGTGACACATCGTGTCCATGCTCAAAAGGCACACAAAGATAAGAATGAAACCATAGCAAAAACAAAACCAAGCAAAACCGCCAGCTTTCCATCCCATGCTCCGCCCAATTGTAACGGGTATCAGCCAGCACTTGACAATCCGAAGTGCTACTCCATCCAATTTTGTCCCGATAAAAATAACTGGAAAAATAAAGGTCCCGGAACACGTTTTGTTTGTCTGGTTCACTGACCCTCCGACGATAGAATCGATCGGAGTCTCAATGAACTAGTGTTCGTTGGGCAATGACAAAAGAAAATGATATAGAAAGAAACAACACATAGAAAATGGTAAAAACGATAGCCTGCTGCAGAATCCGGTCTTGATAAAAACAAGATCGCAGAAACACAGAAATCGCGGAAACACAACACAGTTGGTATCTGAACAAAACTCATGCCATAGAAAGCAGAAATCAAGACAAAAACATGGGAAAAAAGATTCAGGGAATTCGAGAATCAAACAACAAAACCAACACCCTAGTCTAACGAGAGAAGCGAAGCAAATAACCAACCAGGAAAACAACCGATACCTCTATGGTCATGACGTGGGAATATAAGGAAAAAGAAAAGAAAAAGAAATCATTCTGGATCCCCTTGGCCCTGTACCGCAGTCCTGTCATCCATGAAGGAAAAGAAAAATGAGGAGAAAAAGTGCAAGAGAAAAAGGGGTATCAATTCCCTGCCACCGCAGAGACGGAAAAGAAGATAAGTCGCGAGAAATGAAGCTGTTGTACAATGGTCGAAAATCGAACCGGGAATCAGGACGCAAGAAAAGGTCGCACACACTGCAGCGCGTTGGGTTTCATCGTCAAATCCCGATGCAGACTGCAAGGCGTAAAGGGGAACACATTAACACATATCGAGACGAGAAGAACGAATTACTCGTCGTCCTCGCCTGACACGCCCTCCTTTTCGCCCTTGTGGACCTTCTTGTGGCGCCGCAGGTTCGAAACGACAGAGAAGTGCCGACCACAGCCTTCCACGTCACATGCAAAAGCTAGACACCCAGCAGTTAGTACCACGGAGAGGACGAAGGAAATGATGCTCGGGAAAACTTACGCTTTTCGCCAGTGTGACTGTACATATGGGTCTGCAGAGATGACGGACGCGTGAAACGCTTGTCGCACACCTTGCACTTGTGCTTCTTCTGCGTGTTGGACGGCATCTTCGAGCTGAATTGGCTCATCATGGACTGGGGTCCCGGGGGCGCACTCCCTGTGAGCAGGTTCGACGGACGAGGCAGGGTGCGCGACAGGTGACCATTCTCGTAGGACTCTGAAGTCGTAGAGCTGTAATCAGTGACGGAAGATTCCACTGAAGCGACAGAGGCGCTGTAGTAGGGGTAGTTTCCACCCGAGGAGATGGAGGATCCAGACGAATGCGTGGAGGGGAATCCATAGGAGTCTGCAGAGCCGCGAGCGTTGCGAGGGGGGTAGATGTTGCGGGGAGTCAGATCCTGGCTAAGCGCGACCATTCCGCGGCTCGCATCCAAGGCGTCGCCAAAGGTGGGTGCTGAGGGGGGTTGCGATTGTCCCACACGAGCAGCGTCACTGGATAGAGATGGTGTTAGCGCACAGATTCGCACAGCGCGTCCTGGCGGTGATTCTTACGCATGGGAGATTCGTCGGCTGTCCGGGTGGTGAAGCGAAGCGTTGTAGCTCAACGGCGCATAGCTCGCGGGGGCGAAGCTGCTCATGGAAGAGGCCGTCGTGTAGGCAGGCGCCTGTTCGAACGTGGTCCGGGGGGTTCGTGCTGCATGCCCATGACTTCCGGGGCGGGATAGCTCGTGGCGGGAGCGGTCGAGTAGTTGCTGCTGCCCGGAACCATGGAAGGAGCGGACACGGGGATGTTGGGGTAGGGCATGGAGATGGCGGAGGGCCGGCTGACCTCCTCCTGCTTGGGCTGGCTGAGGCCGATGGGACTGGGGCCCATTGACGTCGCGTACACCGGAGGCGTGGAGTGGGAGGTTGTGTGCGCCGCAGACCAGGGATCGGTGAATTGAGGGCCGCTGTGATGCGGCATATTATGCTGATACACGCTGTCGAAGCCCATCCCGCCGTATTGGCGGTTCTGGTTTTCAATGACCATCGTCATGGAGGATGATGACTATCGAGTCAACAGGGGGATTTGTATAGGAATTGCCTCTCGAGGGGGCAAGGATCGTGGTGGTTGATAGTAGAGGCGTCGCGCAAGAGATGAGGTCTCGCGCAGAGCAGGTCGGCGTGGTTGACAGGAACGGTCGATCAAGGAGATGTTGATCCAAATCGAAGCGACGAGGAAGGCGTCGAGTTGATCCGCGCAGTATGCGATGGAGGGGAGCGCGATAGCAGACAGGACAAGGGAGGGAGTCAAGTCACAACAACAATGGGGAGGTGAAGATCGCAAGGAGAATTAAAACAATGGGAGATCCGAAGCACGACAGAGGCCCTGGCCAGATGGAGGAGAAAGGGATAGAGTGCAGTCTGGGGAAGACCCGAAGGGGATCGGCGAAGCTTATGAACAATTACAGGAGCATCGCAGCATGAAGGGACGAAGGGAAGCCCTGGCGCTGCCGCGTTGGTGATGGAGGTCTAGTGCCACTGACGACGTCCCGTCGGGGACGGTTGCAGATCGTTACTTTGGGCCGCTTAGGCTTCGAAACGGCGCCAGTGTTAAAAAATAATAATAATAATAATTCTTCCAAATAATCACCTCCAGCGTCAAAAAGGCAAAAGAATTGCTTAGTGCCTGTGGAAATCTCAAATGGGAACCAGTTCCTCGGGTGACCCTCAAGGTTTGGATGGGTCTCTTGGGGGGTTCCCTGGTTTGTGTCTTTTCTTTTCCCATTTATTTTATTTTATTTTCTTTTCTTTTATTTTATTTCCCCCCTCTGATTATTCTGTCTGCGCGCCAAAAATCCCGCTCTTTGCCTTCCCTTTTTCATTTTTGTTTTTCTTTTCCTCTTTAATTTTACTTGGCCCCGTCTGAACCATTCTGCTCGATTTATTAATTCATATTAATTTGATTGCTTATTTTCTATTTTTATGGTCGTCGCCCTCATGTCAATACATCGATTCCCCTCTTAATTAATATCGCTGACTGATGATTGATTCACCTCCAGTGTCAACCCATTCCAGATCCAACCCAGACAGGGTAGTCGTATCAGCGCGAGGTGCAGTCTCAAAAATCCAGGAATCGGGAAAGGCTGGGAATAGACGGCACAGGAAATGGGAAGTCATTAAATCAGCTCGAATGAATAAAAAATATAAAATAAAACAAAAACAAGGGACGAAAAAGAAAAAGGGGGGAGACCCTCTGAAACTCCGGGATCGGAACAATGTTGTACGCACACCCAGGGACTGCAGCGCGAGAGCTCAGCAGTTGGATGATGTCTGTCTGGCTGTCCGGGTGTCATGAAATTACCGGGCTGGTGCGCGGGAGAGGTACGTAATGCCGATAAATCATGTATCGCCGCTGTACTGGCGCAGGGCCGCCTCACCCAATCAGCCCCTGCTAAACCCTGAAGAGCAGTTTGATTTATAGACCCCAATCATCATCAGATAATATAATTAGATGGATGGAAGATTAATGCGAGACCATCTTACACAGAAGGCACTGCAGGATGATGACATAGTACGAGTGCAGGGCCGCATGGTGCGAAAGACCAGCTACGACAACTCCCGAAGACAGCTTCCCGACGACATCATCATGGAGAGGAAGATGGGATGGAGTGGTCGAGGAAACCCACGACGTACGTGCGCACTTTCCCCGTCCTCACTCCGAAAGTGGCATTCATTGCGGGCACTGAGTGGTCCTCCCAATAGTTGCGGTGGCTCCCACCTGCTGAAGCAGGACCCAAACCCTCCCGACAGTAGTCGTGAGTAAGAATGGTTAGTGGTTGTAAAGGGGGGTGGGAGGCGGCGGGGGGAAGAGGGCGGTTTGTGCCGTGTCTATGCCCAGTAGTGTGTCTGGAGGAGTGGTCCAACACCGATGGAGCCAAGCGTGGGAAATCAGAAAAACAAAAAGTACCTACCTCCAGTACTGCTGGAAATTATAGTGTAAAAAAAGAGAAGAGAAAAGAAAATTACGCAGAACCATCTTGCTCCCTATGCCCCTCAAGACCCATTCGATTTCACCGCGGAAAGAAGACAAACGCAGGCAACGCCAAGGGCAAGCTTCGATGCAGCGACCAAGGTTCACCCTCTGAGCCCTTGAGCAGGAGAGAGGGTGTTTCAAGGTAGCGGGGAAGTGGCAGATCACAAAGATACGTCAAAGGGTATACCCGTTCCGTGGGGGGGAAGTCGCTGGGCAACTGGAGATGGACTTTGAAAAGCGGCCAGTGGACCAGCGACTCCACCACGCGGACGATGATTCACTGGAACCGATGGTTTGTCCCTTTTCTTTGCCTTCTTCGATTTCTCTTCTTTTTCCCTTTTCTCCCTCGGAACCATGGGTGGGATCCCCAATTCCCACCGCTGGTTGGAATTACCGCATCGTTCTGTCCCCTCTGCCTCCCTTGGGGATGGTTCGAAGCCACGAATTTAGCCAGAAGTGAAGCATGAACGGAGGGAGACAAGAAAACGAAACAACCGAGTTTTCCCCCGTCCTAGCAGAGGATACGAGCCTCAATCCTGACTGGAGCATTCCTGAGAAGTCGGTGATAATAATACACACATACATCGTACATGCATGTTACAGCGCAGCTCAGCACCGGGACACGGCCAAGACTGCAATTCCCGCGCATTCCCCCGCGTTGATTGGCCGGTGACCCAGAGGGATGGATGACATGGCTCTCTGGACAGGGGAAAAAGAAACCAGCCGCCCTACGGACTCTTCGCCGTAGGGCCAGCGGTAAATTCCATACCATCGGTAACCACTATCGGGCATGGAGCGAGATGGGTACACGTACTCAGACCCTTCACGACGGAGGTTGGGGGGAGGTTGACTCCTCTCCCGAAAGGGGGAAAAGGCTAATTCCACCCCATCTGCAGTTGAATAGTCCATCCGTAGGGGAGAGACACATACATGCATCTCGGTGGTATGTGTACCCCATACCCCATACAGTGTGCAGAGCGTACGGAGTACATACATACGCAACAGCCGCACCCAATGGGCGGGCGAGCATTCTTCCTTCCAACGCACACCACACATTACTACAACAGCACTTGAGGTCACCTTTGAGAGGGGCCCGGGGGCCACAATGAGGTCGGTGGCTAGCTAGCAACGCTACGCGGCGCATGTCAGGAATCCAACAACAGCGATGAAGCATGAACAGAACCAACCAACACGGGGTGCGCGTATCTGTCCATTCCTCCCGCGGCCCCATCGCTGTCCCCATACCATCCCTCCTCTGTAGCCAAGCACAGGAGACAGAATTATTGGTGGTCGTTGTTGATTACCCATCATTGCGGTCTAGGTCAGTCAGTATTTACTCCGGAGTAGGTACCTAGTGGAGCGGGCTATCAAAGTGGTCTGCATGAGCTAGGTAGCCGGAGAGGGGCAGTCACTGCACAGTGTGGTAGCTAGTTAGCTGGGCTGAAGTCATGAATCTCAAACACCGTCGTACGTAGACCCCAGGTCCCCTGGATGGAGATGAATGGGTCGGGTCGTCTGGAGTCGGGAAAGAATGAGAGGTGCTGCGCGATGACGCCATTGCAGGCCTCGCGCGGACGCAGATGAAGGAAACAGGGATGACGATGCGACCCTTGGAAACCACCGACTCCCGTGCAATCTGCACAGATCTAGTCCTCGCGTGCGTTCGATATTGGCCTTAATTATGGGGGTGACTCTCATCGCGTCATCATCCAGCACCCGCAGTAGTGTTCTTCACCTGCCGGGATAACTACCTTGTAGTGTATGGATGGTTGTGTTGTTTGGCCTGAAGACAACCGTTGACAACCCGCCCCGCCTGCCGCCGGAAAATCGACTCGAGACCTCCGGACTTGCTCCGGATGACATCCAGAGAACAGTCTCACACATGCAAATTGCACCCTCAATGGCGGCACGTAGGTATGTTTGATGCGATACTACGGAGTACGTTCCAAAAATGAAAAGCAACAAGGTAGAAAATAAAATTACTGCAGCGAGCCTATCCACTCTTCACCCTATGGTGTCTCTGAACCACGATTTATTATGATTTTTCTTTTTTCAGCGACATACTAGAAACGGGCAAAGCACGATCGGATAACTATTCCGCAAAGGATAACAGGACAGAAGGAGGTTAGGGTGCTTCCCACGGGAGGACAGAAATCGGACGTGTCCAGTTCCAGGCAACGACTCCGTACCAGCAACCCTAAAGCTCAAACCCATGATCGGACCACACTTCTCAACAGAAGAATAATAATGAGTCTGTCTCGAACCATCATCGATTCAGATCGCAGCCACGTTGCAAGGATGCCACCGTGCCAGCCGCGGTTCCTCGGTTCTGTTTGGCGGATGGCTTTGGGGCTGGCTTATCGTGGGCTGAACGGAAGAACCCTTCCGCTAACCACCTCTAATATTACTGCACCTACACCGTAGGGTGGTGGCTAATATTCGGCAAGACTCATGGTCATGATTTGGCGGTTTATGATTCATCGCGGTGGTGAGGGGGTAACCTCCATCATCCATCCACCCACACACACAACCTCTACGCACACCCTCACCTAGCCGGGGTGCACACCGACGTCAGAGCGGACGAGTGGACACGCGCTAGGTACCCGATTAGAAAAAAAATCTACAAGCGACAAGCAAGAAAAATCCACACATCACACGGAAGTGTCTCGTCTCTCCACCGGGGATGAGGGAGCAGGGAGACGATGGTGGGAATGGGGCTTCAGGCCCTGTCGGTCAGTCTTGGGCTCTGAAGTCATGGAAATCGATCATTGGCGACAACTTCGACGGCCCTGGTTGTTCATCCCGCCCCTCCAAGTCCCAAGGTCTTTGCTTTGGACTTGGCATGAAGCTGCAAGAGTCTAGGGATTGGGGTGTCCGATCGCGGGAACAACAAGAATCCCATCTGTAGGATTATCACCCGATCACCCATCCACACGCTATGATTTACCACTCGCAGACGGCTGGGAGGAACATCCATAGCTCGGAACGAGGCCGGAAGTCACCCGCAGAGGGTCATCCACCGTACCTAGCCAGGCAGGTAGGTAGGTACATGTGCGGAACCTCCGGATAAACGTAAGGATATCAAATTGCCCGAGGAGAACTTCCCGTCGGTCTGCAGAGATTCATGTCAAGTGGATGGGTGGATGGGATTCGGGGAGGACGCCGACCATGACGGCCGCCCATTTCTGCAACCGTTCGGCTGGGGCGCTTCCCACCGTGGCTGCTGAGGTCTGAAGCCACTGCACCGTGGCGGCGGAGCTGATAGGTACACTTCAGCAGCTAGTCTAACCTAATTTCTATGTTGTGACGGTTGAAGCCGACAGTCGATGCAGAGGGGTGGGTGGCGGGTGGGTTTGGCGCATGTGGGAGACCCATTCTTGCGCTGGTGCCCCTGTCGCTCAGTTTCCTCACCTGATGGACGGACGGGGAGGTGTGCGGGCGGGGATCTGACGTTATTGGCAGGGGTAGTTTCTTAGTTCGATGCGAAGGGCAGCATTCTGAGCGACGTGAGGTGAACATCCGGAGGAGCATCATCGAATCCGAATCAGCCTGTCCTGTAGCCTGCCTGTGACGTCGCGTCGCGTGGTTGTCTGTCTCCGCATCCGATGATCGGAGAGGGAGCTTACGAACGGGTTTCTTGGTGATCCTGGGAGAAATCGTGGACCATGTCGCGTGGCAGGAGATAACGATAGAGAGATTAGCCGAACCAGAGGAGCAAGAGGGAAAATTACAGAGTACGGAGCACAATGAATTCTTCTGCTATGGTACCCCAAATTCATGAAACCCAGAAAATCAAGAGGGGCGACAGAGTCAAATTGGCCGTGAACCAGACAACCGTCCGACATGCCTAAAGCAGCAGCGTGTGGAGGACGCCGGCACCAATGACGGTCGCGGGTGGGACTCCATGGAAGGGAAACGTGGGGCATGGCGGTGACCCGCTGGCCCCAGCACGAGCATGAGAGCATGAGCAACCACCATGATGGAGGGCAGAAAGCCTGCTTGAGCGGACTTGAAGCAGACCAGGAACTACTCCGGAGTGTCGACTCCATATCCTTTGGTTCTGGCCGTGGATCGATCGACTTCCTGCGAGACCTGCTGCTAGCGTCGAGTCAAGCTCAGGGATTGTCACTGTCTCGATTCTGCAAGCCTATCCATGGCTCGATGAGGAAGGTCCGCAACCGACCGAAGTAGCTAGCTTGTCGCGATCTCTGCCCTGGCGAAAGTACTCCCTACAAAGGTAGCTGCGAGGATATTTTCACCTCCACGGCATGGAGCGGAGTCCTCCGGGCTCAGATGCTGCGTCGGTGACTCTACTCCGTACAAGAAAATGATATATTTTCCTGCACAGGGCATCGCGTCATGGGTCTGTTCGCCGAGAACAAGACCAACTCGGATACTCCTCCATACGAGGGCGGGCTGAATCCAGTGATGACAATCAGCAAACCGGGAAGTAGGCGGCGAAAAAGTAGTTCCTGCAGTGCATAGGTCCCCTGCAAGTTAGGGCATTATCACAACCCTCCGGCAGAAGGAACATTACCCTAAGTCCCCTACATGCCAAACAAAGTTGTGATGTCTACAAGGGTCGGACCAATCAGCGGCTCGATTTGGTGTATCTGGATTCCTTCAGATTTAACGGTTGGGGAGGGAAAGTCCAGGCCGAGCAACCCTATCTCGGTACCTAGGTAGTCTCTGCCCCCGTATAGAACGAACTACATGTTCTAATCGGGAAAAGGGCCCATTGACAGGTTGCGATACCGTCCAGACAGACACTCATGTTGCATCCCGTCGCATCTTTTGCCGAGCGACCAAAGTCTCGAGGTCTGGAGCATCGGGAAATATCCGTCGAGCCATTCCAGAGCTTCCCATGCAGACGGGACATGTATGGAGAACCAAGGTACGATATGACGCTGCAGCAACTTCTATTTTAACATGGTCCACTCTCCATCCAATGTCAACCTGGAGTTTCCAGAAGGGGAGTGCCGAAGTCGCAGTGAGGTCGGCGAGGGCCCAAGCGGCAGAGCATTGCGTGTACCATCTGGGCCGCGACAACGAAGGATGACAGAGAGGTGGTTATTTTTAACATCCGTCAAAATTACATGGAGATGGCGATGAGGAAATCTCCCTGCACCAAAAGAAGGGTCTCCATAATAATCAAAAATTAAAATTACAATCCCTGTTGATGTGATGGATGCTGAAGAGAACACATCCATGGACACAGCACCAGATGGTCTATGCCTCAGGGAAGGAACCTGTGAGCGCCTCCCGTCAGACCGCTGGACCCGCCCGTACAAGAGTGGGCATGGGCGTGTGGGCGGCGCCAGCCATCCGGGTCCTCACCTCACCGCTTGTCCCAGACGGGACCTCCCCATTCGTTGATCGGATCCCTCAAGCTCCCACCCCTCTGGCTGTCGAACTGGGGCACGATTCGACTCTAAACCCTTCCCGGCAGGTCGTATGTTACCCGATCGGGAACAGCGGCCCCTTGACACGGCACATCATCCTCAAAAACGCGTCACCACAGTCTGACACCCCGGCCAATTAGGGTCTGTCCCCTCAAGAGCCCGAGAGACCCTAACCCCAATCGCATTGCGGGGGTTCCTGATCCAGTAATCCGGTGGGGTCCTTATCCATCCAAAACGAACAACTCGTATCGAGTTTCTGTTTGGTGCGCAACGATTTCCGGATTCGCGCGGACCTCTTGACAACCAACACCAGAGGAGCGATGCAGGATGCACCAGTGGCGGATTTGGCGCGTGCCTCAAAGGCTTGACGGCTGAAGCCTGGAGCTCTCTCGGGACGTCCAATACGCGACCACCAATCCAACCCGAGGGGCGAATAGCATCGGAGACAGCGACAACGGTTGATACGGTTGGTAGAAGCTCACGACGCTACCACTCACGATACGCCTCCTCCCCGGGGAACACACGGGAGCCAAATCCTACCACTGAGATGTTCATCTCTGGGGCAAAGGGGGGCCTAATTTCGCTTCCTCCCAATGGATATCCTGTTGCTGAGGCTGTGAACGCTCGTCGTCCGCCAAGTGGCGATAGTTCAATCAACTAAGATATCTTTTCCTACTTCCAGTTGGGAGCTCGAAGCTAACACAGGAGGGGAGCAACCAGAAGGCATCCCTACGGAGCACAACCCACTTGGATCGAGCGCACAGTCGTGGATTTTATCGAATCTATCGACCGGGGATTAAAGCACAGGCAAGCAAGCTGCCCGGAAACATGATGCTATGATGCCATTGCACCGATTCTCTCCGCGCCCGTTGTTGCAGTACTATACACCGGTACAGTGGATGTACACGGTACCATCGGCAGATTGACAATCGGCATTAGTTGGACCCCTACCTTCGAGGCTGGGTTCAACTCTTCAGGAACTGAAGATGATCCCCAGGACCTTATTTGCGAGCAAGCGCTCGAAACCCCGTCCACAATCCAGCAAACAAATTAAAGATTATTAAAAATTCGGTTTAAACATCTGTCATCTGCATGGGGTCCATCTTGGCAGATCCCACTCGGCAGATCGCCATGATTGGCGCAGTCAATTTATATAAAGTATAGTAAAGTAGATGCTAGACAAGGACAATGCTCAGGAATGTCTCAGGAGTAACGGCAGGATCACAGGGCGTTTTCCCCATCCAGGAAATGCATGAGGTGGTGCCGGGTTAGGGGGAGAGGAAGAACGGGGACGTGAACTTCGCTATGGACCAGATAGGCAGGTAGGGAAAGGGGAGGGAGGGTAGGCAAAGAGGAGACCGACACGGGGAATCGATGATGAAGGTCCCCGAGCGGAACTTGAACGATTGCCAAGGAAATAGAACATCGAGTGAAGTTTCCATGGCCATGTTCTTTTACGATTTCGGGCGTAGCGCTGGAGGTTGGACCCGACCAGGGAAATTGGATGTTTGGACCGTGTCCACCCCGAATTTTTGACATGTCCTCGCCAGTACCACGGAAGAATGGGCGTGGACCTCCACTTGTCCGGCAGGGTGGAAAGACAGGCGTGGTGGATGGATTCACACTTCACATCGCTGTGGTGGATGGAGGATGGATACACCGGGTCTAACCAACCAAAACCATGCCGCCCATTTCTCAGGGAAGAGTGCAGGCTTCCGCCGCTAGTGGATGGTCGACCAAATGAGGCGGCTTGGATTGGTTTGGTTTCCCGAACGCTAACTCTAGTCCCCGATCCACACATGGTTAGGGCACATCATTGAGTGCTTCCCCCCATCGAGTGGGCCTATGAGCGGTCGAGGGAGGGGAAACCAGACCCACCAGACTAAGATAAGGCCAGGTCCAAATAGTGAGCACGCCATTGGGAGACGGGAACGCTTTAATTTTAAGAAAGCAGGGGGGTCCTGCAGCCACATGCCCCAGGGACGGCAGATAGTCGATAGCCGACCTTGGCGTGGGTCGAGAACCCAATCACCATGAACGGGACCCACAGGAGCTGACGCGTGCACATCGCACGAAGCTTTCCTCTTTCTGGACGCGCTGTTCCTGTTTCAGTATAAAGTTTGGTTGCTGGGAATTGGGGCTCCTGGTAGGCATTTCTGACATGCGGGCGCACGAATCGCCTGCCTGTTCCTCGAGTGGGGGAGGGGACCGTCGCAAAGATGTAGTATCGCTCAAGTAAGGTGGACGCCATATTCTGTTGTCGTGTTTGCCGGTTCGCAGAGGTCGCAATACTAGTGCCTCCATACACCCTCACAGAATGAAGCATATTCGATGACCCCGCAGCCCGTTACCCTGAATCCCTGCCTGCGATCCTGGCCGGCTCCACAGACACTGCCACTCCCAGGGTTATCGCTAGCATCGACTTGAAACACGCTGTCTAGCCTAGCTCCTAACCCAAAAATAGACTAGTTGTCGACTCTGACCCCTCTGGAGTGTCCAGTCAGCGGAACGGGATATCGATGATATCACGGACAACATGGCTCCGCAGAGGCAACCTGGGATGGAGCTTCCCATTCCAGCAGAGGACAGTCGTATTGTTCTTTGTCAGAGAAGCAAGTAATCGCTGGTCTTATTCACGAACGGGTGTTTAGGCATTTGTTCCAGAAATCCGAGCATGTTTTCTCTACAGTAGAGGCCGTAGATGTACAGGAGTACTCCTGTGACGTAACCCCGTTCCCAGGGTCCAGCGCATTCACCATCAAGGGACGACGACAAAAAAAAGAAACCCCCTTTGACCATGAATCAGGCTCCCATCCACTTGCTCCTAATCGACCACGACAAGACATAAGGTAATTCAATCACAGCCCTAACAACACCAAAATGACTGGACCCTGAACAAGCTTCTTCCCAGCCAGCAGCCTCTGGCGTGCCCCCGGCGGAAAAATGATCTAGTGTGCAAAAGAGTGGACCCGGGCGTCCCTTGGCGTGTGTCACTGGCGGGCGTGGCCTGCATCCTCCGTCATCCGCATCCCATGAATGTGACCCCTTCGGCATGTGCTTCGAGTTGTCTGATCTTGATTAGGCGGAATCCCTGGTGAGGCGAGGCCGAGATGCGGAGTGCGAGATATGTGTCATGCCGGGCATGCATGCAACCACAGGTTACCTTTCGTATATTCCCCGGTTGTCAGCTTGGGACCTGGAATTCTACGTTCATGACCGAAAGTCAAAACGAACACGAGAAAAGATGGGAAATGATAATAGTAAAAGCGCAGAGACTGGACATTCGACCGGACGCTAGGATACGATGGATGGGGTACGAGTATACGGGAGTCGTCATCCTAGAGGGGCCAAACTTCGGAAATTGGTACTGGGGATAGCATCGGAGCGACAACGCCCTACAAGTCCACCGCCAGAGTCCCTGCATTGGCACTAACGCGATCAGGAAGCGAGGCGGCCACCTGCGGACCAGAAGGGAAAGGAGAAGCCTCGTTCCTGAGGATGGGCGGCGCCGTATAGAGATGATCCCTGAGTCATCTGTCTATCATTTTGCGCCTAGATCGGTGGCACTCACGATAAGGAAAGCCGCAATATCTTGGGGAGCTTACTACAGTACCTATGTACAACGTTCGTGTGAACGATAATAATAATCTCGATTAATTGTAGATCGCGACGGATATCAATCACGGGTGGAAGAGAATCGTGGTGATCCCCTTGATTAATTAATCTATCTATCTCGACTAACTTTTGCTGCGGAGCATGCTGCCCGACATCCAGACTACTTACGGAGTACTTACTGGGGGTGGCTCTCACATGAACCAGGGGCCATGTACACCGCGATCCAAGACGACGTACTCCTACGGAGTCGTACCGTCGGTGATGGTGTTGCTGGTACAGTCCCTAGTCCCATTGCTATTTTAATTCTGACCCTTCCGTCTCCAAAAAAGGATTCGTAATGGTCTCCGACTAAGGGACGGCAGAAGGAAGGGACCCAAAGAGAACCAGATGATCCAAAAGATCAGGGAAATTGGCCCCGAACGATTATTTCTTTTGATTTCAGGTTATTTTGCATCCCGAGGAAAAACCACGGAAAATGAAAAAGAAAAACAAAACAAAAGAAAAAAAAATCAGGAAATCATTTTCAGGCACTGCCAACCTCTGCCAGATCTTAGGATGACGACAAGGAAACCAAGACGCAAGGAGGCGGCCCATGTGCCAGTGCGTCTGCAGCTCAGAAACCGTCCATGAGGCTCGAACCTCCACCATCACCAGCCGTAGTTGCAGTCGCGAACGGGGGGCAATCCGAGTGAGGCATTTGATCCCTCAGGTTGTCATTTTCAGTCTTGATCGTAGTGGATTCGTTCTTTTCACTTTCCTGGATGGAACTGGTTGTCGGTGCAGCTCGCCCAAGTTCAGTGCTTACGGCTAAACCTTAACATACTTGACTGCTGAACGCATTGCTTCGGGCGGCCAGTCAGGGCGTGGGCTTTCAGCCAGCCCAGCTGGAAAAGCTTCCGCCGTTCCTAGGGAGAGTGGGAGGTGGACATCTAGTGCAATGTGCATCGTCGGGAGGTATGGGGGCGTCGGGTGTTGGTTGGCTGGCGGGGAGGGGGGGATAAGGAGAGACATGGGCAACGCTCGAGCCTCAGACCCTGACTTGGACCTTACTGATTGTATTTTATTTTCCTCTGAATGCGCGTAGGAATCGAGGCAACGTCGGCAGACATGGATGACGGGCGGTTGGTGGTGGTCAAGTCGATACTCCGAACTACAGCCAGCTCGAACCTGAAAAGAATGCTGGAGCCGCGGCCAATGAGGCGCAGGGTCTTCCCCACAGAGGCGTCCGCCAAGCCCGCACATGACAAGGACGATGGAGAAGGCTTACGCGGCACTGTGCCCTAACATACCCTAACCTCCCCTACCATGCAGGGTGAATGCTTGGCGCCGGGGACATGTGGCAAATGGCTGCTGGAAGATACGAGGTCCATGATGGACGGGACACTTGCCGTCAGACGCCATGGACCCCTTTCCCCTCTCTGTCTGGTCGTGTCGTGTCGTGTCCTATCCTCTCTACTGGTCCCCGTGTCTTATGTAATCACGGGCAGTCCTCTCACCATCACTCCTTCACATCACCACGGCGGTAGGGAGAACGGCGATGGCGGACGTCGTGAGAGATAGATGTAGATTCCCGTCTCAGGTAGACAGTGTACAGATCCCGATCGGAGAGCATCTTGCCCGTCAAGGGTGATCGACCCTTTGTTCCCGTCGATCCGAACTAAGTATACCGTGTTTCGAAGTATATCCTGTCCATGTACCACCTCGACGGTACACAGATCGACCTGGACGACGAACCAGACCCTCAATATTAGACTCAAATAAGCAGGACGGCCCTGGAGGCGTGGTACGCTTCCTCGACCCGTCAGTCTGGATCAGATAACGGCTTTTCCGTCGTGCGTGGGTTGCGTATATCACCACCGCTTCCGTCGATGGACGTACGTACCTGACGCCGCGCACCAGGAACCAACCCAACCTCATGATGTCAGTACAACATCACCCAGGGAGAACCCAGTCAGGTCATTCATCGCCGGGCACGTCCATCCGGCGAAACCCTCACAGCCTCGTCTACGTCCCATGCACTCACCACTAGCCCAGTCGAGATGAAGTGGCTCAGATCGATCTACCTGAGTCTGGAGAGAAGAAACCTCCGAGACAGACAGAGAGACCGACAGACTGACAAACAGACAGTCGATTAACACCCAACAAAGCAACTAACATCGGAACTTAGAATCGAATTCCTCACCCATGCAGCCCACGCCAACACACGACGCACATCGCCGCCGATCAACAAACATGGTGAAAGCCTTGTACGACCTTCACCACGATATGATTCACCGTTACCCAGCTGTTCAGGCCGATCCTCCCACGCGACGTAACGGTCCTCTTACCCTATAACCTTCGAACCTGCCGTTACTCCTCCCTCCGCCGCTGTCCGGTCGAGTCGAAATGTCGGCGAACAGCAACTCGAACTTGATACGTCAGGCTGGATCTGGGAACTACAGTTGATACCACGATAAAGAAGGATTTTAATCCTTTGGGATACAAAGATGGATGGGGGATATAAGGATTGGAAGACTTAGTTCCTGGCATAGCGTCTCAGTCTGGTTGAAAACCGATGAGGTGCGGTGTTGACCTGGCCTGTTAAGGATAAACAGACGGCTGGCCATGGTATCCTGATAGACAGCTTCAGGACAAGGCTGTGTTTCAGTCAGAAGAGGGTTACTGCTTGCATGGGGTAGGGAGACAACCTACCACAGACGGGCCACTGGTGAGATTATAGGGGCGGGCAACTTAGGTGCGAGAAGCATCCATCGACCCAGGCCCTACATACCAATTGCGTGATACCTCACTGAATGATGCTACAGGTCGTACAGGGAGGGGGAAACACTGGTAGAAGACGCTTGTCATTTCCTATATCTTAATATGAGTATCGTAGAAATCCAATAACACGCCCGAAAACCCCATCGACAAACACCGTTTGCAATTAAAAGTTTACCCAGCATATGCTCGAAAAAACGTCAGCAGCAACAGTCCAAGGACCCTATCAGTATACATCAAGATGGAAATAAAAGAGAAAAGAAGACTGGCTTTTGTCGCGTTCATTTCAAACGATGATGGACAGCTCGGTCCGGTCAAGGCCGTCCGCATCCAGACCAGGGTAGTAGGGGATCATGGCGTCGGCACTTTGCACATAGGCATCGTTGTAAAGCCGCCAGTATGGCGTGCGCACCTTGCGGGCAGGGTGGAACAGACCGGCCCAGACGTAGTTCATGACCACACCGGTACCGACTGCCATGCGGATGGCGTCGATAGCCTCGATAACGCGGTCGATGACGTGAGGAGAAGTTTCGAAGATGTTGGGGAAGACGAGGTTGAGGAGATGGACCATGGCGTCCTCGCAGCCGAGGCCAACGACACCAAGAGCAATGTGTTTGACAACACTAGCAGCGGTCTGTCGATGGACTTGATCTCTGTCGATGAGGGCATCCTCGAGAAGAGGGGTGACAGCGTAGACATAGTCCTTGGCCATTTCGCCGATATATTCGAACAAGAATGACATGGCCTTCAGAACACCATTCTGAACGTTGAGTTCAGGCACACGGTATTCGTTCATCAATGCCGGAAGAACGGTGAAAGGAGCACAAGTCTCGGCCACGATACCAATAGCGACGGCAGTACAGACACGGGACTGACGCTCCTGCACTCGCAAGTTGTTGAGAAGGGTGGCCAACACATCCTGAGGACCAATAGCCTTGGCAATGAAACCGAAGGTGTTGTTAGCTGCACGACGAATGCCCTTCTTGTGTGCCTTCAACATGTCAAGTAACTCGAAGCAAATACGCATCCACTCGCGAGCGTTGACAGATTCGGGACCACGATCAGCGATACGACCGACCAGGTCGATGGTGTTCTCCTGGACCTTCTCATGACGGTTACGCAAGATAGGTGTGAGACGAGGAAGAAGATCCCGGATGGGGTTGCATCTGGTTGATACCAACCACCGTCACAATGGAACGGAGAGCACCCAAGATGGAACCAAGCACTTCGGGGTACTCCTCACCCAGGTATTCGTAGAGCACAATACCGAGCTTGCCCATCAAAGCATCCTCTCCACACTGCTTCATAACCATGGCAATGCGAGAAATGAGATCCGCGGCTTGTTGACGCACCGTGGCAGACTTGTTGTTCAATCGCCAGAGAATGGTACTGACAATCTGAGGAAGGTATGGCTTGCAACGGGTGCCAAGGGCGTTCACGACTGTGCCAAATCCGTTCAAGATGACAATATCCTCGATGCTCTGTTCCTGGAATGCGTAGAGCACGCCATCGATGAGTCTTTCCTCCAGGCGCTCAGAAATATCAGCTGCCCCAAGCGCGGCAATCAGTTTCTCAACGGTCTCAACTGTCATCTTTCTGTAGGGTTCACTCTCGTCCTTCAGGTTGTTGACCACTCGTTCGAGGATCTCGCCCACGCCAACCTTCTGGCCGAGATCCACAGTAGTGTCAACGACCTGGCGATAGTTCCTCCGGTCCAGAGCCATTCGTCGCACCCAGAAGCTCTTGAAAAAGTCGGTCAGGACATGCTCTTTCAAATAGCTAGCTGTGACACCATCGGTGCTTGCACACTGTGAGACAACCTTCAGAACAACCTTCTTCATCTCCTCATCGGGTGAGGAAAACTCTCGAAGAAGAATTTCCATGATCTGGCTGGTATAGTAGTTCGCGTATTCCTCATCCATCAGAGGGATGATGTAGCCAACTGCCTTGAGGAACGCAGCAAGACCCTTACCACGCTGCTTTCTGGCTCCCGTCCACAGAGGGTTAAGGATTTCATCAAAGCTCTCAATACCGTAGGGGTTCGCAGCTTCAGCCAGAGCGGCCACAGCCAAGGCAGTGACAGTACGGACCTTGGCTTGTTCATCGCTCAGATTGTCGGCAATGCAGTCGACCAGGCCTTTCAGGTGTGGAAGAATAGCACAGCCCATAAGGATAGGGATCTGCTGCACAATCTTGACACCAGTGTGTCTAGCCTGCCAAGATTTCTTACTGCGACAGACTGCACGAAGGAAAGGGAGGAGAGCGGGAATGCCAAGGGCAGAGGCAACCACGGCGAATGCTCGAGCAGTTGTGTTTCGCACATATTCATCAACATGGTCAATATCAGGACGCATTGTACTGATCATAGTGGCCAAACCAGCTGCCTTGGCCAGGTTGGAAATAATTTCTCGACCTTCGACACGCGCATAGTAATCTTGGTCGATAAGGAGGGGTTCGATGACGACAAGAATCTTGTGAACGTAGGGACGGACAAGATCATCCAACTTGTAGAGCACACGATCGATAACCTTGACCAACAAGTGACGCTCCTGATCCTCGAGGGACCGCTCCATGAGCAGGGGGAGGATCTGATTGAACAACGCGCCTGCGCCGAATTGCCGAGCATTATCTGTGAGTTGACGAAGCGCCGTCTTTCTCATCGGTGGCGTGCCGTTCTTCACCTTCAGCAAAAGTCGCATGATCTTCCGCTCCTTCATCTCCTCCACTGACATAACGCTCTCCATCTCCTCCTTCCATGAGCTTTCCGAAGTAGGCCATATCCTCCGGCTTGAAGAAACTGGAGATCGCCAACACCGGGGATCTCGGTCGGGAGCTGCTTGCCCAGGGCGCGTGCGCTCTCGGGCTCTTGCATCATGAACCCTCCCACACCGGTCGAGCTCGCCATAGGGGCCGAGTTGCCATCAGCTTTCGCGCGGGTTCGGATCGGGGCATATCCCGGGGGAGGGTCGAGAATCTTGTAACCATCAGCTTCACCCGGAAGCATGATGTCGAGTTCTTCGTCGGAGAACGCGGCGTTACGGCCAGAGATGTCGGTTCCGAAGCTAGTTGGCATCGCAGCACCTGCAGATTGAGAAGGATGCATAGGGGTAGCTAGGCCTTGGTTGCCGACAGGCGTGGCAGCTGTGAGGGAGGGTGCTTGATCCCATCGCGATCGCCGTTTGGGAGCATCTTCGGCCGCACCAGGAACGGGAGTCTGATCCCATCGAGATCGCTTTTTCGGTTCTTCGGGCTTGGAAGACGCTGCTTCCTCCTCGGTAGGCTCGGATGCGACATCCCAACGCTGCTTGCGCTTGCGTCCCGTGGCAACAGAGACGGTCGAGCCGGCGTCCGCATTTTCCTTGTCCTCCAATCTCAGTGTAGGCTCGTGTTCTGCGACGCCATTCTCGCCACCGTTCTGCTTTTCAGTGATCAGCTTCTGCACACGCTCTTCTTCTTTCTCAAGCTCACGCAGGGCCATGACTTCACGATAGGTCTGGCCCTCAGCTTCCACATTCGCATGGGTGTTCGCGGCGAACGGGTCCGCTCGGGTGGGAGTCAGTGCTCCGCGGTTGAACCGGCGCTTTTGATAATCTGTCTCCCGATCGGTGATCCGGGCCGCCTTCTCGCGTCCGAGAAGGATATCCTCCTCCTCGACGCCGTTACCGTGGGCGAACTCCTCCATCTGACTCTTGGTCGCGGTATATTGACCAACCAGCCGGTGTGGCTGTTATCCGCATCCTCCATCTCTTCATCGTCTCCATTGACGGCGATCGAAGTGTCGTAGCCGGCATATCGATCGGCGCCGTCGCGCTCGTACAGGGTGGTATCGAAGGATTCAGTCATGGAAGCCTTGGTCGAGTTGTCAGTGCGCTGGCTAGACGGATCAAAGGTCCTAGAACCTTTCTTGTCAGCGGCAGCGGCATTCCGCTCAGCCTGAAGCCGCCGAACGGCGTCAAAATCGGCTGAAAAGGGGGGGGTTAGTCACGTCTCGAATAGGAGCTCCGAGGGGTTGTGACGTACCGTCAGACATGGTGACAACAGTCACGAGAAAACCAGACCTGAGAAAGAGCACAAAATCCCAAGTAGGGGTAGCAGCTGCTACATCCGGATCGGGGACCGTGGGTACGGCAAAAGAGGGGGAGGGGGGCGTCGAAACGGTTCGCTGATGCCTTATGTGAAAATCGCGGCGCGCAAAAAGTGAGGTTGAGGTTGAAGTCACTAGTCGATGACTAATATGTCACATGACCATTGCAGCTTGGTTGCTGAGTCATTATGGACATTCCTCGCCTCAGGCGTTCAGTCGTACAGACTTTTATCGGGCATGATCCAATATCACTGAATGGAGCATCTTTTGCGGCTATCAGGAGGAAATATTGTCGATTTGACTAGCATGATGTGCTACGTTGTGACGCCCTTGGGGACAAGCTCGCCATCAACGAAAGTGGTGCCGTTTCACACTCGAGATATATACTTCGGCTAAATATTGGTCACGAACGAAACATCGCACCTGTCCGTAAGCTGTTAGCTTGAACTAACCAATTTAGACTACATATTGCTAGACCATGACTATATTGATCACACCCTACCAACTTACCGCGTGACTTTGCATCAGGCTGTCGATTCAAGTCGTCGTCGCTGTCGTGTTGTGATCACGTGATGCAACTGGCATCTCTGGCGGTTGTTGCCCATCAGTGATCACCACCAGCCTGGCAACGACTGACAACCCGCCATCTTGACGCTTCGAAGCAGACTCTCAGCTTTTGATACATTGGCTCTATTTTAAGTGGCTATGAAGAAAGCTTCCAATTCCTGAATCGGAAAATTAGGCAGACTTTTACAAAGCGAAGTAATGGCTGCCCCTCACTGGCCTCGTTTTCAGCCATCGAAACAGAAGCGACTTATATCACCCAGATCTGGTAGATGTCTAACATTTCCGGAGTGGGTCTGTTACTGAGCACTCTACCTGAAGCCCAAACATAGCGCAACTTGAACTAATGCCGAGGGTTTGTCAACATGTGGAGGGCGCGACTTGGCTCCACTGGATGAGTACTTCTACTTGTATCTGTTTGTTTGTTCGCGATTGCGGGGCTCAGCTGAATTGAATAATTGCTTTTGCAGGCTCTTGCTTTTATCCAGCGATCGAGATGGCAGATTAGTCTTCTGCCAACTGAGCAATTCACGGCTACAATCTACTGAAACGCCATGAAAACAATGATCAGAATTGTTTGTGTACTCATGACATTGCCTCGTCTTTCGCTGTCTTTACCTATCGCAGAGACAGAGCCATCCTATAAGTCCGGTCCAGATGGACGAGGAACGATTGAACTCCTCTGGAGTTGCTTCTTGACCTTTGGGTTGTGTGTTTGGACGGTTGTCCACCCAAATGTCATTCCATGGACAAGAAACAGGGACCAGACCAAATACAGAATGGGAGCGGTGATTGGCGCTATTTTTGCCCCAGAGATCTTGGTGCTTTTTGCACTTGGGCAATTTTTGCAGGCAAAAGAGGTATTGGAGTCCTGGAGTCACTCTTCCATGACAATGATGTGAAGGGATGGCTGGGTAAACCAGGCGCCTTCTTTGTTGTGATGGGCGGATTTGTGGTGGACGTTCGGCCGTCAGAAACAACATATCACAGATAGTAAAGAGCCTGTGGCCAACCCAAAGATTTCGTATTCACATGATCACGATCGCGATGAGCGGCGCAAACGCAAACTCGTCCATGAGCTCCGAGATAAAGGACTTGTCAAGACTATACGCCCAACGGGTTTTGCAAATTACTCAAAGAGGACTGGTTTCGAGATCTTATCAAGAATGAGACCTTGCCCAAAGCCTATTTCTCCCATGAAAGCATCAAGGATAAGGGGAAAGCCGACAGCATTGCAAACTTCTTGTTGCTGTTCAGATAGTGTGGATGTGTATACAATGTCTTGGCCGAAAGCTCCGTGGACTACCCACCACTCTACTTGAGGGTCACATCCTGATTCAAATTTTGTTCTCAGTTGTGGCCTATGGTCTCTGGTGGCATAAGCCACTTGATGTCGCAGAACCTATATCTCTTCCGCTCCCATTGGACAAACTGTTACCTCTTGTTCCGCGAAGGAAATTATTCTTTCGCCGGCCTGACTTCATCACAGAATATGCGAAATGTGGTGGATTTTTCCACTTGTTCTACAGGGTAGTATATGACGCCACGAACTATATCACACCCCAATTGGAGGCTTGCGTAGTCCTTATGGGACTGGTCAATGGTGGACTTCATGCGGTCGCCTGGACTTCGCACTTTCCCACAGCTACCGAGCAACTTTTGTGGCGGATAGCGTGCATATCCACTGGCGCACTACTTCCCATGATGTTTTTTCTGATGTGGATAAATGGATCTGAGCCCTACATGGTGCGAGCGTTCTTGAACATGACTACGCAGCGACAATATGGTGGGTTTAAAGCTCTTGTTGATGAAACCTGGCGTGCTGCAAAGGACATGCATTATCGAAAGCATATCTGCAAAGACGATCCACCCGGCGTTCTCCCTTGGCCCCACTCGCTTCCAACATGGGCTCGTGTCGTTGGAGCTATCCTATTTTTCATGTTCACCTTCGCGTACGTATTCTCCATTCTATACCTGACGGTTGAATCGTTCTTGAGTATCCGGAGCCTACCGAAAGGGGCATATTCAACTGTGGAATGGTCCGATTTCATACCTATATTCTAAGCCAGCCACACCAGAAAAAATAGATCAAAATATAAGTTTTTTCAGTCCTTGTTCTGGCACAAATCTGAGAATGGATTCTTCCTAAGTCTCCGGACGGTGAGCAACGACAGTGATGCGCGGCATGGAAATATAGCAGCACCCCGCAGACACTCCTGATACGACTGCGCGATAATATTCCGAAACCTCGCAGCGCCCTCATGCTGACCAGTCTGCGAAAGCTGTACAGCAAACTCATCCATAAGTCATAAGATGCTGGTCATTAAACGCGCGAACAAGTTCCATCGTCTCGTCAAACCAGTCAAGCTTTGCTGATTGAAACCCCTCGCGTGTGAGCAGCTGAGGGAGATCCATAATCCAGCCATGTCGCCCACTGGAAAAGCACGCCGTGCGAAGCTCCTCTAACGCGGGGGTATTCATGGTGTTGTCGCTTCTCTTGATATGTGTACTCGCGGAATCGAGGTCATCCACACTGAATATACCCCCCGGTTTGACCAGTTTGAAAAAGTTGGCCAAGGGCTTGCTGAGGTCCTCGCCAGACAGTACCAGAATGAGGAGTCGGGTATGCACGAGATCATATTTTCCCACCATATCAGCGGGAACGTCTCGAACATGTCCCAATGGCGCAGAGTCACGTTTCGAGGTAGCCATTTCGCGGGAGGAGCGCGCGTGAAGTCCATATCCAGCCCGTCAAGATGCGCCGTCGGGATATCACGGGCCACATCGATCATCCAGAGACCTGTTCCGGTTGCTACATCCGCTATCTTTGGATTATCGGGTAGTTGAACAGCCGGATGAATCGTGTATCCGAATACTTCTCGCCACAGGTAGTGTTGGAGATTGAGTCGACCGGCACCTCGATAAGTGACGGAGTCAAGCATAAACCATGGCCGTTGGCGAGCGCAAAGCTCACAGAGGCGGAGTCATTACCATCCTCTTCGATTGGTATGTCCGGCTTGGTGGGTGTCTGTTCGCCCATGACGATTACCGTGAGGGCCAAGCGACTTGAACAGACCAGGCTTCTTCCTTTCGAGGGTCGCACGCAACAGGGGACGCAATAAACCTTCTGTTTGAATAAGGGAAGAACAAACGGGGCCTGGGAAGCTCGCTGGGTCCTATTTATCACGAGGATATTGCCTGACAAGTGACAGTAACCTTGTTTCTAGACCCGCCAACAACCGGCCAGGAAACAGGAAAATTCGAATTGCAAGCCAGGACACCCCGGGAAACTCTGAACAGACCATGGATCCGACGTAGTCGCATGTCAGCGGCTGTGCCGCGCCATGGTCACCGGCTGTATTGAATGAAATTCCTGCCCTATCACCCTATCATTGAGTCGAAGAAGATACTGATGTTTGTGCTTCTAAGACCTCCGCGGCAGAAATCCCCTGCTCGTAAATGCGCCTAGTCCACAGCTAAGGAAAAAAGGGAAAGCTCCGCGCGGAGGCTTATCCTGCTGCATTAGGTATTGTTGAGCTTGCTGTCTTCGAGGCCAATTGAGTCCTTCCAGGTGCTATCTTATCTCGGTGGTACACGTGTTCATGTTCCATTTGATGAGTGACACGTTCTTTGAATACTGCCCTGATCCGTGCATGCATCAGCTGACAGTTACTCCGTACAGTTCTCGCTTGGGCGTGTTCATAATCAGACCATCTGACATGCGATTGTTGGGTCCTGCCGACTTAATTGAAAGAAAGAGAGAGAGAAAGCTCTATTGGCACTATAAGGCTATTATTTCCTCCAACGTACAACCCCGATAATCAAGTAGGAATGGAAGGATGATAAGCTAAACTCAGAACTCCAAGAATGAGCGATAGACAACAATGTGGGCAATCAAGTGGGCAATACACAAGGAGAGGCTGACAGCACCAGGCGGACCCTAAATGACACTTAACGAATCCGGTCCAGTTTGGCGCGGTTCATGGCAATCTGATCGTCGACATAGTCGCTCTACAAAATCATTAATATATATGAACTAGGAACAATAGGAGAAACACCGGAAGACTCACCTTGCCCATAATACGCTCCAAATGCCGGTTCTGCTCATCCAACTCGCGACCCGTCGCCTTCGCCAGTCCATTTAGTCGACCGGCAGCACCAGACATAAGTTCAGGTTCTGTTCGATCTCCGTCTCCATAGCCTCATCTTCGCTGTCCGCTTCGAACTGGTACTTGGCGCGTTCGGTGATGTTGGTCCGGTTCTTCGGGACACCGGCCTTTGCATCACGTTCGATTTCGCGGAACGTGCGCTCCATACGCTGGTTGGTGCCGAACGCTTCCTTCCGGGTACCTTCTCTCATATCACGCTCTTCTCTATGGGTGTTCAGAATCTTCTCGTCACGCTCGCGCCGGCGCCGGGCGCTAGTAAACGGATTGGAAACGTGTACTGCAAACATGCTCTTGTTCAAGGTTTTCAGCTCCTTCGCTTTCTCTTCGGCGATTCGACCCTCCATCGTAGCGATGTCCAGGCTCTTTTCAGTGTCATGGATGCGCTCACCCTGAGCACCTAACCGAGCGAGAGTTTCCCGACCAGTCTCCTCTGCCTGTGCAGCAATACGCAGGGCATTGCGCGTAGAGGCAACATCGCCTGCTTGATGAACCGAATATCTTGCTTGATGGTCGAAATTTCCTCCTCCTCTTCCTCCTCCGCGGTCAATTGCCGCTCCGAGTACGTCGCAGTGGTGTACGCATTGCTGCCGCCTCCGTAGGCGGGGCCGCCGCTGGCTCCTCCCTCCGAATAGGGCGGAGGCGGCGCACCCTGCGGCGACTGAGCAGCGTTTGGACGGGCATCGCCGAAGAGGGCGTTCCGGCTCGCATCATCTGGCTCGGCGCTACCAATCCTCCATAGCCACCAGGGCCATAACGAGATGCGGGAGCGGGAGCCGAGGGGCCTCCGCCACCGAAGCGGTCGCCTCCATATCCACCCTGATTACTGTACTTGTTCGGCGCATAGCCGCCTCCTCCCTGGTACTTGTGATCCCCAGGAATACCGTGAGGAGGACCGCTCATGGCGCCCGGACCGGCCGGCTGTTCATTGGGAGGGAGGGGAGCCACCCCGGCATTGATCTTGGCTTTCGTATAGGGATCGGTCGGGATGGGCTTTGCGTAGGGGTTCGAAGGAGGCGGGGCTCTTGCTCTTAGATCGGGAGCCGAAGAGAGCCAGACGGTTGGGAGAGTCGTCATCCTCGGACTTCTTCAGGCCGATCTGCCCATGGTGGATGAGGGTTGTATGAGTCGTGGGGGGTGTAACGGATGGCGAACGACGAGGGAGACCGATGGATTGGAGCGCTGAGTGGACACACAACGAGCGACCAGGGGAAGGAGAAAGCAGTCGAATAAGAAGGGCAGTCGAATAAGAAGGAGAGAGAGAAAGACGGAAAGAGAGGAAGATGAGGGGGAAGGAAGAGAGAAATCTGAAACCTTGAAGTGTCAGGGGAGCTTCAGGCAAATGGCGAAGGGTCCCGATTAATTGGATCCCAGGATGTATTGCCGTGACGGGGGCAAAAGCCAGCGGTAAGCGCTTATCGTATGGTCTGATAAGGCCGCGACGATTACGAGTACCGTACGTGACGGGCAATATGTGGCAGTGTTCGGGGGAGTTGACGCTAAAACCCGGATAGGCAAGGGCACTGCCTCGCACCCGCAAACGAACCAAACACGGCCACTTCCACTTCCAGCAGGCAGACGTCGTTGCTATTCTTACTTGCTTCTATACTCGGCCCTCTCAGCCTCGTTCTTCGTCATACATCTCTTTCCCCAGGAAAGAATGCTGGCGGCCTGTCATGGCGCCGTATCCCGGGTCTGATGCCGACTATTTCAAGGACAAGACGCGGAAAGACTTGTTAACTCTCCTCGAAGGCGTAAGGCTCCGAGCTGACCGGATACATCCTATCAGAGCATCCATGCCCAGACTGACACTTTTCCTGTAGGTCCGTGGGAAGAAGAACCTCGTGGTGAGCCAGGATCTGGCGGGTCCAATCGGGCTCTTTGTCAAATTCTCCGTACTCCAGGAGCATGGCGTAGATCGAGTGTTTGTGGAGAACGCCAATGTGGACTCCTCCAGCGCAATGTGATCTTTCTCGTCCATGCTGAAAAGTCACGCCAGGTGCGGGCTGTAGCAGGTACGTTGCATTTGCTTTGTCCGCTGTCAATATGTTGCCCCATCCCTACCGGTCTTTGGGTGGTTTTCAGTATCAAAAACTAGATATCCCATGGAGAGAGTCAATATATGACGTAGACTCTCTACTCTATAGGGTCAGCGGGGTTTCTCAAAGATATTGATCTAACAACCCTCCAGAGCAGATTAAGCGCTTGCAGCGCAATGGAAACGTTGAACATGAGATTACGATATTCTGGGTCCCGCGACGGACCTTGTAAGCAACTCTATCCTGGAAGAGGCGGGAGTCATGGGGGATGTAAACATCGCCGAGCTTCCTCTGTATTTTGTGCCCCTGGAGCAAGATGTCCTATCATGGAGCTGGCTGACTCCTTCGGCGACTTGTACTTGGTAAGCAAGCCCACACTCCTAGCGAGATATCTGATTAACAATTGGACAGCACAAGGATCCGGGATGTGCATACCTGGCCGCGAAAGCCCTGATGGATATCCAGCAAAGGCATGGCTACTTCCCTCGTATCATAGGCAAAGGCGACAATGCTCGTAAACTGGCCGATCTGTTGCTTCGAATGAGAAAGGAGCTGGATGCTGAAGAGAGCTCTGGCCTGACGGATCTCTCTGCGAGAGGCCTTCTCCCGAGCGCAAGCACCGAAAGTCTGATTATCATAGACCGAGAAGTCGACTTTGGAACACCACTCCTCACCCAACTAACATATGAGGGCTTGATTGATGAGACAGTTGGCATCAAACATAACCAAGCAGACATCGACACCTCAGTCGTGGGCCCAACTTCCGTTCCCCAGGCTCAAGAGTCCTCCAAGGCCCCACAGCAGACCTCAAAGCAGGGTCAGAAAAGGAAGATTCAGCTCGATGCGTCGGATGAGTTGTTCAGCCAACTGCGAGATGCGAACTTTGCGATTGTGGGTGATATCTTGAACAAAGTGGCCCGTCGTTTGGAAACAGACTATGAAAGCCGTCACACAGCCAAAACGACATCGGAATTGAGAGAGTTCGTGAACAAACTGCCAACATATCAACTCGAGCATCAGAGCCTCCGAGTACACACCAATCTCGCCGAAGAAATCATGCGAAATACTCGCTCTGACCTCTTCCGCAAAATCCTGGAAGTTCAGCAAAACAATGCTGCAGGCACAGACCCAACATACCAACATGAAGCAGTGGAAGAGCTCATCGCACGAGACGTACCCCTCAAGACAATTCTACGTCTTCTCTGCCTTGAATCCTGCATGTCAGGCGGCCTCAAATCCAAAGATCTGGAACATTTCAAACGCCAAATCGTCCAAGCATACGGCTACCAGCACATCCTGACCTTCAACGCACTGGAGAAGATGGAGCTCCTGCAGCCCCGTTCTTCAGCAACCGCCATGCTTCTCCCCACCACGGGCTCTCAGACTGGGTCCAAAACGAACTACAACTACCTCCGCAAAAACCTACGCCTGGTTGTCGAGGAAGTCAGCGAACAGGATCCCAACGATATCGCCTACGTCTACAGCGGCTTCGCCCCGCTCAGCATCCGCTTGGTCCAATGTGTGCTTCAAAAGCCCTACATTATGTCACTTATCCGCGGCGGCACAACGACAACCGCTCCTAGCCCGGCCAGCACCGCGTCCCCAGGGTGGCTCGGATTCGAGGACGTGGTGAAGAGCGCCCGCGGAGCGACCTTCAGCATTGTGCAAAAGGGCGATGATAAGGCTGTTCGCGCACGGCAAACATTGAGTGGAAAACACCGCCACAAAGACCGTGTATGTGTTCTTCCTTGGTGGGATAACCTTCACGGAGATTGCGGCGTTACGTTTCCTGGCGGCGCAAGAAGCCCCACGACGGAAGATTGTCATTTGTACGACGAGTGTGATTAACGGGAACCGGATGATGGATGCGGCGATTGAGACTGGCAGTTTTGCAAAGCGAGTAGCCATGTGGCGCAAATGATCTTGTACTAATTACGACCCCAATGATTCCTATTATGACTTTTTTATTGTTTCCCACCCGTGCGAAGGTTTCTCTAACTGCAACTGACACACGTCTCTCAATTTCGTATGCAAACTCCATCAACATAAACTAATACCTGAACCCCGAATTCACTCCCATCAACCTCCCCTGATTACCGCTCCATCACCTCCCCAAGCTTCACCATGACACCTGCAGCCAACATCCTCACCTGTTCTCTCGGATCATCGCCCTGTACCGCAGGCGTCCGCTCAAACACCTCGCTCGCCCACTCGCGTAGCTCGAGGACCTGTGGCGCCAGTTCCGTGACAAGTCGTTCCTCGCCTGAGCTTCCGGACGCGACGTTGAGATCTACCGCCGCAAGGAAGAACGACAGTAGCGCAGCGAGGATAGACGTCTGCGAAGGGGGCGGGTGTGCAGAGAAAGTAGGAATGTGAGGGTTTCGTGTGTGAGGGTTGGTAGGAAGGGATTGTGGGGACCCATTGTGGGAGGATGATGGGTGTGGGTTTGACGAAGAGGCAGAGGATGGAGGACGAAGAAGGGGTTGTATGAGGGTGCGGTGGAACTGTATTTGCTATTGTTAGGTTTGATTTGGAGACATCGGTTGCTAGAGAAGGGGGAGACAAGCACTTACGACGAGAAACGAACAAGGCATCATTGAGAAGACCGACCCTGTAGCGGGAAGAAGGAAACCCTCTGATAGCACCTTGTGAAGGTCTTTGACAGTCGATTTCTGGCGCTGAGTTTCACGCATCTGGCGTTTCTGTTCCACTTCCATGCCGCGGAGAACGTCCGGACCTTTAGGGCATTCGGACACGGTAGCCGCATCCGCAGCGTCAGCAGCAAGCGGCTGCAGTGAAGCTGCGACATCTCTTAGTGAGGTTAGCGATGGGCGATTCGTGGAACTCGAGTACAAAGCCTCCAACGCGGGCGGGAGTTTCTTCGAAGCGAAGGACGAGTCCGCCAGTGCCGGAAGACCCAGTGTCTGTGCATCTTGCTGCCCGGCACCAGCAAGCTCCCGAGCACTGAGTCCAGGCTGTGAGGACAGCTGACGCTGCACCTGGGAGAGATCGCCGTCGAAGAAGATGGCGGAGAACCACTGGCCATTTTCACGGGCTGCGAGACGATCAACGCGATCATGCTGCAGAGGCGGTTATTCGTGGAATTTTGGGGAATTTGCCCTGTTCTTGGAGGTCCGACGGTGACGAGGGCGAGCTCTTCGATGTTTTCTGCGAGCTCGGTGCCGAAGCCGGTCTTGCGTAGGATCAGTGATGGGGCGGTGGTGATGGCGTAGCTCGTAGCGTTCGACGTTCTCTGTGTCGCGGAGGTAGGTGATGAGGTCGCGGATGTATCTGCAGATGTCAGCTTGTGGAACAGGGTATGGTCTTCGGGGGGACACCGTACACTGGCGCTGTTGGTTTGTTGCGCTGGACCAATGTTGGGTCCTCGTCAGAGTCCGATGCATCTTCGTCTGGCTTCTCGTAGGGAATCAGATCCTCATCTTCTGATAGGTCGGTGTCTGAGTCTTCTATTTCCTCAATGGCAACAATCTTTGATGTCTGCTGGCGAGCGGATGAGGCGGACGAGGGCTTTGTTGCAGACTTCTTCTGCGGCTTTGGTGCCAATGGCTTCGGCGTGTGGAGTGATTCCAGTGAGCCGATGGTGTCTTGTAAGTTTAAAAGACCAAGATATGAAATGGCCTCGTCACCTTCCATCTCCGCAAGGTCGAACTTCATCGCTTTGCCTGGTTCTTCTACAAGTCGTGACACGGCAGTCCCAATGATCATGCCTAGAAAACGCGCTCTAGTGGATGATGCTGCCAGTCGATTTGAGACTGTGTTTAGGAAGATGCTCGAACGCCCTATGTCTTTGACTGCACTAGGACTAAGCCGCTGCAGGGAACCTGCAGCCAAAAGAATCACTTGTGTATTTGCTAAATCGGTCAGAGCTGGGAAACATGGGTCGACGAGGTAGGGATGGTACCTTCTTGGCTTCTCATTAGCGCATGTTTGATGTAAATTTTGTCGCTTGACTGCTCAAGGGCCTTGACGAGTAACGTTTGGACGGAGTCTGTCACTGCGTTAACAATGGCTCCACTAGACCGACCAAGAATGCCCTACCTCAACAAACTAACATGGCCATAAGTGCTCGGCGTAGCCCGACTGTCTGGATGGAGCTCCTTGTCCTTTTGACAGCCAATCCAACAGCTGACCATGCAGCTGTGATCTCATACCTACCAAGGCGAAACATAGAGCAGCAACGGCGGACACGGTTTGATTGGAAGAGACCTTTCTCATGCCTCCTGCCAACTCAGCAGAGAAGTACTTCTTTTCAATATCGTGGAAAGCCGCCTCCAACACGGCAGCCTGCTCTGTTGGACGAAGGTGATCGACGAGAGAATCGTACTGTCTGGGAAGAGTCCGATTGACCAAGAGTCCTGTGTATATCTCGCGAACCAGCTGATCTAAGGGGAATATTAGTATCGGTTGTCTGGTAACAGAAAGGCTGAGAATGCGTTACTGTATACCCAAGGCTCAACGCGCGGCTGGTCAGAGACGCAACTGCTTTCCAAGGATCCAGATCTTCAGTGTCCAGCTTGGACGCCATATGGCAGATATTGATACCAAGCCAAGATGAATACCGGGGGCCTTCTCCAAGCCACGAAATCTTGTTCAGTTCATGCTCCTCTCCAGCCAGGGACAAAGCCTCCGCCGCTGTAGAAAGGACTCTACTGGCGGCAACGAGGGAGAGGAACTCCTTCCAGGCAATTTGCTTCTGTGTCGCATTGACGTACAGCGTCTGCATCTCGGTATACAGCCGCAGAGCAAGATCATTGGGCTCCAACAAGGCGGAAATGACGCCCAGAACATTGCGAATTTGAATCGGGTTCCTGAAGCCTTTGCTTTCTCAGGTGCGGCCCGTGATGTCGCTATCAGAGAACGGACCTGCGCCACCAGACAGCTGATACCCGCAACACTGAGGCATCTCAGAAGAGCCGCTCGAATTTTGGCATTTGCAGACCTGGAGCCACTCGTTTTCGCGTCTAAAAACTCCCAATGATCGGGAATCGTGATGCTGACTAACGTATTGAGGATCTGAGCGGTTGCTGGGCTTGCGACCCTGATGTCGGAGTTTGTCGAGGTTTTGTCCTTGTTGAATGGATCGAGAGTAGCAAGGACGTGGACAAGCTGATCCACACCTGGTTTCGACCGCAGCACCGTCACGATATCACTGGGCGATGTTGGGTTGCCGTGTGATGCCGCTGCTTCGCTTTTTTCCAACATTCCATGATGTCGGCCAGTCACTGGTGACAAGTGTGACGAAGGACGGTCCTGAGAGACCGTCTTGATCTCGGTTAGTAGTCCGTCCATCGTAAAGTGGACATTGTGTTTGGATCGAGCGGGAGGTAGAAGAGAGCGTTGTCAACGACGAAATTGTTGTATGGCGTTGGTTGGTCACGTGACGAGATGTACTTAGACGACGACGTATGCCATGGGCGCGGTCGAGTGCAGCCCTTTGTGTATGATCAAGTAAAGTTTTTGAATCCCAGGAGACCTCGTTTCAATAGAGATTATTCAAGTGGTTCTCAATTTAATGTACTGTTCAACATGCGAGGTTCATGGTGGAGGGACATGCTTAGTCAGCCACCACCCTGCGTTGGCCAACAACATCGTCATCTGTCCTCCTCACGATCACTACTTTCACTTATCACGATCTTTTCAACCATTCTCCAGACAAAGCTCTCTTGTGTGCATTACCAACAATCAATTCAGAGCAACCCTCAAACATAATAAGCCCCGGTCGAACGTGGAACGTGGGCGGTGGAATTATCAGTTCTCTACCAGCATACGCCGCGGACATCTCCAACAGCACTTAGTTCGCCGTCTTACTGTTGTCTTTCCCATATTTCTCTGTCAACATGGCCGTTACAGACACTCCACAACGATGGTATGGGTGGTTGACCTGCTAAGGGCGCTCAATCTGACATGATCCAGGACATCCCTCCATAAGGTCCTGTCAAAGCCAGGTCCGTTCAGCGACGAGGACTGGGTACCTGGACCAGAGACCATCTCCGCTCTCGAGTCATCGAAAATCTTGTGCGTACTTAGCCGTCTCAATTGAGCTCAAATTACAAGAACTAACATATCTCGCAGAGTAATGTATGTCTAAAGTGACTTATTGTTGTTTGCTTCAAGCCAGCTGACAAGTGATTGATCGCTCCAGCGGTGCGGCGGTCTAGGATGTGAGATCCTGAAGAACCTGGCTCTGTCCGGCTTCAAGGACATCCACGTTCGACATGGGTATGCGTGTCTCGGGTCCCCGCACAAGACCATCTTCCCTAACTTCGTCTAGATACGATTGATATCTCCAACCTTAACCGCCAATTCCTCTTCCGGCAGTCGGATATCGGCAAGCCCAAAGCTGAGGTTGCCGCGGCCTTCGTCGAGAAACGCGTCAAGGGCGTCAAGATCACCCCCTACGTGGGCAAAATCCAGGATAAAGACGAAGACTACTACATGCAATTCAAGATCATTGTCTGCGGCCTAGACAGCATCGAGGCTCGTCGATGGATCAACGCCACGCTCATCGGCATGCTGGATCCCGAAGACCCGGAGAGTCTCAAGCCGCTAATCGATGGTGGAACTGAAGGTAGCATCCTACCATTTCGCACCTAACAAGGCGTAAAAGGCGAACGAGTTGACATTTTTCAGGTTTCAAGGGCCAGGCCAGGGTCATCCTCCCACACTATCATCCTGCATCGAATGCCAACTCGACATGCATGCGCCCCCGCCGCCGTCCCCCTCTGCACCATCGCCACCATCCCCCGCCAACCACAACACTGCATCGAATGGGCGCACCAGATCGCCTGGCAGGAGAAGCGCAAAGACGACAGCTTCGACAGCGACGACCTCGAGCACATCGGGTGGGTGTATAACGCGGCGCTCGAGCGCGCAGCTCAGTTCAACATCCACGGCGTGACATTCCAGATGACGCAGGGCGTCGTCAAGAATATTATTCCCGCAATTGCGTCGACGAACGCTGTGATTGCGGCGGCGACTACTTCCGAGGCCCTTAAAATTGCGACATCGTGCAATCCTTACCTGGAGAACTATATGATGTATGCCGGTGAGGAGGGTGTGTACACCTACACATTCGAGGCGGAGAAGAAGCCCGATTGTCCAGTGTGTGGTAATCTGGCGCGAAAGATGACGGTGGATCCGAACGCAACGCTGGAGGAGTTCATCGAGACGCTTGGAGAGCGACCAGAGGCGCAGCTGAAGAAACCGAGTATGCGCACGGAGGAGAAGACGCTCTATCAGCGGTTCCCGCCACAGCTGGAGGAGCAGACACGCGCCAATCTGCAGCGGAAGATGCGCGAGCTGGTTAGAGGATGGAGAAGAGGTTGCTGTCAGTGACCCAGCGTATACGATTGATTTCCGGTACCGGTTGATCTTCAAGTAAGTCTATACGACAGGGGCGGTATTGTGGAATGAGATATGATTTGCGTTACGATGCGGCATGATATCGTGCAATAGATATTGACACTGAGGAATCAATTCTGCTTTAGTTTTTTCTCTATATCTGAAGAAAGAAAAAGGACATTCCTATCCAGACTCCCAACTCGAGAAGAAGGCCTCGACCGACTTTTTTCCTCATAACTGTACACAAAGAGAGCAACAATCCAACGCCGGCAATGCATTATATAAACGGGTGAAATCATCGAGCAGCAGACAGGCAGCAGCATCACTACCGCATAAGGTCGGAGAGGCCGCGCTTCCACCGCGCACATTTCAGCTTCAGCACCTTCACACTCTCGAGGAACAACACGTCGCTGTCGAACTGACCCGTGCTCTCCACGTTGAAGATGAAGTGGTCACGCACACGACCCAGCTTCACCTTGCCCTGGAACTCATCATGTCGTAGACACTCGCGGCTGACGGTGTCGTTGAAGGCATCCTTGACAACGGCCTTCATCTCGCCCTCGTGACCCTCATATCCGCTTCCCTGCTTCGCGGCCTCCCGCGTCACGGGCTCGAGACCGATGACGCCGCTGGGGAAACACTTGGCAAACTTCTTCGCATCGTCGCCGATAATGGGGCGCGTGATGTTGATGTCGGGGAGTAGACGGTACGTGGCCGTGCAGACGGGGGAGAACTTGGCGGTCGGCGCCGATACCCTTGATACAGTGGAGTTCCATGCTGATCTTCTGGCCGGGACGGAGCTTGGCGATCAGAATGTCCGGATTCACGGGCTGGATAGCGTTCTCGCCGGTGAAGTAGTCTTCCTGACGACCGACGGGGCTGAAGGTGATGTCCTTGGCGTAGACGTGGGCGTTTCTGTACAGCTTGCGGGGGTCTTGCTCGCCGGGAGCAGCGTGGGGGTTCTTGGTGCACTCGACCTCGAGATGCAGGACGACGGTGTTGTAGTCGCTGGGGGTGGAACCGCCCTCCGGGTCGTCTTCGGTGGGCTTCTTGAACCAGCGCATCCAGTTGATGCCGTCTACAGAGCCCTTGAGGGGGATGAGACCCAGTCGCTGGGCGAGGACCTCATCCTGGATGACGGAGGTGTTGTTGTGAACGAAGACAAATTCAATTGCGAGGGAGGGGACCTCAGCCATGAGGATTCGGCGGAAGGCATTTGCGATGGCAGCGTCGAGGCCGATGAGGGAGAAGGAGGATTCGAATTGTTCGTTGCGGTGGAATTCAACTTGGAAGTTCTTTGGGATGAGCATGTTTCGGCCATTCGCGGGATCAACGGCAGCATACCTTGGTGAAGGTGTTGAGCGACCATCCGTGGTCCTCTCCGGGCCAGTGGCCGGGGAAATCGGTGGAGGGGATGTTGCTAACGGTTTCGGGGTTGATGGTGACGAGCTAGACTGCGTTAATGGGGCGGTCGACAGTGGTCAGTCGGGGGAGGAGAGAGCGTACCCGTCTGCGGCCCTGCTCCGCCTGCGAGGGGATGAGAGGCGCCATGGTGAGGGGTGGGAGGAGTGAGGCGGGAGGGAAGGAATTTGATAGACTTTCCTGTTGGAGAAAAAAAAGTTCTGAAGCGCGGGCGGCAGTATCGTTGGGCGGTGAGCTTCCGGTGATCTAAACGGCACCCAAGGGAATGTATGGGAGACACTAGCGTGGGTGTGGTATAGCGACGGGGCAAAAGACCAACCAGAAGCCGGCTGATGACCATGCGGGGCCACGTGACCGGGCCCAAAATGTCTCTCAGCGCAACTTCGCCCGGCAAGACGTCCATACCAAACCGGATTCGACCTCGTTCTCCTCCCTCCATCCATTGCACCTCGTCGGACTGAGGATCCGCCTACTCTCCCCTCCTCTTCCTCTCGCCTCCGCCCGAATGGCTGCTTCCTTCACCCGCCTGGCGGGCAATGCGCCCAAGAGGTTCGGTCTCCGCCCCTCTTCCATCAACCGACACAGCACCCCCATTGCGCGATCCCGCTCGATAACGACCTCGCTGCCCCGTCACTACGCCGAGCCAACCAGCTACCAGGCCACCAGACTTATCCCCACGGATCCGTCTTTCACGCACCTCGCCAACAAGGGCGGTCCCGAGGTTCCCGATGTGGCCGCCGCGCTCGAGTCTGAGGACGAAGGGGTCGGCCGCAAAATCCGTCACTACACCGTCAATTTCGGTCCCCAGCATCCCGCCGCTCACGGTGTGCTCCGGTTGATTCTGGAGCTCAACGGTGAAGAGATCGTCCGCTCCGACCCCCATGTCGGTCTGCTGCACCGTGGTACCGAGAAGTTGATCGAGTACAAGACCTACATGCAGGCCCTGCCCTACTTCGACCGATTGGACTATGTCTCCATGATGACGAACGAGCAGTGCTTCGCTCTCGCCGTTGAGAAGCTGCTGAACGTCGAGATCCCCGAGCGTGCCAAGTACATCCGTACCCTGTTCGGCGAAATGACCCGTATCCTTAACCACCTGATGTCCGTTCTGTCCCACGCAATGGATGTTGGTGCTTTGACGCCATTCCTGTGGGGTTTCGAGGAGCGTGAGAAGCTCATGGTAGGCAATTCACTCTAGTACTTCCGAGTTTGTAACACGACTAAACAATCTTGCTTTGATAGGAGTTCTACGAGCGTGTCTCCGGTGCCCGTCTCCACGCCGCCTACGTCCGCCCCGGCGGTGTGTCCCAGGATATCCCTCTCGGCCTGCTTGACGACATCTACCAGTGGGCCACGCAGTTCGGTGACCGTATCGACGAGAACTGAGGAGCTGCTGACCGACAACCGTATCTGGAAGGCCCGTACCCAGGGTGTTGGTGTCGTCCCCGCCGCTGATGCTCTGAACATGAGCTTCACCGGTGTCATGCTCCGTGGTTCCGGTGTCCCCTGGGACATCCGTAAGTCCCAGCCTTACGACGCCTACGACAAGGTCGAGTTCGACGTCCCCGTTGGTGTCAACGGTGACTGCTACGACCGTTACCTCTGCCGTATGGAGGAGTTCCGCCAGTCCCTTCGCATCATCCACCAGTGCCTGAACCAGATGCCCGCCGGCCCCGTCAAGGTCGAGGACTACAAGATCAGCCCTCCCCCCCGTGCCGCCATGAAGGAGAACATGGAGGCTCTGATCCACCACTTCCTCCTCTTCACCAAGGGTTACGCTGTGCCCCCTGGAGAGACCTACTCCGCCATCGAGGCCCCCAAGGGTGAGATGGGTGTCTTCCTCGTCAGTGACGGTAGCGAGAGACCCTACCGTTGCAAGATTCGTGCTCCTGGTTTCGCCCATCTGGGTGGTTTCGACCAGGTCGCTCGTGGTCACCTTCTCGCTGACGCCGTCGCCATCATCGGTATGTTTTCCTTGCTATCCAATCGCACGAAAGAAGTGGTATCGTGGATCCAAGAAGAGTAAAGAAGCTAACATGATTCCACTTATAGGTACCATGGATCTGGTGTTCGGTGAAGTCGACCGGTAGACACGAGGAAGCAACGAAAACAAAGCAAATGAAAAAAAGAAGACCCCGGAGGAGGGACAGGGAGGACTGACCGAATGACCGCATTGCACCGCCCACCATCTTCTGTATCATACCACCTACTTTATCAACAGACAGCACATACCTACCTACCACCGATCGATACATTTGACCCACGAGATAATGCTATTAGACGGAGGGAAGAACGAGAGAGAAATCTCTCAGCGTGCGGGTGAGTTGTAAAGTATTTATATGGCTTACAGGGCTGTGGGGGAGTCAGTGCGCAGCAGACGATCTATCCTTCCGATCCGTCCATCCGTGCATTTCACAAGCTGTACCAATTCCGTTTTATGGCGTTTTCCATCTCATTTCCATTTACCTATCTTACTATATTACTTTTTTCTCTACTGTTTCCTTTGTGCAATGAGTCTGTTTGCGGCTCGCAACTCTGTGTATAGTGACAAGTCGGTTACAATCTATCATGTGCTAAGTTTGGAGTAATCACTGTAGCAAGAAATAGTACTCTGGTGGTTGTAGTGATGTATCCTTTTTCATAATACCCTTATCTATGGACCTAGGCATGTAGGCTGTTCATTGATAGTAGAAGCATCTCAACCTATTGACACTATAGATTCCCTAGATCGACACACCCGTCCAGTCGCCGTCCCTCCGCACTTCTACAGCAAGGACATGATCTTCTTGATCTCCTCAGCAAGGCTGGAGGTTATTTCCATGTTCAATTATTGAGTATAGTATGCTGTGCACGGAATAGGTACGAGCGTCACCAGGGATAGCGCGTTCGCTTGATATAATCGCCGTCGACCATAAGGATATCAACTTCGGCCATGGAGATGATAATGCGTATGGAGGGTCATGAGGTCAAGTCGTGGGTGAGCTCTGGAGTTCCACACATCTGGTTGCTGGGAGTGTCTACATGTCTTTTCTCTTCTCTGAGGGCTGTGAGCTGGAGTGGTTCAAGGAGAGAAGCATGAGATGTGATGGTTCTCCAATCATATCCTGATGACGCCTAAAAATATAACCAAAGCGCCTATGCGAATGCACCACCTAGCCAGAAGAGATGAACATCGTCCGAGAGCATGTCGCCCCAGACAAAAAGAGAGGAAGAGAGAAGAGAATAGATGCATGCTGCATGTGCCAACCAATTAACCATCCGCATGCAGCAATGAAGTTTGTGCAACCGAAAGAAAAGATCCCCCACTAGGTATCTCAAGTATCTCCAGAGTGTCGTGTCGTGTCCTTCTCAATATCAAGACCCAACCTACACATTATCATCATCGTAATAAAAGTTGATATCCCTCGGTCTCCGCCGATTATACGAAACGAAATCGCTATCCCCAGGCGGACGCTCATCCCTCGAATTCGCCGTCAACATACTCTGAATACTCATGCAGACGCTCTCGACCGTCTGCACCGGCGACCAGCCCGCATTACTGAGCAGATCCAGACAGATGATGCCGTTGCTGTAGATGTGCGGGTGAATGGGGATCGGGCGCGGCGTGTCAGATGAGGGGGGAGTTCGATGAATTGCACCTCCGGCGGCTCGATGGGGTATTTGGAGCCAAAGGTGAATTTGAGCCGGTAGGTTTGGTTCTGGTAGAGGGGGTTGTCGTCGAGGACTTGGATGTCCATTTGCCATTCTTCGAGGTTGTCGGATTTGGCGATTGTGATTCCGGGGGGGACGTGGTCTTGCATTTTGAGGAGCTCTTTGCTGAGCCGTTTTGTTGCGAACATTTTGTCTGGGTTGCCTTGTCGGGGGTGGCTTGCCTTGTCTGGGCTTGAGGTGTGGGTGGTGTAGGTGGTGGGGTGGAGTGGTATGTAGGTGGAGGACGGAGAGGATGCTCGCTTTGTATGTGCTGTGCGAGGTGGACGTTCGGGTAGCTCAGCTGAGGCTCAGTGGTAGGGTTGCATGGAGGGACGAGGATTGTGCTGCTGGGATGTATGACGTCTGTCACTGGGCGGGGCGATCTATCCGGTGATCTGTAAGGGACAGAGGGACGGTATGGGGGAGGATAGTATGGGATGGATGGTGGAATGGAAGAATATGTATGGGAGGAACCGTATGCCTGGGGTTAAGCTAGAGTAACGTTGAGAGGTGTGAAAGGAGTGAAAGGAGTGAGGGAGAGGAGAGGTGAAGGTGAGTTGATAAAGTGAAAGGAAGCTGGACGGAAAGAAGTAAAGTGTCGATCACCTGCCGCCCATCACCTGATCACCTGATTCGGTCATCGTAGCTTCACTCTACATACTACGCCGACTCGACACCGCGCATTCATCAAACGACCGAGAAGAGTGAAAAAACCAACAGCGGTGCTCTCCATGTGATTATAGACGGGGAATCATGGGAATAATATTCACAAATAATTCAAACGCATGAGCCGTCACCCAACACACCATGGGCAGGGTCCAAACGGCGGGGAAATCGAAAAGAAAAGAACAGAGAAGAAAAAAGACCAACAAGCTACGAAGAAGTCAAACTCAAGGGTGCGTCTTGTCGCGGGCTTCACGTTCCAGCTTCTCCCGCTCCTCGTTGTCCTTCATCTCCCGGACCTTAGCCAGCACCACCTCGCGGAAAATCGCCCCCCGCGCAATCTTGCTCAAACTCCGCTTCTTAGTCGTGGGGCCTGCACCGTCCGCAGAAGAGCCGGAGGCAGTGGTTCCGTTGGACCCAGCCGGAGCACCATCGCTCGCAGCAGCTGCCATGTCCGCCGGGCTGGGGATGTCGTCGTCGTCCTCCTGCATCTTGAGCGCCTCAATCCGGTTGGCGAGCTTGATGATCTCGATACCGCGGCGGAGACGGGAGCGCGCGATGTAGGCGCGGATCTCGGGCAGCAAGTCACGGTCGCTGGCAGACTCACCCGTCAGCCAGGGGTGCTTGAGGGCCTCCTCCGAGGTGACACGTCTCGAGGGTTCGGGTTGGAGCATGGTCATGATGAAGTCCTTGGCATCCTGGGAGACGTCTCGCCAGTAGCGGTCGTGGAGATGACGCGACCAGAGCGGCACTCTTCGATCAGGTCGGAAAGGTTCTCCGAGCGGAAGGGCGAGTAACCGCAGAGGAGTGTGTAGGTGATCACACCCAGCGACCACATGTCGACCGCCTTTGCCGTGGCCCTGCTTGAGCATGACCTCTGGTGCAGCGTAGCCGAAGGATCCTGCCATGCTGGTGAGGACCTCGGAGGGGTTCTCCAGCATCTTGGCGATACCGAAATCGGCCAGAACGAGAGGGGACTCGGCGTCGCGGGTGAGGTAGAGGAGGTTCTCGGGTTTCAAGTCTGTAGTCGATATCACATGTCAGCCCTACAAACGCACAAAGGGAACAAGTCAAGCGATAGGTCCGGAATAACCCACCTCGATGAACGATATTGCGCTCGTGCAGGTAGTTGACGGCATCCAGCACCTGTCGGATTGTTTGCGAGGCGTCCTTCTCGGTGAACTTGCCATACTCGCAGATTCGGTCGAACAGCTCACCACCGGTCGCCAGCTGGGTGACAATGTAGAATTTATCCTGGGTATGATGAGCGCCTGTGCTCGTCGAAAATAACTTTCTACCATCAACTCACCTTCGATTCGAACCAGTCCACGAAATGGACAATGTGGGGGTGGTTGAGGGCTTGGAGCATCTCCAGCTCGTCGTAGACCATGCGTTCGTTGCCCTTGACATTTTTCTTCAGGATGATCTTGACGGCGACCTTGCCCGAGGTGCAGTCGGCCTCCCGAACGATACCATAGGTGCCGGCACCGAGGGTTCTTCCAAATTTATACTGGGCTCTGTTGCGGGGCACGGTTAATATCAGGTCCCAAAGATAAGAAGAGTGTGCGGGTGGCTGGGTTGGTGGGTGGGACAGGAATGTGATAGGAAATGGAATCAATCGTACTTCTTTTCGTAGCTTTCGGGCTGCCCCGAAAGCTTATTGAGCATGTTGGAGACTGTGAAGGAAAAAAACCCCGTTAGCATCGCTATCATCACAAACGCACAAAGCCAAGAAACTGAAGATCGCAGCCCCTCGACGCGGAGCTGACAGGATTCCGACCATATAGCAGGACGACCACGAACAAGATGCCGGCGACGATGACGCCATTGCTCCCGAGGTCGAGAGACGCCGTGGTAGGGCCCAACATCGCGCGATGCGAGGAGGAAGAATGACCAGCAGGCTCCAGCATTCGGGGGCGCAGGAAGTGGCACAACGTCAACGCCGGGCCCTCAGCAGGCGAGCTGCATGGTGGAGACGAATGCAATTGGTGGAGCGACCGCGCCAAAGCACGAGGGAGATGGAAAACGGAAGGATGCAACACAAGTCAAGCCTCGCGGTTCAACTCACAGCTCATGGTGTTTATTTATCGGAGGTCCGGGGAGTGGAAATATCGGAGTGTGTGCGGTGCGACAGCAGACCCCGCACGCGAGGGGATGGCGGGGCGCAGAGGATGAGGGGGGTGTAGTTGATGAAGAGGACGAGTCGCGAGGACGGAGAGATTCCCAGAGTGCTGCGTCGCGGTTAGAGATACCTTGTCAGAGGGAAAAGAGGTTATCAGCAGCAGCACCAGCTGACGCAGCTGCAGCCTTGCGAGGTGATGGTTTAGGGGGGAACGTTTAGTTCGTCCGCGTGCTGGAGGGTGGAGGACAGTGCGCAGTGGGGAGACGAGAGGAGTACCTGATCGGAGGGATCCCAGGGCGATCGACAGGAGAGGGAGGAGTGCGGGAGAGGTGAAGTCAGGGGACTGCTGGAGGAAGTCGAGAAGTTCGAAACACGAGGGAGGGAGGAGGAGCAGAGAAGAAGACGATGAGAGAGAGTCTGGCCCGTTGAGTTTCGGCAGAGCGGGGCCACGAGTTTCAGCCTCACCTGGCGTTCCTAGCAAACTGTGCCGGTTTTCGGGTCTGCAGCAGAATGCAGAGTAGGGTCAGGCCGAGGATTTCAGGGCTGACGACTAAAAATAAAGGCTGGACCGAGTGATCCTGGAGAACACGGGGCCAGCGGAAGATATACTACCGGAGGAGTAAACGCTCTTCTGAGGCGGAGGCTGTGCAGAAGGCTTCGCAGTGGATCCTCTGCCCGTCCATGGTTCAGGCCGCGCATGCGTCGTCTGCCTATGGTATTTAGTATGGCTCGGATTGATGTCCAGCACAGGAATCGTGTTCATTGGCTGGAGACGGACAGCCGTTGTACCTACCTACTATTGGACAACCATCTTCTATACTTGCCAGTCACAGTATCCCAGGAACAACGTTCCTGATCGGTATCTGTCGTAGTTTCGTTGCTGAGCATTTATGCCAAGCAACTGTTTATAATGGTTGCCTTACGCTTCCGAGGTTCTCCTGTGGCTACTCTGGAGCTGTGACATAGCTATGCTTGCTGCACACTACTCCCCAGCTCTGTCGCATGTGAAACTGATCTCCCAAACGCTGCTTTATTTGGCCAATAAATATAAGTGAACATAGAGAGGCAACAATAATCATCCAATCGAGAATTGTAGCCAACGGATTGCAGCAATATATATCCATACATAACATCGTGGAAATTTTCATGCAACATCAACGCCAAGAGCGTCAACTATATATCACCCTTTCAAAGCACAACGAGGAACCCAGCTAAGACCACTCTAACCAGCAAACCAGACACCCCAACACGAGCACTGATTGAACACCGGGCCTATCTCCTCAGCCCCATTATTTCTGAAATCTTCGTATGAGCCGCAACATGGTGAGGTTTAGCTGGACCTCGTGGGATACTATCCACTGATCATCATTCATGTCATTCAATTCATACATACTCATTTATCTCTATTAGCCAATCACAACAAACTCCAACAAGACCGAATTGAGGCAAAACTTGACAGCCAATGCGGCAATCATACTCCCCAAACCAAGCACAAACCGTTGATAAATGTACAACAAAATCATTCCAATTTACTGTTTGAGATAGAGCTCCCCCAGCACCGCAGCACAAAGAGCCTGATAATACTCTGCCCCCTTCCACCCTCTCTTTACATCCCGCAGACCAACGCTGTTCCAGCCGTCAGCGCGCAGGCGGATGATTCGCTGTTCTATCGTCTCGCGTGTAGTCGACGCACGCCTAGGAGGCACAGCCGACTGACCGGGACCACGAGAGCTGCCTTCCTTGACAGGACTAAAACTCCAAAACGACGCGGATCTCCGGAAGCTCTGCGTGGATCGACGGGTTTCTTGGACTTCAGTTACTTCGTCGACCAGGCGGTGGATCGCTGCAATACTGGCGTTGATCTCCGCATGAAGGGATTGAATGCCACTGTTGTAGCGTTGGATGGACATATCCAGACTTTGTGGAGACTTGGGTTTCCAATCCATGCTGGTCTTGACGGCGGCACGTGGTTTGGAGGGACACTGAACATCTCGAGTGTCGACTTTCAGCTCCTGTCGCTGACGACGGCTATTGGACACCCCGAAGGGAACGATCTTGATAGGAAGAGGCGGGGGTCGGTGGGCTCTGGACGAGCGATCAGTCGTGCTGTTCTTAGAGGATGCGGAGGAAGTATCGTCGGAGTCGCCGGCGACCAGTTTCAGAGGATGCAGAGTATCGGTTGGTTTCTGCACCTTGAGGGGAGGGGGGATGAGAGTTGGGCTGCGTCGGCTATGGGTTTGAAGCTTGGAGGTAAACAGAGACTCCACACTGGTGTCTGTATCCGACACGAACGGGTCATCCTCCATGCTATCAATGCTTCTGTCGATGATGCCGGTAATGTCGCTCATGATGCTTCCTGAGGAAGATGGTCTGTCTGACGAGGTGAAGGTGGAGTCGCTGAATGACACTGGAGTGGAGTCGTCCTCGTCATTCGGCAAAGTGATGGTAGACGGAAGAATTGCGCTGCAGGTGATGAAGCAATCGAGGGCGGAGTGTAGGAGGGAGATCTTCCTGCTGGAGTAGTTGTGGGCTGCGCGACCCATCGCCTCGTAGGAAATGGCGCTGTAGAAGTACAGGTAAGTTTTGTAGACCGGGTGGATCTAGAAAGTGATATCAGAAAGTGCCAAAATAGCACGGAACAAGATAGAGACGCGTACGGGTTCATGCACGACGTGTAAGAGGCTCAAGGACCGCGTTGCGCACTGCTTATACTGACGTCGAATGTACAGCAGTTTGACTTCCTGGAGGAGACATTTCCACTCAATTGAGGATTTGGGGGAGGTGGAAGTCTCGAATCGGGACGAGATTGCGATGTTGGACGTCATGGTTTAGAGGTCGAAGGGGAGTAAGTGCATGGTTGGGAAACTGACTCGGGGGAGGAAGGTAGAAAGCAGAGAAAGCGAGAGAGCGAAGAGCGACGCAGTTGCTGGTTGAGTTCGTCCGCCACCAGCAAACATACACATCGACCGATCATCCGGAATGCCGCCCTCCAACCACCACCTCTCACATTCCTCTCTATCACAATCGCATTCCCATCGTCATCGCCCTCCATGTTTCAATCATGGACTTCATCACGAAATCGCCCATGAACCTCGACCGCCCCAACCCTCAGCCCTTCTATCACTTTGTGGACTCGGAGGAAGCCCATCGACCCCAGCAATGAGGATGTCATCACCACACGCCAGGCAGCATTACCAACTTCCGCATCACAACATGGAACATCGACTTCCAAATGCCCTGCAAGAAAGAGCGCACGACTGCAACGCTCAAATACCTATCCCACCGTCATTTCTCCGCATCACCGACATCGCCAACTCCACCCCCCGGCGTCATCTTCCTCCAAGACCCATGGATCCAGGAAAATTCTACATCACCGACCTATCACATACGAGATGGGGAAGTGGCTACGGCACCACCACGCTGATCGACAAGCGTCTGTCTGTGCAGCGAGTCTTTCGCGTGCCGTTCGCTGATTCGTTCCTGCATCGTGATGGGCTGTTTGTCGATGTTGCCATATCCGACTCCCATAGTACCTACGCTCCCTCATCATTAGCTGATGTCGAAGAGACAACTAACGCATCCACAGTCCTGAGGCTCTGCAACACCCACCTCGAAAGTCTCACCTCTAAACCGCCCAAACGACCCCTCCAACTCAAACTAGCCTCCCAGTTTATGCACGGTACCGGTCCCACAGAATCTACAGGCAAGGACGTCCTTCTCCCCACATCCTACGGGGCCATTCTTGCAGGAGATCTCAACGCTTTTGCACCAGAAGACCGCACCGCACCGGAGGAATGCAACCTTCACGACGCATTTCTCGTTTTAGGGGGAAAGGATGGCTCCGAAGAGGGCTTCACCTGGGGACAACAGGTTTCAGAAATGAAGCGTGAACGGTTTGGATGCAGTCGGATGGATAAAGTGTTGTTTTGTGGGGGTTTGCGGGTTATGGATTTACAGCGGATTGGAGAGGGAGAGAAGATCTGGATTGAGTACCCAGCGAAGTCAAGTGAGGAAGATGAAGATGAGGAGAGTGAGACTGGAGAGGAGATGTGGATAACCGATCACTTGGGACTGCAGGCAGATTTCGAAGTCGTTTTTAATCCAGAAGAGGCGATACCCATGTGTCGGTAGAATTCTTAGTTTAATTTTCTAGACACCTTGAGTGTACTATGAGTTTCTTGCTTACATACAGAAAAACCAGGAAAGTAGGAAATAAGAAATAGAAGACGGGCAGGTGTGATAACCGACAAGGTGCATGGTGCATATCCTTCAGCTATGTCGATAAACTGACCCGTAATAGACTGCAACAAAACAAATATCATCCGCGCCGACAAGCACAAATCGTAAATCATTGAATCGCCACTCACTTTTTTCCCTCATCTTCATGGAAAGCATATGCTCACTCCAAAGTCGAGTTCGAGTCATGACCGTTTTCCGCACCAACATGCGTTCTAGACAACGCCTCACCAGTCGCCGACAACGCACCGAGGAAATCCCCAAGGAGACGATCCAGTTCAGCCCCAACCGCATTCTCATCAGCTCGATTGGTGAGCACCTCCAGACGGGAGGGAGCAATTCAGGGAACTGGATCGGCTCCATAGCATGGATCCCACTGACAGTGACCGGGGGATCGCGTCTAGCGGTAGGCAGAGGCTCCGACATCGGCGATTCTTCGATCGTAGGGAAGGGCGAGTTCATGTTTGGATCCTTCGATGCGAGCGCGGTAGGGAAAGGCTCTGAGTGCGAGGCCGAGTGGCGGCTTGGTCCGGTGCTTTCGTGCCAGACGGGAGTATCTTCTTCGTCGGGGCCGGGGCCATCGAGAACGGAAGAGCGTTCGTGGTCACTGTTATCGTCTGGTGATTCCAGTACGGGGAATTCATCGCTTGAGGTGCGTTCATGGGTTGGGGGGATGCGTTGGGAGGAGTGGAGGGACGATCGAAGCGGAAGGGGTCGTAGTCTGCTTCTGAGGTTGCAGAGACGCTCGACTCGGCGGAGTTGGATGTGGAGGGACGGGAATCGCCAGGTTCACCGATGCTAGGAGGTCTGATGGTTGTGGATGGTTCTTGGAGAGCAGTAAGAGGGGCCCGGAGAGTGCTGTAACGGTTGTAGTCGGTTGCGTTGTTGTCTGGTCCGTCCTGATCGTCGTTGGAGGCTGTCATCACGGGGAATGTCCATTCCATTGTGGCACGTCTGTCGCTGAGATCAGGGTGAGACTCGGGTTCAGTCTCGGTCGGGGGCACAGTTGCATGTTCAGGCTTCTGTGTGAGCTGAGTCTCGGGCTCGAATTCCTCTGCAGACACCTCGTCTGGGGCTGCGGATTCGTCTTCTGGAGCCTGCATGAAAACAGGGAATTTCCAATCCATAGTGGGAGGACGAGGTCCACTTTGTGGCTGGAAGGTCAAATCTTGCGATTCACGTTCAGAGCCGACGTCGCTGCTGGAGGAGCGAGACCGATCTTCATTGGAGTTCCGCTGGCGACCACTGCTTCTGTTGGCCTTGATAGTATCGGCATCAGCAAGCTGGAAAGGCTGTGCAGACGTTGCACCAGCGGCGTAGTGCGACGAATCAAACGATCCAATATCAATATCGATAAAGGTAGAGGTAACCGATGAGCGATCAGTCTCCATACGCAGGGGGAGGTCGGAGACAGGCTGTTTAGGTTCGACCGGCACGAAATCGTTTTTAGTTTCGTATCTGTAACTGGGCTTTTCTTCATTGAACAGACCCTCCATAGCTTCAGCTCCACGACGGACACGCTCATCAAAATTGGCCTTGTCTTCTTCAGTCATGGCAGTCTGAACAGGCTCTTCCATAGTATCGTTTTCGGCAGGGCGAGACGGGCTGATCTCTGGCTCCAGTTCGGCGAGAGACGCAGCGATTTGATCGAGATCAATCACGGAGAACCGACGCTCGAAGCCATCGGTAGTGCTGAAATTCCAGTCCTCTTCCACCTCGGACTCATCTCCTGGTGCTTCTGCAGCAGCAGCTCCTCCGGGATGGAACAAGGAGATTCTCTGACCACCACGCTGGGACCACTGATAGTAAATGCGGACGAGCTCACGAAGAGAAGAAGTAGGATACGCTTCCTCAGAGCCGGCGATGTATGGGTGTTCCTGAATCTCAGCCATAGAAGGGCGAGTTGCAGGACTGGGTTCCAAAACATATGAACCAAATTCTGGAGACCCTCGGTGTATTTATCACTGTCCAATTTGGGAGTGTTGCGGTTCAACTGTCTTCCGATCTGCATTCTCTCGCGCAGATTCGAGTTTGGTGGGTTGCCGGTGGCAAATTCGATGATGAGCGTGCATCCAAAGGCCCAAACGTCAACCTGGTAATTGTCAGTGAATGAGTCAGGCTACACCCCAACGTTTAAAGGCCACATACCTCGCTTCCATATTTGTGAGCCTCGCCTCGCGTCGTAAACATCTCAGGTGGCATCCAGTGGGGGTCCCGATCCAGGTCGACCGCTTGTCTTTCTGTGACTGGAGGACTCCGGCGACACCGAAGTCACAAATTTGGAGATGACCCTCCTCATGAATCAGAACGTTCGCCGCTGCAAAGGAAATCAGCATTACTTTCATACTAAAACATACCCGGTACATACCTTTGATATCTCTGTGGATGATTCCAGCCTCGTGGATGGCGCGCAATCCTTCAGCAAGCTCACGCGCGACTGGAATCAAAAACTTCTCATCTAGTCGATCACCCGTGGCACGCATCTAACATGTTAACAAAGGTAAGCAAATGTCAAAATATGGGGAAGTAAACGATGACGAGAAAATGAACTTACCAAAGTCCGCACACTCCCACCAGGACAATACTCGCAAACCAACCATAACTGAGAATGAATGGAGATAGCCTCGATGATTTCGTTGATATTTTTCGCACCAGCATCCTTGACCTGTTTTCATCACTTTGGTTTCATGGATGAAATCCTTGATCGACTCATCCTTAAAGTCACGAAGAGATTTGTAGTCCATGGCGTCAATATCCAGGACTTTGATGGCAACGACCTTACGCGACGGGAGCTGGTGACCCTTGTACACGCGGCCGTATGCACCCTTTCCTATGAGCTCTTCGAACTCATAGGGAGGGGTCTCTGTCTTCGCTCTGCGGCACATGTCCTGGACGGCGACCGCCTGCTCCTTGGCGAGTTTATGGCCTCGGCTTTGTGTTTGGTGATGGCCGCCATCGCGGACGAAGGGTCCAGGAAACGGGAAGCTCGCGGGGGTCCATGGTGAGATCTTGAGGACGGGGGAATCGATCTTTGTTAAGGAGTAACCCCGGAAACGGCGCAGGGCTTCGGGGACGGGGGGGAGGAGGCACTCCTGGCTGATATTAGTTCCGTCGTTTGAAGTTTGGCGCGCCTTCAGTGCAGAGACAGGCGCAGAGGGAGTGGTCTGGAGGGGGTATGGAGCTGACGCCTTGCCCAACACAGACCGCGAGAAGTCGTTGGGAAAGAAAAGGGTGAAGGTTGATAAAAGGGAGCCTCACTTCCAAATCTTCCAAAAGATCTCTTGTCCGATGGTCACTCTTCGAGCGCAATTTCAGTTTCCCGATCGATTTTGACAACTTGCGCAGATGGGAAGAATTTCTGCTCACGCGAGAACTCTGCGGTATCCACGTCGCCCGACTTGTTCTTGCTATGATTGAAGACCCTTTTAATAGCAGAACTGATGGACCCTGTAGAATGACCTCTACGTGCACCCGGTCTGAGGGGACTTTCGGGCAGAGGGTGATGGTATAAATTCGGCTCTTGACCCTGCCCACCTGCAAAATCACAAATGCGGAATGGGCTGAGGTTCGTTGGTTGTGGCCGGCCAATACTCTCTTTGCGGATTCTTGGCTGGGAGTTTTCGTCGTTGTTGATCTGTCCAAGACGACGAAGAGACCCAAGAACTCCGCGAGAGGAAGGTTCTGCTGCGTCCGACGCGAGGGGTACAGATGGACCAGGGGACCCAATAAGGCTATCGCAGGATGGATTAACGCGATGACCTTGACCCTGGTGGGCTGAAGCTGACTGCTGGAAGGAAAATACAGCCAGGAGTCTCGCGAGATGAGCACTGAGTCGGTGTATCACTATCGCTCAGGTGCTCGTGGAATCTTCCCGGGTATTCGCCAGCGGAGCAGTACCGAGCAACCGGGTATGGGAGAGGTCGACTATCCGTCGGAGAAGGACGGGTCAATTCGATTCTCTGGTAGCAGGTTTCTACGATGGTGGACTCACATAAGTGGATTGGTATTGGCAGACGGTCTGGGAATCAAGGCTGAACGTCTGATTAGTCCATTACGTCCGGTCTATCAAGCTCAACAAGGAAAACTCACGTTCTTGTGGATGATCATGGAATCGAACTGGTGGCTGTCTTGCAGGATTGACCAGGGTATTGCTTGTCTTTTGCTTGGTCCCTGCAAGCCCTGCAACAGATACGCGAGGTTCGAAAGTTTGAAGGCGAGGAGGACTAGAATATCGAGTCAGCACGCCGAGTCCTGAGATCAGAGCCACACAGAGGGTTGTGCAGACCCCCGGACAAGTCCACGGTATTCAGAGGTGTTCTGATCAGACATTATGATGGGTACGATGATTCATGAAGTTGGAATCGGGTTGAGGTGATGGGCAATGTTGGAGAAGATGGAGGTAGGTGGATGAAGAGGTGACGGGAGAGGTGGTAAGGAGGAGGAACAGATGCAGGAGGGGAAGAGAGCTAAAAGGAGAGATAGTCTCACCTTGGTCACGAGGCTATACAGTGTCTTCTTCGACTGAGAAATGGGTTGTGATAGCAGACCCTGGCGTATGAACAGTCTCTGGGATCGATCTCAACTTGTGACAACGCTCCTAGGCGTAGCACTTGGGGGCCAGAAAAATCTATTGGGTAGATAGACAGTGTGCTTATAAGGAACACATTGATATCTTCAGAATCGCCATATCGGTCAGTGAAGGCTGGTTAATGGGGATAGAAGATGTATGATTTCCCAATTCAAGTTCACATATATGTACCTTTGATGAGCCTCACTGTTGGAGTGCGAAGGTCGTGATTTGGAAACACGCTAAAGCGGGCGCTAGTGGCTGCACCAATGAGAGGGCGTAGTTTTAAACAAAGGATATGCCCCCTAACCACCGCCTGCACAGGGGAATTTGCTGCTGTGAATGACAGGAGGTCGTGACAGAATGGTCCAGGTAGATAGTAATCACACTGATGAGCAGTCTTTCAATCAATAAATTTGCGTAAATGAGAGCTTCCACGCCTGAGTCACTGTAGTAGGCAACACCTCTGATACCAGCTCAGAGATTAACAGAGAAAGTCACAAACTGAGTCTTTATTAGTTAACATTCATACAAGGTTGGCAGATAGTTCAAGGCTTTGACGACGATGTGAATCTTAATAGACCATATCAAGATGAAGAGAAAAATGACATAGAACAGACAGCATGGCGATGAGCGCTAAGCTGTAGAATCAAAGGGTGGCTGGGTTGCACTGTAGAGACAGTATCAAGTCACGTGCAAGTACTCATAATCACAAAGATCATGTCCACTCCCAGCCATCCAAGCCCAGCCCGACCGTATGTACTGACCAGGAAAAGTGGTACGTCTTCCACAAGGAAAACCGAAAGGATGAGGAACTTACCACTCTGAATATGTCCAATTGAACGCTCGAAATGGGAAGGACACAAGCCTTTGTCAGCTGACGCGACAAACGAGAGACGCGAGCGAAAAGAACGACGAGCCCGGCGTATCAAGGTCGCAAATGAAACATGCAGAATTCTATACACATAGGCATCGTGGGCCGTCAGGTGTTGCGACTTGATCTAGAGTACATCGACAGGAACGCGCGACAAGTATCCTTTGGCTTGGATGGGGCGAGCAAACGTTCGATTAAAGTTCGAGATCAATCACGTTACTGCCGATCTCGGCGAAACATTGTTCTTTCACCGCCTCAATTCTTGGACCAGATAATTTGGTCTCGAGATTGATGCGCAAGTGGGAAAGATAAATTTTGCTTTAGATAGAGAAGAAATCTTAAGAGGCGCTCAAAGACAATTATGGATTATGTTGGAACGTGAATTCATGCATCGTTGAGATCGAGAATCTATCTATAAGGGCTCTTTACATCGCAGAATAGACACATCATACCTACTCTTAACCCCGATTATACCCAAACTGCTCATTACAAGGAAATACGTGACCGAGAGACCTTTAGATACCGAACTCAGCCTTGAGAGCAGAGCCGAATCGCGCAATCGCCTCGGAGATTGCCTCGGCGCTGGCAGCCGCAAACGTAGCACGGAAGAACATCGAATTCTCGTTCACGCCAGATGCCTTGAACCAGCTTCCACGGGAGACAAGGACGCCGTTGTCAATGGCAGCGTGGAAGATCTTCTCTTCAATCTCTTCGCGTGTCTTGCCAGAAGAAAGACCAGGGTGCTTCTGCCAATCAATTGCGATCCAGTGCTATGTCTTGTTAGTCGCTCACGTAATCAGACTACCATGGCAGTGACAGGATAACTTACGAACATGCCCGCAGTAGGGGCGATCCAGGAAGCGATTTCGCGGGGAAGGTGGCCCTCGCACGCATGAATCATGGAGTCACGGCGGCTCGTGTACGACATGCGCAGGTTGATCAGCCAGTCCAGGTAGCCGGTGTGGCCCCAGTGCTCGTCGAGAAGCTTGTAGATGACAATCTGAGAAATACCGCTTGGGTTTTGGGAGGCAACCTCACAGTTGCGAATGAAGCGCTCGATGACCTGATCGGAACCAACAACCCAACCAACACGGGAACCGGGGGAAAGGACCTTGGAGAACGATTCCAGTCGCAGCACGCGACCGTCGACATCCATGCTCAGGTAAGAGGGAATAAGCGACTTGATGAACTCGCCGTGGTTGGCAGGAGGAGGGACAGGCGCGCTGTCGGCGCCGGCATAGGGCTGCATCTGCAGGAAGTAGTAGGGCTCGTCTTCAACGATAAACACATCGTGCTTCTGTGCGACTTCATAAATGGCCTTGCGTCTCTCCGCCGACTGAGTAGCACCAGTAGGGTTCTGTCCTGTGGGGATGGTGTAAAGCACGAACGGCTTGCGGGCGCCCCGTGCGGACTCGTCCCAGTTGCTGAGCACTTCGTCCATGGATTCTGCCATAAGGCCCTCTTCGTCCATCTTGATCCCCACAACCTTCACGCCCAGAGGGAGAACAGTCTCCTGGGCACTGGAAAAGGTGTATTCTTCCATCATGATATAATCCCCCCGTTCACAAACCATTCTCAGTACCGTGTCCCAGGCGTAGGTGCTTCCACACGTCATGCAGCATTTCCAGTCGGCATATGGGGGGTTGTGAATAATCTTGTCCTTGTCAGTAATGGTCGATTCTCAGTTTCCTGCCTTCGTACCTCAGTGTGTTCCGTAATGAATCGAAGCAGCTGCGGCGCTCCTGTGGGCTGCCCATAGTTGAGAGCGACCTGGAGGTCTAATGACCGTCAGTCGACAGTCCGTGTTTACCTAACTCGGCACATTCGAGACATACCATAGAGGCCCCTCCCTTCCTGAACATCACCTTTGCGTGCGCTTAGCACAGTACCCGATTCACGAGTTTCTCGAGGCGTAAAACCAGGTGGCGTCGGGACTTTGATATCAATCTCTTCGATGGGGAAGTATTCGGGTGAGGGGAGACCACCTCCGAGGGAGATGAGACCTTGATATCGTAATTAGTCGCTGACTGTCACCCTAGCCGTGGAATTTTGAAAACAACATACCAGGGTTCTTCAGGTAACGAGCGGCACCCTTCAATGTAGAGGCTAGCAGGGGAAAGCGAATGAGCTCAATGTATTCCGAGATAATGCTGCGGTACGAACCTTTCGGGACTTTGATTCCTCACTGAAGAAGTCTGGCGTTATTGTTAGCCATGCGACTCAAACTCTCACTGACCCTCGGTGGTATTGCGCGCGCCGGAATATCAATCCCGATCTGAGACTTACGATCAAAACGCTTAGCCTTGGGCTTGGTGAAGCAGGCCTGATCATCGTAGAGTCACCATTAGCTCCTGTACACCGCTGTTTCCATGCTGTCGCATACGCCACAGCCAAACATACCGGGCTCTTGAACATATCACTGTGGTTGCGGGTGCAACACCGGTAGGAATTGGGGCACTCTTCTCCCGCAGAGCCTGAATGCCCTCCACAGTCAATGGTCCAGGCGGACGACGATGCCCTCCAAAGCGGCCGGAGGACTCATTTTCTTGAAGGTGTGGGCGTGGACGATAGGGTTGGAGAGGAATTGGATCAAAGATGGAATGAATGTTGAGGGACACTGAGATTCGAGCGATCGGGCTCTAAAGTAGCAGGAAAGTGACAACAGCGGAGAGCGACTGGTGAGGAGGTGGATGATTCAAAAGGCATTCGTGATGGGGACTTTTCTTAGTCACACAAAAAATAACCCGGGGCTTCTTTCTTCGGCCGCGGACCGGTTCCGCCGGGTGGCCAACAGGAAGCCCTGACGATAACGCTAATCATGCCCTTTGGATGCATTTCTGGTAGATATTGTCGTCAGTTGCGATCCGCTCTGAAGCACTGGCCTTCAGCGAGTTTCTGTTATCTAATTGAGCCAGTGGACGCCCTGGATGTAACTGTCGTCACTGACAGGCGCGGGGAAGACGAGTACTCCGGAGGTCACGCCGAAATATCCGGTATTTGCCGGGGTCATCCACGCTCGCCGTCCGTGGATACGGCATTGCGGAGGACCGGACAGTCCACACAGAAGGCTTGTCCGGAGGTCAAACGCTCTTCAATGAACCTGAGATGGACTCAATCTAGAGTTTACTGTGCTCGTGGATGTGATCCGACTGGGAGGGACGGAAATACGAAGCCATCCAACCCCGCCTGACGCATAGATAAGGCTAGTGCCGGCATCGGATGTCGCTTATCAGTTGCAGAAACAAAGAACCGCCCTTACTCCGACTACTCCGATCACGCCGACTCGTACTCCGAGCAGCACTCCAAAGTACTGGTGATCACACGGGGCCTTCTCTCCACTTAACCAGGAAACAAGACAAGTCAGGAGGTCTAAGGACACTGCCTTGGTCGATTTTCTTGATCCGTTCATCCTCCAGCGAATCGCTGACTACTGCCGCTTTACGTAGTCGAGAAACTGTTGTCCAGAAGAAGTCCTGGTCAGCTTAACCAGGGACCATGACTCGTGTGAAATACTATAGTCGTGGAACATGAGTATGGCACTGTGATTTGGCGAGCCTCCCTGGATGCAACTTTATGAACGCTTCCTTCTCGGCCGCCGATCTTGTCAGCAAGCGGAACGGGCATTGGGTCGTTCGATAAGCCCCATGACTGGAGAATGACTTCGACCGGTAGGTCGTCTAACCCGAGCCATTGTGTAGACAGGGACATCCTAAGCCTTGATTCTTGCCTGCTCAGGTCAAGCTCAGTATCCCTCGTGACAAACGGACGACTTGGTCTGTATGATTGACGTATCTTTGTACGTAAATATATGCGCTGTGCCGGTGTTGGGATATCATGTTCTACTCCGGTGTAGCAGAACACCACGGCATTAGCGAACTATTTCAAGCATGTTATTGCAGGATACAAGAGAAATGAAACAAGATGGATATGTGTGACCGGTCTCCATACCGTACCAGCAGTTCAATTTGAATCTCATTGTGATTCCTCGAGAAATCTACAGCAAAACTTGCTTCGTTCCAGAATCGGAGAAGGAATGAAATTCGTCCACGGAGTGTACGAGACTTCTGTGGTGAGGTCCAATTGTATTGCGCCATGCGAGCGATTAATCAGCCGAATTCCATACAGCTTCCTCGGATGCTGAAAAGAAAAGGAAAAGAACCGCCTGATTCTTCTGGCTATCTTCCAATCTCGTCCGAAATTCCACGTACCAGTTTACACAAGTGTCATGAGGCTCACCGACTGGGGGGCGAGAATGAAAAGTGCTTCACCTGCATCAAGATAGCCAACTCAACATGGCCTCAGGTCATCTCGATTCGCCCAAATAAAGTCGGGTCTGTAATCCGATAGTGACGAGTGGGCTGTCCATCTGGGGGTACAAGACGATGACGTGTCGCTGTCTCGACTTATATATTGTCAATGCCGGCTTGTTTGAGAACGTTGGGGAGATTGAAATTTGTTTAAAATGGTTTTCGACAGCTAGAAAACCCCATCTGATTCGCAAGGAGGATTGTCAGCAAGTTGGCTATGGATGGTCTGAATTCTTGACAGCTAGGTTGTATACTGACTTTTGACTAAAACTGGGAGAGAAAATACGGCCAATGATTGTAGAAGGATGCACACTGTATTCTGAGAGCACATGTGCCTAGTGAGTATGCCGCGGAAGATATGAGTGATGCAGGTGATTGATGGAGGGATGTACCGTGCTAAGGTGATGTGCAAAGTCCCACTCATGCGCGTTGATCTGGCCATCTTGGCAGTTGCATGTGCTCTTCTCTATACAAAGTAAGCTTTAATAGAGAGCGATCAGCAATATGCAGTTACACAGAGCGATTCCATCGGCCCTTTTCTCATCTGATCAGTTGTACGGTATGCACAGCAGAACACACAGTGTATACAAGTCTTAGACTTGCCGACTTTCACACCCGAGTGTTCGAATGTCTTGATTAAGACCCTGCATATTTAATAAATGCTTAACCTCATCAAGAAGAGCCGAAGCCCAAGGACCGAGCTCTTGTACCTGGCGCACGGCCACATGCCTGGTGGCAAAGACTTAACATCAATCTGATACAAAACACACCAACCATTGCTTGCGCACAAACAAATGCCGTAAACTCCTCGGCTTGATAAATGCACCCTACAAGGCCAAGCATGACGATCCTTCAGCCAGGGGCAGGAAGCGGGACATCCATGCTGAAACCTAGAGGCAAAGGGAGGGGGTGTTGTCCACACAATAGTTGTCGCACGTTCTCGTCGCCCTGTTGACCAGTTGACCGGTTGAGTTGACATCGTCTCAGACTGTCAATCCTCCAGAACCGTGCATAGTTAATTCCGGGAATTTGAGGGGCGATCCTTAATCTCTCGGCCTCGTCGTTCCTCGTGCTAGGGCAAACAAACTTTCCTTCCGAGGTATAACCCGATGATCGCCATGTTTGAGGACGAGCTAGGCGATGAGACGTATACCTTGGTCAAGAGATTAAGGGCTGATTATCTGGAAGTTAGCACAATTGAAATCATCTGTCATGGTGTATCCAACACAGTCGTTCCCCACGAGGTCTCATCCTGGACATAAGACCTGGAAGCATCGCATCTCTTGTTCCTTGTGCCATTCAACTTTGAGCTTCGTTACATGTGATATACCACAAAAAGTCTTTGCATCACGATGGAATTTCCCACGATTGACCGCCCCTTTGGGATATCCCTATGGGCCTTACTGGACAAGGGATACACTGCGGCCGTGGGGAATCCGCCGCGAACTTCAAGATAACTCAGGGAGCGATGCCAATACGACATTGAATGAGACTGTCGTGGCTTTGACTACATACTATGTCGTTATTTTTGGTGGCCAGTATGCCATGAGAGGCTTTCCTGCGTTCAAATTGCAGACAGCCTTCATTATCCACAATTTCTATCTCACTGTCATCAGTGGCGCCCTGCTGTTACTCTTTATAGAGATTCTACCCACGATCTACAAAGAAGGAGTGTTCTTTCCATCTGTGATGCAGAGGGGGCTGGGACGATAAACTCGTTCTTCTGTACTATGTATGTCACCCTGCCATATACACCGATGGATTCTCACTGACATGCAGTCTAGATGAACTACCTAACAAAATACCTCGAGCTACTTGACACCGTGTTTCTAGTGCTGAAGAAGAAACCACTCACATTCCTTCATACATATCATCATGGCGCAACGGCCCTTCTCTGCTACACCGAGCTCATGGGTCAAACATCCGTATCCTGGGTTTCCCATCACTCTCAACCTCAGCGTTCACGTGGTAATGTACTGGTACTATTTCCAGAGCGCCAGGGCGTGCGCATCTGGTGGAAACAGTACATTACCATCCTTCAGATTGCTCAATTTGTCATCGATATCGGTAGGCCCATAATCTCTTCTGGTATCAATCTGCGCACATGCTGATTTTGCAGGATTCATCTACTTTGCATCGTATACATATTTCGCCTCGACATACTTCCCTTGGGCACCCAACATGGGATCTTGTCAGGGCGAGGAGTATGCAGCATTCTCAGGAGTCGCGATAATTAGCTCTTACCTCGTGCTGTTTCTGTCATTTTACTCCAAGACCTACAAATCCACAGCACGTCCAAACCGCCCCTCGCAGTCCATCTTGAGATACACAGCGAAGAGGCTGAAGAATGCGCTTACCTGAGGGGCGAAAATGTCATTTTGTCAGCTGGCCTGATAAAAAGCAGTGATTGAGGTTGGGATCAACAGATAAAGTATGCCATGAAGAGAAATGTCCTTGTTCTTTGTTTTGTGTGTACCTATTTATTGAAATGTATCGTGCGTCAGAGGAGCCAATCGATCTCATGAAGTACTTTCCATATTGGCGTTGCCTCGGAGCCTCTGAATGCCTATCTGGGACATAAAATATATTTATGTAAAAGATATTATCTACTTGACCAGTTGTTTTGGGAGTTAACCTTTGAGAGTGTATGACATGAAGAGTCTCAAAATTCCAAACAACACGTTTCTTATGACCCTAGATCTAGGGCGTAAGGTAAGTAGGGAAGAGAGACTCAGCCCACTGCACAAAAAGCCCTAGATCTATACACCCGTCAGTGCCCCGCAGGTCTTTTCAAGAGTCTTTCCCCCGGGTTTATCTGAGGTCATCTGTTCTGATAAGACCCCATACATTCTACAAAGTACAGCGTGGATCTAGATGAGAAATCTAATTATGTAGCTCGATCGCACCTCTATGTTGTGATCTGTGACACGTTGGTGCTGAGTAATACGCATGCTGGCTAGGAGTACCCTGGCGTAAACAACATATCGAAGATGACGGCCATCTGCTCGAAAATGCGGCACTTCTCGAGGTTGTGTCATCGATCCTTCCAGTCCTCATCCAGAAGGATATCCTCCACGAGTGACAATGCTGACCTGTTCGAGTACACTTCTGGGCGCTTCCTGTGAGTCGTAACAGTCACATGCTGAACGCGTCAATTAAGATGAGCTGACTGGTCGCGTTAACTAGATTCAAATGAAGACGCGCCCGAACGCCATATTCCATTCAATGCGGATGCTCTGGCAAGGGTGACCTGTGATGCTGTCGGCCGACGCCTCAATAGCGTGGCCTCGATCAGTAAACTCGCTGAGGGCGGTTTCAACCGTGTTTTGCAGATAACCTTCAATGATGGACATGCCATTCTTGCGAGGCTGCCGTACCATTCGACTGTTCCAAAACATTATGCAGTGGCTAGTGAAGCTGCCACACTCACTCTTCTACGTGCTCATGGGGTCCCGGCCCAAAAGTCCTTGCATATTCTCCCAACCAGACGAACGACGTTGGGACCGAATACATGCTCCTTGAAAGACTTGAAGGGACGCCGCTGGGGGATCAGTGGTTTCCATGGATAATAAAACGCGGGTCAAAGTCATGCGACAGATTGTTGACGTGAGAGACGGTTCATGAGTATCCACTTCCCAGCCAGCGGAAGTCCTTTATCACCGCCGCGATCTGACAGCTCACAACACTGTATCCCAGTCTTGGATGACATTGTCGTTGGCCCGACTGCACAGAGTGAATGGTGGTACCAGGAACATACCTCTCTGGAGGTTGACCGTGGCCCATGTAAGCTGTACAGAAGTGTCTGTGTTCTCCAGAACATTGACATCAAACCAGGGGAAAGCTTTGCTCAATGCTTCGAAGCACCCCAGACGTGAGATAGAATTCTGTGAAAGATTTGGCAAACCACGCCTACACGTCGAAAGATTCCTACGAGAACTATACCAGTTCCAGCCCATCTCGCCCACTCCGTACCAACATCTTCTCGCCAATTACCTTAAGTTAGCGCCCTTCCTCGATGTTCCATCCGACCACCGCATGTCCCGTCCGACCTTCGCCACCCGGACTTTTCACCTAACAACATCCTAGTAAATGCATCCAACGACGTGGTGGGGGTCATTGACTGGCAGCATGCAGTGATTCTACCGCTCTGTCTGTGCGCCAAGATTCCCAATCATTTTCAAAATTGGGGCGATCCAGTGTCCGAGGCATTATCGGAGCCCGAGGTCAAACTGCCAGAAGAATTTGATCAACTCAGTCGTGAAGAACAGGACACTGCGCGAGAGACTATGCGGAGACAGATTGTTCACTTTTATTACGCCGCGTTGACCCGGAAATCATTACCAGACCACTTCGGACGCCATCAGAACTGAAAGTGGATGCTTCGGGCGAAGCTTTTTGATCATGCTCAGGCCCCTTGGGAAGGGGATTCTGTTTCGTTGAAGTACTCCATGTTGCAGATTCTCTGGAATTGGTCCATGTCGCCGGATGAGGACTGAAGAAATCTGTCGAGTTTCCTATTTACTTTTCTAATGAGGAGATGCAGAAATGTATAGAGAACCATCGTCGAGAACAGGAGGCTCTACAGGAATTGGACGAGATAAGGGATAAATCGGGATTAAATTTCCCATTGGCTGGGTCCCAGATGACGATGAGTTTGAACGCGCGAAGGCTGTCATCCAGAGCATCAGGGATGGGCTTTTGGAATATTCGAGCACCGAGATGGAGAAAAATGCGGTTCTCTCTCATTTCCCATTCGATGACCATGAAGAACATGCGTGATAACGTACACCACCGAAACATACAAACTGATCTCAGCTCCATCATCTCCCGCCTCTACTGTGCCCTATCCCAAATATCTGCAAGTTGACCAACTCATAATACCTCCCTCGTCTCTGTATCAAATCCCGATGATTACCCTGCTCAACAACCCTTCCTTGATCCAGAACATAGATAACATCTGCACGCTGTATAGAACTCAGTCGATGAGCAACGGCAATCGTCGTACGACCATGGGCGGCTGCATCCAGCGCAGCCTGCACCACTTTCTCCGACTCCGAGTCTAGCGCTGAGGTAGCCTCATCCAGAAGCAGGACCTTAGGGTCTCGAATGAGTGCGCGTGCGATGGCGATTCGCTGCTTCTGACCACCAGAAAGCATGCCGCCTTTCGCACCTACCATGGTGTCAAAGCCTTGTCTGTGCATTACATTAGCGTTTATCTGATAATAAAGCCTATGTGGAGTCAACTCACGGCAACGAGATGATAAAGTCGAGAATATTCGCCTCCTTACACGCTTTGAACAGCGCATCATCAGACACCTCCATCTGCGTGGACTTGCACCCCAGGATAATATTCTCTCGAATCGTCCCTGGAACAGCGACGGCTCCTGACTAACCACGGCAAAATACCTGCGATACTCCGCCGTATCCAACGACGCGATCCGCTTCCCATCAACACGGATCTCCCCTCCTAGTGCGTCATAAAACCGCTGCAAAAGTGCAACGATGGTACTTTTCCCGCTCCCACTGGCGCCCACCAGCGCGACATACTGTCCAGGCTTTACCGACAGGTCGAGATGGCGCAGGATGAGCTGTTCTGGGCGCGTCGGATACGAGAACGATACATTCCGGAACTCGACTGCCCCTTGCATGGAGCGGACCTGGAGACCGTCTCGGACGTGACCTGTCGTGGGCTTTGAGCCGAACAGGGCTCGAAACTCTGCAGCTGCGTGTTTGGCTTTACCCATGGCGGGGGCATGGGAGAAGACGGTGCCGGCGGCTTGTGCACCGAAGATGACTTCGCTGAAGCAGACGTAGAATTGGAAGAGGGAGTATTCCTTGTGGCCGAGGAGGGTGCCGCCGTACCAGAATCCCAGCGCCATACAGAGGAAAGGAAGCGCTTGGGAGCTGGCGTAGAGGAGGGAGGACTTGACGATGAAGAAAAGGTCGCTACGGAGCTGCTGTTGGAGTTGAGTCTCGTAGAGGTTCAGCACGACCCGCTCCATGGTTAGGGACACGACGGTGTGAATGGCGGAGGCGGCTTCACAGGCTGAGCTGGCAGATTTCTGATATGCCTTTTTCGCACGGCTTTGGAACTTGTCCAAGATCCAAACGCGCAAGAAGCCGCAGAGGAGAAGGACGGGGACTGCGGATGTGCAGACCAGGCCGAGTTTTCCACCCCATGATGATGGCGACGCCTATTGAGGCAATGAGGTTGACGGTCACGATGAGAAGTGTGCCCAGGGTGATTCCCGTGACTCCGGCGAGTTTGCTTTGCCTCGGCAGATAGTGTCGACACCAGTGCCCCTGTGGTATTCTCCTCCTGGTCGAAGAAGGAGATATCCTGGTGGAGCATGACGCGGAAGGCCTGGCTTCGAGCGCGGTAGATCAGCTTCTCGGAGCAGTATGCAAAGACTGCGCCTTGCAGACTGTATAGGAGGAAGGTGACAATTCCGATCATGAGAAACATGAGACACCAGAAGTTGGCGTCGTGACGGAGCTTGTCGTACTGGAATGGAGGGAGACTGATGGTGCTTACGGCCTTGGAGAAGAGCACAGCCTGTGAAGGTTGTATCCCACCGGCAAGAATAGAGGCGGCCAGTCCAATGCCCATGAGAGGCCATTCAGGGCGGTTGAATGAGGCGAGAAACTTGAACAATGTCCAGAGGGAATGATGCTGCTGTCTCTTTTCTCTGAGCGCGCGAAGAGGAACAAGCATTGACATCCTGGACATTCTGGACTTGCGCTGTCGACGAATTCCAGATTGAAGCCCCAGATCAGAAGCTGATTCTCCTTTGAAGTCGTCGTAGTCAGAGAGATCATCGCTGTACTTGTCATAGTCCAAGAAGAAGGTCATGTCCTCTTCTGTTAAGGACTTTTCCCTCTTCCTTGGATGCGATCTGTTGCGCTTCGACCATATTGCAATAGAAGCCTTTACGCTCCATCAACCTTTCATGCGAGCCCTGCTCGACAATTCGGCCATCTGCGAGGACAACAATATTGTGCGCTTCTTTGATAGTTGACAAACGATGCGCGATCACGACGGTTGTACGGCCCTTTGATGCCTTTTCCAACGCAGCCTGCACAAGCCCTCGGACTTTGCGTCCAGCGCGGAAGTAGCCTCATCGAGAAGAAGAATCTTTGGGTTCTTGACGATGGCACGAGCAATAGCAATCCGCTGCTTCTGGCCCCCAGATAGAGAGAATGCACCGACATTGGTGCCATATCCATCCGGTAGAGCCATGATAAAGTCATGCGCGTTCGCCATCTAGCCGCGTCTTCAACTCTCTTGAGAATTCTATCCTCCGGTTCGTCCAAACTCCGAACCGATCAGGCCGAATCGGATATCTCTAATATTGTCGCAGCGAACAGCTTGGGCTCCTGCGATACCAGCGAGACCTGCTGTCGCAGCCAGCGCAGATTCAAGTCCTGGATATTGTACCCGTCTAGGGCGATAGAGCCACCGATAGGGTTGTGTAGAACCTCTCAATGAGCCCAATGAGTGTACTTTTGCCGGAGCCTGAAGGGCCCACAAAGGCAGTCGTTTTCCCTGCCGGGATGGAGACAGTGAGGTTATGGAGAACAACCACCTCCGGTCGCGATGGATAAACATGACGGATACTCCTGAGTGCAAGACCCCCTCGCACACTCCATAGCTTTCTCCCCAGGTGGGAGGATGCGTCCATGGGCGACTCGCGGTCGATGGTTGTGTAGAGCTTCGAAGCAGCAGCGACGGCATTTGACAAAGCTTGGATATTCGGGCAATGTTGCCCAGATTGTATGATCCGAGGATGATGGCCATGAGGATGGTCAGAACGTCACCGGCCTTCATGTCGCTGCTCTTCTCGACTAGGAAGCGCGAGCCCATCCAGAAGCCCAGTCCGTAGTTGAGATAACATCACGCAGAGCATCGCTCCGACCATCACGGCGAAGATAAGCTGTCCCTTCCTAGCGGGTTTCTCTGCATCCAGGAGGACTGCCTCATATTTCTTCGCTAGAGTATCTTGCGCATCGAACGCGACCACTGTCCGGATCGAACCCAGTATATCCTCCCCAGACTGCTGCCTTTTCCGTGGATCTCGAGGGCGCTTTTGTTGAAGACGAGCATAAAGAGGGTTCCGCTGCCCATGATAAGCAACAAAGCAATCAGTGTAGCACTGCATATCAACGCTAGCTTCCAGTATTTGATATATGCGATTATGAAAGCGGTGACAAAAGTCGATACTCCGGTCAATGCAAGCCCGACCTTCTCGGAAATACCATCTTGGATCTCGTTGGTGTCTGCGACAATGCGGTTGGTGATCTCGCCTGCTCCGAGAGTGTCGAAGAAGGCGATATTTTGTTTGAGAATGGCGCGTAAGTATTCCACTCGGATCTTTTGAACGATATGGTCTCCTGTGTAGATGAAGCCGATTGTGGATAGACCGATGGCGAGAAACTCGGCGATTCCAAGGTACACGAAGTAGACGACGTATTTGGTGAGCTCGTCGTAGAAGTGATCGTAGGTGATTGTCCCGGCAGCGATGTCTTGGAATGTCGAGGTGAGATTCCCGAAGAGGACCTATACTGTTAGCTGGAAGATCTATGTTCGATAATGACGAGGAAGCTCACAGTGAAAAGTGGTAGTGCAGCTCCACCAGCCATGGCAGCGACTACGCTTCCCAGAATGATAACCACATCCCAACGGCTGCTGTATCGGTATAGGTCCAGAAAGCCGATGCTTAGTTTTGGGGTGTTTAGTTGTCGGTCGAGTATTTTCTGCTCAGAAGTTGAAAGAGTTATAGAGGTGGTAGTATTGGTTTTGACAGAAGACTATCGACACCCCGTCAGCCATTGCATTGCCATTTCCATAGTCACTGCGCTCGTATACACCTCAATAGCTTCACTTCACATACCTTGGGGAGCGACTCCAGTGCAATACCCTCATTGGTCGACATGATTTGCGCATCATTCTCCCAATGACTGAAGGAAAAGGTCCAAGTTTCACGAAAAGTCCATTGTCTCTGGCGGCATCAGCCAGGTACAGAAAGGCAAACAGCACTATCACTTCCGCCGATATCAACAACGCAAAGCGAGTTAGCAGATTACATTCCCTATCCTTGCATTCCTGAGATACTAACGAGCCCTAGCCACCACAGGCCGTCTGGAACAAACACGAGCATGAAACACATACGCACCCCCCTCATCGGACCTAGGTACCTGTCCCCAATTGCCACCACCATCACGCCTCAAGTAAATTGCATATGCAATCCGAAACAAGCGCAAACTCAGTCTCACTCAATTTTGAGTTGTTCAAAGCCGCATCGCATCCTCGGTCAGAAACATGGGGTATATACCCTTCACGTGGGAGATCGTCTCCGACAAGAGAAGCCGAGCGGAGTAAGTTACAAGATTTGCATTCTGCGGCCTGGGCGTCTGGATGATCGCCACTTGGCCCATCTGTGCGCATTCCTGTTCGTATTGGCGTTGGGATGGGCAGGATCGACGCGGACTGGAGCATCCGAGGCCCCAGTGTGGATCAACAGAGTATGATTAGGGAAGCGAACGGCAGTCGAGGCTGTGGGGAACGGGCTCTGGTGATTCCAGCAGGGGTAAGAATTGTTTCTATCTTGTCTAGGATTGTGTTGCAGGTAAGGCTAGTGCTTAGTGTTGGTTATCGGGAGGGGCGAGGGATCTGCAGGAGAAACGGCGGGGAAGGACTCAGGAGTCGCCTTAGTGTTTGGGCTTGTTTGCACGCCGTTCCTCGGCGCTGCGTGAGCACGGAAGGTGGAGAAAGTGGATTTGAATGAGGATAGAATTGCCGCTAGCATCAGGTCCGAGTTAAGGTTAAGTCTAGTCATTGTGATCCGGTTCATTTGCTGCATTCCAGCACGGCTGTTGCGCCATGTACTCGTGAGGGCCAGCCTCCGAGGTACTAACTAGCAAGTAACTAACAATACATATACTCACTCCCAATCAGTTTGCTTCTTGTGGGGGTGATTGTCTCTTGCGCAGTTTCAGCGTCAGATCCGGCATATCCCAGAAGGCATAGCATCGACTCTCCCGCTGCCAGTCCTTCATCCGACCCATGTACTCCGCGTCAAACTCAAGGAAAAACCCAGCCAGAGTAAGCTGCAGCATTTGCTTAGCGAAGTACTTGGCGATGCAGGAGCGGCTGCCCAACGAGGAAGGGCTGCACCGCTTCCTTCTTATCGGTCGATCCAGGCTCGGTCCAACGCCGGGACGAACTCGTCTGGTTGGACGAAATAGTCGGGGTTCCGATGCAACGCGAAAATCGACGTGCAAATCTCAGTCTGAAACGGTAAGCTTATCGTTAGCCAGAAGTCAAAACAAACAGGGGTCGAGCCGACATACCCCAGGAATGTAGATGCCGTCCACCCACGCGCCAGGAGAGGTCCGGGGTGGTCCCATCGGAACAGGGGGATACAGACGCAGGGACTCGTTAATAACGGCATTGAGATAGGGCAATTGCTGCACGGCTTCCCCCGAGGTGTGCTCGGCAGATGCAAAGGTGGCCTGCAGCTCCTGCACAAGCTTCAGATGCACTTCTTCATGTGTCAGGACGAAGTAGATGGTGGCGCATAGCGCGTTTTGCGTGGTATGGAACCCTGCCAGCATATTGCAGAGAATTCTCCTCAATCTCGGTTAGGGGAAGGTCTGTATCGGCGACTCTCTCCATCACCTCCACCATGATGTCGCGACGGTGGTGCGGTGCGCGCATTTGCTCGCGGATCAGTCGCATCCTGGCTTCCTCGTTCTTGGCACGGACGCCCTTTCGGAGGAGGTGTCGAAGCATCCAACGATCATGGTGGGGACCCCAGAGCCCTGGAATTGCTCCCGGATGGTGGCCCAGTAGAAGATCCGTGGTAGGATTTCGGTCCAAAAATAAGGCTTGCCGCGTTTCAAACAACCCAGCGGCTTTCCCAGGAGCACTTCCGAGACGGTGTCAACCGAATGGCAGTAGAGGAGTCGTTGAGCTTCAGCGTGTCTCGTGTTTCCAACTTTGTGGGATTGTTTCATGTAGGCGACAGACACACTCGCGGATCACGCCGCAGTGCGCTTGCATCTTGCCGGGGGTGAAGGACGGCCCGAACAGCTTGCGGACGGAGGCGTGATAGAATGGCTCGGATGCAGTGAAGATATTCTGCCGGGAGATGTTCTTGTAGAAGCTTGTCTTGAGGAACGTAGTGCCTTTCCCAGATCCTACACCATAGATGTTGCGCATGGCGCGGATAGTATTTGTGGTGGCTTGCCCGGGATGAGAACCGTGCGATGCGTCCTATAAAATATCAGGAATGTCACAGAGCAAGAGGGCAAGGGTGCTTACCATAAGACTGATGCAACTCATGAAAGCGATGGGCACTACGCCCGGTAGGAAGGCAATCTTCGTGAACACCGGTGAAGTGACTTATGATATAGATGTCTTGCCTATGGGGATGGGATCTCGGGGTAAACTTACTCCACCAAGCATAAGATCTGAATAGGCTCCCGGTACTCCCTTGATGACGGGGCCTTTGGTTGAGAGCTGGATAGATAGGATGAGAAGACATGGGATCTGTCTGGTTAGCTGTGCCTTCGGTCGTCATTTGATTGAGGATCGCGTACCAGGATCACAGCGACGATAGGGAAAGCCAGCACTGCATTGTGAATTCGGGGACCGGCCGCGAAGGCAGATCCATTGCAAGTGACAGCATGCTGCAGACTGACGGAGGGAGTTGAATCAGGTCGAGATTGCAGTGTGAGGAACGTAGGTGTCGAGAAGTGAGATATTTATCCCCAAAGATCAACAATCTGCTTGATACTCCAATAGAGACACCAACCAACCAGTCACTATTCTTACTCTGAGCCCGAATTCTACCCCATTACTCTCACTCGCCCCCTCCAGGGTATTCACAAGGATTGATGACGGTTACAGACGAAAATCCCTCGGCCTTCATTCACTCCCCGGATGCAAATATACTTGTCCTGCTATCACATGGGGGATCGCCAGTGGAGTCTGAACCAGGTCCTCCTTAGGCTCGTCCTGAAACTCTCAGCGCCACTCTGAGAATCCTTCCCCACTGAATGTATACATTACGCCATTCGAATGCCCATCTTGTTCGTTTCAGGGCTCATTTCGAGGCTTTTGCCTTGGCCGGCATTGATCAAGGTCCGAATCAGGATGTTATACTAGACGTTTCAGGTTGGTTGACCGTCTTAGAATGGACTCCTTCAAGTCCATTCTTGGACGAAAAGATTCCTGCTGGTTCCCGATACAATTGCCGCGAACTTAAATAGCTTGAGTATCACCATGGGTGGCCCGAGTGGATTCCAGCATTCATCCCATCCCATAGTACCACCTAATTCACTCGATCATGGCTGCTGGTCAACCCACCCGGGTGCTGTTCCTGGCGAACAGTGAACATGGGCAGACAAACATTATTCTTGCATTCACTCATGAGCTTCATAAGGGGTGACATTGACGTGCACATTGGTTCGTTCCCTGCATTAGGAGAGACGAATTGAAAAGCTTCTCAATGATAATGCCTCTTGTTACAATGAATCCTTCCGAGAGCGTATTCACTTTCATCCCATTCGCGGGCCATCCAACACAGATGTCTTCATTCGGACTGGGAAGAGAGGGGCTTTCCACCCTCCTGGATATCATGGCGCGGTGGGCTTGCTCCAGTCCCTCTGCGAGGATATCTGGGGTGGACTGAAAAGTACGTGGATGTATACAACAGCTGCATTGAGATCGTCAAAAGCCGCCAATCCCTGTTATTGCAGCCGATTTCTTTTTCCTTCAAGGGAGAGATGCTGCCTACAACATGGATACACGGCTATTCTGATCAACACCACCTCGCTCAGTTCATATTGTCCTAGGACTGCAGCCAAATTCATCCCACTATGGAAATATCCATTGTTAGTGTATACCAAAGCCTAGTGATTTTTGTGTATCTGGCTAACAAGTCCCAGACCGGGAACAGGCTTCCCTTACCCCCTTCCCTGGCATCTCATCCGCTGAACATCATGGCCGTGCTCAAAACAGCCAAAATGTATCACGGCAGTGGGCGTCGACGCGCAATCCGTGACTGGCGCATCCGACACAAGATCAACGGTCGTTTTCTCCATTTGCCGACTCATGGAGACCGGATCGCTTCCATCTGACTCCCGCATTGAAGGAGCTGGACTGGCCATTCCAAGTTCCAGATAATCCTCCCATGCGGGCCAATCCTGCTGCCCACGGCGTCCGTGCAGAAACAAGATCCCGAAATGGCCAAATGGTTGCAGCAGGCTCCGACTGTTTTGGTCAACTTGGTACATTGTACGCGCCGGACCCGGAAGTTGCTAAAAGTATAGCGACCGGGCTAAGGATGTTTCTCATCGCTTGGAGGGGAGAAAAGGTTCAATTCTATGGAAGCTCCCGAAGCATCCCAATGATGTGGACGATGTATACAGCCAGGCTGTCGAGCCTTTGGAACATGAAGTACAAGCAGGTAATGTCCGCATCTGCCCGTGGTTTGAGGTCGAGCCACTCGCAATGCTGGAAACCGGGCAAGTCGCCTGTTCTGTGCACCATGGAGGGGCAAATTCGTGGTACGAAGCATTCAGTAAGCATCTCTCCACTCCCTCTGCATGCCACGGTCGTCATCTAATCCTGTGAAGAACGGTGTCCCCATGTCATTCTACCCGCCTGGCAAGATTGCTACGAAAACGCTGCTCGGGCAGAGTGGCTCGGCATCGGCGTGTACGGCAACAAAACCAGAGCACCAACATCGACGCCAAGGAGCTTAGCAAAGCCTTACTCAAAGTCATGAGCAATAAGTCTTTTAAAGACAAGTCTGTGGAGTTGTCGCGGCTGCCACAAAAAGGAAGGCCGCGTTGCCGGTGCAGAGAAGATCGTGGAGATCGCGCAGAACCCAGACAAAATGTTCTTGGACCTGCCTGATGCTGATATGCAAACCCGAATTGCAAGCTGTATGAGACGAGGAACCGGGCGGGAATGATTCTACAGACGACACAAGCGCCGAAGGTAGAAGGGAAGAATGAGAAGAGGTATGCCCCCTTTCGAATATATATATCCACCACTCTAACATAAGGTTATAGACCCTTCCAGGAAGACTTATACGAGACCATCTTGATGACTGCACTCTGCAATACCTGGTTCTTCCTCCCAGTAGCAGGGTACTCGCTCCTTCTTGTACCTCGCGTGCGTGTTTTCGCGCTACTCTAAATCCTCTACATCCGCTTCAAATCCAATGCGCACAAAACAGGCACATTATCCCGTCGAAACGACCGGTTCCGATCATCATGGATCTGGAAAACATATGCAAGATACTTTCCCCTTGCATTGCATCGTTCCGCCCCGCTCTCACCGCGGAAGAAATATATCTTCGGGTATCATCCGCACGGGGTCGCACTCCGCGGTGCTATGGGTGCCTTTGCTGCAGATACGGGATTCTCCAAGCTGTTCCCTGGAATTACGAACACACTCTTGATGAAAGACTGGTTTTATCAACAGCCTCTTCTGCGAGAATATCTCCTCGCCAGTGGGACTGCCAGTGTGTCTCGTGCTCCTGCATCAGACATCTGACCCGTGGAGGCCCCGATGGCGGCGGCATGGGACGTGCGATCACGATCACCGTGGGCGGTAGTCGCGAATATAACATCGCGAAGCCGAACACGATGGGCGTTGTCGTTCATATCCGCAAGGGATTCGTTCGGGTGGCGGTCGAGACTGGCGCAGAGCTCGTCCCGGTTGTCGCTTTTGGTGAGAATGAGCTCTTCGATCGCGTAGACGTCCAGTCGATGTCTTTGGCTGGTCTTGGAGCGCGTGTTTGGGAGTGGGTAGTCGGCCATAAGGTGGCGTTCTCGACGGGCAGATTCAATATCTTCTGTCCGTATCGAAAGCCGCTCAATGTGGTTGTGGGAAGCCGATTCCGGTGCAGCAGCAGCGGTTCAATCCCGATGAGAAGTATATCGATGAGGTGCATTCTCAGTATGTGCGGGAACTGAAGCAGTTGTGGACAGACTGGAAGGAAGTGTTTGGGAGTGATGCGTCGATGGAATTTGAGATTGTGGAGTAGGCTTTACCTAGGTTTTAATAGACCTGAGACGACAATTATCTGAGACTTTGGATCCCATATATATTTGTCCACACCTTTCAATATGTAGGAGTATAGCAAAACATCACCATAGGTACTGCACACCAACATAGTACAGACAAACTAAAGCTTCGACTTGGGCCCCTCATCCTCCGAAAACCGATAGACAACATCCTCAAAAGACCCCGTGGGAAAAACATAAAACCACCGCAATGGCTCCTTTCCCGTATTAACGATGCCATGCTCCGCATCTCCAGGAATAAAAGCGACTGATCCCTCGGATACCGCATATTTGACCCCATCAATGGTCACCTCGCCGGTCCCCGCGAGGATATAGTATATCTCCGCCTGGACGTGGCGATGACGACAGAGATGGCCCGTCTTTGCGGGCACACGGCGAGACCTGCGCTCAGATTATCTGAGGGGGTCTGTGGGTAGGAGATGAGAGTGTGCCAAGTGAGGTCTCCTCTCGAGGGGTCCGGAAAAGATTCCGGCAATGTCGTTGTTGTATGGCATGGAGGAATGATGACGGGCGCGATGGCTCTGGGAGTTGTCTTTCTTGTCATAGTGAGAGGGTTTGGATTTTCCACACTGTAGGATGAAAGTTCTGGCCTTTTCCCTTGTGTTTATGATGCATTTATGTAGAGTGATCTGGACTCGATATCCTGAAGGGGATATAGAGTCCCATTGCTAGTGTTGGCTTTATCCATATTGGATCAGTGAGACTTTTCTACAGATGGTTAAGAGGTACGAAGATCACGTAAGGACGGTTGGCCAGAAGACATGCACTTTCTAACTCGATCAGCCATGGACTTTCCTGGTGAATATAACCGGAATAACTTATGGAAAGTTGAGGTGACGATATCGGATCCATTGGCTGGATAAGATCGCGAACCATGGCTAGATGAGATACTGGAGCGATGTCCCCAAAAGAGACAGGCTCAACCTAGATTGGCCATGGTAAGGATCTTCATTCTGCAGAAGGTTTGCATGAACTCTGAATCCGCACGCTGCATACAAGGGATTCCGTAACTTCCTCTCCCAAGGTTACCTTAAAAACTGCTGTATATCGGAAGTTTCATGTCCTGAATGAGGTCAGAGATATAGCCCGACAGATAGTAGCTGCACACGGGCGTGGAAGCCATGCATAACTCTAGGACATGACTGTACAATCATTGCTGAAGCTTTCCATTCTTCCTTTAAAGTTCTCATCCCATCACCCCCTCACTGCCATGGTATGTGCCCCTACCAGGCAAGGACTGGAGCCTCACGGCGACCTCCTGCCCAATCACCAATGCGAAGGCACGAGTCCTGACAGGGCAGAAGAAAAGAGGAGTTCATTCGATGGGACAACGCCCTGTGATCGGATAAGTGTAACAAAGTTCACTACTAAGCATTCCAGTGGGCGTGGGTTGACAGTCAAAACAAATCCCTGGCTTACGGCTCTCCCTTGCATTCATGAGGAATCGCGGACATCCACGATCGGGATTATTTATTCATCCCTGACACTTCCCTTCAAACAATCTTCGCGTTCATTCATATTTGTTGCCTTTCTCCGGATTGACGATTCGTTGAGCGACCCCCGACAGTTCCCTGCACCATATAATCTTGCGCTTCAGTGTCTTATTTCCCCGCCTATTCACCAAATATCGACAATATGAAGCTCATTTCGCTTATCACAACATTGACACTGGCCATGACTGTGGCTGGACTGCCTATCGGGAAGCGGGAGGTATGGCTTCGGACTCTCTTTCGGATACATGGTTGAATTTGATACTGACATGAAGTAGAAAGCAGTAAGCATCGAATCGAAGCCGCAGATAAGCGTCCCTACCTCTTTGAACTGACGACTCATGTGCCAACGCGGTTAGTGCGAAGTAAGTCGCGAAGTGTTCAGCTGAAACGATATGACACAATTTTACTGGGTGCAGCTTTGACTGAGATGTACAGGTTGGAGATGTGAGTGATAACGGCTGAGCACAGACTTACTACTGCGAATTCGCTAATAAAAGCTGCATAGGGTGTAAGTCAAGCTATGCGCCGGAAAAGATCACCCTGAAAGATAGCGTTGACTGGAATCACCTGCATAGTTGGTAAGTACTTCATCTGCATATGACGACGAGTTTCCACAATGAGCCAGATCTAACGCTGCTACGCGAGAATAGTTTGTAAGGATTCCACCTAAGAGGACTGATACACTAGGCTGGTCTAACCGCAGTTGAACATCTAGGGAGTAAGTTTCATCTTATGGACGATATAATTAAAGCAACAGGGCTGACAACGATGACAATCCATAGTCTGTGAGTTTGACACTGCACAAATGAACGTTGGTAAATCAAAATATCACTGACATGATATAACCCGCATAGCATGTAAGTGCGGCAAATTGTGAGACTGAATTTAGCCACTGGACTATAGGACTGACCTGAATTGGGACGAGTAGGATGTAAGTTTCCCTGATCAAGAGCGACAGCAATGGAGAACTCAGGCTAATTGAAGATAAACAGTGTGTAAGTCTTACATCAACAGCACCGAAAGAGTAAATATCACAGCATGATTGATTGAAACCGTCCGAACAGTCGGTATGTTCAGGCCGCACCTATTCGACACCGCAAAGTAGTACTAATCCAGACCGGTCTATAGCTTATAGGAGTGAGATTCCATATTACCAGCAACCCAATTAACTTGAGATGAACTCAACTGACTTCCTCAATTCGAAGCTCAAACGAGATGAGGAGTCCACAACGCAGAAGGACGCAGCATCATCCGGACTGAACAAGATGATTTATACGGTCAATCTTGGGAAGCCAAGAACCTCGACAACTGAGTCAAGCATATGAAGATACATGAAGCTTTAGAGGTGAGTGTAACAATCCACGCCAGAAGATGCCAATACTAATGCACAGCACCCAACTCACAGCAGAACTCGGAGCAGACCTTACAGCGTCCTGCGCAAGACCCAGGCAGGATGTAGCGGGGGGCTTGCTCTCTGACCCATTCTTCGTATGCCTTGGTATGGGTTTTTCTTGCGATAGTTTTTTCCCTTACTGTAATGCAAATGCAAAGGCTTTACACTTTCAAAGGATCGCTCGACATTGATCTAGATTTTTAGGCATCAACGATATTAGATTTTCGGTAGTTTGCTGTGGAACTAAAAATGACCGCTAGAGCACAAAACGCTTGCGCACACTAGATGCCTCGAGTATGGTGTATTTTCAGGAAGTTCTGGATTCTGACATTTGCATTTGATCGAACCCCACACGACCGGACTTTCGGGCAGTCCGGGCCTTGGCAGATCGTTACGGATCCATCTGCAATATTATGATGATCGACCTATATGGCGATACGAGAATGTCAGCCACATACTTGGCCTACCGCTTCATTCTCACATACGAATCAAAGATCCTTGTTCTGCTCAGTCCTCGACCATATTAACTAGTTGATCGGTCAAGAAATCGTCCTTCCAGGCTGTCCAATCCCGTAATCACGGATTATCGTCATCCTGATCGGCTACTTCGCACATCTCGAGATCAAATTATATAGCGCATTATGCGATGGGTATTTGGATATGTGTAGATGGGAAGAGCGGAATCGCACCCTCACATCTGGCAGTATCGAACATCTGCATTGTCACTCCTATCCAACATAGTTACATTGGTCACACAGATCTGCTAGCATTGTATCTTCCGCGTAGCATGCGGTTTCCACATATACCTAGGTAGAGCGAGCTGGAGGATGACCGTCATCCGCTCACCGCTCATTCCCTGTTCATACAAACCTGACACGAACCCTTAAACAGACCTTGAAATGTTACCACTAACCTATGGTTTCCGAAAGTTCAGTCTTCAATGACCACAAACCAGGAGAGCATGGAGGTTTTGAAAGCCCATGAAGCGTTCAAAAAAACCAACGGTGGAATGAAGTTCTCTTACGTCCAATACTTCGTACTCCAGAACGGCATTTTGTTTTGTGGGAAGTGGAGAGATCGATTTCAGCCCCCTACAGCTCTGGATCAGCTCGAGGAGGTCCAGCAAATACAGACGAGAGACAGAGGGCCGGAGATCAGAAGCTCTTGGTCGTTGATATATATCAAAGAACCGAGTTCTTTCATATGCTGATGGGTCTGACATGGAAGAACGACTTCTTCGCGAGGTTGCCGTCTGTGAAATTCTGAAAACGGACCCACACCCGAATATTGCATCTTACTATGGATGCCACGAAGTCCATGGTCGTGTCTCCGGCTTGTGCTTTAAGCGATATACGGCAACTTTGTTGGATAAAGTGAACCCCAACGCTTAAACGAGGATATGTTCCGTTCTAGCGGACGGGAATGTGTTGATGATACGATCAAAGCAAGTCTGCATGGAATTCTGGACGGGATTAAACACCTCCATTCTCTTGGTTTCGTTCACAATGATATCAATCCTGCGAATATCATGTACGATGAAAACGACGCTCCGGTTCTGATTGATTTCGACAGCTGTGGCAACATTGGAGAATCCTTGCGTGATACCGAAACGAAAAGGACATATAAATGGCATGACTCTCAGATGGATATTGCGCAGGAGAATAATGACCTTGACGCTTTTCATGAGATGAAGACCTGGTTATTAGGTTCCACTGATGATAAATTCCTGTTTAGGTAGAGTTATACCAGTGGAAAAAGGTGCAGAAAAACATTTTAATTTAGAAGAGGCTTCATTCAATACTATCTAGCCTATTCCTTGACCGTATTGGCCACCTTGACCTGGACGGCGAAGTGCCCTTGCTCAGGCTGCCCGATCCCATAATCACGGACGATCGTCATATTCTTTTCGGCTACCTCGCACACCTCGAAGTCAAATCGTCGGATGCAGTATGCGATAGTTGTATAAAGCTCAAGAAGGGCCAGACTATGCAAGCGTTAGCTACCTTCATGTATATGCACAGAGAAGAGGTCTCACTTCATCCCCAGGCAGCTTCGACTACCTTTACTAAATGCTACCATGAATTTGTCCAGCGATATTCCTCGCTCGGCAGCTTGGATCCAACGCTCTGGCAGGAATTTCTCAGGTTGCGGGAAAATATCTGGGTTTCTATGGATGTGATATGCTGACATGCTGACGGGGGTCTAGAAAGAGTGTGGCATTTGTGCATTTGTCAGCTTTGTATGATCGAATATTTTATTTCACGTAACATGGCCGCGAACTCACTCCTGGTGGAATTTGATAATCACTATAAACCAAAGTTTCATCTGTTGCGATCCGTGGTGAGCGAACAACCGCACCATAGGATAAACGGAGGCTCTCCTTGACCACTGCATTCTATGTTATTGATATGATATTAGTCTCTGCCTCTGACACTTCGTAGCAATGACTCACCATATACGGGATACTTTCTAGTTGAGACCATGTCACCGAACTAGTAGGAGTCGGCATTATCGTTCTAAGATCCTCTCTAAGCTTGGTCTTGATCCTTTTATCTTGGCTGACGTGAAAAATACCAATCGACATGGCTCGTGCTGATGTTTCAGTCCCGGCAACAAGATTAATGAGAGCTTCATCCTGTAATCGTTTCAGGGTGCGTTCGTGAGGCACTACTCTCGGGTCCGTAAGTGCGGCGAACATCGTAATCTTCTGTTTTGAAGAGAATTGCACATTTTTCATCTCCTCAATTGCCTTGGTGGAATGCTGCGTGATCGCCTCTTGCATCTCAAGAACCTTCATCGCAGCAGGTTTGACCTTTACCAGAAGCCAACGCGGCAAGGCCTCGACGATAGGAAGCACCGCTGGAAAGAAGCGGCTGAAATGGACAGCTTCAGACATCTCGTTGATTGCCTCACGAACACATTCTTGAAGCTCTTTTCACTCAGAAAGTCGAAGCAGGCGCCGTACAGATACTGAGAGATAAGATCAGACGTCAGACCGGAGAAAGCGGCGTCGATATTAATCACTGCGTCCTCTCGGTGCGCGTCTTCAAACCGCTGCGCAAGTTTAAGCTGTTTATCTTGTACCATATACTCAATATCCAGAATCGCTTTCTTTGAGAACATGTTGTTGACGAGCCCTCGGCGATACCTATGTTGGTCATGATCAACTGTTGCTACCATGGAGGTGGATACCCCAAACATAGGGACAGAATGGACGTATTTGTTGCGACGTCGTCCACCGGCGGCATAGACCTCGTCATAGAATTTTGGATCATTTATGTGCAGTTCGTGGGGGTTGATGCGGACGATGGGTCCTATATTCCAATACCGTTAGTATCAAGCAATGGGACAAGAGACAGCGAACAAAGTACCATACGCCTTGTGCATTCGCTCAACTTCTTTCATGTACATGCCACCAAGAATAATGTCATAGTACATCTCGTAGAGATGTGTAATTGACGCTAGCCTTGGTCCAGGGAATCGATACAGTGGATGGAAGTACATTCGATAGACAGTTCTCAGGAGGATGTAGACACCACAAAGCGCCAGGGATATCCATGCGTACTCAACTAGTCGTAGGTCCATGTTTATTGAATGTTGCTCGGTATATGGTTTATCTGAAGACGTCTTTTTCGAAAATGTCTTGTGTGTGTTTCAAGAAAACTCTAGTGAGATAGACAACAAGTGAAATACTTTCCGATGCCTATTCATTTGCATAAGCGGTGCATTCTCCATCACACCGAGGTATGAAGGGGGTCAGCCTCCTTTATGCACAAAACTGAACGGGGAACGAGAAGACGACTATGACGCGGTATCTTACTGAAAGTGGTGGTTCACATGCTGCGATAGCGTGTTTAGAGTTCCTTCGGACGCTGTATTGTTATTAACAAATGAAAATGATGACATCAAGATCTTGTAGATACTTTGAGAAGGTCTAATAGGCCGGCTGGGATCGCCGAAATTCCATACCCGTCGAATAATCGTGCTATCACTCCCCGAGACAGAATGCCTTATAAGACGGATCCCACTACCTCAAGGTAAACTCTCTTCATAAGTAATCTTGAACTGTCATACGAAGTAGTGAGCGCTTGCATTGGCACTCCATTCAACGTTCAGCATTCACGACGTCGTGTATTTTCCTGGGGACAGGAAGAGAAAACATGACTGTCCTTCTACCGGACATGTTCGTCTCGTTCCTTGCCCTTCCCCCTCAAGTCAATTCTCACTATGGCAAGATTCGAAGCCAGTCAAAGACATGGTTATCAAAGTACGCCGCTTCCATCTTACTCGACATAGAAACTTACCGGACCTAGGGAGTGCGAATTTAGTCCCAAGTTTCAGCATACACTTCATCAACTCGACTTCTCATACTTCTGTTCAATTGTGATACCATCGGCTAGTCCTGATAAATTGCGCTTGTTATGTGATTGGGGGAATTGGGTATGTGTCTTTCATCCATGAAATCGCCATATTCATATAGTAATGACAGCGCATAGGTGTTCCCCTTTGATGATTGTAAGATACTCATCCCCGATCGTGAAACTTTCTGGGACTCTGAACATATATCTTGACAGCTTTCGACAATGGACCTCTGCAAAACGACGCAGTTGGTGCTAAGAAAATGGTTGATGCTTGCATGTCTATAATTGATGGTAGGAATGCAGCGCCGGAACAGCCGATCCTCCGAGCATTCAAGTCTATATGGGACCGCCTATCATCCAGGCCACCCGAGGTGATGATACCCACTGCTAATCCCCTCTTCTGCAAAATGTAGAGCCACCTATTGGTGAATGTTACTGACAGCACCGAAAGGCACGCAGAAGCGTTTTGTAAAATACATGTCTACATTCTGCCAGTCCAACATAGACCAAGTCAACCTACATTCAGCCAGCAAAACTCCGACTGTTGATAGTTTGATTGAGCTACGACGGGGCTCTATTGGAGCTACTCCTATCTTTGCATTTGTGGAGTGAGTTTATAAGGACCCACTTTGCTGAGCCGACGACAGCTGAGCAATGTGCGCTAGGTATGCAAATGACCTGGACTTGCCGGACTCGGTGATGCAGCACCCTATAATTGAAAAGCTGGGTGAAATTATCACGGATATCGTCCTCATGTAGGTCATTCCTATACTGAGAATGTGTCAATTTCTGACACAGACAGTCAAAATGACATTGTTTCCTATTTCAAGGAGCAGGTACTTCCGTCTTTCCCTTCACATATTCCTTCAATTGACGGAATCAAAAATGCAGGACTTGGGAGAGCCCCATAATCTTGTGATGGTGTATAGACTCAGGAGTGGAGATATCGGAACTGCATTTGAGGAATGCACAGAACTACTTCATTCTCGTTACAGGGAGTGGTTTACTACTCTGGCGAAGCTTCCTTTCTGGGGAGAGAAGATCGATAACCAAGTACAGCAGTACATTTCAGGAATTCGAAACGTTGCAGTGGCTAACTTGAATTGGAGGTGAGGGTCATCATAATAAAATGCTCTTGCTTCTCCCCCTTGCTGACCAGCACAATAGCTTCCGGACGGATCGATATTGGTATGGTCACAATGAGCAGGTCCGACAGACGCGGGATGTTAGTATGTTGGTGAATGGGAGCCGGGGATAAATGGTATCTCTCACTCTCGTACACTAGGGTTATTTCACCCGGGGCTCGTCTCATATCTCCATGAAATCTCCATGAATGGTACCCGTCCATGCCTCAGATGGCAAGGGTTTGTCCTTGCATTACGTCTCCTAGCCGGATGGTTTGCCAATGTCACCTCACAGACATGTCGTGTAAATCGAATCCACCTTGCAGTATCCAAATTGACCAATTAATGCAGATATCCTCTGACCGTTGGGGCCTAGGGGTGCTCATTACTTTTCTACATGTGGAATGAGTCTTATTTGGGTGGATCAATTGAGGTTGTAATCTGGGTCACACGGATATTATGAGTCTATCATCCTACCCACCTTGAAAGGGCCGGCCCCTTTTCAGCGGCACTAGCTTCCGACAAAGTTCAAGGATTGTCGAAACAAGATAGTAATATTCCACATGACTTTCTGATAATGAAGCCACATTTTGAGAACTGTAAGGAGCCATTCCAGGATTGCAAGACAAGCGGAAGCCTCCATGGCGTCCGACGTCTCCAGGATATTCTGATATAGAATCTGGACTGGCGCAAAGGCATATATTCCGATGTAGCTGCAAATTGCCTCATCAGTCCAGGAAACCGACGCAAGGATGGAATTAGATACTCACCGTGTCCCCCATGCATATGGACCATGATCTTCGACAACCACCCCTCTGACCAGCTCAAAGTATGCACGTGCTGCGCGTTTGGACGCCATCGATAGGGGTCGGGGCTCTTCAGCTTGCCGTTGTAGCTCGAGGAATGATACATCATATAGCAGGAGAATAAAGTGTCTGCGAAAAAACATTTGTCTTTGCCTGTTTGGCATTCTTCGAAGCGAGAGATCTGCATCTGGTTAGTATTCTGTTTCAATGACCAGTCATCTGGATACGAACCACACCCCACCCATCGATTATGGATTCAATTTCGTTCTGAGCATTTTCAAACCGATCATTCGACGTGACCTGTCCGTTTTCCAGGGTGAAGGAGGTATTGTTCCCCAGATTTGTAACGTGGAAAATATTACGCGCATCGTTACGACAAAATGTAACTGCTGCGTGTTTTGATTGATAACGTCTGATGGCAGAGCTGGGAATTTGACACTGAATGGGTTAAGGGATTATCGAGGGCTTGTTGATCAGCAATCTGAACATGCAATCAATCTGCATAAGGTCCCAGAAGAAGTATCTCTTATCGTCGGCGTTAGGGTCGACGTCAGAAGGGATAAGCGAGGCTGGCGAGGAAGTGTCTGCATCAATATCAAAGAACCCTAATGCTTTAGCTAGACGGCAACACTCGCAATAGTAGAACCATGATGATTCTAGTCCAGGAAGACTGATGTGATATCACACTGTGGAACTCGCGTTAGTCAGATCGTTAAATGAGCCAACGTAGTTGGGTCTCAAGGGGCTCCTACAAGTACATAGCAGGCAAGGAAATCCATCGCTGATGTTGCTATATGGTCTTTCCATTGTGCTGCAAGTTTCAGCAGTTCTCGATAGATATTTTCAGCTGGTTGACCCTCCAATGGTATTTCTGGGTCCGCACTAGACCCATAGTACATAATGGCATAGTACACGATAGTCAATGCGGTGGAGAAATTAATATGCGGATGCCCAATGAGATCAGGAACTGTCTTCATTAAATCTTTCTCCGTGCTCACTTCCCTGACGTAGATATCGAATTTGGAAAGGAAGTCTACGAGGTGAGTATCTTGTCGATTTATTGAAGGAAGCAAAACATACCGTGCACCCATTTCTTCTGAGTCTCGCGTGGTATCGATAAGATGTTGAATGACTCAATATTGCCGCTGGACTGGGGTAGCTCTGGTATCTCTAGCGGTCCGCAGATTGTATTCTCCGTTGAGTTGAGCATTTCGTAGACGTCCTGGTCCTGGAGATCCGCCATCGTTTGACATGATATGTCGAGAAAATTTCGCGATATTGCAACAATACTCTGAGATATCCGCAACGGATACCCACTCAAACGAGCATGTTCCACATTGTTGCTAGCCAAGTCTTGGGGCGGGATTGGCTCCTCCCTCAACAATGATACCGGAGAGGAGTCTGCGATGTTTGGAAATGCTACAGGAGGCGTGCCAGTCGCAGCCTGTGTAGGAATGTTTGAGGGCTGCTCCGTATCTGCCGAGTCGTGCTGGGAAGTCTGTACTATTCTGCGGGTCGGAGTACGGGGTTGTCTGGTTATTCGTCAGAAGATTATCTCTTGATCACAGAACAGATTGAGATAAACTCACAGTGACTTCCTAGGCCTCTCTTTACGCGCATCGTAGACGCAATCACGCCCACGACTCACACATGAGGTGCAACTAGGGAGGACTCGATCACATCGAACCTGTTGTGGAGATTAGTTTGGGTCCTTGGGTATGTGGGTACAACGCGCCTTTCGCTGGCGACAAAGTCGGCACTACCACTTGTAAGCATTATCCCACACACTAATTGGGACAAGACTTACCCCAATTGGATGATACAAGGTCATCGTTCCATGGACTCACGATATGGCACGGAGAATGAAGTGAGGCAGTGAGACGGATGACGGACATTCGGACTCTCGGTGGGTTGGCCCGCTGCCAATCGGAGGATCTTGTCCGAAACCCCAACCTTTCCTTTCCCGGAATGGATTGAACAATGCTGGCACTTCCAATTAATTGTATCGCTAGTTGAATTTCATGCATTTCTGGATTTTGACATCAAGTGAAGACTTCAGCCACGTAACGTGGTGGTTGCAGCTGAGACGCCTCCAGAGAGACGATCCTCCCGACTATTTCCTTGACCCCTTCATTCATCTTTCTTCCACCACAGACGTATACCGTGGCGTCTGCTTTCCAAAGGTCCAACACCATTTCTCTCTCGACCCAAAGCCTATCTTGGACATATTTGCATTCCCTAGCATCCGGATGGCGTTCTCTGCTGAAAGCGCGGTAGACTTCAACCACCTCTTCAGCCACCATCTGATCAAATTCATCTCGGTATAAGTCATCAACCGATGCCCCTCTGCACCCAAAAAAGAGTAATGCTGGTGCCAAGCGGTTCCCCAGCTTCTTCTGTAGCGAGCGTTCCTGAACAAACGCACGGAAGGGCGCAATGCCCGATCCCGCTGCAATCATGATGACGGGACGCGTCGAGGCGGCTGCGGGAGGATGGAACTCTGGATGGGGGTGTCTGAGTGAGAGCCGCACCAACGTGCCAGCCATTGCCTCTAGCAGATACGTGGAAGCAACACCTCGATGATGGGTCCTGCCTGAGACTGACTTGCCCACGACAGAGATTGTCAAGCTGGCATGATTCCGCCTTGTGCCTGGAGCGGACGAAATAGTGTACAGGCGATGTCGTAGAGGAGGAAGCAGGTCCAAATACTCCTCGATGCTGAGTGAGATAGACGGATATCTCTCCAAGATATCCAGGACTGATAGGTGTCTCTCTCGCACTTCTGAGGCATACAACTCAGTGCTGAGTTGCAGCACCTGGGCAATTAGTTCCTGGCTCTGGGCCTTATTTGCCAGATATTTAAGGTTCTATCGGTCGCATATTAGTAAATTATTCCCAGGGCATCGATTGAAGACACGAAAAGCTTACATTTGGCGTGGCGAGCTGACCGAGCTCAACGTAACCGCTTAACAGATCTGCCGCAGAAATAGGCCTTTCTGTTGGTAGCCCTGCTGCACCCCCAGAGGAGACTTCAATCACTGTGTCCCATCCCAAATGAAAATGAGATAACACGCGCTCCACGGCCTGTCGTGAATTCACCGGTAGAATCGCAAGATTGTCTCCCGCTTGATAATCGAAATCAGATGGGAGTGAAATTTCAATGTGAGCCTTGATCGAAGAGGCTTCTGAAGTTAAGACCCGGACAGATTCAATGATTCCTGTCTGATATTCCTTCCGAAAGGTGTATGGCAGACCAACGGAAAGCTTCACTTTGGAAGTATCTGGGAAGACATTGGTTTCTAAGATTGAGCCGAACTCCGCTTGCAAGCTTGGGCTAAGGGCTGTCTGCTGCCACATCTCCAGCTCTACAAAGGGGTCTTCTTCGGCTGTGTCGACTGATCCTCGAGGAGCCAATCGACGGGCTCCGCATTCTTCAAGCCGCCTGTCAATATACTGGGGAATCTTGTAAAATGTGCTTGACCAATCGCGGTGACCTAGAAACAGTTAACAAATGCTTTCCCAACATGACAACTGGTTTCCTGAAAATTTCTTACCACAGCCAAACACCGTGTAGACGACTCCTTTAAGACTCTCTGCATCTAAGCCTTCGAGCCATTCAATGAACTTCACGGCATTGCTAGGCGGGCTCCCATCATATGAGCCAGTGATGAGAATGACAGGCTGGCCTTCTGGAATCTGGTTCACATAAGAGTCCATCTCCTCGATTTGGCAGGAAAGGAATCCCTGTTTTGCAAGGTCCACAGCCAAGCGTCTCGCCATTGCCTCGCAAGTTCCCCCATTCGAGCCGTACAAAATCAAGGCTGCTCTCATTGAATTGACATCATCCAAATGGGCCTCTATGCCTTTAGTAATAGAAACTGATATTTTCGGAGACCCTTCTGATATAGAGGTCCATGTTCCAGGGCGGAGAGTGGCATATATGTGACCATCTGGCTTCAGCGTAAGGTTCTCCTTAATCTTCAATTCATAGTCTTGTTCAACCATGGAGAAGCTAAACCTCTTCAATATCAATGCCATGATCTGTAGATGTGATCCAAATAGTCAGCATCGTCTACACTTCCTGTCCATTGCCATCCCATCACCTACCAGCAATGACTCTTGCCAAGCAAACGCCCGTCCAATACACCCACGTTTACCACTTCCAAATGGCTTCCATGCACCGGAAGGCAGCTTCTGGAATTCCTCATCAAGCATTCGCTCGGGTCGAAAGACATCAACATCGGGCCCATACACAGTTTCATCCCGATGGACAGACGGAAGGAAGATGATCAGAGAGTCTCCAGGCTTGACTGGATACTTCTCGGCGATGACTTCATCCTTGTAAGGAGTGACCGAGAAGGCGGGTGCTGTGGGCATTAACCGCAAGGATTCGCGTAGAGTAGCAGCCATATACTTCAGCCGTGGGAGGTGGTCCACAGTGAGTTCCTCGTCGCCAAGTACTTCATCCACCTCTTCTGTGGCTTTTTCATGGCGCTGGGGTTCTTGAGAAGGTAGTACATTGTGAATGATAGTAACCCAGAGGTTGTCTCATGCCCTGCAATCAGAAAAGTGACCAGGTTATCAATGGCAGAGTCCTCGGACAACCCTTTTCCTGAAAGGTTGTCTCGTCCATGTAACATTGCACTGAGCAGGTCATCGGGATCGGGATCTGTCGACTTCTGCCGCTGCGCGACGATATCTCTGCATATCTGTCTCATGTTCTCGGCATCGAGCTTGAATTTCTTTTTCGCTTTGAACCGCATACTGTTGATGATCGCAGGGTACGTAGACTGGAGATCCGCCTCTTTCAAGAACCGCATCATACTGGTCACGAACGGGTGAAAGTCGCCCTCAAAGTAGAAACTGTTGAACCGGTAGCTCATGCCACACAAAGCGATCGTATCGAGAGTCGCTCGTGTGAAGTCGCCGGTCACATCAAGCGGCGTCGTCGAGCCGTACCGTAGCCTGTAGCCATCTTTCAGTAGTCGTCCCCTATCTTCGAGGCGGTTTACCTACCACTTTAGACACAGTTGCTCGGCGATGTCGTACATGCGAGGAAACATCGCTCGAACCTTGATGGGGCCAAAGGACGGTACCAATAAGCGATGCGCAAGCTCCCAGTTTTCCTCGCCATGGTATGCCGTAAACAGTCCATCGTTAGCAGCGGCGCGAAGGGGTGCAATCGCAGAATTCAGTTGTTTGTGAAATCGCCGTTCATCGCAAAGCTCACGAGTCAAGCTAGCACTGACGACGATAATAAACTCTTGGCCAGCAAAGGACAACTTGTAGACCGGATCTGTGTCGGCGCAATTGTGGAGGGATTAGCTTTCCGCATTCAACCCTAGTTGTCAGGATTGGGCGACCTACAATAGTTCTTCCCCAGATCGACCGAGGACATGGTGGCATTGTTGAGATCTATGTCGAACAGATTTCCCACGATAGGATATCCTAGGAAATGATCATCATCAATTGCTGAGTGGAACGCTGTTCAGACATGTGAATTACCTCTGGGTCCGGGAATGGGACACAGGCAGGGTGCTGTGTCCTTGGGTCCTGGATCTCCCATGGCCGTGGCTGAGTGGGAGAATTAAGGGGAAATGATGTTTCTGAGCAGTAAGGCAACAGGGCTTGAGCAAGTTGAAGTGTAACTTGTGTGAACAGACAAAAAGGATGTGGTCGGGAGCTACGATCCCGGATGGTGCTTGGGCTTTATACCCGTTTCGCCCGGTTGTCAGAATCCAGAAATGCATCAAAATCACCTTACAAGATGCATCTGGTGTGTACACACCGTTTACGGTCTAGCGGTCATTTTCAGTTCACACCAGTAATACCTGGTAACTTCGGACAGTCCGAACCCCCGAACGGCTCTAGCCGCAATCGTCTTCGTGGCAGGGGGGCTAATGGATATGATAAAGAAACACTGATGGCTTACATCTGACGCTCTAAGTCATAGTAAGGAATTTAGTGTCTGCATTGAACATCGTACTATCGTCGCCATTCCTAAATTCTTCAAGGGATTAGATGGGAAGTGACTCCCATACCGCAGGTTAGGGATATCGTGTAGTAGTAAGTAACCACCCTGGGCTCATTTGCGGTACTACAACGATCACTGTTAATCTACTAAATTCACGGCGAGGAAGTGTAAGCGAAGATTTTATATTTCTTGTCCTTTGCAAGACACAGCCCGTCGAGCGTCATCCGCGGTCGCAAATTCTCACTAATCATCAGTCTCGAGCGGATAGCTCTTCCAATAGGCAGACCCCTTGCCCTCACTATCTTCTTGTGGCCAAATAGTGTTCAGGAAGCGGTGATGTCTTCTGGCGATATAAGTCATTTGCTGGCTCAAATACGGCTGTTGTGCAATTTTCCATCCGTTTCCAATTTCAACAATCCGACTTCCGCCATGCGTCACAAGAAACGATCTAGCTACATGAAGAAGCATGCTATGCTTATGTATGTCTGACGCGTGGCCATGTGCAGCATGTCCCAATGGGTTGATGCGAAGTCTTGTCAAGCTCCGAGGCTGCTGGCAGGCGGTGACTTCCTTCCAGATGGCTTGGGTGAGCGTACGATCAATCGTGAAATTGATCAACACCTCACTGAAGCGCACTAGATGATTGTTTGTAGGACGCTCTGTGTAGATACCACTACTACGACATGAGACTGGTCGCGGGTTCCCACACAGATCCAGAATGAGATTTCGCATGCGTGAGAAGGTACCCAGGACATGGTACATACCAACCTCGGCTGAGCTTCCTCCAGACCGGCTAATAGGAACGCGGAGGTCTCTTAGATTGGGGGAGAGCTCTGCAATGCGAGTCAGATGGGAATCATCTACAAATGGGTATCTCGCGGGACGGTATCCATCGGGGCCCGAATATTCAAACCCGCAAGGCTCGATCATAAGGCCTAGCAGGGTAGACCTGTGCCTCTCAAGGATTTCATGTAGAAGGACATCTTCCAGACCCGCGATTGAAAGATATTTCAGAGGCTTCAGGCTCTGAAACGCACACCGCAGCTCTGGCCTTAGACTTTCCACCGTGAAATATCCCGCCGCACCAGAGTATCCAGACGTCAGGTTTATAGACAGGTTCTCCAGGCTGATGAGTGATGCTGCGGCATCTTTGAACATTGAAACGTATTCGATAAATGGGACCCTTAGGTTCCGAAGATTGACAAACCCCAGTCTTGGAGCCCAGTTCCGAGTGGATCGGAGCAGTCCTGGTAGCGGTAAGTGTTCTGGGAGAGACAAGGACTGCGTCATGACAGGCGTGTCAATATCGATATGTGGCACGGCATGTGTGTTAGGTACAGCTGCTCTCCGATGCGGATCCATCAGACGGAGGCTACTGTATTCGAAGAGATTCTGCTTAAAGTGACGGAAGACATTGCGTTCGAACAAAACATGCTTAAGGTTGGGGGCTTGTTCCAGAGCCCGGACGATCTGGTACGGGTGCAAGACAGAGAACCAGTCAACATCATCAGATGGATAGTCAATGCAGCTGGTATTGAGGCACGGAGATTGCAGAACCCTCGTGTCGACGTGCTCATGCCGATGCTTGGCAGGTCCATTCGATTCATTTTCATCGCCCAGGGAGCTGATGCCCGGGAGTTGTGGGGTCCAAATCTTTAGCTGGCAAGTTGGGTGGCATCGATGAATAACATCAAGCAAGGTAGTCGGGAATGCAATCTGGACTATGTAGTCAATATTTTTCAGGCATATTAGTCGAGGAATTAGTTTGGTCAGTGGCGACCAGTCCCGCTCCCTGTAAAGGCAAGGGGATCTTCTGTGGCGAAGGGGGCATCTCAGTGGATGACAGTGGTCCATATATTGTTCCATGAAGGACCCCATCATCATGTCTGGAATGAACTTAACGGACGTCATCCGATTTGAAACCCGATACCAGGATTGTCTCCACGATTCTCCTCGTCAGGATAAACTGCCAGGATGATAAGTGTAGTTGCATGAAGCAGGAATGGTCTTCCGAAGCCCTCGGTGAGCTCTGCCACTCCACGCTTAAGAGTCTCGACACTGGCAAATTTGATGATTGCATTCTGGTAGATGACTGGTGCCGCTATGTCGTATAGCCGGCCGCTGACGAGGCTGAGGGCCCGGAGATCTTTTGGATCATCATCCCTAAGCTGGTCACAGTATTGTCAGCTATGGTGAAACGTCCTATGAGGGGGACCATACGATGATGCATAACACGTGAAGAAGTTCTGGGGGTAGAAATTTCGTTTAATTAACGGGTCGATGGCTGCTGAAATAAACGGGGAGGAGGCGTGTATCGGCATCTCAAACGGAGAGATATATCCTTCGTTGATTTTGTCCCCCAGCGGAATGAGATTAAACGAAGGGACATATAACCTATGTCTTGCTGTACACTTACGGTAGCATGATGTCAGCGATAGTGATGGATAAGACTTTTCTTTAGTTTACCACGGCGGAATAGCAAATAAAGTTCCTTGCTGTCCTGAATCTTCACCTGACTTCGACTCACAGCCCACGACCTAGTTTAGATCCATGGAGCCATAGGAGGTTTCATCGTGACAGCGTCACAACACCACTGCCAGTGTATCTTAGAAGACTATCCGCGTGAGGTTTTATAGTTCTGTACTATGATCACTCGATGCCAACGCTTGTTCTTTACCAAAAGGCTCGGGCGTGTCTCGTCGAAAAGATCATTTATTGCACTGGCCATCATGTGAAGGATTGACGCTAATTCCTGGTGATTGCTCTGTTGAAAGGTTCAAGGTCTGATGGAAGAACCGACGGTCTTATCTGAGAGAGGGTGTCTCGGAAAAGGAGAACGAGTATATGGGATTGTAAGCGTGGGTTGCGGTGCAAACTTCAGCTGACATTAGTAGAGTCAAGACAATGATCACGTCTCAGTACTCACCGTAAAACTCCGTCATGCCTCTTGATGTTAGCTTTTATACCACCTGGCCGAAAACCTAACGCTGGTTGTTGCTGGTAGCGTATACCCAACAGTACTTTGCCACCAGCAAAGATGAGAGTCCGTTTGCAATATTTGCGTGTCGAGTCACTCTCGCACTATCGTCTCGAGTTCTAAAAATATACAACCACAAAGATATGGCACGTGCAGCACAACCAAATGAGATTTCAAATCAGGGGCATGAAAGCCGACCCATCCCCCAGCCGAATATCAAGAAAACGGACCCCAGCTGAACGGTGTCCCAGGGAAGCGCACCTGCCAGTGGAGCTTTGTAGCCATGGGACTCTTCCAGCCAGTAGCAGACAGTCGGCAAACGCGCCCTGTGATTGGGTGGTTCGCATTATGACGTAGCGTCGGCAGGGCGCTATACCGGATTGGGCGGGTATACATCGAAGCGGAATCCGACTTAAGCCCTAATCGGAAAGGGTCTCAGGGCGAGACACCGGCCTTGCTCGTCCTGGCAGTTGCTGATTGGCCTACGCCGGCAAATTGGCGTCTGATACTGGGAGGAGTGTGTTGTCTCTAGTATGAGCCACACCCTGGGGCCGTACCATGCGCACTCGGAATGGAGAAAAACTGTGAATGTGGGAGTCTGGACGACCGGGTTTGCTGCACGCCGGTGATTGTGCTAATTTTGAAACAGATTGGACTGGCTGTGCCTGGCCTTTGCGCGGTGTTTTAAGAACTAGTGGGCCTGTGGCTAGGGCATATATAAGCGTTGGGCTGGCATTATTTCTCCCATGTTCTTGTAAAGATTGTTCAACCACCTAAAACTGCAGAGACGTTCCTGAAAGACGGATTAATTCAGCGCCCAACATTTGCTACTATCTCTTTTGCGTACCACTTTGTCCTGTTTAACTTCTGCCATCAGGGTGTGTGCTTCCTGCGGTCCGTCTCCCCCCTTGGACCTTGGACATTTCCAGAGATGATGGCTAATTGATAACAGCAGCCTGTGATCAAAAAAACACCTCTGCCATCCTCCTCTTGACCCTCGACGATTGTCACTTCCAGACTGCACCATGGCGGACGACGACTGGAAAATCTCCAAGAGCGCTGTCATTGTTCTTATCATCCTTGGTTGCTTCTGTGCCGTCCTTATTGGCTACTCGATGCATCGCATGATCGGTGGGAAGTCCTTCAAGACAGATGAGGAAGAGTTCCCTGGCGCTGGACATGAGCAACGAACATATATGCGGGAGATACGACAACAAAAATTTGAAGATGCTGTACTATGAATCACGTCAAAGGGACAAGATGTGATAGATGTCACCATGATTTGTCTGAATGGCGTTGAAGGGGGTTTTCGGAGTTGGATCTTGTTACATTTGCGGTTTGGTTTATGTTCTTATTGCCTTGATGTTTCCTATCCGTCTCATACTGTTAGCATGTGTCTCACACAGTTTATCATGCGAAATAACTTGATCATAATGAACAATGGGCGGACATACCAAACACATCAGCATCTTCATGACCTGATGGTCTTCGTAGGAGATGGTTGAGATACGCAGACACCCAAGTATATCGATGTTCTGACTCATTCTGAACATCGGGATGTACACCCATGCAATGAAAGTGGCTTTCAGCTTTCCGTGTCAAGCATAGCAGTCATAGCAGGTAATGGAATGTCCACATGCATCGTCTTCCCACGGCCGAATGTCAGGAAAACCTTCTTATCAGCGGTATTCACCGTTGGGTAAGCATATGATAGGCGAGCCGTGTCTGGGATCTGGGAACTCTGCGTGATCTCCCGTCGTTCCTCTTCCTTCAATCCCGATAGTAGGGTGAGCGGGCTCAGATCCGTCTGGTAGTCGAACGTTTTTCCGGAAGCAACTGTTTCCTCAATGGCAATAATTTGCTCGGCGAATACTGCACACACGTGGCTGTTGAAAACGCCCTCTTGTAGCGAGGCAGATCGAAGAACACTAACAGCCTTCCGGCGGATGATAGGGTCTCTGCAGAGAGCAGCGATATTGTACATTGGCGCGACGATGCCCATATCAAGAGAAAATGAAGGTCTTAGTCTGCCACCTTTAGGCAATTCTGCCAGCTGAGTTGGTGATATAAAGACAAACACTCAACACCATGAGTGCTATCGACCACCGAAGCAGCCAGAGCGATGACCTCCTCAAACATGGGATTGAATTTGTCCCAGGGAGTTTGAGTAGAATCTCCAAGTTTCGAGTATTCCAAGAGTATGAATTGCATGAACTGATGGATCTTCAATATCTTCAGCCCATTTTTCTCACGAGGAGTCAAGTGCTGGCCCCGGTCCCTTTCGAAATTCTCCAGGGCAATGGACCACCGTCCAAGAATAGGCTCATAGTGACAGCGGAGATGGCTAATATATTCAGAAGATGGTTCCGCCGCTTCATCACCAAACATCTCGCGCATATCATAGGAGAATTTAGCGGAGTAGTACTCGAAGATATCGCGTGCTTCTGCGATGGAGCGAAAAGTCTCGGGTATCTCGATGTATTGTGAATGTCTCCCTGGGGAAGAGTGGAAAAGTTGTTTATCAATATCCTCCCGGGTCTATGGTGTTAGAGCTAACCAATATTGTCATTGCGGGGTAACTCACCAAAGTTAACGCTTGGGCTTGGAGCCGGACAAGCATTCTCCACAGGCTCCATCTCCAGATTTGTTACTGTTGATGGTTTGAGGAATGGATGACAAAATATGCCCAGATTAGGATCGTAGTGGACTTCATTGAATATTTTCATTCCACTTCTGATATGCCTAATAGCGGAATCATAATGGCTGGATAGAATCTACTCTGGGGTTAGACAGGCCCGAATGCTTGATGAAACACGGGCATCTTACCTCGAAGCAAGCAAACAAAACACACGATATGAGGCATACATCAACCGTAAGATTGGCCGATGTTGCAACATCACGAGACGCACCATCAGGGGGCCCTAGGAGTGCCCGAATCGCGGACACATATTCCTGGACAGCAAAAGGATCACGACCTTGTCGGGAAAACCAGAGCCCGGGAATCTGTTGGTCATTCTCGAAGTTTTCGTGTAATGACCCTACGGCGATTAAGGCATGCCAGATTGATTTTTCGTGCTGGCTGACTTGCAGAACCAGTCGATTCCAGAACTCAGATCCGCAGTAGCCGGATAAAGATGGGACCGTTCGCTCGTAGAAGAACTGAAATGAGCGATTTTCTCGTTCGCTTCCGGAAATTTTGAGAATTGGCGGAAGATGAATAGGAAGTCGAATGGCGGAGTTAGAAGATCGAGGGCTTGGGGATCCATAACCGTCGCACTTACGGCCTGTTGAGGTACACTTGAAGCAGTGGGGTTTTCCTTCATCGCATTTTATGCGTCGTTCTATGTCTTGGTTAGAGGCTCTGGCTGGATTGACAGCATTTTACAAGCGATATGGATCTTCTCATACTCCTGGTGCGTACATTAGTTATATAGTCAATCAATCGCGCGATGTGTTCCATGGAACTTACTTGCAAGTAAGACAGCCCGACTTCGTCTTAGTTCGAGACGGGCTGAGTCCCTCTCTTGACGATGGCCTCGGCATCTGAATGGATGGCTGGCTTATCCCGCAGGTTTTGGTTTGTATGAAGACGGGTATGAAGGATAAGGGTCCGGTCAAAGGATCTGCCTGTGCAAAGGGCGATACCAATTCATGTTAGAGTTGACTGCTCTGACTCCGATATGTCGGGGTGGAAGAAGTTGTCCACGCCAAACCAGACTTACCCAAAATAGCAGCCTTGGTGCATTGCTGATGACTAATCGACACAACAACCTAACTGGGGCCAAAAATAGCCTCGATTACGCTAGGCCACATTGAGAACTAAACGATAAGCTGCCTCGCTAAGATCGTATGGAGAATGTCTACAGCTGGGGATCCTAGTATGTCGGATATTCCTCGGACATGCTGGGATCTAGGTAAGCAAGAATTGTATAAACATGAGAATGTCTAACGCTATACATGAGCTATATACTATAATCCACCTACCCAATCATGTCGAAGTCCTTTACCTCTTCTCTACGTGCTTGCCCGCGGTTCCATCCAGCTGGACCTCAAGAACGGCAGTCGTGCCATTCTGCACGGTCTTGATTGCCTCAGGCAAGAGTCTGGCCAGATCTCCGACGGTGGCAGCCGTGCCAGCCCAGATCTCATTCCCGGACGCCGCCTTCGCGATACCCGGGTAGTCAGGAGTCGGAGCAAAGGAGATATTGAGGTCCTCGTTGGTAGCGCGCGATCCATCACCACTGGGGTGGACGAGAAGCATGCTTCTCGGGGAGCGTTCCAGCCTTTGTTGTTCAGAACAATAGTGAGGATGGGGATGTTGTACCGGCGAGCGATCCAGTAGACCGATCCGGGGACCGAGAAAAGGTATGTACCGTCGCCGACCACTTGGCAGACGAATTTCCCCTTGTTTGTCCCGCCGTGCGCGACATCGGTGGCGAGCTTGATGCCCAATGCACCACCGCCGGACCAGCCAAGACCACCTCCACCGCAGTTGATCCACGACTTGGGCAACGAGGCGGCGATCTGATCCGACACGATGGCTGTTAGAGTGACTGACTCAATGGCCCAGATCGTGTCCGCGGGACAGCCCTTTCGGACCTCGGACATCATATACGAGGCGTTCAGGTAGGCACTATCACCGCCGGACGGGACCGCGGCCATCTCTGCCAGATCCTGGCGCGTCTTCTTGAATTCCTCCTCGCGCTTCTTTCCACGCGCGATGTCTTCAGAAGTGGAGATCTGCTTGAGAGAAGCATTGGCGGCCACATACTCGTTGATCTGTTTGAATGCAGTTGCCGACTCCGCACGGTAGGTTGCAATGGAGGGAATGTAGAAAACGGGGATCTGCTGCTTCAGCGGATCGACGTCGACATGGATGATCTTTGCCGAGTCGGAGGGCTTGCATTGCGTAGGGATCCAGGGAACGTCGCAGTCGGCGACCAGGATCACATCGGCAGTCTTAATGGCGTCGTGGACCCCATATCGCAGTCCCAAAGAGGCTGGGTGGTCGCCCGGGAAGCACATATCGCATCCACCGGTGTCCAGCACACGGATACCCTTGAAGGTATCCGCGAGAGTAACCAGTTCCGTGACGCCTCTTTCTTCCCGGCCAGAATAGCCAACGATAATCAATGGCTCCTTTGCAGCAGCCAATTCCGTCGCGATGAGCTCCACGCCCTCGGAGGGCAGCGCCGATGGCTTCACTCCGCCCCAGACGTTCTGGTTCACCTTGTATGGTTCGATCTCCTCCATCACCTCACGCGCACCGGCCAGGTAGACCGGGCCCTTGGGATCACTAGTAGCGAATTGCAGGGCACGATTGACCATCTGCTTAATATTCTTGCCAGATCGGATCTCCGCCGAGTACCGACAGTACTGGGAGACAATTTGTTTCTGATCGGGAACGTCTTGTATCCAGTGAATGTATTCGGTGCGCGAACCACGCATCTCCCCCTCAATTGTATACGGGGACAGGCCGGCGAAGATGAGGACGGGGGCGCGACCGCACGAGGCATTGTGAACAGCGGCACCGAGGCCCTGGGTGCCTACATCGACGTGGACAATCACACACTGAGGCTGTCCGGTCAAACGAGCATAGCCATCCGCCATGGACAATGCGACCATCTGCCGAGAGGGGTGGATGCGGGGTTAGTTGGATGCACAAAACGCGGGCCCACCGACGCCACCCGAGAGCAACCCTGGGGCATTGCAGCGGCACAGTAAGCGGTACATACCTCGTTTGGACAGGTGATGATCTTGGGGAACTGATCGGGTTTCTCCTTCTGGCCCTTGACCATGGCCTCTAGGATGGAGGGGTGATCGGAGCCCAGGTTGACGAAGACATGGCTAACGCCAGCCTGGTGAAGATGTTAGACAATTGACAAGAGAGCCGAGAGGAGGGCAGTAATACCCATAAAGCCTCGAAAAAGGCGAAAGATGCAGTATAAACCCTAATAATATCGTCAATATCAAAGTATGTAGAAGTATATCGGTCAAGCGTCCTCGGGAATGGAAGCGTACATGGCGGGTGATCCCGAGGCAGAGTCCCAGGGGTGTTGGTCAGTGGAGACAAGTAGAGAGAATGGTCCAGGAAAGATGGGATATTCACAAAGTGGAGGAAAAGGGTCCTGATAAAAGCTTCGCGGAAATCAGAGATCGGCCTCAACTCCGAACCGGACAGTCGATTATCCGGGTTAATCAGATGGACCCCCACGCCCTCTTGCATACATGCTTATGAATCACCCCCAAGTCGCACCTCTCCCGCTGCGGGGTTCACTGCCAGAGAGGGGAATTGAAGGCGATGTCGGCGAGAGACTACTCCGGTCTCTGGCAGTCGGAGTAGACTAATTCTCCGAGGCTGTGTGGGGGGAGATCGGGGGGTGAATTCCGTCGTCTATACCTGCCGGGTTAGGGCTGAGTCCATACATACTACTCAGGTACATGCACCCACCCTCACAAACTATATCGCATAACTACCCGGCCAGTTTGTGCTCACTATGCCCCATAAATACAGTATTGGCATCTGAAAAGTTCTTGGCCACGACCCTCTACTGGGTCCATGGCAGAATTAGTGTTCTGCAACATGCCCCAATGACGTCGATGCCCAGGTGGGCGCTGTCGTCACTCTTGTCGCAGACCCAGCACATATAGGCAACACCGATATGACTTGGAAATATTCTCAAGAGGACCTCATCTGGAAGTAGCCCCATAAACATCCCTTCTCCACTGTAATTGACAACAAACTCGGTCGCCCAGAGTACTGTCTGTTCAGATATTCCACTCGCATCCGCTCGGATACGTCATCCAAGAGCCATGCCAGAACCACACCCTATATCATCCAGGTCGGCCGAACATTCCCTTCTTAATTCAGTCTTAAAGCTCTCTGGCGCTGTACTCTCTCTTTGTGTTACGTCTGTATTCGTTTGGGTCGTGCGTCTGCCCACTAGCGACAACTATACCCGTCCCAGCATGCTTCCGGATCGAGTATATCGACTCTGTCGTGGAGACAAAACAGTCAGTTCTGAGCTAGCTAGTGATCCGACCAAGTCTCCGTCGGACCTATTCCAGCGATTATATAAACAAAAAGGACGTACGAATGATACCCCCCAGTCTCTAGATGCCGAGGAGGTTCAGAGAGCAACGGAATGCGGAAACTGGGGAGACATTAAACCCAGCAATCTTTTTCTCAAGGTAAACCATCTCCCTACGCTCTTGATCTACAAACTAATCTCAGATACCCAGATATACCACGATGCTCTCTGCACATTGGAAGAGAACCCAATGGCCGGCGTAGTCTCGCCTCCACTAATGGGCAGTCACGGCACTGTCCCCTTGACCATCGTTTCTCCCCTTCCTGACCTCTGTAGACACATGGCGAACTGCATTGTTCGTGCAGAAAGAAGTCTTCCTAGGGACCAACTTTTGGATTCACTCAGATTCGTCAACACTGATAACGAACGCACTTCGCGAACTCTCTCGCCAGGCAGGGAAGCGCGGAGAAAAGGTCGTCGTGAAAGTTCTATACGACCGTGGAGATCCACGACAAGCCTATGAAAACCATCTCAGTGTGCCGGAGAAATCATACATTGGCGGGAAGGTCCGTCTTCCATCCTCAGAAGAGATACCCAATATCGATATGCAAGTGGTCAATTATCATCGGCCGCTATTGGGGACGTTCCATGCAAAGTTCATGATTGTCGATCGCAGGGTTGCCCTACTGCAGAGTAGCAACATCCAAGATAATGATAATCTGGAGATGATGGTGCGATTGGAAGGCCCAATTGTTGATTCGCTCTACGATACAGCTTTAATCTCATGGGGGCGTGCGTTGCAGCCACCACTTCCGATGCTATCTACTCCAGGACGGAGCATACAAACTCTCCAGATTCAGACTCATGGACTGAAGGGGATGATTATGATTCATCTTTGGAGCAGCACACTATGAACGATCCGCATTATGACCCGGATCTCCAGGCAGAGACACTACGAGTCAACGGTTCAGTCCAACCACGGGAAGGCGAATCTCGAACCCAGGCAGTGACTCGACATTTAAGTATGTATTGCCCATGAGCCCACCATGCCATGTATCAAATATCTAACAATTTGTCTAGATACCACAATACAACCCGAAACGACCGGCGACGCCCCCAACAATGACCAAGACCCTCCAATGAAACCCTATACTCTCACTCCACCGCACAAGCCAGTTCCAATGGCGCTGGTCAACCGAGAGCCCTGGGGATGTAAGTACCCCTCCACAAGACTTCCATATATCTAGAATGTCGTTATCAAGAAGTGAGTCACTAACCAACCTAGCTCCAAACCATACATGCATCCACACCCCAAAACGAAGCCTGGCTATCCGCCATAAAAACGCAAAAGAAAGCATCTTCATCCAAACGCCCAACATGAACGCCGAACCCATCATCCAGGCACTCCTAGACGCAGTCCGTCGTGGCATCATCATCACCGCCTATCTGTGTCTGGGATACAATGATGCGGGCCAACTACTCCCGTTCCAGAACGGAACGAACGAAATGATCTCGAACAGGATGTATCGCTCCCTCAAGACGGCGGAGGAACGATCGCGTCTACGAATCCATAACTACGTGGGGAAGGATCAGACCAAGCCGATTCATAATAGTTTCAAGAAACGGAGCTGCCATATCAAGCTCATGATTGTGGACAATATGGTTGCTATTCAAGGTATTTCATCACCTTTCTCTACGAAGATATCATAATAGATAGCTAATCTTTATAACAGGGAATGGGAACCTGGATACCCAATCTTCTACCACAGCCAGGAAGTGAATATTCTCCTCGATTCCCCCTTGATCTGCCGAACTTGGATGGAAGCCATCAATCGGAACCAGAACACGGCGATCTATGGAGCTGTGAGTTCTGAGGATGGCTGTTGGCATGATCCAGACACCGGCAAACTGGCTCCTGGTTCAATTGGGGTGAATCCTGGACGATTCAGCTGGGCGAAAGGGATTTTCGGCGCTATACAACGGGTTCGGGGTGCTGGCGGGTTCTAGTCGCGGTATGTTTCTTGGATATATTGTTTCTTGGTGTGCTGTGCTTCTTGAAGCAATTATACCTCAGGTTATTTCAGTGTCTTTCGATTCCACGATGGTCTGGATAGTGTATAGCACTGTTATGTTCTATGTCATATTATGATTCGACTCCGACTAAAAGACCAAATATCTATCCTCCATCGAAGCAGACTCTGCGTAATTTTTGAAGGACAGTGCTGTAAATTTGAAAAGACGCCGAGGAAACTTCAATTGTATGAAGCCTTTGAGGGTTTAGAGCATAGGAATCACCCAGCCTTGCCGACACCTTGAAGAGTCAGGTACACATCGGTCCCCCATCCCCAAAGGCTCTGGGCAGCAATTCTGCCACCGAAATACTCTGCATACGCTCTACTCAACGGAAGACCGTATCCAAGTCCAGCAATACTGCTCAGGTGGCCACCGCTAGATGAGAGAGCATTCAATGCATCAGTATTGCCATTTTCCGGGATCTGCATGTCGTACTCGGAGAAAGTCGTAAAACTGTACGACCAAATATTCGGAGCAACATCGGGGGGTATACCCCCTCCTCTATCACGGATCCTGATGGTGATACTCTGGGATGAAGGCGACGAATACTTGATCGACTCATTGGCGTCCGCCGTACCAACAACGGTATCCATTTCGAATCCGACGTCTGAATCGTGCTGGTCCGGATCTCCAGTTGAGAACAGTTTGCCGTAGATCTGATCCTTGGGAACGTCCGGCGCAGCAGCGATGGTCACTTCAATCGGTTCGCGTTCATTGCCGTTCTCGATCACCGCCCTGAATGCATTCTTCAACAGTTCCGTAAGGATGTATTCCACATGGACGGGGACATGTGCGAACGAGGCATCCGGCTGTCCATCGATTATCAGACGAGGGCGCACGCCGTATTTCAGCTCACATTTTCCCCCACGAAGTCCTCGCACAGTTTGACGATGCGTGCCGGTTGTAGAGTGGTATCGATAACGCCATTGTAATTCGAAGGCGTGGGTGAGTGGGAGGGGTCTCCGTTTTCTTCAGTGCTCGGTTGGGAGGCAAAGTGGAGAGCGAGATGTTGCTCCGCGATTAACCGAGTGCCAATTCTGGCGCGCAGATGAGTATCTAGAAACCTCGTCACCTCGGTCGGGTCGATGTATTTCCGACACTCCAGGAATCCGCGGGCCAGGACGGGAATGGTGTTTGTGTGAGTGTGTACAAGGTCTGCGAGGACATCTGCGAACTGGTGCTCTTCTTCTAGGGTAGTCACTTGTCGCTTTTGCCAGGGAAGGAGTGTCGAGAGCGAGTGCAGGTAGTTGTTGTATATCTTCGACACGTGAGGGTTCGAAACGACGATGAAAGGGAGGTTCCGGAGGGCTTCAATACGGGACGCAAGTCGGGCGGGCAGTAGAGAAAGGGTAAAGTTTGCGGATGCGAGGAGGTCATTTTCCGATAAAGGGGGACGACCGTGTCTACACATAACAAGAATTAGTACAGGCTCGCGCGATTCTCCTAGAGCTCATTCCGACCCACTTGAGCAGGTCTGCGAGTGTCAGGGGGCGCCGACGACTCGCCGCCAAACGTGCGACCTCATCATTGGCGCCATAAGCAAAGGCATGCCGAAGTGGCCTTTCGGTCCTAGGCTGCGGCGAGGAAGAGAATCGGCAGGATTGAGAAACGACTGGGCGAGATGCAAGAGCACTATATCTGAGAGATCTCCTCGCCAATGGTGGGAGAGCCCTTGTTATAGCCATTATAGACACTAGCCATACTGCGACACACCAAGCGTCGAGAGAGGCAGTGAACGTAGAGTCCCCAACATGGTCGAGATCGGAATCCCGCCAAACGCTTCTCCAAGGGGACCCCTCACGTGTGCGCTAGGCTATTCTCGGCAAACGGAGGTGAATCCCCAACAGATGAGGTCATCGGCCTCCATCAGCCAGAATAAGAGGTGAAGACAACGTGGAATGTGGATAGTCGATTACTGTAAAAGCTTCTACAGGATGCTGCGCGCATACCCTCGGATAACACCAAGCATATTATTTCGATCTCGATGGTCGGCTAAATCAGGTTTTCGTTGATCACTCGGCATTCCTTGTCAGCGTGATACGATCAATATATATTGCAGGGCTGATTGCTCCTCACCACCATCCAACCACACCCACGCAATGACATCAGACAGAGACGACGGGAGCGACACACTTCTCTCCAAACAACATACGGAATAACCGGCTGCGATATACAGACGAAATCAATCACTTGGATCCAATGTAATGGTGTCCCTCCATCTTAGGTCTACACAAGAGGCTCAAACTTCATGAGATTCTCATACCATTCAAGGTAGTTCGTAATTCGTACACTCAGCAGGGGTTGTGAAACACACTATCGAGGCCAACTATTGACCCCAACTACCTCGATATCCACCCCTCCATCAACCGGTGCGGTATCTCGTCGTATCTGAATATTACCAGTGGAAGGCATTTACTGGATCTTCACCTCTCCATCCTGCTCGACATGAATGTGGTCGTCTGACTGAAGGGTATCGACGTGGTCATCCGGGTATTCGACACTAAGCCCGTGTCAGTGTCAGGATCTCGTAGACGGCTGCCTGTCGTCCTCAGGCGGAGATGGGGAGGATCTGAGGGTCTTACGTGAAGCCCTTGATAAGAGTGAATTCGTGCTTGATGACTCCTCCCTTCCCGGCGGCCGCATCCTTGGCCCTGAAGTAGGGTATATGTTAGAGATGATCAGAGAAGAGAGGGTATCAAGGGCTAAGGTGACTTACTCCTGCAACTTCTCAGGGGGCGAGTCCTTCTTCAGCGTAACCTGAACATGGGATATTAGTAACAAATATTTGATAATCCTGACCTCAGAAAGGGCGACAAACGTTGTAAAGAGGCATGATGTCTATGTGATATTTATCAGAACACGGCTTTGAATATGCAAGAAGGCTTGGAAGGCAAGGTGTTGATAGATGTATGCGAGGGTGAAGTGCAACAGGGATGGGTGGTTGTATGGGAGAGCGTGGGTGGTAGGGGGAAGGAAAAAGGGTCCTCAGGCGGGACAAGAGCGGTTTTATACTAGAGGCAGGTAACTACGACATCTTTGCGGGGTTGACTCAATCTCAAGGCTGATAAGGGAAATGTGCTACCTCCCCTGCTAACTTTACGGGTGGGAGGAGACCGGTGGGTTTTTGCCTTTGATGGTGTCTCTGCCTAGGCACCTGCTCCTGTAAGATCGCACCATCTTCTGTCAGAAATGATAGCCCATGGTTCTATTCAACTTAGTCTTGTTTAGTTAACTCTAAAGATGATGCCGGGGATTTCCGAGCGGCTCTGGCGGAATCCCCGATCTTCTGCAGGTTGACGATGGGGGGACGATTTAGTTTTGGTCCTAATCTCTCAAAGGTGGTCCGATCGTTCATGATCTACTCGCTGCCGAGATTATCATGGATCCTGTACATTGTCGGCGACAACCCTCATCCGAATGATGTGATGGCTTGAGGTGTGGTGTGGCAGTGCCGCGATGACATCTTGTTGACTTGCCTAATTCGGCCGATGACGAAATGCTGAAGGCGGGGCAGTCACGTGCCGAGATTTCTGAAACCTACCGCCTGAAGCACCGCCTGTATTATTGCCGTAGTTATTCCAAGTGAGGGTTGATCATTCTGTTTTGAATTGCTGAAGTGAACCAGATGTTTATTATTATGGCTACGACAAATATCATCCATAACCGCTCATATATCCTTCACGAATCCCACTTCAACAATACTGTCGGCTTGCAGACCGAGTGACGTGATCTTGGCACGCGTATTCTCCTGAGCCACAGAAACAGCCACAGCGCTATGGTCCGGGCAAAGTTGGCGCTCTTCTTGACTTTCATCTGCTCCTTGCCCGTAATGTAAATCACCCCATGGGCATACGCATTCTCAAGCATTTCTAACCGCCATTGCCCTTTCTTCTGGAGGTATGATTCTCAGACTCCCCATGCTCCGTGGCTTGCGCTTCAGCAAGAGACTGACTCGCTTCGGTGTCGAGGGAAGAAGTCGCCTTTGGTCTATCGCCGCTTTTGTCAAACATTCTGTGTTTCAGATATGTACGAATCTGCTCTGTGATCGTGTTTGCGAGATCCGGAGATATGATCTCGTCGTTATACCCGTAACGGACTACAAGACGGTAGCAATTCGGAATCGCAAGTTGTGAGACTGCATAGCGATCGTCCATGGGGACAGAAGGGCTTTCGAGTGGTCGAAGATGGAAGAACACAATAACCTCGGGCATCGACGTGAGCTTAAGGACAAACTGGCTGAACACTATCGGCGTAGTTTCTCCAGCTTTGTCGAAGAATATCCCAAGCCCTTTTGTGGTGGTCAGTGCAGTGCCACCAAATCGATCGGTGAGTCTCATTTGATCGTCGGAGCCCTTTGTAACAAAGTATCCGGTGGGGAATCGGTCTTCGGCCTCTGCCAGCCATTGCTGTTCTTTGCCGAATCGCCATAAGAGGAAAGCTATGGCGAGCACGCCGGCCAGCGCAATTGTAAACCATGCGCCTGTGGGGACTTTGGTAAGTGCCGCAGACAGATATGCTCCATCCATGCAGGCAATTACAAGCCAGGGCAGGAAGGCTATGAATGGACTAATTCGCCACACGAAAATGGCTACCAGGGTGACCATGCATGTGTCGAAGAAGGTGACAAACATGACACAGACGCCGTATGCATTTCCAAGAGAGGTTGTCTGAGTCGATCAGCATTCCGATTCATGATTGAAGTGAGCGTGTCTCACTTACATTGTTGTAGATTGATGCGACCAATATGGTTCCTATCATGAGGAGCCAATTTGCCAGCGGAATATACAGCTGACCATGGAATACGGTGGAAGTGTGGATGACTTTGATCTGTGGGAAGTACGACAACTTCATCACCTGCGCAAGAAGCTAGAGAACAGTCAGAAGTGTTCAATATTTCGATTCGTACGGCATACCTGGAAGGTTGCTGTTATAATTGCTTGTGAGGCAACAACAGCGGCCAGGATCGCAATGATCAAAGCAGGATATATGGTCCCAGGTGGTGCTGCATTGAAGAACGGGTTTGAGTACGCGTCTGGGTGAACACTGATAAATGCTGCCTGTCCAATATAAGCAAGGAGTAAACAAGGGAAAGTGTAGCATAGCCAGCTAAGACGGATCGCAGGAAGGCTGAATGCTCCCAAGTCGGCAAAGAGAGCTTCCACTCCTGTGAAGCAAAGAAGTATCCCAGACAGCGTTCTCCAGCCATGTTCCCCATGGTCAATCAGGTACCGAAAAGCATATCCCGGGTTGAAGGCGATGAACACGCCGGCATCGAACTTGGCCAGATTGTAGATCCCGAACACGGCATTGAAAGCGAGCCACACGATGACGATCGGCGCAAACGCAAATGTGATCTTCGTAATACCAGAGGCTGAACCAGGAATAGTGCGACGAGAATGGCATCAGTCACACCTATCACTGTTCCTTTAGAGATGTCCGGAGAAACAACCTTGATGCCTTGTACTGCCCCCAGAACGGACTGCGCTGGGGTAAGCAGTCCATCCGCGATGACCATGGTCACAGCTAACACTCCCATACCCTTGAGAAGACGCTTGGCTATCTTACTCGACTCGAGACCGTGGCGGGCATGCCTACTGGCACGATCGAGGTCACCGGTCAAATGTCTCTTTATCTGAACCATAGAGGACTCTCGTGGATCGCGATGGGTGATGTTCATCTGTAAACACAACAGTCAGATCTCGCCCAAGAGATAGAATAAAAGATTACAGAGAATGCCATACGTATCGACTGAGCAATGAATATGTACTGAATGTGCCGCCCTCTCCATCATTATCCGCATTGAGGATGATGACGTATTTCACCGTCACCATCATAGTCAAACTCCAGATGATTATGGAAAGGACACCGATGAGGTCTTTTCGCGATGGCGGCTCGGTAAAGGTAGACGAGTAGACATAGAGAGGACTAGTTCCTATGTCTCCATAGATCACACCAATAGATTGGTAGGCAAGCCATAGCAGCATTCGTCCTTTGAAGACCTGTAGGATGAGTTGGCTAAGCAGCGTCCGGTTGAAACAATAGGCATATGACATACCTGCTTTTTCTTCAAGTCTTCAGGTCGATGAAGATCTGGATCATCATCCGTTTCACTTCTAGAGTCTTTCGTGCTTCTTTGCCTGACAAGAGGGGAGGTCCATGGCCGCACATTGTAGATGCTGTCGTGACCCTGCTGCATCTCCTCCTTTGTATCATCATGGATGATGTGGACCCTTGCAGGGGTTGGGGATGCCATGGTGAAGACAAAATAGGGCCCCCTGTAGATCGAGGGTACTACCAGAGCTATAGCCTGGCAGGAGGAAAAGAAGAATTAAGTTTTAGGTGTGCATCCAACATGTGCCTGACCAGCTATAAATATCAGAAGGGAAGAGGCTCTATATAAGTCGAGGAACACTGTTTCTTATCTTTGCAACTCCACTTGATATGAGATCTCCTGAAAGACAAACGACAAACACAATGATGAAAAGATAAGCCGATGATGATGAAGTGACTCGCCGTCCAGGGGTCTTTTTCATAGGAGCATCTGGTGCCTCTCAGTGCCCTTCCGCTTGCGGGATTTGCGACGACCAATCAAGCCCCCAGCCATACTCGAGCTCCATCGATACCAGTCATCGTTGCTATCTGGTTGTGTAATATGATTTGGCGAGAATTAATCAGACAAGGGGGCAGTGAACATTGAGTCGAGTGGTCTAGACCTGACGGATATCAGCCGAGGTGGTTATAGGATTGGATGGGTGTGTCGGATTGGGGAGAGAACAGATGAGAAAATCCCTCTTGAACTGGAAGCCCTTAGCTTGACAGGGGCTGCTTTCTTTGTGATGGAGATATGTATAGTCCTAGCCAGGACAAAGCTACTGTACCTGCATACTTACTGAGATACGACTTTTATCCGGCGGTACGAGCAATCCAACGAAAGCAACTCGAACTACGAATTCAATCATCCCTCGAATGTTATAGCAATGTCGCTGACGTTAAGAGTGCCAGTGTGAAGATATATATTTTAGCTTTTGTTTGACTTCGGCCAGAGAAGAGCTACATACCAGGCAGTATATTCAAGAAACCCTTTCCTAGCAAGCTCATACCGAAAATTGCAACGTCCTAGGAAGATCTGCTGGCTCTCGCAGAGAACAATGTCAAAGGAAATCATGTAGTGCACGAATTTACATGTCATCGCGAAATATAGGCTCTATGGCGTATGGAAACTACAGAGATCTAAAGAACTGAAGTATTGTTTACCAGTAAAGACAACGTTGTACTTGCCACTCAATCCTCTTGTTCAAGTAGAAATGAGTGACCAAGGAGCTCGACAGGGAATTTCCGATCATCTGGAGGTTTCTGCAAGACTGACCAAAGGAAATCCGCCAGGGATTCTATGTTTTGTTGACCAAAATATGTTTGGAGTCTCTCGGCCATTCTGAAATAGTTTGTCAATGGATGATTTAACATACAACGATTCTCATCAGCCGTACAGCCAAACGATTCTAACGGGAAAAAGTGGTTCGTTTGTGGCCAACTGAAACATCTGCAGATGGATGTCAGACAGCAACCCCATGGAGTTACGCCTCCTGTAGGCCACGTACACATAGTACCGGGTTTTGATACTTGGGGTTCTCGATTTGAACTCTACATTTGTGTGAATAATACTGTGATATAGAAATATATAGATTATGTTGGGGTCACTTGAATCATAACGATCACTAGTCTTGACAGAGACGATGACAAGGAGATGCAGCCGAGATACCTTAAAGCACCTCCCAAGATCATACACCATCGTGGACATCCGTGCCAGAGGGTATAAGAATCCAGTAGCTCTTACAGCCCAACGTATCCCGAACCATCCTCGGTGCGCGAAGGCATCTTCATTCCGTGCATACCAGCATACTTGGGGGACTCGGGTTGCTTCCACCCTTCCAAGACCTTGGGATCAGTAAGCTTATACACTTCTACCCCAAGAGGTCGGGTCGTAGCACCCATATCTGCCTTTTCTTCCCAGCCCCACTGGGAGAGATCACCTGCATGACATTCATTAATGATACTTTCAGTACCAACGAACCTATACATACCTCCAGGGCACGCAGAGAGCGCACAAAGAACATCGACCTCGGCGAAAAATTCGAAATATTCGTTGGGTTTCGCCGGAGAGGTCTCCATGAAGTATTTCCCCTCCTCATCAAGACCAGTTACCTGGAACACGTTCAAGACGTCATGCACATCGAATTCCGTCAGACCGAAGGGTGTCACAGCCCGCGTAAGGTTGGAATGACAATGGAAGTCAAATGATTCTCCACCCATAAGCAAGTTCACGTATGGATCGCAACGTGTTCCCAGAAGGTCATGTACTCGTCCTCCCCACTTTGTGACACCGAATCCCGTCGTCCGCTTGCCTTCGGAATCCAATACAGCGTGTAGCTGTCCACCGCCGAGCGAGTCACCGGTAATAGTCACCAGAGGACGTAGGTACGGAAGGTTAGACCAGAGCCGATCGCCGACAGACACGTGGGAGGCATGGAGTTGACGGGTTCGCGCCGCCCACATTCGCTCGCGTGGGTTGTTTGCGTTCCATATGTTCAAGTCTCCTACCTGCGGACCTTTGGGGGTGGTCAGACGGCAGATATGCCCGGCGGGAACAGTCCAGGCTTGTCCAGAACACGGCCGAATCGTGAATGAAGTCTCCAATGCCCGCTGAGAAACATCGGAAGCTGTTTCTGAGATGGATCTGTATATTTGCGAGGTGGCATTAATTCCCGAGTCTGCCAGCGGTGTATATGCGGGCGGGGGCCGACGGTCTTGGGCCATTGTGTGAGGTGATTCTTGGTGTTGGTATACGACAGTGAAACCGGCTGGAAATACGGTAGCAAGTGCGCCCCTCCCTTAAATAAGTAGTAGCGACATCGGGGCGCGTCCGATAGCCAAACCCCGCTCCGTTGACCTCCAACTGCTCGGAGGAGCAAGACTGCTCCAAATCGAGATAGATAGTCGATACAGAAGATGGCGCGAAGGTGGATCCATTGTTAGCGGATGCTTTCTGGGCAATCGTCAGCGAGCTTCTTCCCCACACCGTTTGACATGTCGGTGATTAGCGTGACTCGGTATTTGCTTCAAGGTCTTTCAAGATAAGTCAAGTTCGAATTCAATAGAAGAAGGATATTGGTCGCATAGAAACCATAGTGAACTCTTGGTCAGCCTGGACGTCGAGAGGCAAGCTGTATGGCCAAGTTGGATGGCACGACAAGAAACGGCAGATTAGTATTGGCTGGTGGACATGTACCAGTCGTCTGGTCTAAAAGCCAGCTGCTTGCTGTTAAGATGGTTCTCTCCGGAAGAGATTCATTCTCATGGGAGACTGAACTTGCAGGGTGTTGCTGTTTTCAATGCTTGCGACTGTTTACCAGCAGATGGAGTTCTTGGCACTCATGCATGCGCTAGCTGGAAATGGCCGAGAGCGCTGGGTGGGGAAGTCACATGTCCGATAAGCTCAACCTCCTTCTGCCTGAGGCGCCAAGGCCGCAATCAGAAACTTTTTTTCTTGCGAGGAGATATCGGCGCGGAAGAACTTCCGGCCCGGCCAGAGGAAATAATAATTTTGGCGGAGCTACCAAGCAGTCGGCCTCCAGTGCATCACCGATTGCTCGACGTCGTTCCCCATATACACCTTCAAACGGACGAGAAGGGTTCGCAAGGGGTCATAGACCTCGCTCTTCAACATGGAGGATCAGTCCAACCGGTCGCACCGGCCCTCGAAGGAGAAGAAAAAGTACGATGGTATGTATAGCCCGCGCACCTGGAAAAGCTTCAGATGGATCCTCCGCTATGGAACAGCTGGGCTAACTCAGATTTTTCCTTCCAGGCCCCAACCCGAAGGCCTTCGCTTTTTCGAACCCCGGCAAGGGAAACCGACAGGGTGCGCGATCGCACGATGTATGCTTCTTCGACCCTTCTCCAGTTTGCCCGCCAACAAGCGCACTGACAATACTCGCTGAATAGATAAAAGAAAAACGTCTTCATGTGCCTTTGGTAGATCGCCTACCTGAAGAGGCCCCACCGTTGGTTGTTTCGGTTGTTGGGCCACCAGGCGTAAGTTTTGGCTGCGCAGCTTGAATATTCAAAAGGCGGGAGACAGTCTCTGACTGATTCCCTTTTCAACAGGTTGGAAAAACGACTCTGATCAAATCCTTGATCCGTCGCTACACGAAGCAAACTCTCAGCACTCCCACCGGCCCTTTGACAGTCGTGACCTCGAAACGGCGACGCCTGACCTTCCTCGAAACTCCCTCCGACTCCCTCGCAAGCATGATCGACACGGCCAAGATTGCAGACATCGTGCTCCTAATGATTGACGGCAACTATGGATTCGAGATGGAGACTATGGAGTTCCTGAACGTCCTCGCGTCCAGTGGTATGCCCGGAAACGTGTTCGGTATCCTGACGCATCTCGACCTTTTCAAGAAGCAGAGCACTCTTCAGGCTGCGAAGAAGCGCCTGAAGCACCGTTTCTGGAGCGAGCTTTACAACGGAGCGAAGCTGTTCTACCTCTCTGGCGTTGTCAACGGCCGTTACCCCGATCGCGAAATTCACAACCTCTCCCGTTTCCTCTCGGTGATGAAGAACCCTCGGCCCTTGGTGTGGCGCAACTCTCACCCCTACGCCCTCGCAGACCGTTTCCTGGACATCACACCCCCCACCGAGATCGAAGAAAACCCTAAATGTGACAGAACAGTAGCACTCTACGGATACTTACGGGGTACGAATTTCCCGGCCCAGGGAGCTCGAGTCCATGTGCCTGGTGTTGGTGATTTGACTGTCTCGGGTATTGAGAGTCTGCCCGATCCTTGTCCGACGCCGTTTATGGATCAGCAATTGGCCAAGTCCGGCAAGGGTGCCAAGCGCAGACTGGGTGAGAAGCAGAAATTGCTCTTCGCTCCGATGTCCGACGTGGGTGGTGTGCTAGTGGACAAGGACGCTGTTTACATTGACGTGAAATCGACGAGTTTCGATCGGGACTCAGATGACGAGGACAATGAGGACCGTGGACTTGGAGAGCAAATGGTCGTTGGTCTCCAGGGCGAGCGCAGACTTCTTGGTGAAGCCGATGGTGGTGTTCGCCTATTCCGCGGCGGTGAAGCGATTGAGAAAGATGGCGAAGGCGTCGGCAGAAAAAACAGAAGGTCTGTCCGGTTTATGGAAGGGGAGGGAGACGCGTCGCCTGAAGACGAGGACGAAGGGTTCGAAAGCGTTGACGAGGTCGAAGACGAGGAGGACGATGAGATGGAGCACGGCAGTGACGATGAAGATGTCGATGTCTCCACCCCGGCGGATTTCGAGACTAGCTTCAAGGAAAAGCAAAATGGTGATGCTCGTCAGGAGGAAGGAGATCTTGCCTTTGCCGACAGCGACTCTGACCTAGGCTCTATATCTTCCGTTGAGGACCAGGTGTTGGAAGATGATGAAGATGAAGACGAAGACGAAGAGGACAACGAGGATGAAGATGATGGAACCGTCAGATGGAAGGAAAACATGTCCGCCAACGCTAATGCTCTTCTTGCCAACCGACCCAAGTTCCGGACTGTCGACCTCTCGCGCATGATGTACGATGAGACTATTCCACCCACCGAGGTCATTCGGCGATGGACAGGCAAGGGAGAAGAAAACGAAGACGCCGGCGCCGAGGACGACGAGGATGAGCTGTTCAAGAAAGCCGATACGAAGAAAGACGATCTGTCCGACTTCCGTGCCGTTCCCGAATATGACTACGAACAGCTTGAGCGGAAGTGGCAAGACAGCGACATGATCGAGTCTCTACGAAAGCGGTTCGTCACCGCCAAATTGGGCGGAGGCGATGACGACGATGATGAAGATGGAGACGATGAGGATGACTACGAGGATGACGATGGAGATGGCTTCGAAGATCTGGAGACTGGCGAAGTGTTTAATGGTCTGTCAGATGACGAAGGAGATGCCGAGGAGGCCAACGATGAAGAGCCCGCCGATCTGGAAGCCGAGCGTGAGCGTAACGCAAAGAAGAAGGAGGAATTGAGGCTGCGCTTCGAGGAAGAAGACCGCGAAGGCTTCGCCAACTCGAAAGACAACGCGCGAGAGGGTGGCGGAGGTGATGTCGAGCACGAGTTTGGTGAGGATGAGTGGTACGACCTGCAAAAAGCGAAGATGCAGAAGCAACTCGACATCAACAAGGCCGAATTCGACAACCTCGATGCTGCCTCAAGGGCTCGGGCAGAGGGTTTCAAGGCAGGCACATACGCCCGTATCGTCCTGGAAAAGGTTCCCTGCGAGTTCGCCACCAAGTTCAACCCGCGTTTCCCTGTCATCGTCGGTGGTCTGGCTCCCACCGAGGACCGGTTCGGCTATGTCCAGATTCGAATCAAGAGACATCGCTGGCACAAGAAGATCTTGAAGAGCAACGATCCATTGATCTTCTCCCTTGGGTGGCGTCGCTTCCAGACCATTCCGATGTACAGCACGTCGGACAGTCGGACACGAAACCGTATGCTCAAGTACACCCCCGAGCACATGCACTGCTTTGGTACCTTCTACGGACCCCTGGTTGCCCCCAACACCGGTTTCTGTTGTGTGCAGTCTCTGTCAAATAAGGCGCCTGGTTTCCGAATCGCTGCCACTGGTGTGGTACAGAACGTTGATGAGCACACCGAGATCGTTAAGAAGCTCAAATTGACCGGTGTTGCGTACAAGATCTTCAAGAACACCGCGTTCATCAAGGACATGTTCAACTCCTCGCTCGAGATTGCCAAGTTCGAGGGCGCGTCCATTCGCACCGTCTCCGGTATCCGTGGTCAGATCAAGCGAGCCCTGAGCAAGCCCGAGGGATGCTTCCGTGCCACCTTCGAAGACAAGATCCTCATGAGTGATATTGTCTTCCTCCGCGCATGGTACCCGATCAAGCCACACCGGTTCTACAACCCCGTCACGAACCTACTCGACTTGGACGAGGACGCTACCGGCGATGACGGCTGGAACCGCATGCGTCTCACTGGCGAGGTTCGTCGCGCCAAGGGCATCCCCACGCCCCTGGAGAAGAACTCGGCCTATCAGCCCATTGAACGGCCGACCAGACATTTCAACCCGCTCCGCGTGCCCCGCCAGCTGGCTGCCGAACTTCCGTTCAAATCCCAAATTACGAAGATGCGCGCGCACAAAGACCAGACCTACATGCAGAAGCGCGCAGTCGTCCTGGGTGGCGAGGAGAAGAAGGCTCGCGACCTCATGCAGAAGCTCACCACGATGCGCAACGACAAGCAAGCCAAGCGCGCCGCGAAGCAAGAGGAACGCAGGAAAGTCTACCGTGCCAAGGTGGCCGAAGGCTTGGAGAAGAAGGCAGCTCGCGAGCGCAGAGAGCGCGACGATTACTGGCGCCGCGAAGGAAAGAAGCGCAAGAACACGGACGAGGAGGGAGGCGGAGGCAGAGGAAAGAAGCGTCGCTGATCCTGTTCATGTATCTGGTTCTTGGCTTGTTTTGGTTGCCTTTCTTAGTGGTTGTGTGGTCCGTGTAAAAAGCTTGGAGTATAGAATGAGCTTAGCATTCAGTAGATTGAGTATATACCCATCCACAAAATGGAGTTTCCATGTATAAAGCAGAGCTCTTTTGGTCTACGCTACTTTATCCGTTGACTTTTTACCGATTGGCAAAAACTCAGTGCTTTTTTTTTGGGCTCGATCCCTGATACTGTTTCTGTTATACGGTCAATTGACTGAATGTTTATGCTTCCATGGAGACAGCGGAGCTCAAAACGGTCATACAACCAGGTAACGCCATGGGTATGAAGTGCCTATGAGCGGGATGGGTTAGGTAACCGGGTAGTATAACTATCGCAAGACCATGTGTAGTAAGTCTAGAACATCATCAACCATATGTTATCACCGTCTTGCCTTTTGACATGAACCTCATTTTGCGCCCTTTCTACTGGGCTGATCTCACCTTGGCCACTTCTATACCAGGTTCTGAAAGGTTCTCAAGTTTGCTTCGCGGTATACGCAAAGTACTCCGGGGGAGGATCACCTGATCAAGGTGGTCGTGTGCGGCTTAAACCAGGTCGGTCTTCAACGATATTGAGTGGTGATTGGAGCCTCGACTACACACTAAGATCTCTTGTCGCTTGGGAGATACTACTTATCTCTGGGCAGAAGTGCCAACACTTGAATGGCAGATCTCAATCCAGGCCAAGCGAGATTAGCGTGATGGGGCGATTTATCCTACCCACTTGACTCTTGGCGAACGAACCCCTTGGAAGCTGAATCGAGAGGCTATTGCTTTGTTTATGATATCACATATGTCCATTAAGTCTACCAACATGGCCACGAAACCCAATTCGAGCAACCCAAGCCTTAGCACGAACCTGTCCGCATTCTTGTCTGGCAGTCAGTGTATGCTTGGGAACAACACACTCCCAGGATCCAATGCCATGCGTCCGTCTCGTATCAGCACCGATTAGCTGCTCCCTAGCGCTGCATCCCTGCCGCATTGGCTCCAGTTCGTCCGGCAGAGTTTACGATCCATCGATTAATCGGACCAATCACACTGTGTTGCGCCGTCCCCCGCGTTTTCCTGCCGCAAAAACATGAGTCGAATGACTCGATGTGCAGTGGGTTCAGCCGCCTTTATAAGGGGCGAGATCTCGCTCCGTCCCTGAGTTGGTTGTCTTTGCATGCGAATTCTCCCCTTTCCACGTTGATCGGAGCACCATTGTCGCGATGGACAAGGTCGATCTCAAGTCGCAGGAGATCTCGGAGGAGTTTCCGACGGAGAAACATGAAGGATTCGTGGCGACTTTCTCGCCGGAGGATGAGAGGAGAATCGTTCGGAAGATTGACTGGAAGTGAGTTGACCCTGACCCGCTATTCGCTGTCCCCTGCCTGAGTCAATTGCTGATATAGCAGTCTGATGCCATTGTTGATTATCTCCTACGCGGCGCAATTCCTGGACAAGACCAGTTTGTCGTACAGTGCCATTCTCGGAATCAAGGAAGACCTGGTATGTGATTGCACGGTTACTCATGCGTTCTTCGCTGACAGACATAGAACCTCGTCGGTCAGGAGTACAGCTGGGCCTCCAGTATCTTCTACATTGGCTATCTTGTCGCCTCCTACCCGATCTGCACGGGTTTTGTCAAGTTCCCACTGGGCAAGTATCTCAGTGTACTTATGTACGTCGCTCGCTTTCTATCGCATGCCCTGTGGTAAAACCTCATTTGATATTGTTTACAGATTCTGCTGGGGAATCGTCCTCACTTTCCATGCCCTTGCATCGAACTATGCAAGCCTGATGGTCCTGCGAACCTTCTGGGAATCTTCGAATCAGCAATCAGTCCCGGTTTCTCCCTAATCACCGGCATGTGGTATACCCCTAAGGAGCATGTATCGCGACACTCGGTCTGGTTTTGCGGCAATGCAATCGCAGGTATCATCGGGTCGATGATCTCTTACGGCATCCTCTATTACCCTGGAGAATTCGCAAAGTGGAAGGTGAGTCGCTTGAACGAGCATAAGAGGTTGACTGTCTAACAATTTTCCCCGGGCATAGATTCTCTTCCTAACCTTCGGACTACTCACCGTAGCCTGGGCAGTGGTCCTGTGGTTCTTCCTCCCCGACTCGCCACAAAACGCCCACTTCCTGACCCCCGCGGAGCGCGAGTTCGCGTCCCTGCGACCGAAGAAGTTCCAGCGCACGACGCAAACGAAGAAATGGGATAAGAAGCAGTTCACAGAAACCATGACCGACGTCAAGGTGTGGTGGTTCCTGCTTTTCTCCTTTGTTATTTGCGTTCCGAACGGCGGCACCACGAGTGTATGTAACCCTTCTACTCACTCCCCATACCTAAAAGACCCGTCATCGAACGCTTAGTTCTCGACTCTAATCGTCAACGGCTTCGGGTACGACGTGTACAAGACCATCCTCATGGGCTTACCGGCCCCTGCATTCCAATTCGCCACGGTCGTGTTAGTCGCCCTAGGCACCACCTACATCCGAAAATCCCGGCTCATCGGGCTCGTCTGCATCTTCCTGATCGGCATTACGGGCATCCTCATGATCAAGCTATTGCCCGAGGAGCAGCGATTGACGCGACTGGCTGGCTTCTGGCTCGTGACGGCGATTGCGCCCGCGTTCCCAGTCATGATGTCCCTGTTTGCGAGTAACACGGCGGGCTTCACCAAGAAGTCGACCACGGCTGCGATCATCTTTGTAGGATACTGTGTGGGGAATTTGGTGGGACCGCAGTTTTTCAAGGCGGATGAAGCGCCTAATTATACAGTGAGTCTGGGTTTTCATACGTGTCTGTACGGGGATCAGGGGTGGTGGGTTTGCTGACGTTGTTTTTAGACTGCGTATACGACTATCCTGATATGCTTCGCGATTGCGGTCGTCATGCCTATTATGTTCCGTGTTTATCTTGCTATTGAGAATAAACGACGGGACCGTGAGCAGGGAACTCATATCGAGGCTGAAGAGACTCGGATGGTTCATCTGGACACGGATGAGAGTCTCGAGGAGGTCGATGAAACTGACATACAGAACCGGAGCTTCAGGTATATTCTGTGAACAAGTTGGACCGTTCTGATGTCCATTGCACACTTTGTTGTTATATACTTAATTTTTTTTGAATGTGACTTTGAACCTATGAACTCAATCATCTCGATGAGCGCGGATCCATGTAAATGAAGCGTATTTGTTGCACGGAATTCCAGGGTTGATATCGTATCGTCAGAGCCACAAGCATAATAGGAACAGCATGTTAGATTACTATGGCAGTTGCTCAGCACATATCTATGTACCATATCCCCTGTAGATCTACAGTCTCCAACGAAACGCCGGATGTCGCCATTCCAGATCCTCCACCTGCTGCGGCGTCAACCCATCAAGGACCTCCCCAGCCCTATCCCTCTTATCACGCACTCGATTATCATGGAGCATCCACACCAACAAACCACAGAAGTCACAAACGCAGTCGTCCCCGTCGCCAGATTCAACCCATTACCAATCCGATAATCCGGTCCATCAAACGGTAAGAAAGACCAAGTCGAGATCAACCCCCCAATATTCCCCATCATAACCGTCATCCCAATCGCCGACGCGCGCGCCGTATCCGAGACCACATTCGCCGCAGAATGAGCATTACACAGCGGTCCAAGCGGGAACGAGCCACTGGCAATAAGGAATGTGGCGCCGTAACGCACGCGCGGATCACGACTCGCGAGAAACATGATGTACCCGGCCATCATCAACACGGGGGTGACGATGAAGAGGACCATGCGACGGTCGAGTTTCCAGCTCAGGTACGGGAAGAACAGTGTGAAGAATCCGCCGACGATGTAGGGAGGGACCGTGTACAACTGCTGAGAGATGACGGTATGATCCGGATAAATCGTTCTTACGATTGTAGGTGCGAAGAACGCCAGACCTTGGACGGTCACGTTGGCCAGTAGCATGATAAACGACGTGATCTGGGTATTTGGATTGAAGATCCCGCGTAGGGTTTTCTTCGTGTCGAGCTTGTCCAGCACCTCCGTCACCCCCATATCTTGTGTCTCCGATCGAATGCGCGAAATAGCCAGATCTTTCTCCTCTGCTGAAAGCCAGCGGGCCGTGTCGGGACGGTCCGTCAGAGTTACGAACGCCAGCAGCGCAACACCAACGGTGATGATGCCTTCGATCGCGAAGATCATGCGCCAGCTTGTCAAGTTGCCAAAGGAAGGGAGCTTGAGAATCGCAGAGGCGAGAAGTCCACCGAAAGCCCCGCTAGAGGGGCCATTACGATGAAACAACGCTAGTCGGAAGGCGAGTTCGCCCTTCTGTACCATCGAGAGAGATAGTAGGAGATGCCGGGGAGCATTCCGGCCTCGAAGATTCCGAGGACGAAGCGGACCCCGGCTGCGCTGGAGAAGGTGTGCACGAACGCGGTGCAGATGGACATGAGGCCGAATCCGAGGGTCAAGGCTGGTAGCACCCAGCCGGGTCCGAGCCATTTGCAGACGATGTTGGAGGGGATCTCGAAGAGGATGTAGGAGATGTAGAAGACTGAGAGGAGAATGTTGTAGTCGTAGCCTGTCATGTTCAGGTCTTTTCGAATCCGGCAAGCTTTGCGTTGCCTGGAGAGTCGGGGGTTAGCATGGATCTCCGGATTCTGATACTGGTAACTTCACCGATATTTGCACGATCGATGAAGCAGAATAGGTACATTAGTGACACGGTAGGAACGATGTAGAGGTCGATCTTCCAGCGCAATCGAGCTTCCGCTGCCATGTCAATGCCAGGGTCGTCTTGAGATCTATATATACGCAGCTGTCGTCAGCGAGAAACCAACACAGAGCCGGTGGACACAAACTTATTGGGCCCAGAAGCTGTCAGGGCAGCATGGCCATGCTCTACAGCTCCATCAATATGGTATGAAACAGCTTTGTCTTCTGACATGGCGACTACTGCGATTAGAGCACGCTTACCACCGGAATGTCGAACGGGAGATCAATGAAAGATGATGAACTGGGGTTGCTCATATTGCTGTCTCAGTAGGATCAAACAGGTTATTTCTTATATAGTCATGAATGAATCCACCGGGCTACCCCATGGGGTACCATGGGGTACTCTGCGGAGAAGGGAACCACTTTTCATCTCCATACATTCGAAGCCAGACAGCCCTTGGCATTTTCCATGGTATGGGGCCAATGAGGGTAATACGAAAAATAGATAAGGAAACAGACTCATACGAACTTCAAGTAGCCCCATTGAGCACTTATGGCTTCGTTGTATCGTCCACTCCATGGTATCCAAGACGAGACCTGAGGGGGTGGGGGTGGGGGTGGAAGGCCAAGATAAACTCAAAGCTCTACAGCGGCTGTTGTGGCAGTGTTTCATTCCGCGAGACGAAAACCGTTTGGCTTTCTCCGGTATATTTCATCCTTCCTAGCATTCGATCGAGGCATGGGATTTGGTCAGTAGAGTCTAGTCTCAACGCACGAAGGCAGTTATGTCTAGATTACACGAGATATGTATACAGTGACCTAGAGATAGTACTTCCATCCACTAGTTCTCCATATCCGCAACCATCTTATCAACAAGCTTCCCGGTAAACTCCCACAGAAGAGAAGAGTCCTGCACATGGAAGGCAGCCCCAGTCCAGAACGTGTTCTGCTGTCCCTGAAGGGAATTCAGCTTCCGATAGAACCCCGAACGGATCGCGCTGGGCGAGACATGGAGCATATACGGTGCATGGTCACTGTACCTCACGACCTCCGGTTCCGGCGCGGTCTCATCTCCACCGGTGTTCCGCAGTGCACTCGCGAATTGCAAGACGTCGTCAATGACCGTCGCATCGGGTACGCTGTGCGTTGCACCATAATCGATTATGTATAGTTCGGGACTCGTGTACCATAGATTCGATAAGGGGACGGAAGCGAGGGCAATCCAAATGCAGCGTCCGGGTCAACGTTCTGATACGATGTGGTATTTGCAGGTAGGCCTGGGATGCGAGTGAGGACTGCATAGTAGCCTAACATGGCGGAACTGCTCAAACAGGCTTTTCTCCAGTGCGCTCATATCCAGGGCCTGGAGATTCGATGGCAGTGGTGGAGCCGAGATTAGGAGCCGCTTTGTGTGCAGGAGTTGGTGTCCGGTCGGTGTCTTCACGCAGATCTCGACACCTGATTCGTTTCGTTTGATATATTCTGCTTGGGCAGAGAGGAAGACGTCATTCTTCAGAATGCAAGCGGCATCATATATTTTCTGGGTTTTTGAGGCTGGTCCAAATCGCGCCGGTCTCAAGTTCTTGCTTGAGCGTGATACCCAAGGTCTTTACGACGTAAATCGTCGAAGACTCAGGATGTCGCCGAATCCCATCCGAAGAGGATATACGAGTTCATCATATCCGTACTTTGTGACAAACTGCCCGAATGGAAGAGCCAGATCGTCAGGGACTGGGTCAGGGAGGTCGTAGCCCGCTTCCAGGTAGGGAGCATGCAATCTGTCAACCAGAGAACCCAACAAAGTCGAATTGAACCCAGTGCTTATTTCTTCGTCCGAGACTTTTCTTCTATCGTTCATGTCAAACAACAATCTGCCGCCTCGCTCCGCCACCGGAGATTCCGTGGTGTATGGAACATCAAGCCGGTCCAAGAAGTTCCGGACAGCTGGGATGTTCATATATTGATTCACCCCGTGGTCGACGGCTGTTCCAGAAGGATCGATGTATGTATCGGTATGCCCGCCTAGCAGCTCGTCTCGCTCAATCACCGCCACCGTTTTCCCAAGGTCGCGAAGCTTGATGGCGGCGTATGATCCTGAGGCACCACCTCCGAGGATGGCCACGTCCCTGGTGATCACCTCATCGCTACTGCAGGAGAAAGCTGTCACAAACGGAGAGGCAAATAGAGCGACGTGGATTAATTTCGGGAGTAACATTTTGGCTTGGACGATTGTCAATCAGGTGAAAGTTGGTAGTGTGGTATAGTCGGCATTGACTCAGGAATCTAAGGGTATGTAAAAGGGGCAGCAGCAGAGGTTAATTTGAATAAGTCCAATTCTTAGGTTATTGAGACCTTTCTATGTGTACGGATCCATATGGGGAATATATATAGATATGCGCAAGGTCCAGGTGCAAGGGGCGTCAATAAAATGGGTCCTCATACCGAAATAGGGCAGCATATGTGATCCACTCTCAGCTCCCATCCTGTTTCCTGCCCATATGCCGGTCTGGTCAAGAAGTATCTTGTCGGAAATCCTGACAGTCTCGTTCTGTGGTCATTCTTACCTGCAGCTTCTGACACCTTCAGTATGTCTATATCCAGCAGCAGTGTGGACACTGCTGTCCGTACCAGCATGTCCGTCCATTCCCTTTTGACTGCCGAAAAGGACTGATAACAATGATCTTCGCCAATTTCTCACCAATCATTGCCCAGATGTATTTTGGGTACGCACCGCGCTACGAACCGATCTACAGCACAGGGCTGATGATCATCAGGTAGTATCTGTCAGTCGCTGTTTTCTCCACCAGAGTAGGGTCTGTACTCCACCTGTGCCTTTCTGAGAACTCTCTCAGCGTATGGGCTTTAAGCATCGTGGTGGAGAATACGCTAACATTGGTGGTGGGCGATTTCTAGTTCCCCACGTTAAGCTGCCAGTCGCATGCAAGACACTAGAGATTGCTTTGTATCTTGCAGGAAGTCAAATATTCGCAAGTTTTGTGATTTTCACTATTGGGCATTTTTATGAGTTTGTGGCCTCGAATGTAGCGCTAGTATGGGCCTATACGAGCCAGCAGATCCCAAATGTCCCGCTCCCCGCAGACTCGCCATTGCGGTGGGCAGTTGGAGATGATGGAATATGGAGAGACGAATGATGAGGTTTCGAGTCGCTGGGTAAATCCAACCCAGTCTATCTCATCCTCCAACGGCGAACTACTGGAAACATAATTCCGTTTCCAACAGGCGCTACCAGGGGCATATAGGCGTGCCACCGGAAGCGGACTCACCAGGATGGATCGGTGTGGCTGATTTTAAGCTGGCAGGATTGGACTCCCGGCACGCCCTCTTGGGATTAGGGAGTCGCTAATTGGCCCCTCATCCTCTGTCTGGATGGCAGGAATGATCAGTCTGGTTTAGCCGATCAGAGTTTTTGTTTTCTACAGTTCTGCATTGTCTATGTGCGTTTCAGTGAGTCTCGCGTTGGGAGTCTTCTGTGAATAGTAGGAGTGTGTGAGGCCCGCCGCCCAGGAATACAGTCTGTATGAAGTCGGGTGGGGTACAAGTCCTAGTCTTCTCTATGGAAGGAAAGTCTTTGCTTCTGCTGGTGTCTTGGCAGGCAGCCCAGAAAAGGGGTTCTTGCTGAGAACTTGGCAGTGCTTGGTGAATGCTTAGCTGGGGATAATCTCACAAAGTTTCCCAAACGTTTGCTATATGCTACTGTTCATCTTTCACAGGAATCCATCTTCCGAGCTGCACTGGTCGACATCGACAGACAAGGTCAAAGGCCGACAAGAACGCTAAGCAATGTAACCTGGCGCCGACTAATTCCTCCAGCTGCCAGCTAAGAGCATCCAACCAACCACCCGCTACGCCGAATATAGCCTCAGGTCATCTGGGGCCCCGCATCTCACCCCCAGGGGCCCCCAGACCAATGGGGTAATTTGTCGGGGCCAACTTCGGGGCTAGCACGCAGTGGGCTGAATTCACTGCGCAAGGTCATCGTGCCAGGGCAAGGTCAAGCTTTTAGCGCATGCAAAGAGGAAACCCCGGCAGGCCACCCGAGGCCACGCGCATTCACTGGGAGGAGCTGAGGAGCTGAGGAGCTGCCTTTAAAAACTGCCCCCGCCCCCGCGTCTCGTCCCTCTTCCTTCCTGCTGGTACTCCACTCCATTCCATTGCATTGACCCCGTCATATCGCAATGGCTCTCGAGAAAACCTCCACGGAAAGCGTTGGACGACCGGATGGTTCGCCTCCCAGCGAAAAGGCGCACATCCAGCAGGATGAGATCCTGACCAACTCCGATCTCATGCACAATGCCTTCGATGGCGAGAACCGCGAGCATGAGATGGGCGTGTGGGAGGCAGCCAGAAGTATCCCTGGGCTTGTTTTTGGGCGTTCGTGATGTGCTTTACCATTGTAAGCATAAGTAGCGTCATCTTGTCCGATGTTGTGCGCAATGCTGATCTCTCCAGGTCATGGAATCGTTCGATATGTTCTTGAATACCAACTTCGTCGCAATTCATCATTTCCAGAAGGTCTATGGTGTCCAGACGGGGCCTGATTCCTATACCATCCCCACTCGCTGGCAGAGTGCCCTCTTCCAGGCTGGACAATGCGGTGCTTTCGTCGGTGTGTACATGGCCGGTCCCATCACCAACCGTCTGGGATACCGCTGGACGACTCTGTTGGGCCTCGTTCTGATGAATGCCACCATCTTTGTTTCCTTCTTTGTATGCGCTGTCTCCCTTCCTATGGGGCGCACTCTCTGACATGATGTATCAGGCCAACTCGCTCACCCTCCTCGTCGTCGGACAAGCTTTGGAAGGTGTCCCATGGGGCTTCTTTATTGCCAACTCGCCTGCCTACGCCAGTGAGATCGTTCCGCTCCCCCTCCGTGCCGCCTGTACAGCCACCCTGCAGATGGGTTGGTCCATTGGCTCCATCATTGTCGCCGGTGCTACCTATGCCTACAATGGGTTGGACAACGAATGGGCCTGGCGTGTGCCGCTTGCCTTGCAGTGGATCTTCCCTGTAAGCTACCCACCTCGAGATTGACGATCGAGAAGCTCTCGCTAACCCCTCAGACTCCTCTTATGATTTTAGTCTTCCTCTCTCCCGAGTCTCCTGGTGGCTAATCCGTCGTGGACGCAAAGACCAAGCACTTCGCTCCATCAAGCGGCTCGGCGCGAAGACCGAGGACGAGGCTCAACAGTCCCTGGCCATGATCGAGCGTACGGTCAAAATTGAAGAGCAGACAGGCGGTTCTCCCACCCTTCTCGATCTCCTCAAGGGCACGGATCTGCGCAGAACTCTCATCACCTGTTTAGTCTACGCGTCGCAGAACTTTGCGGGTTAATCTGATTGCCAACCAGGCCACCTATTTCTTCGAGCGTAAGGAAGCTATTCCTATTCCCTTGTCTATATTCGAGACGACCACATCTGACACCGCACATAGAGGCTGGTATCTCATCTAACAGAGCCTTCCAGCTCAATTTGATTACACCTGTCTCCAATTCGTGGGCAATATCCTCTCCTGGGCGCTGACCGCCTGGTTCCGCCGCCGGACGGTCTTCCTCTACGGCACCGCCGCCAACATCGTGTTCCTGTTCGTCCTCGGTATTTGCGCCTCTGTCCCTCAGAGCGACAAGACAAACTACGCTCAGGCCTGTCTCGGTGTCATCATCTCCTTCGTGTATGCCTGTGCCCAGGGACCAATCTCCTACACCATCATCGCGGAAACCTCCTCCGTGCGTCTTCGTGCGCTGAGTACCGCCGTCGGTCGCTCGGCCTACTACATCACTGAGATTCCGATGATCTACCTCGCGTCGCAGATGCTCAACACCACTGGATGGAACCTTGCCGGAAAGTGCGGTTACGTCTGGGGCTGCACTGCTCTCGTTGTCTGGGTGTCGGCTTACTTTGGCCTGCCTGAACTCAAGCACCGCTCGTACCGTGAGGCGGACATTCTGTTCAACCGCAAGGTGTCGGCTCGGAAGTTCCAGAAGACTGTCATTGGTGTCGAGGAGAACGAGTAGTGGGAACAGTTGTTGTCTGGCACTGTTCAAGACATGCATAGCTTGTTGTTCATCGATAGTTCCTTGTAATTATTTCAGTATGCCATATACTACTGAGAAATGTTCTCCATCGGCTTTACCCACAGTCGAATTAGAGATTATACTTCCTCTGCTCAACTCCTTCTAATCAGCTGACGTACAGTACTCATGTGAATCACACCACCTAGTCGAGCTTTCTCCTGCAGAATAATCCGTAGTAAATCTTTGATACCGGGGTCGGAGATATTACCCTCGACCCAATCCCGATGTATCGCATCCGACGTCTCCATCCCAACCACAAACAACGCCCACTGAAACCGTTCCAGGAGCTGCACCGGTCCTGCCGCAACGGTCTTGTAAGCGACCGTCAGAAGCGCACTCTGCGCTTTTCGTAGCTCGGAGTTGACGGGTGTACTGCCAAAGCCATGTGTCCTAGCTCGGTGGAGATATACACGAAGCGCGTAGAAGACGGTGGCTGTGACGTAGGCCATGAGAGGGAGACTACTGATGCTGGCATTTTCTTCGGCGAGGAGACGAATGAACGAGACATTCTGGGATTCGTTAGTACTGGATTCTCGGTCTCAGAATGGAGATTTAATCGGCGTAGAGCCAGACACACCTGTTCTATATCCTGCAACCGCTCTCGCAGACTCCGGTCCAAGTTGTGAGAATCCGCGACCTCCCCCTGACTCAAACAATTAATCTCCTGATGCAGGACAATCAAATCAAAATATACATCCAATACACAACTATGACTGTGATCATACTCCGCCAAATACGTCAGGTCACCAGCCCCAATCCCAACCCCGACCACCGGCCAAGCAAACGGTATCCGCGAAATCTCCCACAGAGCCCGTCTCTTCTCCGGCATCATATCCACATAATCCGCCAGAGTACCCCCACACCCGAAAAAATTACAAAACCCATCCCGATCGTAGAGATAGATGAGAATCCGCGCAAGGAGGATCTGATCCGACACCGCCATCGCCAAATACGGCAGATTGGTGAGAGGCGGGAGGAGGTCGCCCAGACCACATACCGCGTCGATGGTGTATTTGCGCAGGTAATTGCGTATCGTCCGACTGAGTTGGACTAGTTTCCCCGGGTTGAGGCGGTCTCGTCGCATCCAGAAAAGATATATGTAGAGGAAGGAGAGCATGATGTTGAGGTGGTCGGTTGGGGATGTAGGGGCAGGGGTCGGAGTAGGAGTAAGCGTGGTGTGAATGTCGCCCATTTGTCGTTGGAGGAGTGCAGATCCACGTCGGTAGTGGGTGCTTGATTCGCGCGATGGGGTTGATTGCTTTGTTTTGTAGATTTCGAGTTCGTTGTGGGAGACGGCGAGGAGGAAGTGGAGGGCCATTTGGCGGTCGAAGGCGCGGTGGAGGAAGAGGGAGTGTGCGGAGCGGGAGGCGTCTTGGGTGGATTTTAAGGGGGCGAAGATGGTGCTGTGGAAGGAGAGGGCTTGCATATCTTTGTGGCAGAGGGTGGTGTCTGTTGGGAGGGTGGTTGTGTGTAAGAGGGTGTTTGGGAGGTTCGTTTGAGGTGTAGCTGGTTGCCATATGGCTGTCTGCTGTGGAGATGGTTGAGAGGTCGCTTCTCTTGAACACATTGTGTCCATTTCGAACGCATCTAGGTTGATGGTTGGGCCTGAGGACTGGCCTATGATATCCCATAGTGTTGGATTTTCTGTTGGCTCAGGCCCTGAGGGACTGCCTCGTCGGGGACTCGGTTGTGCCTGAGGGAGCGCAGTCTGAGATGCCAGGGTCAAGACAGCGACTTCTCCGTTGCCTCGCGCCTGTTCTGTCGCTGTCTATGCATCTAGGCCGGATTGACTTTGGATTCCAGCAAAGACGGTCTTTGATCGGACCATACCCTCGCCTCCGCTCTGTCAAGGAGAGTCGAACAGCAGGCCATTCACAGCACAATCTAAGACGATCACATCGGTGACAGACTGGACGTCGCTCATCACACTTCACCGCTTGGTAAGACATGTTTGGCAGCCTGGTCGTAGTTAATTCAATGAGATCTTTCGACTATGGCAGCAACTCACCATTCTTCGACCGCTTCCCGCGCTCTGTGCGTGGTCGACGAGGTCTGGGATTGTCTGGGGCTGGCTGCGACATGGATCTCGAGCCGACTGAGCTCTTCAGTAGGGACTGAGAGTAATAAGATGGACATCCTCGGATATGTCGAGTGGGGAAATGTATGGAGTCAAGCAAGTTACTAAGTTAGGGCTTATCACCAGGCTTGGCACCGTCGATTATTCCGGCCAATCACATCGGGCTCGGTAGTTGTATATGAACCGCCCACTTCCCTTAAGTTGCTTTCACTCCAGCTGTTTATCTCGTCCTCTGCCGAGACGCATCGCTCTTGGCTCCTATCAAACGCCTTCGGACTATCGCCATGGGAAACGCCCTGTCCGCCTATCAGACGTCGGAATGCCAGGTCAACCTCCTGGGTAAAGGCTCTATCCGCGGGGTCCAGTTCGACGAGAAGGCCTGTCAATACGCGGGGGTCCCGTATGCTGTTCCCCCTGTTGGAGAGCTGCGATGGCGGAAACCCCAGCCTCTCCCGTCTTCTCATTCATATTCGTCGCCAGAGAATGGCCCCTTCGATGCTACCCAGTTCCGGGCGATATGTCACCAGCCGCAGTACTCGAAATCGGTCAAAAAGGAGAATCTACAGGGCATGTATAGCGAGGACTGCTTGCGACTTAACATCTGGACTCCAGTGAGGAAGCCCGGACAAGACCACCCTAACTGGCCCGTCATGGTCTGGTTCCACGGGGGCTGGTTCCAAATCGGAGATCCCAGTCAAGAGCCGGGGATGAACCCGACGGAGATCATCTCCACCGGAGGCCTGAATGCGATTTTCGTGGCGGTTGGATATCGACTCAACGTCTTCGGCTTTCTGGCCGGGGATGCCCTGCGAGAGGAGAGTCATGGACAGGAAGTGGGAAATTACGGCCTATGGGATCAGCGACTTGCGATGGAATGGGTATCGGAAAACATCGCAGCTTTTGGTGGTGACCCACACAATATCACATTGGCTGGGAGAAGTGCAGGTGCATATTCGGTCCAGGCTCAGACTTTGTACGACTTCCGGACAGCTGGTCGCTCCAGCGATCTCTTCCGTCGACTGGTGATGTATTCCAATGCTATCCCCACTCAGCCCAAGGTTCCGGAGGAGTGCCAGCCACAGTTCGATGAGCTATCTCGGCATTTCGGTATCCCGAGTGAATGTGATGGACCGGAGAAGTTGAAACGTCTTCGTCAAGTCTCTGCGGAAGATGACGGATGCTATTATGAAGCTGAATCACCACACCTTCCGACCCGTCACGGATGGTGTTTTTATTCACCCGGGGATGTTTACTATTTCCGAGATGGTTCCTTCGCAGCTGAGTTTAAGAGAAGGAGCATGCGTCTTCTTATCGGCGAGGTCCTCAATGAGGAGACGTTGTATGCGGTTACGAACGGGCCGGATGCAAATCTCGAATCGTTGAGGCTGCAGTTATCCAATTACTACCCACCATCGACAACAGATCGCCTACTTCAACACTACGTGATCCCTACATCTAGTGACAAAAAAGATTGGGAAGCGACATTTGGCCGCATTGTCTCCGACGGTCAAGTGAGAGCACCTTACCGTTTCCTTGTGGATAACCTCCTGTCTCATGGAGTTGAGGTCCGCGATGTCTGGCGCTATTGCATGGCATATCGTCTGTCCTTCATCAATGAAAATGTGGCACCGGCATCCCTGGGGGTAAGCCACGCGATGGACAAACCATTCTGGAAGTGAGTGAAATGTGAACTTGGATCGTATAGATCAGGAGAAACTAACGCCCATAGTTATTCGATTATGCACGGTCCAACCCCAGCTGAGCGAAGGATCATGGACGAATGGATTCGCGACTTGGCTGCGTTCGTGCGAGACGATAAGACACATGTCTACGGTACCAAGTCAGCGGAAGACTACAAGGTTCTGACCCCGCAGGGTACTATTGAGGTTCAGCAAGACAAGCGGTGGGGGGAGTTACTGTCTCTGATGGAGATTTTTGCGGGCTAACGAATTCGGTCGCTTTTATATTGATTCCGCATGTTTGATGCGTGAGCCTCACCTTAATTGTAGTTTCTTTTTTCTCTTGTTTCTTTTTGCTAGAAAACAAACAGTGGTGGGTCGAGAATACGATCCAGAAACTTAAAAAGGAGCTGTGCAGCCGCGTGCTCCTCCTGGTTTCAGAACTTTAAGTACACTAGGCCGCCCATTCTCAGCCGCATTTTTTCTCGAGATCTCAGCCGCGTTGGGGCGAGGCTTGCTTGGATGCCAATTACGCTCTGATCGAATACTTCGTCTTTCAGAAGACCCCGCGTTGTCATCTATGCCTGCAACATTCCGTGGTTTACTCTTATTCTCGCGTGCGTCGCCCGTTGACATCGCAGAAAAGGGACACAGGTCAACCCACTCAGTCATGGTGGGGGTTCCCCATAGTAGTGCCTGCAGAACTTGTCTCGATCGCAGGGTCAAGGTCAGTATACTTTTCTGATTACCCGTAACTGCGCTGCGTCCAACAGCGTCCCCCAAGTTAATCAAAAGATCCAGGCTCAGTGCTAATCAGCATGCCATTATTATATCCATCTATAGTGCGATGAAACCCGTCCTCATTGCCTTCGATGCAGCAAGATTGGCACCCAATGTCCAGGCTACAGTCGTCCTCTCGCATTTCGCTCTCAAAACCAGACAAATTACACAAGACAAACCGGCGAGCCGGTCAAGAAAGCCTCTCTTCAGGCCATTGCGCGAAAACATCCCTCTCGCCCAGTGCTAATACCCCGACCCAATATCGACGAAATACTCGCGCCGAACCTGGCATATGAGGCCCTGAGTACCAAACAAGGGAATCCTTCTACGGATGGCTCATGTACTTTTTCCCCGGAATTACTCTTCCTTCGCCTCCCGCGTGGACACAAATTGGATGGACTATCTGCGACAACAATCGCTACCAGCTGTCCACAGGCGCTGATGTGGGGGTTGCGTGCTCTAATTACGTTCCAGATGGGGACTTTACAGGGCAACGAGCATGCCATTTACTGCGCTCGTCACTTTTACGGCAGAGGCATCAATCATCTTCAGTCCCTGCTACAGTCTTCGGCAGCTCTGTCGGACGGTTGTCTGGCTGCCTGCATCCTGCTAGGTGGCTATGAAATTCTAGACAGTAGCAGTGACCAGGCATGGATTTCTCACATGCGTGGGATCCGCCATATCATGTCGATTCGCGGAGCAGCTGCACACAAGTCGGGCATGGGACGTACCTTGTTACTTTCATTCCGCCCTTACCTACCTTGTTGCCGAGTCCTTTCTTCTTGGAGAGCCTTGTTTCTTGGGCCATCCAGACTGGACTTCCATGACAGGATATCTTCCGCGACGAGGAGAAAAGAGGGAAAAGCACACCTCTCGGCCAGATACTAGATCTTGTGTTTAATGAAGTGGCTAAATGTCCGGGGTATTATGCGACTACACGCGCCATACTGCAGTCACAGGCTGATCCGAATCCGTCAATGTCAAACACTCTACTGAACGACATCACATCGGCAAAGACACGTCTGTCAGAACTTCGCTCTCAACTGGACATCTCCTTAGAGGCGATCCACAGCGTCGTCGACAATCCTTCTTCGGGTCGATACCGTCTCAGTTTGCTGATAGCATGGCTCAATTATCGTGTAGCGGTATAAGCTCCGCTCAGGCGCTCTTGGATCAGCTTTCGACGGTGATTGAAGCCGACCGGAAAAGAAGGCAGACTCTACGCCAGACAAAATTATTTCTGGATCTGGGAACACAAATGCGGAGGACCCATGGCGCACCTCTGCAAAGAAGGTATCGATGGGGAATGAGAATCGACCGTTGGAGTTGTCATGCGATCCCACCTTGATCACTTCTAGTAACCGTCCTATTGGAGATGCACTCGATCGGTTTTCGATGGTCATGGGAATAGTGAATATCTTGACTGGTACATCTGCACCGGGAATGGAGCCAAGTCAGATCAGTCGGCCGTCTGGATAGGTTTGGGCATTTCTCTTTTTGAGAAACCCTAAAACTATAAACCTTATGCTAATGTAATAGCACTCTTATACTGACTCATACCCGGTGATTGGGCCTTTCCTTGGCCCTACATACGTAGAGCCTACGTAATACAAAACAGATACACACATGACATACTCGGGCCAATCTGACATCTCTCACCTTTTGTCTCGGCCAGCTTTTTTGAGCTTGGCTCATCATCCCCTCGTCATAATGCCACGGGGACTACAAAGCCACGGGCTGTCTCTTTGGTCTCCAAGGAGGATGGCCTTGTTGCCCTGTTTGTGGCTTGTCATTGAGGATAATCAAGAACGAGCCGCACACCTCCCTCCCAAGCCGAAACGGGAGCCTGGAAAATTTCACCTTTATTCAGCAGCCGAGATGGAACACTTTGGGCCCTGGGATAAGCCGACATGGCAGAATTTCTACCGACTGAGTGAGCTATCCGTCACTACATATCAACTGCCTGGTCCGACCAGACTAATGCCTCTCTCTCCTATCAGTCATCGAGTTCCCACATAGCCAACAATACCGACTGACTGGCATGGGAGATATGCCGCAGACGAAAGCCATGAAGAAATTACTGCATTCCCATGGGCCACTGAGCAAGGGGTCATAGGTCTTCCCAATGCGAACGATAAACGTTTCACCTTGTTCTATCTCTCGTTTCGATATTATGACTCAAAAATTCCAGATTACAAGATAGGCCTCCCAATACATGCTGTCTGCTGGAAGATGATGGTTCACGTCATCGGGACAGATATATACGAAGATCTCGGACTGCTTTATCGGGTTCTGAATGAGAGATATCGAACCACCACATTCCGTCGCGACTCGACAGATATTACATCCTGGGTGAAGAACGAAGGTGACTTCCCAACATGTGCTTCCTGGAGTAGTATGCATGCGAGCGTCTGCTAACGTTTGTCGTGGTGTTTGGATGATCCAATGCGAACTCGCGAAGTCGAATTATCGATAACGAGGCAAGACACAGGCCCAGGGAGGAAAAGAACATCCGGGAGTCTACTCGGCGGCTCAGGCCATACAAGAGGACTCGAGTATCCCCTTGAAGATCTGTCGTGCGATCGAGGCTGAACTTCTTGCCTCTCGAGTTACAAACTGCAGTGGCAGATTATCTGAGCAATCTGGAGTTGTTCACGGCACAGAAAGGCCTTTACTGGGCACTTCCATCGTCATACTGGAAATCGAGACTCGATGAAACCCTTTTCCCTGAGGTTGAGAGCATACTGGACGATGATATCATCGACTGGCAAACTCTATGTCTAAAATTGGAGATGTCTCTCGCTATGACACGTCGCCGGCGCATCTTGGATATAGTTGGAGGCATTAAAGCCCGTCTCAATCAACCAGGGGCTGCAAGATGAAAAGATGTCTTTTATATTGCGTATCACGCCACCTGTCTGCAGAATAGACCACAGGATTATGATATATAGATCTTGAGAGGGTTGTGCACGTGGAGGCTTAGGGATATGCAGACCAGTCAGCCTCTTGATTTGGTTTGAACATTTCTCTCTGCTGGAAGTCTGTAGATGGATAAATTTTTGATGAGATCACCCTACTGACTTACCTAGTTGATACTAATCTATTTTAACTTCTAAATGCAAGCCCATACCACCGACATTGATGCATCAACCCGTCTCATATCAAACCCAGCTATTTCTCAAGTATAGCCGAGGTTCAAGGGTTTCCACACCTCGGACTGGCGCCCCTCTTAAAGACACAACAGAAGGAGATAATCACCAACTTACCTCCATCATGTCCCCCTCTATCTTCCGTGTGGTTGACCACTCTATCAATGCGCAACATATTCGAGAGTATCCTGCTGCGACGGCGAGAAGACAGGAAGATGTTCTTCAGTTGGTAATCAAACAATACGTACCTCGCAGTAACCCCAATCCCAAACCAGGTGACCTGAGCATCATCGGTGCCCATGCGAATGGGTTCCCGAAAGAGCTATACGAGCCTCTCTGGAGGAAATCTACCATCGCTTAAAGGCAAAAGGGATCTCGATTCGCGGGATTTGGATCGCAGATGTCGCCCATCAAGGGCAAAGTGGCGTGGTAAATGAGAGCAAGCTCGGGAATGACCGTACGAATAAGCACTGTCTATCTGGATGAAACGAGAACTGATAGATGCTTAGCGTCGGTCTTGGATCACGCTCGTGATCTCTTGTTGATGATGAACGAGTTTCGTGAACAGCTGCCCCGACCCATTGTCGGGATTGGACACAGCATGGGAGCTGTTCAGCTGTAAATCCCCCCTGCGCTACCTCTATTCAACCTTCTATCCCAATTACCTATCTAACATTGTCTACAGAATTGCCCTGTCGATGCTGCATCCCCGACTCCTCCAGTCCCTGGTTCTTATTGAACCCCCAATGTCACCCTTCTCCATCACCCAGGGCGGCCTGGCCACGATCACAGCGTCCACGTTCCGAAAGGACCTCTGGCCATCCCGTGACGCAGCCAAAACAGCCATGCTACGAAACCCCTACTACCAGCGTTGGGACCCTCGAGTCTTCGACCTGTGGATCGAACACGGGCTGCGCGATACCCCCACCGCTATCCATCCCCAGCCTGGAGCGGTAACACTAACGACAACAAAGTCCCAAGAAGTCTTCACATATCTCCGTCCTTTGTACGGGATACAGCGTGATTGTAGTGGAACCTATCTCCCGATAAAGTCGCCTACCCAGATCTTGACCCCAGCAAACTGACCCCGGAGAGCGTCGGTTATAACTCCGGCGTGGATTTTGCGTGGCAGAATCTACCGGCGTTGCGGCCGACAGCGCTTTATATTATGGGCGGCGCGAGTCACCTAGGGACGTCCGAGCTGGAGGAGCTCAGATTGGCTCGCACAGGCACGGGGGTTGGGGGCAATGGGGGAGTCCGAACTGGGGGGGTTGGGCATGTCACTATTCCCAATGGCGGACATCTCTTGCCGATGGAGATGGTCGACCATACTGCCGGGGCTGTTTCAGAGTGGTTAGAGAAACAGGTGTCGTCGGTGTTGCGGGTGGACGAGGAGTTCGAGAGACGCTGGAATAGTCTCACCAACGTGGAGAAGTCGACGCTGGATGATCGCTGGAAGAAGATAGCTAGCTCGGTTGGTGCGAAGCTGAAAGCGTCCAAGTTGTGATGATATTGCAGATTATATGGTCGAGAGATTCTGTATAGACTTTGAAGTTCATCGATAAGGTTATGAATCATTTGCATGCACAATCTATATTATGATCACTCATAGTTTCTACAATCAACAGGCAGAAATGTAAAGCTGCTTGAATATAATTTGTCAAATCTTACAGAGATGATTCATGAGTCTTAAGAGCCCATCCGTTCCTATCTATGAACATTTCCGACAAAAATAACATGCTTTATGCCCTGGAGATGATATGATCCGGTCAGGTGAGCGGATGGTTCTGGCATGAGGGGTTTGGACATCGATGTATGAATTGCCGAGGTCTTACTCAAAGCATGTTGAAAGCGCCTAATATCTTGTGACCTATCTAAACTCCACAGCTATAAAGGACTGGCCTCCACGAACTGATACAGACGAGCCAAATTCATTACTGCTTGCTCCGAACCACTTCCTGCATCATATTCGACCGAGCTCATGGCTTCGACGGTACTTTTCCACACATCCGAGGATGGCAAGGTGGCCTATCTCACCCTCAATCGCCCGAAACACTTCAATGCAATCAACTCAGAGCTACCACGGGCCCTTCGAGCGGGCGTGAAACGGGCGAACCAGGACCCCAAGGTCCACTGTATCGTGCTGAAAGGGGCCGGTCCGGGGTTCTGCGGTGGCTACGACCTGAACATCTTTGCGGAGAAAGCCAATCGAGGTCAAACGGAGGGCAGCCAAGACGTCAGTGCCGGCTACGATCCTCTCGTCGATTACGCCATGATGAAGGAGAACACCGAATGCTTCGCGGAGCTTTTCCACAGTCCCAAGCCGACGATTGCCCAGGTGCACGGGGCTGCCGTCGCCGGGGGGAGTGACATTGCCCTCTCCTGCGATATGGTCGTCATGGCGGATGAGGCCCGGATCGGATATCCACCAGCTCGTGTCTGGGGCTGCCCGACCACGGCGATGTGGGCCGTCCGCGTGGGGCTTGAAAAGGCCAAACGGATGCTCTTTACGGGGACCTCATCAACGGCAAGGAAGCTGAGGCGATGGGCTTGATTCTCAAGTCAGTGCCGGAGGACCAGCTCGAGCACACGGTCCACCTGCTGACTGAGCGGATCAAGACGGTCCCGGTCAACCAGAACTGGATGCATAAGTTGGTGATCAACGGGTATGCGAGGGCCAGATTGAGAGAGCCCAGAAGTTGGCCACGGTCTTTGATGGTATCACTCGAAACTCTCCAGAGGGCGTTGCGTGGCAGCACCTGGCTCAGAAGAATGGGTTCAAGGCGGCCATTGCTGCGAGGGACCAGCCGGGCAGGACCGACGAGTACCGGCGGAAGTGGAAAAGCCAGTTGTAGTAGCTAGCTAGTGGGTTTATCACTTATCTCGAAATTGTATCCGGAGTATGTCCATATGACGATGTGCCAGAGACGATGTACAAACCTTGGCGATGATTGGTGGTGGCCAGCAGGTCAGCTGACCGCGGCGCGAACGCGTCTTCACCGTCGCCGCCTCACTGCGACCTCCACTTGCGCAACCACACGTTGACCGTCCTGCCCCTCGAAACTACCTTCAATCGACTCCTCCATGTAGTCGAGGTAGTGCGCTTCCTGTGCCGCCGGCATTTCTCCAGCTGCCCCATCGTTCATCCCTCACTCCCTTGCGTCGGTCGACCGAGAGTGGAGACCGAACAGCGCTGGCCCCGCGTTAGTTACATACGACCTGCCTGTTGCTGGCCACCGGGTATTGTGCGATTATCTGAGAGACTGTTTGAGCCGTCCAGAACGAAGGCTGCGTCCTCTTTCTCGTCCAGTGGATGCTGTACTCTGACCCGGCTGCGCCTCGGATGCTCCCGCGCCAACGGTCCTCGATCCAGATAGCTCGTGCGTGCACATCACAGGAGCCCGTGGTTCGCTTCTCGTTTCGTTATTCTTCGACGGTTTCGGAGCGAGACAATCCCTCTAGTTACCGTCGGATGATTCCTCTATCACTACTTCTCTTCAGTTACTATGGGCGGATCGCCGCAGCTTGACACGCATCACCACGTGCATCACGCCCAACCTTCGTCTTTGCAGATCGATCCTGCTTCTTCCAGGACAGCTCCAAATCGCAATCCCTCGACTTTTCCCATGTCCTCGGATTTGATTGCAGAGCCACGTCTTCAGTCAGCGCAACGCGAACGGCACTTCCTATGCCTAAGAACATCACACATATATCACCGAATACATCAAAACTTCTTTCCGGTTCCACGCCACCAATAGATGGACGACAATCCTCATATCCTTCTGGTACGCCGCGCGATCATCAATTAGACAATAAAACAAGAGAAACAAAAGAAGCAGGGATGAGGGGCCAAGTTGATTCTACAATGTCGGCATCTAGCATAAACAGCGATGCGCGCGATATGACTATTGGGTCTCAGCGTCCGGCATCAGCGATAGCAGGCCAGAAAAGAACATCGGCAGGCATCATCAAACCTACAACCAGCATACGGAGGGATACTCGTGGCCCGGAACCAGGTGGCAGTGAAAGACGACGTTCTAGAAGCATTGGCTCGCTTTCTCATGGAAGTAGGATCGCAGCGGTACATCTCTCTACACCATCTTATACCTATCTAGTTGCTGACGTTGGTCCAGTTGTCTGTGCATCTGCGCACGCGCTTGTCGTATGCCGCGGCGAAAGTGGAGAAAAACCGACAATCTCGCGATGCTCAAGCTCAATTACCAGCGGGGTTTCTCTCGCAAGAATCCCTGACTGTGTCGCCAAAAATGGAGCCATCAAGCCAGACAAGCATTGACCAGCGAATAATGGATCTGGGATCACCCAATGGCACGACTGCATCTGCCCCGGATCCGACCCAATATTCGGCTTTGCACGACATTACACGAGCATCACCGATAGCCAGGTCCGAGAATTTATCCCCCTTTTCGTTGAACGGTGATACGCCAAAAGCTCAACTCTCTGCGAGTTCCTTATCAGGAGGACCGAGACTTGCGCCTCCTGCGGATATCGTTTCCAGCAGTAACGCCGCTCGGCGCAGACGGCCAAACCCGAATGCCCCTCCATACGCTCCGCTGCACCGTCATCGACGGCACCATTCACAACAAGATTATGGGGTCCTTCGGCCACCTGCGGCTACTGAAACAGTATTGGTACCGGGGACTCCTCCTTTTGCCGCATCGACATACAATCCCACCCATACAACGGCATATCAAGCCAGCAAAGTCAATCTCAAAACACTTCCATGGAACAGGATGCGATTGAAACTTTGCTGTTCATGTCCAGTCCCGGAAACTCCGGTTATCACTCCAATTCACAAAACTCCCAAACTAAGCTCAATCACGTCCGCAGCAACATTGCAGCTGCGATGGACGCGGCGCCGAGCGTGCCTTGGAGCCAGACTTCTCAATCCGACTCCAAGTCTAGTCAATCATCGACGGTTCCGCACCGTGCGGATGGCCTGGAAGCTCATGCTGGAGACGAGATCGACCGCCTGCTGGACCAGATGGACAGCGACAGCGAAGATGAAAAGGTCTTCACTGGGCTTGCCGGTGGGAAGGCTAGTTCGGTGCCGGTCGAGAGCTTGCAAGAACGCAATGGGCGTCGACGTTGATCAATAGACCTGAGGATTCAAGGATTGATTTATGATGCTTGCTGGTAGTGGATACCACATTGGTAGCGGACTTGCTATTATCACGCGTTATGATGCTGGCTACAGCGCAGGCCATTGTTTGGACTTGTTAATATATCTCCATGGACCCATTGCTTCACGGCGTTATCAGGCATATATATATACAAATTATAATTAACCATCAACCATCACCATCGCACCATCGCACCATCTTCACTTTTCTTTCCATGGACTACCACCATGGATGATTCCAGTATGGTCTAAAGTCTTGGATATCCTCCCCGGGGTCCGGGGGGTAAAGCTCGCTAGAGGGTCGAGTGGGGAGCAGGACAATCATTAAAATGGGGCCATTCTGGTCTCGAGTGGAGAGAAATGAGGGGTGCTCTTATCGCTTGTCTGAGTATAAATACCTGATTCCTCTTCCACTGTAGTCTTCCGCCATTGCCCTGAATATCAACTCCTTCTGGTACGTCCACATACTTCCACCTCCCCTACACTCAATTGACCCCAGACCCAGACTCCATACCAACCATTGGACCCCAAACCCAACACCACAGTCAATTCAACCCAGCCCAAAGACAAAAACATGTCGACAAACCCCTCCACCCCCTTCGAAGAAGGCCTCTTCCTCCCCGGCGGCCACAACACCGACCCCCCACTCCCCGAATCCAGCCCCACGACCGGCTACAAGCTCAACCACAGCATGCTCCGCATCCGCGACCCCAAACGCTCCCTCCACTTCTACATCGACATCATGGGCATGCGCACCGTCTTCACCATGAACACAGGCCCCTTCACAATCTACTACCTCGGCTACCCCTCCACCCCCGCCGACCGCGCCGACCTCCCCGCCTGGTCCGCGCGCGTCGCCAACCCGACCAACCTCACCCAGACCCTGGGTCTACTCGAGCTGTACCACATCCACGGCACGGAGCGGCCCGTCGAGGAGGGGGGATTGGAGCTGTCGACGGGGAATGTACCCCCAAATCTGGGCTTTGGCATTTGGGCTTCACGGTGCCGGATGTACCGGCTGCGTTGGTGAGGATGCGTGAGAATGGGGTCCCGGTTGTGAAGGATTTGGGGGATAGTTCGAGGGAGAGTGTGCCGCTCAGCTCGTGGGAGGAGGAACGGGGTGTTGGGGTGGGTGCTATTCATGAGAATTATAAGCGGTTCTTTGATCAGATTGCTTTTGTGACGGATCCGGTGAGTTTCCCTTTCCCCTTTCTTATTCGAGGTTCTTGTCTCTGTACTGGAGCTTGGTGTGTGTATGTGGCTGACTGATTACGGCTGCAGGATGGATATATTGTAGAATTGGTCCCGCAGAACATGGCGTAGACTCTATTACCCGGTGTCATAGGGTAGAACGATAGAGACTAGATGGATAGATAGGGATATAAACCTCAAGATAACCTATATGATCTTCCGCCCAACAAGTACGCAGCACATCAAGATATAGATTACCACAAATGGTAAACCCTACAATAGAGCAAAGAATACTACTAGAGAGTAAAGTGGACAGAAGAAAGAAACGCAATTTTATGATCCGTTCCGTGACCAGAAAAGAATACCCATACATAGATACAAAGTCAGACCCATAAGAATAAAAGCCGACCCATTATTCCCACGTATCCTCATCCTCCGCAACATCATAATCCACCTCATGATTCCCATCTCTCCGTCCCGTGGACTGCTCGGCCGGAACGGACGTATCCATCGCCATCATGTCCTCGTCTGACCCGGTCTTGTTGCTGTCCATCAATCCGTGTTGAGCAGCTGGCGCAGCAGCAATAGGCAGGTTCGGCATCCATGAGAGCTGGACCTCGCCGACGGAGGGGATCTGCCATGGTCCGAACATGAATTTCTCCGCGATATAGCGCTCCTTGAAGGCGACGATGAGGGAGTTGGGTTGTTCCGGGTTGGGGTCGATGGATTCGTATTCTCCGACGCCCTGGACATATTCGTTAGCTGTGGGTACTACAGATAATTGAGAGAGGGCAGGGGAGGGAAGGGCTAACGTACGATGAGGAACTGCCGCAGGGCTTCGTCCTTCTCCGGGGAGAATTCAACGCCCGATACGGCCACTCTTCGTGGACGATTATCAAGACGCAGGACACCACCACGCCCACGCGCCATTCCACCACGGCCGCGATATCCTCCACGATAAGAGGGATCGTATCCGCCACGTCCTCGGGGCGCAAAACCACCCCGGCCAAAACCGCGTCACGTCCACGCCCACGGTAGAACGGGGAACCAGATTCGGCGCTGTTGGGGTCCAGTCCGAGACTCTTCGCCTCGGCCTCCAGGGCCGCAAGCTGTGCGCGGAGCTGCTTGGTCTGATCGCTTGCGTTATCGTCAGAGGCGGGTTGACTCGCGCCGCCGTCGGGGGTGTTCGCGCCATTGCTGACGGCACCGCTCCCACCGAGCTTCTGCATCAGGCGTTCCCGCTCTTCTTGCTGCTTCTTGAGGAGCTCATCGCGCTGCTTCTCCAAAGCCTGCTTGGCTTGTTCGGTCTCCTTGCGCTTTGCCAGTTTCTCCTCGTGGGCTTCTGCGCTTCTTCCTGCTGTCGCTCGAACTCCTCCCGGTTGAATGCTGGTTCTTCAGGCTTTCCGTCTTGTGCGTCTCCGTTCCGCTCATTCTTCGGCTTGTGCCAGTATACCTTCACGAATCGGTTGTCGAAGATCACCTTAGGGCTCGACCATGCGCGCTTTGCTGTGGCGTGACTATCAAAGGTGATCAGGGCGAGCTTCCGATGGGGTTGTAGCGACAGGTCGGTGATCTCGCCGTATTGTGAGAAGAACTCCCGGACACTCCCTTCGTCGAGTTTGTCGTCGGGGATCTGCTCAACAACTATCGTAGCGATGGATTGGTCCTCGTTAGGCCCGGCGGCAGAGAACTCAGATCGCCGTCCACGTCCGCCAAATCCACCCCGATCACCGCCACGGCCACGGCCTCGACCTCTGTCGCCGCCCCGAGAGTGGCCACCACGCCCGCGGAATCCGGTCACAATACTCGAGGCCTTCGGGTCATATTCTATATCATGAATGATTAGCCATCATAGCGACTCCAGACCCAAATGCTGCACATACCGTCCTCCTGCGATGCACCTGGCACAACATCATGCTGGTACGGGCACGCAGCACCCAAATAACAAATACCCTGCGTCTCGTAAAACGGACACCGCTCCGAGGTCTTCGGCATCTGATCCGGCGTCTGCCCAGGAGCACCTGGCGGCATAGGCATAGGAGGCATTCCGGGCATCTGCGGGAATCCCATACCCTGGAAAGCCATCATAGCCGCCATTGGATCATTTTGATCGAAGGACTGGAACGGAGGCATGGGTGGGAATCCGCCTGCAGATTGGGGGAATTGGTCGGGTGCGCCGGGCATACCGCGGCCAGCTCCTCCCATCCAGTCGCCTCTACCGCCACCACGGCCCCGTCGTGGAGTCTTGAACGCACGGTTTTGAGGGACGCCATCGCCTTGTTGCTGTTCCGACTGGAAGCCCTCGTTGTAGGTGCGCTTGCGACTGAAGTTCGGTGATTCGCCTTGTTGCGACGGCGGGAATCCGTCCATCGGTGATTCATACGGTCCTTTAGACGGGCCGGACGGAGGATTAAATCCTTGCTGCTGCGCGGCCGATCCTGTGACGGGAAATTCTTGAGAGGGCTGGACTTGATTTTGAACGCTGAGCGCTGCCGGGGCTGAAGCGGATTGCTTGGGCGCAAACGTGTTGAAAAGCTCGTCAACAAACTGCGCGGTGTCTGAAAGTGCCGAGGGAAAATGTCAGATAAGAAATGTCGTAGTCAACGAGTACAGATGGAAAGGATCTCACGGACGCTCTCTTAAAAAGTCCTCCAGGTTCTCGACGGAGACCTTGCGGATTTCATCGTCAGGAGCATCGGACCTAATCAGCGCCAACACGTAGTCGGCGAGGACGTCGGCATCGGCATCAGATCTAAGCGCATCCAAAACAAGACGATTTGGTCAGTTGATCCCTTCTCATGACCGAGTCAAAGATAGACTGCGGAGAGCAGCATACATGTCTTCCAACTTCTTCACCACCCACGTCTTCACGTCGTTCGCTTGGTCGTCGGTGAGCTGCATGATGAGGTCGCGCAGTCTGCAACGGGATTTCAAGGGAGGCGGCAAAGACAATGGATAACAGTGGCGGGGTTTCGAGGTCGAGCGATAGCAATTGGAGCTCTGGTCCAGCTGTGTTCAACTGGCGATAGACGAGTGATCTTCCGACGTGAGCGATCGCGGCAGGAAAGGGTATCACTGGAAACGATATCGTGCAGGGTACGCTCAAATTCCAATCATGTCATGATGTAGAGAGAGTGGGAAAGGTCTCACGGTCGTGGGTCGTGGAGCGAAAGAAAGCCGGCAGATTGAGAAACGCGAGCGACGCGGATGACGGAGTTGGCACGTGACTGGCCCTGCACTCAGCCGATTGTGCGGGTTCCTCCAAGTCTGCTACAGAGCTCTGGAGGTGGTTCTACGACTACGAACCAGGAAGCAATTGAACTAGGAACTACCATCTCATTTTTTCCCCCCGAGGAGAGCAACAGCAAGCTATGGAAATCCCTCGCAGTCATAAACGTAACAAATAAAGAAAAGTAATAGCAATAGCAATAAGCAAATGCATGTGCACTCCTGGTTTCTACTTGTTTCTAGGTATCGAAAATCCACATACGACATTAAACTGTGGTGTCTGTTTTGGTTTGATTTTCTGGGGTTTGTCGGCCCCTAACATAGACAGTGTATTGCGTTCGTCGATCTCATAAACATAGAGCTCCAATCATGAGACGGAAACCCTATTGGGCTTGTAAAGAACGTGTTTACAGCTTGTCGTAGTACTGTGGCGAAAATCGTTAGCAAATGAGCAAAGTAAAACAAGGGAAAAAAAGAACATACGTTTTCGTAACCAGGGACCTCAGGCTTGAGACCCTTGCGCTTACGCATCTCAGTGACGACCTGACCAGGCTTGGTGGTGGGGTCAAGAGGAGATCCACCAGGGGGACAGCCCAGTGATCGAAGACAGACTGGGGGAAGGCCTGGCCACCGGTGGCCTGACGGAGGTCGGAGGGGAAACCGAAGGACTCGTTGACGGGCAGGTAAGCCTTGACGTTGAACAGAGGAGTACCAGGGCGCTGCTCCTCAGTGTAGACGTGACCACGGCGGCGGGTAAGGACACCGTAGATACCACCCATGGCCTGCTCGGGCACCTGGATCTCGACGTTGAAGATAGGCTCCAGGATGCCGGGGTCGGCAAGCATGGTAGCGGCGTACAGCACACGACGAGCAGTGGGGATGATCTGACCACCACCACGGTGGATGGCATCAGCGTGCAGGGTCACATCAAGCACGTTGAAGCGGACGGAACGCATGGGCTCCTCGGCAACGGGACCCTCGCGGGTAGCCCACTGGAAACCAGAGACGAAAGAGTCCTTGATTTCGTTGAGGTACTGGACAGCCTTAGTCTGGTCAACGAGCAAGTTGGCACCGGTGGTGTCGGGACCGAAACACCAGATCTTACGGGCGTCGGTGACATCCCAGCCGTACTCATCAGCCATGAGACGGGCACGGGCCTTGAAATCGTCACGGGGGGAGATCTTGCCGGCCTCGATGGCGAGGGAGACCTCCTCATCCATGGGCTGGGCAGAGACGTAGAGACGGTTGTGCTTGTTGGGAGACTTGGACAGGGCAGTCATGCTAGACTCGCCGCTGACGGTCTCACGGTAAGACACGACGGGGTCGGAGATACGGAGAGGAACACCGGCGTGGTCCTCCTCGAGATCCTTCAAGCAAATCTCAAGGTGGAGCTCACCAGCACCGGCAACGACGTGCTCACCGGACTCGTTGATCATGGTCAGCACACAGGGGTCGGACTTGGAGAGACGCTTAAGACCCTCGACAAGCTTGGGCAGATCCTGGGCGTTCTTGACCTCGACGGAGCGCTGCACGACGGGGGAGACGGAGAACTTCATGACCTTGAGGTTGTGGGCAGTCTCATCGGTGGTAAGAGTACCAGACTTGAGCAGGAACTGGTCAACACCGACCAGACCGACAATGTTACCGGCGGGGACATCCTCAATGGGCTCGACGAAACGACCCATCATGAGAATGGTACGCTGGATGTTCTTGATGAAGAGATCCTCCTTCTTGCCAGGGGTGTAGTTGGGGCCCTGGATGCGGACCTTAAGACCGGAGCGGACGGTACCGGAGTAGACACGACCGAAGGCGTAGAAACGACCCTTATCGGAGGTGGGCACCATCTTGAGAGACGTAAAGCATGAGAGGAGCCTTAGCATCACAGTCACGGATACCAATGGCGCACTTGTCGTCGGCGGGACCCTCGTAGAGAGTCTCGGCACGGTACTTCTGGGCAGTGACGGGAGAGGGCAGGTGGATACAGATCATCTCAAGCATAGCATCGGCAGCGGGGAGGAACTTGCGCATGACAGTCTTGAGGAGCTGCTTGCCAGTGAAGTCCTTCTCTTCGCTGGTAAGCTTGATCTCGAGCTTCTCGAGGAGAGTGGGGATCTCCGACTGCTTGTCGTTGTTGATAGCGTTGAAGATCTTGAAGATGGGGTCCAGGATGAACTGGTTGAAGGCACGCTCAAGGGGCTTGCCATCAGCCTCGGGCTTGTTGGTCCACTTCTTGGTCTTGGGGTTGAAGTAGTTGTCACCCTGAGAGTAGTCAGCAACGAGCATTCGAATGAGTTAGAGTGCGAAACATACCCAGAGACGCTCGAGCATCTTCTTGCGGTCAACACCGAACTTCTTGGCGTACTTGACGGCGAACTGGCGGACGGTGAAAGCCAGCCGTGGAGACCGGAACCGAAAGCAACGGTACCGCGGTCGGGGGTAGACCTGGCAGTCACCAAGGACCTTGTCGAAGTAGGTAGCGATGATGACGTTGACGGACTCGATGGTACGGGAGAAGGACTGGTAGAGATCCTCCTTGGAGACCTGGAGCTCGAGAAGAGCACGGTCGACCTTGTTGATGATGAGGACGGGCTTGATACGCTCGGTCAGGGCCTGACGCAGGACAGTCTCGGTCTGGACACAGACACCGGAGACACAGTCGACGACGACAAGGGCACCATCGGTGACACGGAGAGCAGCAGTGACCTCAGAGGAGAAATCAACGTGACCGGGGGAGTCGATCAAGTTGATCAGGAACTCGTTACCATCGACCTTCTGGGGGATCTCCTTGATATCTTCCTCATCGGCGAACTTGGCATAGAGGGAGATGGCAGTGGACTTGATGGTAATGCAACGGTCCTGCTCATCGGGGGTGTCCATGAAACGGGTCTCACCGGCCTTGGCAGCGGAGATAATACCGGCACGCTGGACCAGGGAGTCGGAGAGGGTGGACTTTCCGTGATCGACTAGAGGTTTTTGTTAGTCTAGCCGTCCACCGGGGGAGGGGTGGCTGGGGAGCCACCGAGGTGGATGGCAGCGACGTACCGTGAGCAATGACCGACATGTTACGGATGTTGGCCTGGCGGTCCATGAGGGACCGGATCTGTGAGCACATTCTGTTAGTGGGACGTTCTTCTTGACCGATCGTCATCTTCGCCGTGTCGGTCTGATGGACGCAGGTGTTGCATGTCCAGTCCAATGTGCGGGGCGTCACGAACCTCCTCGATAGTGAAGCTATTGAGAACATGGTTAGCAAGGAGATCTCGATGAAATGAGGCTGATCCGGGTCATCCGTGATGATGGAAGGAGAGGGAGCACATACTTAACCATCTTGACGGTTTTTTCTTGTCAACGGCCGTAGAGGCGGGGTTGTGTAAGAAAGGAAAAAGAAAAGAGAAACGACACAAAGGACAGGTACGAGGGCTAAGTCGACCTGATGATGGATAGGACAAAAAGACCTATGTGCGCTACTCCAGAGGGGGGAGGCTGAGGCTTCACGGGGAAGGTGAAGAAGAGAAGAGAGAGGGAGAGGAGGAGGGAAGAGGAGAAAGTGGTTTTGGAGGAAGAGGGAAAGCGAGAGCGCCCGCTTGGTGGGGCTTTTCCTTCTTTTTTTTTTTTCTGTCCGGCCGGCCGTCTTTTTTTGCTCCGCCGACTTTTTTTGCAGTGGGAATTTTTTCCGATTTCAAATCTGGATGTGCGTTTTTTTGTTTCCCGCTTGTTGCCCCTCGTTTTATTCCACCCCTCCTGCCTCCTTCCTATCAAATCAGCTCCAATTCCTCCTGGCACGCACCGTCGGGTACTGCTGATAAATCAACGCCTCTCACAGTATTCCCACGCCTGTTAGCTTTTTCTGGGTTTCATGGACGCCTCCTACCCGAGTAGTGTGTCGCAGAGCTCGATTTCCTGCCACCCTCGTAACCATGGTTGTCAGCTATGATGCTGCTGTTGACTCACAGCTCAAGAGCTTCTCCTCTCACGCAGTGACTCAATCCCTGACTGCATCCCTTCATGACTACGGAGTACGATGTCTGATCATGATCACTGGCATCAGTCCATTGGGGCATATCAGGTATCCAAATAGATTACCAATACGCCCGCCAAACCCTCGACGAAAGCGGAGCCCGCTAGCTCCCGGCACCCGCCAATCAGCTTCCTCCAGAGGCAGCCCCTCCTTGCTCACCGCCTGCTGACTGGGCCGCATAGACAGCAAACCTAACCCTTTGGTGGGGAAGCTCGTTAGAGAAACACCCAGGCCAGCCCCTCTTGCTGCCTGACTGCCTGAGGCGAGAGCAGACCAACCCCCCGACACAACCCAAACGCCATGGGAAGGCAGTGTTCCAATGAATCCTTAGCTGAGATATCATGATATTGATGGTCTGATAATTTACACTGACTCGGTTCTATCACAACAGCGGCGTCAAACTGGATCATCCAGATCGAGGTTGATTTGATACGGTGGCCAGTGATTCCCATAGCTTGTACCTTGCTAGAGTTTCCTGTCATAGTCAATTGCTATGGATTGCAGAGTATCTAAATCATGAACATTATAATCGTTCTGGGGGGGGGGTTCTATTCATACTTGTCTATGTTGTTTGTACGTTGATAAGAGACTGGAGTAAAACATCAGAAACATATATCCCATCGTAAACTGTCCGACAAGGACCAGAGCCTTGTTACATCCCCATCAGCATAGCATACACCTATTCAGCTAGTCGATAAATGATCTTTCCTCGAGTATATCCCCAATGGTCTGCCTTGGTCAAAGTACAGAGATGTACACCTCGATTGACTGCCTGTCAGCTTACAGCATGGATTAATAATGCCTTACATCACGACCTTCTCTCCCATCTCATTCATCAAATCATGTTCAGAAAGGCCGAGTAGCATTCTATATCCATTAAAGTAGTCTAAACGACAAAACAACCCCCAAATATATACATCAGAACAAAAACGTGCTCAGTAAAAGATCACCGACGCATCAACGCCCCTAATGCATGCAGACGCACCCACTACCCGGAGGAAGGGCACGGGTACAAATCCAACGATTACAGATCATCTCACGAAGACCCCAGAATCTTCGCATAAGCATCCTCCACCTCAGTGGCAATCTCCAAAAGAGTTACAATGACAATCTGATGGGTCACATTGGGCAGCTTATCGCGTTGAAGCCCGATCCACTCCAGCGGTGGCGTGGCCTCACCCATGTCACGCAATTGCGGCGTCTCAATCACCGGTGGCTCCAGCGCAACATAGCTATACTTAGACTGGGGCACGTTGACCACCGCCGTAATCTTCTCCTGTGACTCCCGGTTCTCGCCACCGCCGTCGTTCAGTCCACCGGTGATGCGCACCGCAGAGGGTGGCAGCGGCTTGCCTAATCGCGATGCTAGTGCCCGCGAATGCGTCTCCCACATGTCGCGGATGAAGCTGATGCGGGAGTAGTTCCATCCGACGTCTACCTTGCCTTCGAATGTGCTGCGGAAGATGTAGTCGATTTGGTTGGATCCGGGCGTCTGCCAGGTTTCCATTCCGGCCACCAGTCGGGGTACTTTGAGGATAGTACCACCGCTTGATCCCAGTACGCGATTGGCAACTTCACTCACGAGGAGTTCCTCAATCTCCAGCCTATGGGGACGCACGATACCCGATAGTGCCACACGCAACTGGCCCAGTGTGAGTCCTAACGCGCTGTGGATCTTGCCCTCGTCTAATGTCACGTCGAAACGAGCCTGTGCCTCGTTGGCCTCGATCTTGAACACGTGGTTGTCAAAGAAGGAGCTAGGAAAGACTCCGATATTGACCGCGTTTATGGTGACGACAACTCCTGTATGTAGAGAGATTGGCGCTTTCTCCGCCTCGTCTTCGTCGTTTTGAGCCACATCCTTTGATGGAAGCTCTGGCTTGTCGGCAAAAACGGAGGTTCTTCGGCGTAGGTACCGTTCAACCTCTCGCAGAGATGCCTCATAAGCCGCTCGTTTATCCTGAACCAATCGTTTCCAAGCGTGGTACAGCGCAATGGACTGGGATGCAGTCAAACTCGTGCAAAAGACTTGAACCTGGTCGCCTTCCAGAATGCTGAAAAGCCGCTCTGCACCCGACTCGTTCCGCACATTGTACATCAAGAAATTGAACATTGTTATGTGAGCAATGAGGAAGGGTTGATAGTCAAAGGAGACCTTCACCTGGAACTCATTGAAGGACACAGAGGCTTGGATGAGAGGGGTCTTGTTTTCAGGCGCATCATCAGGCCAATTAATGGACGTTTGAACGCTAAGCTTGCGTAGTTCGATTAGTCCACTCATGCGACCCTTGCTCTCGATGCCCGCGGTCTCGAACCCGATGCAAAGGGTTTGCTCCCAATCCGATGATTTCTTTGACGACAGCCACAGATTGTTGATGCTGAAAACCGCCCGGCCAAGAGTTGATCCAAGGTCCAGATTGATTTCCAGGCGTTCCACAGCAATCGCAGAGTTCCACGGGAATGCTGGAGCAGATGCCACCTGCTGATAACGTTGTACGATGTACGGCTGAGCGTCTGCCGATGGCGGTTGGAATTTCGGGGCCGATTCCATTTCATCGTCCGACGGAACCCAGATCTCGCGGAAAAGCAAGAGGTCTTGCACTTGCTTAGCATTGAGAGACACTTGCATGGGGCTCACGCGGAGAGCCGCCGAAATGCCCTTGGAGGACCCGAGATGCTTGCTGTTCATAAGAGACATGACCATAGAATTGACATCGAAACTGGCCGTCGACTCGTTGGAGTACACATGCTTGACCGAGGCCTGGAAAGAGTTGAAGGATACTAAAAGCGCAAAGAAGCGCCCGTTATCATCGGACACGGTGTTGATAGTCACGTATGCACTGTCGAATTTTGCGGTGGCTGCAACTCTGGCAATGGGCTGGCAGCTGAGACTGAACTCCTGTTTGCAGATCAACAAGCCAATGTTCAGCTTGCACCGTCCTAAGATGGAATCTGTATCTTGCTGGTCAAGGGGCGTTGTTTGCGGAATCAGCTTTTGAGACTGTAGCATCATCGAGGTTGATGGCCTTCTGCTTCTATGTTCGTCCTGATCACCCATCACCTCTTTCACAGTAGATGTCATCTGCTTTATCAATGGGACCAAGCTTGGGTACAGCACATTTGTCGAGGCGTCCACCTTCAACTCCGCATTGAGAGCAGGATCGTCTTGTCTGTTGTCCTCGAATTGTACCTTCAATGCGACGCCAGGTGCTCGTAATGTGGCAGTAGCCATATTATCTCCATGAACATACTGTCCATACTTCGCCCCGGACATCTTGCCTCCCTTCAAAGTCGCAGTCAACATCGTCTGATGGTCATCCGAATGGCGTCCCTGGAGAGAGACAACAGCACCTGCAAAATCGACATCAACCAACACAGAGCGGAAGTGTTTATTTCCGAACAGCACGCGAGGTTTCTTTGTAACATCCTCATTACTACTCTCAGAATTATCACCATCATCTGACGATGAAGATGAAGAGGATGAATTGGACACAAGTTGAGCGTTTGCCTCGCGAACAATCTGGCTAGAAGCCGCGATAGAATCTCGGATCATGCTCACGGGAATGATGAAATCAGACGTTGCTCTTATATCAAGAGACTTTCCAGCGGCCTGGAATGCCAATCGAACCTCATCTCCCGCGGACGCATAGGCCACATTGAACACCAGTTCAGGCAACAAGGCGGAGTTGAGGGAACGCTTACGCCTGTTCCCGGAGAAGGGAACCATCTGCAGTTGGACGTCCTCGATGCGAAGTTTTGCAGCATTAGGTTTGCGATTAGACAATTCCACCCGCTTGATAGAGAAGACCAAATCATCCGGCGTGCGTCTAGATGGAGGCAACGGGACTGTCGTCATGTTCCAAGCAATCTGTATATTGTTGAGATCGAAGGAGTATATGGAGTTGAATAGGTCTTCTTGGCTGGGATCTTCTGACACGTGTATACTGGGGGCATCTCTGAAGCGATCTTTCGTTTCGGTGTGGCCCCGTCGCCTCAGCTTCTTGAATCGCTGGACCTCATGAGAGAGATCTAACGTCTTGATGCGGTCTCGAAGGTGCACAGCCATGTCAACCATCAGCGCCGCAGTTTCCGAAAAGAGCTCGACGTCGAAGTTCTGGCTGCTGAAGTGATACACACGCCTGGTTTGCCCATCATCTCGGGTTGTTGAGGTTCCCTGGAACTTTGCATCCACTGCAAAATTGCAGTATGATAGACTGGTGGCAGCTTCCTGCTTGCGCAGATCGAAGCTAATGCTTGATGTGTCCACGTGGAACTCTGGGTATTCCATAGGAGACCCCTGATCCAGCCCATTATCCAGACGCATTCGCATCATCCCAAGACTGAATACCATGTCTGCTGAGTATTCTTTTCCGTTGAGAGCAGGGGCACTAGCATGAATCTTCGTCCCCGCCATTGTCATCCGCGCCTTGTAGAGGATTGTATGTTCGCTTGGTGGCTCCTCTGCCGGAGGCGGACATTTGTCGATCGCAAGGACATCGCCAAGATGCTGTTGTAGGATGTCCACGCTTTGCTTGAGATCAGACATCAAGTGAGCAAATTCTGGCTTTAACAGAGCTCCTATCAAGCTCCGCACTGCGCTTGCCTCGAGCCAGATAAGTTCGATAGTGACGTCAACTTCCATTTCAGTGCGTCCAGGAGACAGGTTTGCGATGACCCGGCCGTTGATCGGTGGGATCTCCAACATGACAGAGGATTCCACTCATCTCTCTCATTTGACAAGAAAGTATGCAAGTTCTTTTTCAGGTCAAAGTCAATTTCAACCTTTGAGCCTGTCGTGGGAATGATCGATGTCCGAGCTACTTCGCCAGAGATGACGTAGGTCAAAGACGGCAAGATACTGAAGCTCAGTCTATAGTCGTCCAAGAACATCGCAATGTGGAACTTGTTATGAACTGGTTTGGTGACTGCAACTGGCTCATCGGTTTTGCGATCCGGTAACTTGAGATTGCCAACTAGTTGGTGGATGTACCGAACCTCATCCTCGATCAATCTGTCAGCAATATGAGCCAGGCCCAGCGGGTCTTCTTTCATGTCATAGCGAAGCTTCCTGCTGGACGCCGCTACCTTCCACTCGTTTGTGAGCTCCGTGTCATTTTCTTCGGAAACTCGTGATAGGTAGATACGAGGATCCCCAATTTTCCAAACCATGAGCGATTTGGAAAAGTTTGAGAGCTCCGTTGAGCACGCCTGAGCACTAAGCAACACGCTCAAGCCTGTAGGTTCATCCGGATTATGGATATTCTGAACAGCCGAACATCGCAAGCCGCGCCCAGCTAACGTTAGCTTGACATTTATTCCATCGAGAGTGACAGAGCCAACATCGCCGCCGATTATAACTTGGAAATCGTCTTCATCGTCTGCATTTTCAGATGAGGGAGGAGGTGGTGCTGACGCCAAGGTGATGTTCGACATGGTCTTCGTTACACCTTCCACGAGATCCAAGATCTCCCAACGGAGATGTAGGTTTGTAGAAGAACTGTAGGACTCGACGATTATCAACTTCCGTTGCTTCGTTCCAGGCTCTGAAGGTCGACGGAGCTGTGGAATCAGTGACGCAGCAGTTGAAAGATCCTCGACCACGAGATTGGTCTCTTTTGGCCCAGGGTCGATAGCAAAGCGGAACATTTTCACAGTGGAAGAGAAAAAGACCGCAGTGGGGGCAGGCTCTTCAGGTGCGAATGTGTTCCACACCTTTTGCATCACATAGCTCTTCTCGACGTGTGCCAAATCCCACGCTCTCCATTGATCAAAGTTGGCTAACACCGTCGCCCTGGCGTCTCCTGGCAAACTGAGATCGTCTTGCTGACATTTAGAAGTCAGCTCTTGCTTCTGAGGCTCGGTGAGATTGTTATAGATGTTGCGAATACGAGAAAGGATCTTCCATGAATCGTGATGCCGCACATGCGTCGGTGCGACTCGAAGAACATAAGAAATCCTAGTAAGAAAAGCTGGATCAGGTATATCGACGGCAGGTTTTATAACAGAGTACATCAAGAAGCGCAGTCGTTTGTGGTCAAGAGAAGAACTGTGTTGGAAAGACGACGTGACAGAATCAAGCATAGTTGTTGTGCGGCGAACCAGGAACGCCAGATGCTCCACTGATTTCGTGAATGTAACAGTATCGACAGCTCGAGCCTGGAAGTTGCATCGCACTTCGGGTTTTGCGACAAGCCAGAAGTTCATATCACCAAGGACACAACTAAACTCTGCCTTTTCGTGGTACGCACCCTTCCGACTACCCTCCACAGATACCGAAAAGCTTTCTGCAGCGGCGTGCACGGTGGAACTTTTGCTTATTCCAGAGATCAAGTCACCTTTTTGACGCTCAATCCTTGTTCTCAGTTCCGTTCTGAGATTTGTTATTTCAATACTGTACTGGTCTCGGAAGCCAGGCTCGTGATTTGTGGAAGGTTTCGTCCGGTGGTCTAATCTTCCCAGGATGAACGGCGCCCGAATCGCAATGCTGGTTGCTTTCTTCGGCTGTTTCAGAGATTTGTCATATCCTACTATGTCCGAGATAACTTCCTTCTGAAGGGAATCGATGATTTCGATAGGATGTCTTGACTGCAGCTTTTCAAGCAACGAGGATGTTATGAAGAGAAACTCAGGAGTGCAGAACCCTCTCACCCCAGAAGGTAAGTCAAGGGCAAGATTCGTATAGGTAGTCTTGTCATCATCGAAGGGAGAGAATTGGGGGTCGAACTTGATCTGATAGATGCTATCAGGGCGGAGATTAGCGGAAGCCGGGCGTGGAGGCAGTTGTGATGTGTCCAAGTTGATCTTGTGTAAAGTGAAGTTTGGCATGATCCATGGGTTGGAGGCATCAGGAATACGCGTCTGTGGTTCGTGCATAGAGCTTCTGCGATTTGTAGATGGCGAATCCCATCTTTGTTTCTCTACAGATGTCTTCCGATTGGATTCGCTTCTCTCAGCCATGCTTGTCGTACGGTCCACAGTGCTGATGTCTCGTTTACGACTGCTCCTCAGACTCGAGGCGTCCGAAGATACCGAAGAGACAAGGAAGCTCCTGGAGCTTTGGCTGCTTCTAGTATCGGAGCTTCCTGATGAGGAAGGAAGAGAATTCATGAATCCTGCATGTCGCACAATCGGTTCGGGCATGGTAGGTATGGCAATTGTCGGGTGGGTAAGCTTATCATCTGCAACCTCCATGGCCTCGGGCTCAACCTCTTCCCAGTCGAACAGAAGCCATGGCGTCCTGTGTGTCCTTTGATCATGGAGCTTGATATGCTCCTGCTGTAGTCTTCTCGTTTCCGCAAGATCGCTGCTCCGTTGTACCATCCTCAAGTTGATTGTCGTCTGGAAAAGCGCAAGAGGGGCGACATCCGTCTCCAGTAAACTCCCAAACCTGCCAACAAATTTATAGTCGATTGCAGCAATAGCAAGATCGGGAACAAGCAGACTCATACGTTTCGAAAACCTGGCATTTGCCCAGTCGTTGAACTTGGTTGTCACGGGGCCGGAGCTCAAGATAAATGCAGCCTTATCGAGAAGCACAGAGATGTGGATAATGTCCAGTTTCGCCCGAAGAAATGTAACATCGTGGAGGGCTAAGGGTGTCAAGGGCGGAAGGGCGTTTTCTTCGTTATCAAAGGAAAAGTCAAAGCTCTTCAGACCTGCACCCAAGCAGGAGAGGAACTCTGCAGAGCATTCACCTATGATCCGGCCGACGTCGAAGTCCCAATTGCAGACATAGGTGGGCTCTGCCGGGGGCAAGCCGAATAAACGGTGGCCATGGATCGTTATACCATCAATGAACAGCTGTGTATCCGATGCAGTGGAAAGGCTTTGAGATGTCTGCGTTTCGAGACCAGCCTTCAAAGGCGCAACCGAAAAGTGCAGATCCATGTAGTAGTTGGTGAACCTCAGGTCGGCCTCCAATGAAGGCGCAGTGAGTCTCAAGCAATTGAGTTTGTCATATATGCTTTCGGGAAGGAGAGCGTAGGGATTGTCGACAGTGACATGCACAATCACATCAAGATCGTTGGAAGTCCTGTTTGGGTTGATTCCATTATGAGTATCGGCATGCTCGTGGCTGTACGCAATCTCTTGGAATTCTTCGAGTGTCTTGAAATGCATATCTTCCCCGAAGTAATTCTCCTTAACGGTCATGAAGCATTTGATTAAGAATCCGAACAGGTACAGCTTTGGCGACGTCCCATGCAGGTTGAGGAACAGAGTGTCTGTTAACTCTGATGATGTAGTAAGGTAGTAATCATAAGACCCATCGATGATCAGACTTTCTAGCGTGGCCATTGATTTATCTTGCAAGAATGTGTGCAACGTATCCCACAACGGGCTGAGGAAGTCGATCGTTCCATCCTGGAGGTTGATGTTGAAGCTAACGGCATTTTGCTCCGTTCTATACTTGTCCAACGGGATCAGGACGTTTGAGGTGAGCTCTTTGCCCTTGATCACAAGTAAACGATTGTCGTCCAGATCCGAGGGGTTGCTGATGATGTTTTGGTCGTTCACGTTCACAAACAGGCTCAAGTCCACAAAAGAAAGGTTAAGCTTATAATGGAACGGAACAAAGGTGTAGTATTCCGCTGGAGGGCCAGATGCCCAATCGCTGACCAGATCAGTCAGAAGAAAGATATGATCCCGTAGGAGGAAAAGCTCCATGTCATGACTCTTCACATCGAATGACCAGGTTCGAAGAGAGTTCCACAAAAGAGGAACAGAGAGATCACACTTGATGACTTGTCGGGGACTCTGCCATAAGAGTGTGTGATTGACGCTAGACGACATCCTAGACTCCCGAAGATCAATGTCCAATGTACTGGTAAAGCCGGTCTTTGATGCAACCATGTCCATGGAATAGCTGATGGTGGAATCTCCGGCCACGCGCAGTGACAACCAACCGAATGGACGGATATCCGGCCCAATATGGCCCTTGTCGCCGTCTGCAGTCCGCGAGGATCTTCGCTGCTGTCCTGACTTCTTCACTTTGGAGACACCCCGTATTGCGTTGGCCCGTCCTTTCCATTGCCAGTCTTTGGATGGCTCCCGGGTAGGAATGCGAAGGGTGAGTTCTTCGGTGATGTCCACTCGGAGCCTAAATGATGAATTCTTTCGCAGGTCACCAGGTCCCAGAGGTTCTGCGGGCTCAGAACTCCGATAAGAATTGGGAAAGAAGACATTCTGCAGACCGACGCGCTCTCGGTCGGCCCAGGGGCCATAGTTTATGGTACCCCCTTCAAGGGTCACATCGATACCCCATTCAGGAGGCGGTGCACCATTAATATCCGACGTTTTTTCGGGAGATGATGAATCCCCAGCGGACCGGGTCGAGCTAACACATCCAGGTATATCCCAAAAATAAGTGATGTCCATGCCCGGGCTGTCCAGAATCGTCGAGAACCTGCCATATTCGACAGAGCTCCACTCCTCATGGTCATCCTGGCTGGCATCGTCTAGATATCGGGAGAGACCGGTCCAGGGAACGTCATCACGGGCACCGGCTTGCGGTCTTGGGTAATAGCCCATATTCTTATCCGTCACATGGAACGACTCCACAGATGTTTGAAAGTACGGAATCAAATCTCGTATACTATGCCAGACCCTTCGTTTCTGGAACTGATAATTGAAGATGGTGTCCCGTTTGCGCTGAATTCCCGGTTGCTCTTCCTCCCTTGAGCCTAGGACCTTTGCTGCGGCGAGTTGATTCTGTTTGTAATCCGGATTTGGTCTCATTTGAACGACCGGATGGTTGAAATGGAAGGAGAACACTTGGCGATAAAGGTCAAGGCGTCCGGCCTCACAAGCCTCGATCAGCCCAGAAGCACTGTCGAAGGTAGTTGCCAGCACGGAGACCGTGTTTTCGTTCCCGATAACGATGGCACCCTTATCACACTCCAGTTTCAACGGCAACAGCTGAAGTAATCTTGACAAACTCTCGCCCATATCTTGAGCAGACGCTTCCGTATGGATCGAGCGGGTTGACTCCCGATTACTTCTTGTAGATCCCGCATCATTGCCCCGATTCGGCTCTTGCGAGCCCCGCCGTCTTGTGCCGGACGCCCGTTCGGTCCCATCTTTCAGTTCCGGATCCAACGCGTTGCTCCCTGGGTATTGCGGTCGGGTAAAAGTCGCCGAAGGCTCGGGGCTGGTGAAGCCGGCAAGGATTCCGTCATAGGCGGGAGTCCGGTTGTAAATGAACCATTCTAAGCCATAGAACTTTACGGTTATGCGACAGGGATGAGAGTCTGTTCGGTCGAGTCCACCTTGTTCCCCAGTACCATGATCCTTGCTTGTCCCGTTGGCAGTAGTCGATTGTCGAGACTCGTCCCGCGATTCTCGGCAGCTTGACTTCAGGTTGGAGAGGTTTGTTTTCCGCACAGTGCGCTTCCAATAGCGCCATGTTATGAAGCCCCCATGTACAAATATTGTCTCATTCACGCCGTGGTATCGAATGCCTTTGAAGAAGATCCGGCCGCCGAGAAGGGATATTTGCAGGGCGTTGATGTCGACATAGACGCGGTAGTAGTGCCAGGTATACGCGCGGATTGCGTAGGATAGGAGGGCAGCGAAGAGGCGATTGAAGTAGAGCAAGAAGAATAAGACACTAGAAACGTCAGTGGGCTGTTTGGGCAGCTCGAACGGAGCACACGTACAGGATGCAGGAGACGATGAGCTCGAGCAGAAAGAACCTATTTCGGTGTCAGTTACCGGCAACACGGTCGCGAAGCGTGTACCTACCAGTTGAAACTGGGATCTGGCGTCAAGGTCAATGTCGACAGGCTCGCCATCGTGCAAGACCCGAACTAAGCTCTCCGAGGCCGACGGGGGGCCGCGAACATGGCGACGGCGCGGCGTGGCGCGACAGGACGATCAGTCTTCCTCTTGGAGATTGAACGCGAGAGAGGTCAAAGCGGTGACAGCACAACTCATTCTCCCCCATAGAAACAAGAAACCGGTCGAAAGAGGCGGCAGAATGGAGGGGGAACGGGGAGAGCGCGGAGAAGCGATTGATAGAGCGATGAACATGTGGATTGTCACGGGCCCGCCGGCGCTAACTGGATTGAGCAGCTCCCCCAGCCCGCCGATGATGCGTCGCATGCAGCAACCTGGAAGCTCGCTCGCCTTCCGCCTTCTCCTCCCCAACTCCCTCCGCTCCGCCACCCTCTCCGCCGTGGACGACGTTCCTTTCGGCCATGCTCGCGTTCGCTTCCCGATGAACAGTCGCTAGGCAGCTGAAATCACCCGTTGAACCGCCCTTCGTCCGACCAGCCCCCAGATTATACCCCTTTCTCTCAGCTGCTCTTGTTAACGTGCGGAATGCTTCACGGCTGGTGGTCTGAACCCTGAGCACTCACGCGGCTGAGAGCCGTGAACCTCGTCCACAATGGTGGTCGCATTGTCTTCTGAAGGCTCGGGTGGAGGTACAGGCCATAGCTTGGCCCGCGCGGTGGTTATAGTATCCGGAGTATCAGCGCTGGTAGCTTCGCTGTTGTCGCTTCTGTGAGCTCACATTCTTGCCCTCCCTCCCCCTTGAGACCATCCGGGTCCTTTCTAACGTATTACTTGCTTGTTGATAGATCTATATGGCTTCAAACGTACGATCGTCGCATCCGTCCAGTGTTCTATGCAGAGTCTAATCCAGATCTGACAGGAAAAACTATCGGAAACCCCTCCTTCAACGATATGTCGTTCGCATACTTCTCATGTCAGTCGTCGCCACTCGAAGGAGCCTGGTTTTGGGGCTTACTGGAGTAGGGTTCCCATATACGCAATAGCGTCTTGGACAAGCATCGTCTCATTAAAAGCATCTCTCTGGCTGGACCCTATTCGTGATGTTTACGAGGTATGCGCTAGCCTTGGACTCATCTGCGCTTCTCGATCGGCTGTTGATTGTTTCGCCTTAGGCTTTTACGATATATACCTTTTTCCAACTACTTATCAACTTCCTAGGGGGCGAGCGAGCGTTGATTATCATGACCCATGGTCGGCCTCCGGTACAGCATGCCTGGCCCCTAAATCACTCACTGCCTACCCAAAGTCGACATCTCCGATCCCCACACATTCTTGGCAGTGAAGCGTGGCATCCTTCAGTATGCATGGCTGAAGCCGGTGTTAGCTATCATCTCTATCGTAATGAAAGCAACCGATACCTATCAGGAAGGCTACCTGGGCCTAAGCTCCGGGTATCTATGGACCGGGATTGTGTACAATGTCAGCGTGACACACAGTCTGTATTCTCTGGCGATGTTTTGGGTCTGCCTTCATAACGACCTGGCGCCGTTCCGGCCGGTGCCCAAGTTTCTCTGTGTCAAGCTCATCATCTTTGCCTCCTACTGGCAGGGCTTCTTCCTGTCCATTCTCCAGTGGCTCGGCGCGTTGTCAAATGGAGTTGCTGGCTACACTCCGGACAACCTCGCGGCTGCAATCCAAGATAGTCTCATCTGTTTTGAGATGCCGATCTTTGCCATCACCCACTGGTATGCCTTCTCCTGGCATGACTACGCTGATCCTACGATTTCCGCCGCGCGACTGCCGGTGAAATATGCATTGCGAGATGCGTTTGGAATCCGCGATCTCATTGAAGACACAAAGATGACGTTGCGCGGGGAGAACTATGAATACCGGTTGTTTGACTCCAATGATCACATCATCGCGCACGAAGAGTCTGAGTCGCGAGTGCGACGAGTCATGCACGGCATGCGATACGAGCGGGGTGGAAAGGCGAAGTATTGGATTCCCAAGCCTGGCGAGATCAACAGTCGGACCCCATTGCTCGCTGGCAGCGAATCATCCCGCTCCCGTGACCGGCGAAGCAGTACCGTGGACCGCTTCCGGTCTCCTGGCGCCATCGAAGATACGACCCTCGACAACGAGGACGAGTGGCTGTTTACCAAAGCTCGAGGGTTGGAGTTTGGTGATTGGAACGTAAGTGGGCGATGCAGTTGGTTGGAGGTCGTCAGGAGCTGACCCAATTTTAGTATCCGGTAATCACGGCAAACGAGGTGCCACGCGACCAGCGCCTACATGCTCCGTCGAGCTATCAGAGCCCTGCTGAGCCGTCTGAGGTTGTGAAGAAGCCTCGTAAGCATAGGAAGAACCGGGAATCACGTAGTGGCAGCAGCAGCCAGGGGGCGGTGGTACGCCGACCAGCGGTTCCCGGAAACGATCTCCAACAGACCTCAGCCATCAGCCAGAGCAGGCCGGCTCACCGGTGTCCGGCAATTCCGATCGTAGTCAACTAGTCGACCTCGTGGTTGAGGATCGAGATGCTGAGGAAGAGGAGCGCGTGCAAGCCGAGCGAGCCTTTGGATCGGCGACTGCCCAACCTGAACCCCGAATATACAAGTGAGTGCTCAGCCGGTCCATGTGCCTTGATCGACAGGCACCTCAAGATTCCGGTTTATTGACCTCATTTCAGGAGACCTTCGGACCAGCCAATCAGCGAGCCAACCGACGAAACCAGTCCGATGGAGCAGTCCTCCAGGCGACTACTGAGACCGAGCAGAAAGACGCAGAGAGTGAAGATCATCCCTCACCGAACCGAACCTGGTCGTACGGGAACATTGAAGAAGACAACGTCTGGGGTCGATAGCGAGCGTCTCGGCCCTTTTCCCCGTCATTCGCGACTCTTCCCTCTGCAAATATTGTATCTATGTACAGTGTATGATAACGTTTCAAAGCTGTAGCGGACCGAATAAATATAAATCAAACAATCCCCTGTCCATCGAGTAGGATGAAACCATATGAGAGTGGAACCCGACGCGTGGTTGGCCGATCGATGGCTGAATCGTAATTTGAGCCTCGAGATCAAGGAACAGCCGATTTCCAGTGGTTGCGCAGAGCAGACGAGCAAGAGCGGTGTCGGCAAATGGTGGTTGGGGGTTAAGCGCCCACGTCGAATTGAGATGGCCTTCCTTAGTTTAGAACCGTGGGCGATCGACGGCTAGCCACGCTGGCAGATGCAGTTCCCGTCACGTCCTGGTTCTGTGCGATTGATTGGGGTGTGGGGGCGTACGGGGGGTTTCTGTGGGTTGCTGCGAGGTGCTGTTTTGGGATGGGTCTGGGATTAGGTTCGATTATTAGCATATGCATGCATGCATGTACACAGTACCGAGAGGCGTGGAGCCCCAGTTGCCTATGAGTTGGATGTCTGGCGGATTCGGGAGTGATGGAGGGCTTTGTTTGTTGGGGCCAGTTTGAGGCATGGACGTGTATGCTACATAGTCACTGTGTACACCACGTGGTGCCATAGGAATATCTGGGGATAGTAGCATGGGCCTGCGAGGATATCCAGGATATGTACCGGCAATTCGGAAGACTGTAGCGAAGTCTTCCTAAGATAGTAGGCTACACGTCACAGAAGGAACGAAGTAGTGAGACATCCTATATTGACAATTATTGAATGCAACATCATCTCGAGGATACGAACTGACAGGAACTGGAACTATGATATGGCCCTGAATGTATACTTCCCGGTTTAGCCTCGTGAGAATAGCCTTCTGAGGCGACTCCTGATTGGCTGTGCTGGCTCCACTCGAGCGCTTCGGGACACCAGCAGGACCGCTGATTGGCCAGATGGGTGTGACGGAGCTGCATGAAGTGACTAGCCTGGCCATTCAGGCACGCCCTCAATAGTAGGGAGTTTTGTCTGATACCTACTGTAGGTACTCTCGCAGGTCACAAGAGAGCTGATCAACCACCTGCAGCGGTGAAGCTGCCCCTTCTGTTCTCTTTCTCTCTCTCTCTCTCTTCTCCTCTCCTCTCCTCTTATCATTCAATCTCTTGCTTCGTGGGAAGCCCTTCCCTCTGAGTCTTTCCTTTCCTTTCCTTTCCGTCCGCTGCACTCCCTGGATATGGAGGCTCGTCCCTAAGCGCTGGTAGCCATGAACGGGGCCATGCAACAAGTAGCTTCCCTCTGGACGGGCTGGTTCTCGTCCTGCTTGTTCTGCCCGACCTCGGGGATGCTGAGAGCTTCCATCATCAGCAGTCCATCAAACGCAGGGGTAAGTCTATCCCTATACTATACCCAAGAGCATACTGACCACCCCAGGAGCCGAACGAGACATGCAAATATGTCACACCCAGCCTCATCTCGTTCCCCCCATGAGGCTGGTCGTCTACGATGATCTCCCCAGTCCCGGTCCACCGCCGCATCGCCCCTCGTCCATCCCCTCGTGGGTGGTAGAAGGGAGTCGGAATCTGGCCTCGCGCGCATCCAACCGGGCCAGCATGACCTTCCGGAGAAAGTCGTCCGCTGCACCACCACCGTTGCCTTTGAGGATCAGCGCCCCGTCCGACTTTCGACGGGTCGCGACATCTCTGGCGGCGTTCCAGGCAACAAGAATGACACCTTCACGCCGCTGGAGCTGAGCTTCAACACGCCCCAGAACCCGCTCCCAGACTTGATGCGTCTCTTCGACTCGTATCAGCCTGAAGACCCCCATCCGCCTGTCCGGGTGTGAGTCGACCTCCCCGGCCTCTCTCATCGCCGGTCGATATCACTCCCCTGCGTTCGTCCTCGGCCGCGATTCCATCGTCCCTCGTCGTCGTTGCATCTGCAGCGCAAACCGGTTGGCTCAGGGTCGTGTCGGTCCTCTCTCGCAACGCTGGAACAGCAGATGCATCTGCTCGACCGACAGTCGACTCCCATCGCCAGCCCTCTGATTCCCCATTTCTCCACCCGCTCTTCCGCAGTTACAGGCTGACTGCAAGCGTCCTATCTCCTTTCCCTCTGCCCCCGTCTTCCTCCTCCAGACAGGATGTCACCAACTTCCCCTCCGCCCCAAACACAGCAGTCCCGCGGACGCCCAACCTGCTGGACAGGCCTTTCCTCCCCTCCATCCCCACCGAAGAGGAACCCTTCCATGCCCCCCTCCCCCTCCTCACCAGGAGCATGAGCATGAGCAGCGTCAAGATGAACCCCCACGCACCCCCCTCGACCCTCGTCCCCAAACAACAGCCACGGCAACAAGCACCTCCGACGAAAGCGCCCTGCACCGCACACCCCCTCGCTCCGGTCGAGTCACCCAATGGCTCTTCCAAACCAGCACCGCAGCCAGTAGCTGGACAAAGAAACCCCCTCATCTAGGAGTCTCATCACCACCACCACTCCCACACCACTTCCCAAACCCCTTCCGGATCCGCTCCCGCACCCTCAGCGGCTCAACCGTGGCCTCCGCACAGACAAACATGACCATGACCCACCCGTTCAAAACGAGCAGTATCTCCAGCGCAGCTACGACGGTGGTTGCCCCGCCGCCACTGCCCATTCGTGCCTCGACCTCGTCCTCGTTTACGCCGGAGTCGTCGTCTGGGCTAGCCAAGGAGATTGATGTCTCTCTTCCGGTGCCGACCTCGACCTCGTTCTCACGGCCTCTTGTCTTGGACAACGGACCCGAACAGCCCTCGTACCCGACAATCTACGAAGGGAAGCAGCAGAAGCAGCACGAGTATGGGGACTTTGCGGCCCTCAAAGATCAACATGGGAGTTATCGGCATTCGGCGGTGGGAGTTGCCTTTTAAACTATCCATTCATCTATACCTGTTCCCTCCCCTGCGAACCGTCTGGCGTGTGATTTATTTATACCCATCTATCTATTCGAGTCCTTACCTACCACATACTACCTTGCTACGGAAAGGTGATGTGGTGTGGTGTGTAGGTAGGTAGGTAGTTAGTTATTATTACAGCCCTAATAATCATCCCCATCAATTAACTTTACTTCCTTTACTCCGGAGTACTTGGCTCTACTCTACTCTACTCTACTTACTCCATTTGGAGTTCTCGTATTCCACACCGTCCGTTCCTCGCCAGGTACCTGGTAGTGGTTCTTTGTTATTACCCCGCTTTGGAGGTATCCATCCATCGCATCGTGTATGTATGTACCCCTCACTCAACACGGCAGAGTATCACCCCGCTATACCCTGCTTGTTACACCGGCTTGCTTTCTTTGTGGGTTGTGTTGCTCTTGGACATGTACCTATTGGCTATCACACTCGTCAGGCAGATATGAAATTGGAAATTTCGAGTCTCGCTCAATGCATCATACATAGCACGTACACTCCACCTTGACCAAGTTGTTCTTACATAGCAACCAACATAGATAGTAGAAGTAGGAAGGAAGAATACGAAATATAAATGAAACTAGAAGACAGGCATAACATTTCTAAACCGGGATATCGTGTTCGCAATGGTATATAAACGATCCAAACCAACTAAACCACTCCCTGCATCCACATGCATCCACAATCAACACCTCCATCATCGCTTGGTATCATATCTTGGTTTTAAATCACGACCAGAAAACAACAAACAAATCCATTCCTCCGATATGTGTGTAAATGTGTTGGTCCATGAAAACAAAGATAACCAGCTCTTCACCGTCCCTATCCCTATACCCATACCCATCCTGTTCCCGTCCTTGCCTCGCCGGACTGCATAACAAACAAACTCAAACAGATCTTTGCAAAACAACGCAGGAGCAAATCGCACGAGCACCAAGGGGTATCAACGGTGGGCGAAGGAAGTATATACTTCGTCCCTCTCCCGATTCCCACGGGATTCCTCCTTTCTTTTGTTTGGAACAATTTTTTTGTCTCGACATATCAGTCACTTGCTCTAGTGGTATCAAAATAAACGGAAGGATGGCAAAATCTCAACTGAAAGCAGAACGCTGGTAACGAACTCAACAACAACAAAATTGGATATCTCTTGGGGGTATACTGCTGCAAATTGACATTGGTTTAACGCGGTGGCCCAATCGGGGCCGGGTATCCAGAAGTAGAATTGGAAGTGCTAGGACGACCACTATCAAAAGAAGCGCGGGGGTCATGCTTGGGGGTCATGTCCCCCGGCGCGGTACCGAATGGAAATTTGGTATCGAAGCGCGCGGGCCAGCCATTGCTGCTGCTGTGGCTGTGGGAACTGCCCAGGACGGGCACGTCGTCCTCGGCAAGGTTCACACCGGAGTCATTCCACGGGTTGCGGTAGCCACTGTCGCGGGACTCCATGGACACCAGCGATGCCTTCGAGGCATTGCTGGAGGCGTGTTTGAAGAACGAGCCGGGAGAGGCAGAGTGGTTCTTGCGGCCGATGAAAGAGGAGAACGACGAGATACTGCCGGGCTTGCGGAGTCTCTCGAAGATCGATCCCCGCTCACTGGTCTCATCGGAGAAGTTGGGCCGAGTGGGCGAGTCGGTCACCAGGGGAGCGGGTGCATGCTGCAGCAGCTTGGAGTCGAAGAACGGCAGAGACTCTTCGAAGGAGTCGGACTTGGGGCGTGGGATCGCCCCCTTCACGGTCGTTGCATCAAGCCCGTGAGCCACCAGGCGGGAGATCAAGAAATCAATGGCGTCCTTGAGGCCGCCGGCGTTGTTTCTGGTGTATCCGAGCATCACACGGTCCTCGGGAGCAGAGGTGGGAGAGACCGATCCTCCCTCAGAAGAGGGGACGGGGACGTCAGGGTTGACATCCACGGTCGTGTCCACCTCATATTGCTCCTTCAGCTTGGTGCAAACGTCCGTGCGGAAGTCGGCCGACTGGAAGAACTCCCGCAGCTCAGGGGAACTCTGGAAGAGAAGCTCGTGGTTCTCAGGGACCATTCCCAGTAAGGCATCCACAGCCTGGGGAACCTGGTACTCGGGCCCTGAGATAGTCACGACATCGCTGGCAAGCTCGGTGCTCGGGAACTCAATCTTGCAGTTCCACTTCTTCTCGAGCTCATCAATCTCGGTCATACGAGCAAGAAGCTCACGGTGGTAGAGACGGTTGATGACAACGCGTTCGGAAACGTATTCAGCGTCAACCTTCTCCACCATGTCCATAATCTCCTGCTTGACCAAGTCCAAGCTCTGCGCGTTCCGAGCTGGGGTGCGACAGATGACATTGTCGACCTTGATGTCATCGTCTTCCTTGCCCATGCCACCACGGTCCATGGCGTGGAGAACTTGACGAAGACTGAGTATTTCTTCATGATGCGCTGGATGTGCTGTCCACCGATGCCAATGATACGCTTGTGGTATTGATCAGGCACGTGGAAGGAAATCGAAGCCGGCATCTCCTGCTCAACCAGATCTAAGCCATTCTTGGTCGACTCGTAATTGTTTCCACAGACATCGATATAGAAGTTGTACTCGTTGAAGCCATCGAAGATGATTTGCACATTGCCTTGTACTGTTAGTGTTTGCTCAATCGGGAAAGGTGACATCCCACTCACTCTGCCCCATGATCTTGTTGATTTTGCCGTTCTTCTTGCCGCTGACAAACTCCTTATGCTCGTTCGCCAGTTCGATCTTCACTCGCATCTGGTATTGGCTGCGTTGAACGAAGGGGATCTGGTTAATCACCATCATGGCCGACTTGACCGCATCATCCGAGCCGTTGATGGTGAAAGTCAAATTGTCGAAGCTCACTTCAGCCCCCGAGTTGGTGCAAATGTCGGACAGCATAGTCCGAACATCCGCCGGCGAGGGAGCGCGGAAGCCGCCCTGAGACGGGTCCGGCATGATGATCCACCAGGATGCGCTATAGAATTGACCGGCCTGGTAACAGTCAGTCACTTGCTGTTAGGCGAATGGGACGCGGGGATACATACCAAAGCCATGATCTCCCGAACGGTGCGTTCAACATGGAGAACCTCCGCACCTTGGATGCGGACCACACCGCGCTGACTTCCGAGCTGCGGGAAGAGCACATAAGAGCCGTTCATCTCCATGACCTTGCGGACCTTGTCCAGACGGTCCAACAAGACATTGTCGATCTTGTTAGAGTTGACGATGACATCCTTGACATAGATCTTGACTCCCACCACTAGCTCCCGCAATTTCTGCTTGGCCCGAGCAATTTGTTCCTGGGTTTCACCTGTAATGTAAACTTCGTCCTCGCTCCGGCGGTGAGCACCCGGCGGAGTGTATCCGAAGATGCGAGGAAACGGCGGTGGGAAGTAGATGGCCGTGCCGGTGGCCGCCTCGATGAGCTTGATGTTCTTGCGGGTTCGTCCACACACCAAGGTGTGCATGGTCAGATCGAGCTTCATGGCATCCACGTGACGTTTGAGCTGGACCATAGTCAAATCGAGTCGTCCCCAGACGGCCTTACAAACTTACAATTTGATCGATCATGATCAAAACTCGAGTCTTGGCGTGTTCGGCACTCTCCATATCACCGTAGATCGAGACCCGGAAGCGTTGGTCCAGACCATTGTCCGAAGCATAGCCGTAGGAAGAAACGACGGCACTATCGGTATCGCGGAGCTTCGGGCTCAAGAGGAAGATGTCGGTTCCGGTGTAGGCGGCGAGGGTATCGAGATGCTCCAGGACACTCGCGCGGATGCCCTTGGTGGAACCATCCATGATGAGGTGCATATCCACATCCACGGTCGCACATCGCTGTTATATTCGGACACATTAGCCAACCGCACGGCGGGGGACGGGGGAAATCTCTGGCCAAGACAGCACGCGGTGCTACCACCGCCGGGGGGATCGTGAAACGCACCAATAAGATCGGGGTCTCGTTCAGCACCCTGGCTCGCATCTTCCGCACCGTGTCTCCGTCTCCCGTGATACAGACATTGGTCACCAACCCCTGGGGTCGTCGTTGCAGCGAGGGGACGGTCTTGGGTTCGGACGAGGTGACCGTGGCTTCGATGCGGCCGTTGCTGCCCTCGGTGATCTGACGGCAGAGCTTTCGCAGGGCATCAACGTTGTTGGCGTGCACGGGGAGGTTATGGACGGAGGTGCCCTCGGGGGTGCCCTCGGGGAAGGACCAGCGGCGTAGGGCGTCCGGGCTCGCGTGCAGGACGTCGTCGGCCTCGGGACCGCTCAGGGTAGAGGAGAAGGGCACGTTGAAGGAGAGGTTGACGGTGGGATCGATACCGGTCGGGGGCGTCATCGGCGGCGCACCGTGGGGTCGACGCAGCGAGTGGGAATTGGCCATATCGGTGTGAGGCCTAGACATGCCGAAGGTGGGCGTCATTCGCTCCCATCCATGACGGGCCTGACCCGTAAAGTTGGAGATCTTGTGCATAGCAGGAACAGATCAACGAGTCTCTAACCCCAGGAGCACGTCGAGGGGAAAGAGAAACGCAGGGGGGGGAAGGGAAGAGAATGGCGGAAGGATGTGATGGGGAGGGCAGTGGGAGGAGAGGGCGAGGGCGAGGGAGAGCAGGAAAGAAGCAGGAGGCACGAGCCGAAGAGGACGGAGGAGAGGAGCGAAGGGAGGGAGGAGAAGGAAGGGCGACGAGGGCGGTGGCCGTTCACGACAGGGATGGAGATGCAAGAGGAATGGGCGCGACAGCCGGAATGGGAGGGAAAATGAATCAATTCGACGGGTATCGAGGAATGGGCGAAGGTTCCAAGTGGAGAGGGCCAAGACGCAGGCAATCCAAGATCGAGAAAGACGAAGGAGGGACGGGAGAGAAGGGAAGGGAGGTAGTGGGAGGTAGACAAGGGAGGGGGAAGAAGAGTAGAGGAGCGAAGATGAGGCACCTGGGAGAGGTGAATGGAGAGAGGAGAGAGAGAGAGAGAAGAGAGCAAAGGCCCAGAGTGGTCGGATTCGCAACGCTCGACTGGGCTGAATGCAACGGGTGACTAAGACCGCCAGCGTCAGTTCCAGGTTCCCTCCGGCATTCTGTTTCTACTATGACTTTTCTGTCTAGCTCACAGCGTTCGAGTGATCTGAATTGTTCCTCTTGTCGTCTCCCTTTCGATCTGATATTCCACTGTTCTTTCTCTTCTTGACTGCCCAGGTGGTCATCAGCAGTCTACCTAGGTACATCACCAGTCTAAGCCCAATCAGATGCCACCAAACAGATACCCTCGAGTACACCGTAAACAATCAACAAAACGAGCATGGAAATACTAGTCCATTCTTCTCGGAGTAGAATCATTAATTTGCAGACAATCGGTCATTCCTCGTGCTCCTGTCCGTCCCAATATAGCCCGCCTTTCCTCATGCAATTAATAGTCTGCACAGCCTCAATCCTCTCCTATTCCTTTCCTTTTCCTTGCCTTTTGATACGTACACACATACTCTATATACTACACACTACATACTACATACTACCACCTCCCCACCATCCTCTCTTACCCCCATTCCCTCACTACGCAGTACTACTAGGGTTCGCCGACTCGACGTTCGTCTGCACGGCCCACCCGCTTGGCCCGATCGGGGCCTCCAAGCGAGAATCCCATCACGTGCATCCCGACCGGCAGCGCTATGACCATACCGTATCATACCGTACCGCCCAGTTCCGTCATCACTTTCGTCCCTCCGTCCCACCGTCCACTCCCATGTCCACCCGCGCAAAAGTACCTGACATGCACCGCTGCTGACCAGGAGGGGATCCGGCTAGGTCGGCCTTGACACCGGAAGCTGGAGGAACGAGGTCCAACTCCATCAGCACCGCTGCCAAACAGCGCCTCCCCCACTCTGCATACCAATGCCCAACCGAGCGTGCTCAGGAAACGGCCTCCCTCTGCATGTTGCAACCGCCGGAACCTGCTCCAATGCATTAGTCGGGTGTCTGACCACGGGTGTCAGACTAGGTACTCGCTAGCACGTACAGAGTACTCCATACGCAGTGCTGAACGGCCCGGGGAAGAGAGGCATACACCGGCATCGGACAGTCGACAGAGAGTGAAATATGGAGACCTGCAAGTTGCCACCGGATTGATCCACAGTGGACTACCCTGGACGATTCACATCGAACAAGAATCCCGGAACCCACCGCAAGAATGGTCGAGGACAGGACACGGGAAAGGGACCGCCAGGAGATGGATAGAGTTTCCACCTGCGGCCATCCATTCAGCGACTAGACAGATCGTGGACATCATTACTGGACGCGGAGGCACAGCCCTAGGCTAGTTTCATCCTGGGACATTCCAGACCTTGCGTCACTCTGTATCATCATCGTGTCGACCCCAACCGATCGTGGTCAAGAAGGCCATTGTTGCTGGACAAGATCCTGATACTCGGATACTCGATTCAAGTTCGGCCGGAAGTCAATCCGCCTCTCAGACATGGATGGAGATCCTGGGCGACACCCGTCCATGGCCGTCACCCGTGACATAGACTTGCATCGCCGCTATCGTACGATCTGCTTCCAGATCGGGGAATGCCTGAAGCCATTCGCCTGCCTTGGTATCTCCTGGATACCTTGCTAACATCGCTTATGCCCGGAGTACGGAGTAGGTACACACACAGAGAGAAGCATACCTACTTAGGTAGTACCTAGGTACATTCAACCGACAAGAAGAAGATAAACAAACTCGGTGTCTCCCAAAGGGTACTCTGATGAAGCTCAACCAATCATTCCCTCCCGATCGACCAGCACGGATGAAATCATCGCGCTTACTCACCCCAACCCCAGGCAAGAAACGATGGCCAGAGGTACCTTACCTGACTACAGTAAGATATGTAACCATACCCGTTCGGTACCTAACCTAACCACCGTACAGGCGCAGCAGCAAACCGCAATTCAACAACGTCATCTGTCCGAATCCAGTGGGTCAACCGGCTCTCTGACGAGCACAACAAAACCCTTTCTCCCCGCCGCCCATCAAGGCATCCAAGTTTCACCGTGGCTTGCTGTAGCACATGACTACGCCTCTTCCCCCCTTGGCTTAGTCACTTCACTTCACTTCAGCTCAGCCCAGCTCGACTCGACCCTCAGACCCCGTGGACCAGACCACCGCAACGGCGCTCATGCAGCCCTGTCGGCCGGCGGGGTTGGTAAGATACCTAAGTACCTGGTAGATGATATCAGGTACATGTACATATGTGGGTGTACTGGGCGTCGGATGTATAGATTCTGCTCGGTTAGAGGTCTCATGAGCAGAACAATGTGGCTTTTGCTCTTTGTAGACATAACACTCTAGCTCTTGGGGGTGTTGCAGAGGTTGTGATCTGGATACCAGGTGGTGCAGAATATATCTCCACATCTACCTTACCTACCGACAAACCCTCACCCCACCAGTCTAACTAATTACTAACTAACGATGACTATCCAAGAAACCAAATCTAGCCCTACCTGCCAAGCTCTACACCAACGCCCTGTCTCTTCCCCCACTTCCATGATCTTGAGGAGTCGACTGCTCGAGAACCCATCAACGAGTGAATCAGTGTTTCTCCACAACCTTGGAATACTGCACCCTCATCTTGACCGCCATATTCACCGCCTCCTACTGTCACAATAAGAATGGAATGAACCTCAAAAGTATCTATCCATGGCTTGACTTCCAGGCTAAACTAGACATTGAAATAAGAAAGAAATGACAGGTGTTCAATTCCATATCACAAGTTGGCCAAGTGCGATGGAGTCTGCTGAAAACCTGGTTGCCTGCTACACTAACGACTTCGACTAATCATCACGACTCCCGTACAACCCTGTTTGTCGATATTGGTGACTCCACCCAGCGAATCCCTGTTCGATTCGAGTCCAAGACACGACAGTTCATCAAGAATCTTGTCTTGCAGACATATGCAAACACTGCGTCGCGATGTTCCGACTCCGTACAATGGAGGGGCGTTACATTTACTTGCTCGGGACAGACGACTGTAGGCACAAGGAAGATAATATTGGCTAACGAAGGAGAAAATAAATATAATAAACGTATAGGCTAGGAATGGGTCCGGTGACACCTAATAGCGCTGGGACACCCGACGAACGCCGTCGTCGAGCACCATCCGCTCAGGCTCGCCGTTCTCGTAGTATCGTTCTTCCCGGGCTAATGGCCGTGCCGCCTGCACGTACACCGGCCGTTCCACGTACTCTCGGGCCCGTCGCCCGTCATCATCCACGTATACGCTCACCTCCCGCCCGCCGGGCCGGACGCTCTCCACGCGCTGGATCATCTCGGGCCCCTCGTAGCGGGCTGTGGTAGTCGGCGGTCGCACGCTGGGCACCCGCACGATCCGCTCCCGCGGGAGCTCTGTTTCCTCCATGTATGTGGAGTGTCGCGAGGGAGCAGGGTAGCTGGCGACCTGGACGCTGCTGCTACGAGGGTATGGGTCCTCGGGCACAGTAGCGTAGAGCGGCCGAGCGTAGGCTCGCCGTTCGGTAGGTACCGGCCGGGCGTAATCAACACGTTGGTAGGCCCCTTGCGGCGGCACCTCCTGCACGAGCCGTCGCGGCCCGTACGGGTCCTCCAGAACGGATGCAGCGCGCACACTTGCATGCCGGATCGGCGCGTGGTCATCGTAGACCTCCGTCCTGCGACCTGCCGGGGGAGGCGGCATCATCTGCACGCGTGGTGCGGGAACCTGCTCATAGTATTGATTGTTGTGTTCATCGACCACGATCCTTCGCGGTGGAGGAGCCATGATTCGACTAGGGATCTCTTCTTCATAGTACGCCTCCCGATATCGAGGCGAATTCGGGGATCCTCCAGCAGCGACGTATCGGCGGGTTGGGGGCGGTGGCTGCGCTATATCCTCGTAGTACCGTGTTCGTTCTTGCGGCGGACGCTCAATATAAGCGTAGGAACTAGCGCGCACGGAGTGCGGACTAGACTGCTCAATATATTCGCGGGGATATTCCGATTGTCGCGCTTGCTGGAAACTGGCAACCCGCCGAAGGTCTTGGTCGTCACGCAGGGGCCGCCGCATGCTAAGACGGGAGATGGTGCGTGTCATTGGGATCTCGTTAGGGTGATCGTAGGGGTCTAATTCGTACACGGCTCGCGGACTGGTGGCTCTCTCCTTTCCATCACAGGTGTGTAGCGCGGAGATGCGATGTCGATGTAAACAGGCCGCTCCTGAGGTTGTCGGGTGCGATATGGCGGTGGATCGTCGGCGAAAGGCGGCGGGGAGACGGGCTCCGGCTTGATATATGCTTCCTCAGGCCCAGATCTGGTAGTCTATATGAAGCAGGACGTGCCCGATCTCGGTCATCATGCACCCTCCTACGCTTTCTGGGCATCAGCTGCTGGGGACCGTTGCTGGACTACCATGGCGCTCCGGCTCGTACGCCGGGCGTGATTCTCGGTGCTGATGCACCGAAGGCACCTTGGCCATGGTTAGGGGAGAGACGCGAGACGGCTGCGGCGCAGCAGGGGAGGTGATATGGTTCCGTACGATCCGTACATCGTCTCCGGTCGAGATCGACCTGCGGGCGTATCGTGGGCGATCGGCGAGCCGACTGTCCACGGTCCGGCGCCGGGGACCGCTGGGGTATCCCCGGTAGTAGTCCTGGTCATCCACTCGTTCCATAGGCGCCACGCCCGGAGCGGGAGGGGAATACTCGGGCTCGTCAAAGGTCTCTGCCGGTGGCGCAGGTTCATAGTAATCATTCACTTCAAGATCCGGTTCCGCAAGACGGGACCGCCGCTGAGGATAAGGGTTTCGGTGGCCTGCAACGGGGTAAGTACTTTGCAATTCCTGATCCGATTCAGCACGGTTGAGGGCCTCCAGCCGTTGCAACTCATCTGAATAATTGCCTGCGGGACCCGCAGGCGGGACTTTCTCTGCGTGAGCGAGAGGGACAGGGGATGGCGGCTGGGGTTCGCCATGCTGCGGAGAATCAGGAGCTCTACTGGAATAGAACGAGTTGTCATCGAAGGAATCACTGGGGTCTGCTGCGCCCGGACCATCCACGGACGGGGAGGGGTTGACTAGCTCCAGGGCCTTGTTCAGCACCTCGGAAACGTCAAAGTCTGGCTTCGTGTCCTGCACCAACGCCTTGTGTTTCGACTCCTGCCGCCGCTGCTCCAGCTGATCGCGCAGCGCCCGCTCACCCGCTGGCGTTGTAATTGTAGCTCTGCGCGGACTAAATCATCCGACTTGGTCAGGAAGATAGGATCTATCTCCGAGGCCGGTTTGGCCGCGATGCGCCCTAGACTCGTGGCCGCAGGAGCACCCTGGCTCGCCGGAGCATTTGCGGGTTTCGTCGGGGTGGACACAGACGGCGCTGGATGGGTCGGAGGAGACTCCAACGTGCCGTTGGGCTTGACTGGGACGGAGGTAGGGAGATGTCGGGAGGCGGGTTTGCGCACAAACTGCTGGGGAACCTTCAATCTAGGGTGAGCTCCAGAGAAGATATCGTCACTAATCCTCAGAATCTTCTCGTATTCATGCACCTCCTCACTGGTCGGGAGGGCCAACGGGATATTGCCTGCTGGGAGTTGAGTTGCTGCCATGGTTTAGGAGCTCCTCGGGGGAAGAAAAAAATATTATTATAGTGGCTAGGGTGAATAGAGTCGCGACCAGCGTCGAAGTCCGAGGTAACAGACTATGAGAGATCCTCTGACATCACCCGCCGACTGGCTTGACCCTGAATCTGCTCTCGAGGTGACCGAGAGGGCGAGCGATGGGGGTGGTGAGGGTGAGGCGAGGTGAAGAGGAGCGGGAAGAAAGTTGGCGAGGAGAAGCGCAAACAAGAGAGCGGCGACCAGCTAAGCTTCCGGCGGCAACCCTCTTCCACCGATGACGGCCTCCTCGCCATGCGCCCCCTCCGCCTCTCTGCCCTCTCTCGTTCTGGCGTGTCGCGCGCATCTGGCAGGCCGATTCCTCTCCCTCGCTCTTCTTTCCCTCTCTCTCGACTCTCTCCTCTGACATCCTTCATCCGCGCCCCCTTTGCGTTCCGTCCGCAGCGAGCCATGTCCACTACCAACGGTACTACTGCCACGGCCGTGTCTGACTCACGGCCGGTGTTCTTCTTCGACATTGATAACTGTGTATGGGACCCCGCGATTGGACTTCTGTTGGATGCTTTGACTGTGCGTACTAATGCGACCGTGTGCAGCTCTATTCTAAAGGTCCGATCCCAACCGAACTAGACGATTGACTGACCCCAGACTGACTCCGCCAGAATGCAACATCCATGCGGAAATGCAGAGCTGATCCGTGAGTCGATACTCTCCCACTACATCTTATCTGCTGGGCTGGCATAACTGACCGAGGCATTGTCACCTATCGCAGACAAGTTCTTCGTGGACCATCTCTCCCTGAGCAAGGAGGACGCCCACATGCTTCACATGAAGTACTACAAGGAATACGGTCTCGCCATCGAAGGTCTCACCCGCCACACAGATCGATCCCTCGAGTTCAACCGTCAAGTTGACGACGCTTTACCCTTGGATGAGATCCTGAAGCCCGATGTGAAGTTGCGCCAGATGCTAGAGGATATCGACCGGAGTAGTAAAGTGCGGTTGTGGCTCTTGACAAACGCATATGTCACACACGCCAAGCGTGTTGTGAAGTTGCTGCAAATTGACGACCTCTTCGAGGGTATCACCTTCTGCGACTACGGCAAGCTGCCTCTGATCTGCAAGCCCACGCAGGCGATGTACGAGAAGGCCGAGGCCGAGGCGAGAGTCCCGAGCACGGAGTCGTGCTATTTCGTGGGTATGTGCAAGATGCATTTCTCTCCTGTCATGTTCGCGCTAATGTAGCCTCTTAGATGATTCTCACTTGAACTGCAAGCATGCGGCGGAGCGTGGCTGGACCACGGTCCACTTGGTCGAACCGGTCACTCCTCTGCCGGAAACCCCGCGTCGCAGCACATGGTTCGGAACCTGGAGGAGCTGAGAATCATTCCCACATCTTTTCAAGAGCCAGAATTGAGTGCACTGGTACTAGATATATAGATGGATATGTTAGATCTCTGTTTGGTTTCTTTGTCAATATCGTTATGGATACTATGAAGGATACGTGCAATGACTACAGAATATATGCGATTAGACGTCTTTATCATGTCAAAGATGTATATAGTTTCTGCTGACCTCTACAATACCTCATAAGACCTCTCGCCTTGTTGTTGCCAACTGGTTCACATCATCAGTAATAGGGGTAATCGCTGTAGTTCGGGATCGTCTGCCTCAGGCTGCCAGGCACCACGCGGGATCGCGTCCTGAGGCTCCGACCCACGGAACCCCCGACCTCCGTATCAACATCAATCAACAACATCCCCCAAACCCCACGGCCCTCCACCAGCCTTTTGCCGGGGTCATTGTGTGCGCAGGAGCTCATCTACTGAATGTGCGACCATGGCTGATCTATCCTTTGGCCAAGTGGTCTCCCTGACCGACGGGCGACAGGGCACTGTCCGGTTTGTTGGTGCTACGAGCTTCGCCGCGGGCGAATGGGTAGGCATCGAATTGTCAGAACCAACGGGTAAAAACGATGGATCGGTTCAGGGCGAACGGTACTTTGACTGCGAGCCGGGGTTTGGCATGTTTGTCCGAACGACTGCCATCGCCGCGATTCTTGAACAGCCCAAACGGGAGAGCACCGCTGTCTCGGGCAGGGGACGCGCCCCGAGTGGCCTCGCCGGAGGATTGAAGAAACCGGCAACCTTGACATCTACAGCGGCTAAAAGACAGAGCGCAACCTCGAGTCCGACACCTGCACCGAAGGCTGCATCGCAGCGACTGTCTATGAAGGTAGGTGACCGGCCCCTGAGTAGTTCGACGGTCTTGATAGCTTGCGGCCTGCTAACGATATTGTGAATACAGTCGCCCATCAAGTCACCGACGAAGCAGTTATCCGGAACATCTACTCCCTCCTCTCGCTCCTCGATCAGTGGCGCATCGCGGCCGTCGACAGTGGCACCAAAGACTCGACCTTCTGTCGGCGCAAAGACGTCAATGGGCCTCCGGCCCCGCCTACAGCGGCCTCACGGGCCTCGCGATCCTCCATATCAGGCCCTACTCCTAGAACCAACCGACAGAGCATCGGAGGGGCTCCAGCGACATCGACCGCTACATCGAAACGTCCCGTTTTGCGCCCAACAGCCCCCAACAAGACTCCGGACGAAGCGGAACATGGCGCCAGCCCGCACTCAGAAGATGAAGGGGCTGGAGCTCAGGGTGCAGACCTTGATGAGCAAGAGGATATTGAGCCAACAAAGACGACCAGACCGGCTCCCCGTGTGAGCTCGGCTCGTCCTGGACCTCAAGCTTCTGCGCCACGACCCGCACAAAACAGCGCTCTGACTAGGGAGATCGACGAGCTGAAGACCAAGATTCGGGTCATGGAAAAGAAGCGGCGGCGGAGACCGGGAGAAGCTAAAAGATTTTGGAGCAATTGAAAAGCGAACGCGACAAGTTCGAAGGCATCATCCAGAAGCTCCAAGCCAAGTACCAGCCACAGCAGCTTGAGATTGGTGAACTGCGGAATAAGTTGAAGGAAGCTGAAAACGCGACTAGAGGAGATTGAGCGCCTCGAAGCGGAGCATGAATCTTTGATGGAGATGGCGGTCCTCGACCGCGAGATGGCCGAGGAGACTGCTGATGCCTTCAAGCACGAATGCGATGCCTTGAGAAACAAGGTGGAAGAGTTGCAGCTGGAAGTTGAGGTCCTGCGGGATGAAAACGAGGAGTTTTCTCAAGTCGTCAGTCCTGAGGAGAAGTCGAGTCAGGGGTGGCTTCAAATGGAGAAAACGAACGAACGGTTGCGAGAAGCGCTATACGACTTCGTGATATGACCCAAGCGCAGGAAACCGAACTCAAGGATCAGATCAAAGAGCTTCAGCAGGATCTGGAGGACTACGCTGCTATTCGGTCGCAATATGAGTCTACGAAGGAAAAGTTGCTTGTCTCGGACAACAATGTTGAGCACCTGAAGCAACAGCTGAGACCGCTCTTGGTGCCGAGGAGATGATTGAAGAGCTGGCCGACAAAAATATGCGCTACCAGGAGAGATCAACGAGCTGAAAGCTGCTATTGAAGACCTGGAGCATTGAAAGATCAACGACGAGCTCGAATACAACCTATCGAGACGGAGAAGCAGCTCCAAGAAGAGATCACTACAGGGAGAACCTTTTAACGACCAGTGCCGTAAGGTTTCTCAACAAGATGAAGTCATCGAAGATCTGGAATACACACTGAGTCGCTTCCGAGAGCTGGTCTCTAACTTGCAAGCGGACCTCGAGGACATGCGGGCTTCGCAACAGATCACCGAAGCTGAGGCCACCGACCTTACAACACGCTCGCGAGCTATGATGGATCTTAACCTGAAGCTTCAGGCGTCCGTCTCCAAAGCGCAGACCAAGACGATTGATGTCGAGATCGGACGCATGGATGCGAGGAAGCCACTCAACACCTGTCTATCCTCAAATTATATCTACCTGAATACTTCGAGAAGAGAAGAAATCGATCAATGCTCTTCTGCGGTTCAAACGTGTCACCTTCAAGGCTACCTTGCTGAACAACGCTGTGCGAGACAGGGTCTCTGAGCAGACGCCAGCTATTGGTGCATTAGAGGATGTCTTCACCGCGCATGAGCTGTTCGAGAAGCTTTCGTATATCTCGTGGTTGTGTGATCGATTTGTCAACTACATCACCAGCTGCTCGCCTGAGGAATTCGGCGGGATCCGAGGAACTCTCTTTGAGATGGAGCCTGTCGAACGCACGTTGAACTCCTGGATGGAAAGTGTAAAGAAGAATGAGATCAACATGAAGAAGTGTGCCGTGGAGCTGCAACGGTCCATCGCCCTACTCTCCCATCTGGCCGAGACATACCTCCCTTCGTCTCTGGAGATTCGCAGACGAGCTGTGCTGTGCGGGTCGATGCTGACCCAGTCCTACCTCGATCACTCTGCTACCTCAATCTCGCGGTTGAAATCACTGCTGCAGTCTAAGATCGCTGTTTCAGAAGAGGGCGATGAAGAGAAAGCTTCCTCCTCAACAAGATGAAGGCTTGGTATCTCAAGCCCGCGGCCTCAAGTAGCCATGGGCAAGATTTACCGTTCCATCGAGGAGCTACGATCCCGGTCCCTCGCACTCTCCCACGATGCCTCTGGCCCGTTTAAAGCAACCGAGGTGGCCGCGCAAGAGCTCTCTCAACTCGCGCGTAACCTAGGCGAGAACATCGTGCTTCTCGTCAGCGACGAGAGCCGTACGGAGCCCCTCACCCTGGAAGAGGCACTAAACAACATGTCCGGCATTTCGACCCTCTATGCCCAGCCCTCCGAATCTGCCAGCGAAAGCAACGACACCATGTCTTTTATCTCCAATCGCCTGCGCAGCATCGGTGGCAGCATCGAGGAGCTCGACTCACTCTCTTCGGACCTCTCCATCACCTCGGAGTTCGAGCGCCGTCCATCTCCCTGGATTGCCCCGCGCTGCTGAGCTCAAATCAAACAAGAGCAACTCGCCAGACCGCAGACGAGGAGATTCGCCGTCTGCGCAACGAGCTCCACGAAGCCTCCACCGCCCTTGGCGTCAAGGACGAGACCATCGAAGAGCAAGCCATGCGCGTTGAGCTCGTCGAGAGCCGCATGCGCGACGCTAACAAGAAAGCCGCCATGGTCAAGGACCTCGAAGCCCAAATCGAGCAGATGCAGACCCAGCAATCCGAGCTTGAAATCCTTGTCGAGCAGCGTCGCGACCTTGAAACCCTCGAGACCGAGCGCGAAGAGATCAAGGCCCGTCTCGACCGCGTCAAACGCGCATCCGGTACAACCGGCGTAGCCACCACCGACGGAGTCGTAATCGACACCGGACTCTCCCTCGCGACGATGCGCGAGAACGAAGCCCTCCGCGCAGAAGTCGAGAGCCTCCAAGCCGCTGTGCGCTTCCTCCGCGAAGAAAACCTCCGCAACAACATTCTCGACCCCTACTCCGTGCAACGCTCCACGGACCTGCACTCCTGGCTGGACGTGCCTCTCACCCGAAACTCCAGCAGCCAGCACCCTGCTTACGAGAAAGCCCAACAAACCGCCTCCGAGAGCCGGGACGTCTTCGCCCACCTCCTCAAGCTCACGCGGGATTCCACCATCAGCGACCTCAAATCTACCGCCGCGCATGACTCCACCAACCGCACCGGCTGGCGTCCTGCGAAGACCAAACTGCGGTACCAGGTGCTACAGCAGCGCGAAGACTTTGAGCGCTGGGCCGAATGGCGCGATGATATTGTCCGCCAGGAGCGAGAGGAGGACCGGCTCGCTGCCGCACGACAGGAACGCCTTGCGCACGGGGGCCGTCGTGCTCAGGGTCATGTTGCGAGGAACTCAGTGTTTGGGGGCTTTCCTCAGGGACTGGGCCATGGGATGATGGGTCGTGCGTGGCAGATCCTGGGCATGCAGCAGGATAGTCGGAAGACTGGGGGCACGAATCAACCGGTTGAACCGGTTGTGGTGCCGTCGGAGACATTCTAAATGGATGGACATAATGTATAGAGGTTTACCTGGCTATGTACATACATATGTAGCTATACATACTGGAATTCACAGCGTTAGACTTTGTGTTATCTTGAAGCTTCCTGTCCTGTCGCTGTCAGAACTGGCATAGAGTTAGGAATGTGAGAAATCCACTCTCTTAATTCAGAGGTATCAAAACATTACAAGAGTAATCAATGAGGAAAAGGAAATTTTGACCATTCGCTATTACAAACATCGGAGGCAGACAGATTCGTCACCGTCACGCAGAGTCGCAGTGATTCATACACATGAGGAAAATAAACAACCCAAGCATCCCACGGCGGTAGGCAATAATGACAAGGGGAAGATATCAATCACACGAAGAAGACAAAGGAAAGAAAAAAAAAAGAACAGGACAAGAAGAGAAATACTGCACAAGAATTAAATGGTATAGACCGCCCTCTCTATCAGTGGGATGCCATCACACGCAGCGCTGGAAACATTTACTCGGGCTTGCGGCCCACCATCAGGTACATCGGGGTGAAGAGCTTCTTCTCACCACCGGCGACCAGACAGTCACCGGCCAAGGCGAGGCTGTCGGCCGTCTTCTGCGAGCCACGGGGGAACAGACCGATCGTCTCCATGGCGCCGACGAAGCGGTGGGCCAGACCACGGCCCCACCACGTCATGCGGGCAATCGTGAAGAAGTCCCAGGGAGAGGACATGTGCTTGAAGGAGCCCGCGAGGGGGAAGTACCAGGGGATGGAATCGGGGCGGTCCGCCAGATCCTCGTGGTGGAGGAGGTCGAAGCCGGCGTTCTTGACGGCGGTGAGACCCTCAGACACGCGGACCATGTTGGAAGATACCGTCACCCTGCTCGATACCGAGACGGATCTTGCGGTGCTCGGGGTTGTCGTTGTCGTAGGCGTCGGTCATGAGCCACTCGTAGACACCGAAGACACCACCGGGCTTGAGCACGCGGAAGATCTCCTTGTACACACCCTCGAGCTCGGGGGCGTGGACCGTGGCCTCGATGGCGTACACGGCGTCGAAGCTGTTGTCGGGGAAGCTCATCTGCATGAAGTAACCACTTGACGAAAGTGAGCTTGTCGCTGAGACCATCCTTCTCGGCGTAGCGGGTGGCACGCTCGATCTGGTAGTCGTTGTTGTTCAGACCGACCACGTTGGCGTCGGTGAACTTGACGATCTCGCGAGCGGGACCACCGACACCGCAGCCGACATCTAGCACCTTCATGCCGGGCTTGATACCCATGGAGTGGGCCAGGTAGTGTTCGTGACGGGCAATGGCCTGGAGGAAGGGCTCTCCGGCGGCGAAACGGCAGAAGTGGAACGAGGTGCCCCATCCGTTCTCGTAGAAGTCCGTCGCCAGGTTGTAGTAGCTGCGCGAAATCACATGTTAGTTATGCGCCCTGAACGAAGTTTTCAATGTTTACTGGAGGGAACGGGCACACATACTGTCGGGTCAGCGTGGCATATTCGGCACGACGAGCAGCACGAGTCTCCTCGGTCTCCGTCTCAGCATCCTTGTTGTCCCAGTGCTTGAAGTACTCCTCAACAGCGGCTTTCTGAGCGGCGGAGTCCTTGCCACGCATCGCGGAGAAACCACCCTGGGCCTGGGCGGACTTCTTGTGCATAGCACGGTTGAATTCGGCATCACGGGAGTGATCCTCACGTTCGAGCGCAGCGGGAGCCATGGTGTTGAATTGACGGGGAAGTCTGGGTCGAGAAAAAGGGGGTGGTATAGAGTGGGACGGAGAGCAAGCCGACGGCGAGGGATGAGATGAGGAGATGAGGAGTGGGTATGGAAGAGAGGAGGGAGAGTGACGAAGGACAGACACCCGGGAGACTCGCGAGAGGTTTTATAACCGACACGGAGAGCAATTGCACGCAGCGGAGAGAGACTGGGGAGTGAAAAGAAGGGGAAATTAAAACAGGCCAGCGACGAGAACTCAATCTGGGCCCAAAACCGATAAAAGGAGGCGTCGAGTTTGAGAGTCGCCCGGCCAATCAGCAGCCCCCGCTTCCTGGAGCTAGACCCGAACGGGCGTCTGGGGATCGGAGGCTAACCCAAAGGAAATATGCTTGTTCCGTTCCGCCGGCTTATGTAACCGCCGCATACGCGCAATACGGAATACGACGAATACGATGCCGACTCGGCACCTCCTCACAGCCCCGGAGCAGGTTGGAATGCGTGGACCCTGCTCGGGGATGCGTAACACGGAATACGATGATCTCCACCGATGCGATTCTTGATAAACATCCGAAACCCGATGCACATGCTGGATGTGGGTATCACGTGGAGGCTCCAACGCTCTGGATTGTGGCCTTAGGCACCTAGTATTTAGGGGGCATTACATAAGAGCTGCACCAGCCACTCACCGCCACCCGCCCCGCCACATGCAGAGGCTGATGCTATCGATAGAAGTTCTGCGGCTTCATCTTTCACTCTCGCCTTGACCACGCTACCTCCTCGCCACAACCTACACCATGCCGCCTGCCCAGATCAAGCAGGACCTGAACCGGTCCGGATGGGAGACCACCGACTTTCCGTCCGTTTGTGAAAACTGTCTCCCCGATAACCCCTACGTCCAGATGTTGAAGGAGGATCACGGCGCCGAGTGCAAGATTGTAAGTCCCCACTGAACACCACACCTTGTGGTTTCTACTGCATGTCTGGATCGCAGCAGCTAACATACCTAGTGCACCCGTCCGTTCAGTATCTTCCGTTGGAAGGCCGACCGCACCGCCCGCACCAAGCGCACCGCCATCTGCCTCACCTGCGCGCGTCTCAAGAACTGCTGTCAATGCTGCATGCTCGATCTGTCATTCGGTCTGCCCATCGTGGTGCGTGACGCCGCCCTGAAGATGGTCGCCCCGGGACCAGAGAGCTCAATCAACCGCGAATACTACGCGCAAGGCCACGAGAAAGAAATCGAGGAGGGTCGCGGTGCCGTGGAGGAATACGAGAAGACGGACGAGAAGGCGCGCGAGCTGCTGCGCCGGTTGGCCAACAGCGAGCCTTACTACCGCAAACAGCGCAACCAGAATACTGCTACCGCCGATGATGAAGAGAACGATGAGGAGAAGCCGTCCTCCCGCGAAGGTGGCCCCGCCGTCGTCCACAGCCGTTACGGTAACGGCCCCGGTCCCATCCGCACAGCGACAGCCGACGCGGGACTCCTCTCCCCGGCCGCGGAGGACGTGGTGCCTCGCGCGGTGGTGGACGTCCTGGTCGTCCGTTCCCTGGCACCGCCCAGCTCCCCCTTCGAAGGAGGATATCTCCCCCCCGCAGACCCTAACGTCACGTCGCTGTTTGTCAGTGGTGTTGAAGACGACCTCCCCGAGCATGCAATCCGGACGTTCTTCACGCAATTCGGCCAGCTTCGATCGCTGGTTTGTTCTCACCGGGCGCACTCGGCCTTTGTCAACTACACCAGCCGTCAGAGTGCTGAGGCTGCCGCTCTGCAATGTCAGGGCAAAGCCGTCATCAACGGATGTCCGCTGCGCATTCGCTGGGGCAAGCCTAAGCCGCTGGACAGCATGGATCGTGAGGAGCGGATGAAATACGCCCGGGAAGGCCGCAATGCTGCGGCCATTCGAGCTCGGCCGGCAACAAGGCGATCACGGCGGCGGGCGAAGATACAAGCAAGGCAGATAAGCCTCGTGCCTATGCAGTTGCGCCGCCGCCGGGCAGTGGAGCGGTCCAGTACTCGAGCATGTCGGGTGATTAATTTCCGGTCTCTTTTAATGTTCTTTTGCTTTTGTCCTACTGGGGCGGAATATGGGATGTATATTTGCAGGGCGTTGAGTTGTCTTCTTCACTGTGCATTCTTTTCTTTGTTGTTTTCATATTTGCATCCACCCTTCACCCATCACCAAGCCATATCAACAAATACAAGCAATCAATACCCCAAGACGCCGAAGGAGAGAGAGAAATAAAAGTTGGGTATACTATAATACAATGCAAAGATCCTGATGATGCTCAAACACTCGTATCGTATTGTGTCCTGCGACCCCGACGAACGACCATGCCCTATGACGAGCAGGGCTTGTCCACCTTGACCATCTTGTCGCCGACCTTGATAGAGTCGTTATCGCCGCGCTCGATCTCCTCGTGAATGCGGAGTTCTAGCCATGTCAGTAAATATTCTTCTGATTTTCCTAGCCAATGTGCCCCGTTCTTTCTCCAAAAATAGCAAATTTCAAGTAGAGAGACATGACTCACCCCATCTGGCCGACTCGTCCTGCGACGGCCGCACCCCTGGACAAGGTTGTGTCGCAGAATATCGGCTACCTCGAGGGCATGGTTGATCTGCATAGGGGTGTCGATACCGACGCGGGAGTGGTTGTCGAAGTTCTGGCGGGCTTCCTGTCGAGCTGCGAGGAGGACTCGAATGTCATCTGATGATCTAAATGTAAGTCTAATTGCTAGTGATTTCTTTGATTTGGTGGTATAGGAGACTGACCGCGGAAGGCGACGCGGGTGGCGCGGAGGAGTTGGCGATAGGCGCTGCGGGCAGAGGGAACAGCGGACATGATGAAGGCGTGTCTATAGGGTACACACTGTGATTGATCTAAATGGTGGGCGTGCGAAGAGAGAAGGCAAAGGCAGTGAAGTCCAGCGAGGTGAAGATTGTCTCGGAGAGCAAAAGAGACCTCCGAAACACCCGACCGCTCATTGGCGGAAACACCAGGCGGGAAGCACCAGCAGAAAAAATGCAATCGCGGGAATTTTCGCTGTTTTTTCATCCCGCAAATTTTCCTCTTCTGCTTCTTCACCTCCTCCTCCACCACCTCTCCCCCCCACACCACATCACCATGGCTTCTGTCCAGGTTGTCAATGTCTCCCTCCCCGCCCTCGCCTCGGGCTGGGCTGCTGAGAAGGATTTCAAGGCCGTCGGTGCCCTGAGCCCCGCCACTCAGCGCAACATCGAGCCCGTGGGCCCTCACTTCCTCGCCCACGCCCGCCGCAAGCGTCACAACCGCACCTTCTCCGAGGATGACCGTCTCCAGGCGCAGCAGAACGTCAAGAAGACCGAGGACGACGAGGATGACGAGATCTCCGAGCCCGAGGACCCGATGATGCTGTCCCGCGACGCCAAGGACTGGAAGGCCCAGGACCACTACGCCGTGTTGGGTCTGAGCAAGTACCGCTGGCGCGCGACCCCCGAGCAGATCAAGCGTGCTCACCGCAAGAAGGTGCTCAAGCACCCCCGACAAGAAGGCCGCGCTGGGCCACCGCGACGAGAACGACAATTCTTCAAGTGCATCCAGAAGGCCACCGAGCTGCTCCTCGACCCTGTCCGTCGTCGCCAGTTCGATTCCGTCGACGAGGCCGCCGAGGTCGAGCCCCCCACCAAGAAGGAGACCCAGAAGGGCAACTTCTTCAAGCTGTGGCGTCCAGTCTTCGCGGCCGAGGGCCGCTTCTCCAAGATCCAGCCTGTGCCCCAGCTCGGCGACGACAACAGCACCTTCGAGGAGGTCGACAACTTCTACAACTTCTGGGTACAACTTC